>OW386286.2:192959189-194159189 GCA_936432065.2 Rutpela maculata
TGATGATTTGAGACAACCGTGAACTAAATAGTCCGAGTCCCTCCATTTTTTCATTAGCAATGTCACTCATTAACAGAAAAAGCAAGAAGCGACACATAGTTGTATTTTTTCGTAGTCAGCGGTGAGTATTTACTAGTCAGCCGATGAAAAGTGTGATTTGAAGTAATTTTTTGCAAACAAGTGCGTTTTACTCGAAAACGGTACGTCCTATCGCATTTGAACAAGAGACCCATTTTAACACCCTATTATGTGCCCTGTCCACATGTGTATTGCTTTCTGCCCTACTATGAGCCATAAGGCCGCAAAAAAAATTGTGAAAAAGGAGACTGGAGAACACATGACATAAATCGTTATTACACAATAAGTATTTAAATATAAAAATACATTTTCTATGGGCAATGAATTGGACTTTTAGGATAAACAAAAACATTTACCAGAATTATACTGGTTTTGGCTTTTTAATGCAACAATACCAAAATAGCAATTTTTTGACATATTTTGCTATCTAGCTCCTAAACCAATGAATGTATTAAAATGAAACCAACGTCAATTTTCTTATATTAGGGTCGCATATACATGAAAAAAAAATGAGCGAAAAAAGTAGGTTCACTTTTTTTTTTAAAAGGGGCTTTCAAAATTTCAACATCCTGCATCACGGAAACCGCGCGGTATTCGACGAAAGATTTTTCACAAATCATCATCCCTTCTTAAGGGCATTAGTATGTGTAGTATTGTAGATTGGAAATAATAGCCGTTTGTCCTGTACAGAAGACCCCCAAATTCGGACAGCGCGACCTTTCCGGCCTCGTACAGCCAAAACCTTTTGTCCTACGACAAATGTGTAATATGTATATTATGTAGAGGAGGGATGAATCTTCAAAAAGTGTAACTGGCTAAAGAGCCCTACAAGCAATAGGGAAAAAGATATGGACACATAAGTAAAATTTCAAAGATTCAACCCCTAAACATAGGGGACGCACATGGTGTAGCAGGGTGTAGTTTTCTGTGCTTGCTTATTATGCCCTCTTAAACAATTTCCACAAAAAAAGTGCACAGGACGCAATTTTTTCATTATGTCTAATTTGACTGGAGTATTTGGTTAATTCAATTTTTTTTCTTTTTTTTTTGGATTTTTCATGAATAATGATTATTTTAAATATGCTTCAATGGCTATAAGAATTTTAAATTTTTTTCATGTAACTAACATAAGCCAATGTAGTTTTTAACATTATGTTCACATCGTGATCGAACAGTTTTTTTTACAATACCCGTTTGTAAATTGAACTTTTTTTTCAGAAACAAATTTTAGCAAAAACAAAACAAAAAAAGGTGTTTACATTAATCATCAGTAAAACCTTAATATTTTATGCCGTTACTACATCACCAAAGTATGTCTGTGTCGAATTTCAGTTCAATACACTGGTTAGTTTTAGCACAGTGGTGATTTTTGTAAGGAAGTTAGTAAACTTCTCAAAAATTACAAAATGGTTACTCTAAAGTCAATGGTTTAAAAGTTACTCACTTTTAAACCATTGACTTTAGAATAACCATATATCATGTTCAGGGAGGTTGGCAGTGATGTCCCCTTTCACCAGGTTTCATTTTGATTTTTGTGATAATAAACTACCACATGATTAAGGCTTCCTCGATCAATTTCTTTATAAAAACTTCAGATATGTAAAGGAAACTTTCCATTTGAAAGTTCCCGGAACGAATTTTCGATGAAAATGAAAGTATTCAATAAAATATTGGAATATTTAAATAGGTATTTGAAAGTTCCCAAAATTCCGGGAAGTTTTCTTTAGGAACTTTCAGAATATTCAAATATTTTATTGAAAACTTTCATTTTTTATTAAAATTTTGTTCCGGAAATTTTCTTATGGAAAGTTTCCTTTACCCATCTCTGATTCTTATCAAAACTTCGTTCCGGACTCTTCCGAAAATTTCCTGGAAACGTTTATTGGAAATTTCTATTACACATCTCTGAAAAACTTATTATTTCATAAATTATTTTTCTCATTATTTGGTGTATTCTAAATTTTGAGTATGTTTGCACAGAAAACAACATGGCTGGTGGAAACTAAAAAAATACGGGGTTTTGGCCACTTTTAGTTACCGCAATTGGTAAAAATCGAAATGAGCTGAAAAAGTTTTCGTGCAGTTCGAATGATGTTTAGTGCTTTTTTGACGCATAGACTTGTATTGTACCATTCGAAAGTAGATGTCTGATTTCAATAATATATTATCACACTTCACTCTTTTCCGTTCATTTTCCATCGAAAAAGAATTGTCCCGCAACGGTAAGTCGTTAGGTATAAGTTAATAATAATAATAATAATAACGTTTATTGTGAACATTGAGACGTACACAAATGGGAGATAGTTCGGCATAGCCGCTCTTCCACTTTCCCATAAAGAATAACAATATTCGTTACTTAATTAATTACACTTAACTATGCATCTATAAAATGCACTAGATTAATATTAAAACGTACAAAATATTAATTAGTTTATATAAATACTCACACTAAATACAATAATTTTATCCAATAATGAAAAACAGTGCTTGTTACTTAATTACTTACTGACTTAATTACACTTAAAAAAATATTTATAAAAAAATAGTATTAAATTGTACAAAACAAATAGTTTATCAATGTGCACCAAATTTAATAAATGTTATATTTATGTAGTTTATACACTTATATCATTCCCTAAGAATAACAGTATCGACTCTTTCTTAAATGTACCTATCGACTTGTCTAAAAATTGTAGGACATAATTTAATACTGTTGGCGCGGTGTATGCAAAGCTCCCCTCAAATTTCGCAGTTCTATGTCTAGGTGTGGTATAACTACCCACTCTAACATTCACATCGTGTATATCTGATCTTAATATTAATAAATCTGAAAGATATTGTGGTTGTTTATTTTTAACAAGTTTGTACAAAAATATACTATAAAGGTAATTAGTATGCTGCTTAACATTCAATTCACCTAAATTTTGCAAGTATGGTGTTACATGCTCACCATATAGTATTTTACAAACAAATCTTAAGCAAGCGTTTTGTATTTTCTGTATTTTATATTTATTGTTCTCTGTTAGCTGAAAATAATATACTGAACTGCAATATTCGATTCTTGGATAAATAATTGATTTTACTAGTTTTAGTTTTGTTTTTTCATCTATTTCATGTTTCAACTTGTAAATTGATTTTAATGTAGCATATGAGCTTCTGAATATATTACTAGTGTGGTGATCAAAGCTAAGATTCTCGTCTATTGTTACTCCTAAACTTTTAGCTTTATTTACCCACTGTATTTTAGTATTATTTGCTGTGAAATTCATCAAGTTTTGGCGACTTATATAATTGGATATCATCTGCATACAAGTGCAAGTGGCAACTTGAGGCACCATCTGGAAGGTCAAATGTAAATACTGAAAACAAAATAGGCCCCAGTACACTGCCTTGAGGTACACCACTTAACACCTGCTGCATGGACGAGAAATTATCTGTACCTATTTTAACAAATTGTTTTCTATTTCTCAAATAATCTCCAAACCATTGCAATGCAATATTCTCCACTCCAATATATTTTAATTTCGCAATCAGTAAATTTGTATTGACCAGATCAAAAGCTTTACTCTGATCAAGTAAAATGAGAACAGTAAGCACGGAATTATCCATTGCACTGCTAATATCATTTACAACCTTTAACATTGCTGTATTGGTACTATGCTTTTGTCGAAACCCTGATTGAATTGAAGGAAGAATGTTAAAATTTTCTCGATAAATTTTAAACTGAAAACAATTTTTTCCATAACTTTAGATAAGGAGGGTAAAATATTTATAGGACGTAGGTCGTCACATGTTAGAGACCTATTATTTTTTTGAATCGGTAGCACGGCTGCTGTTTTCCATATGTTCGGGAATGTACCGGTATTTAAAGAATAATTGACCAGATGAGTTAAAATATGTATGCAATACGGCAAAATCATTTTTAACATCTCAGCATTAATATTATCCACTCCATACGCTCTTGATTTTATTAATGAAATTGCTCTACAAATATCGCTTTCTGTTACCTCATTAAATTGAAAACTTGAATTGTTTATTTTGTTATTTTCATAAAGCTCTAACAGGTCTTCGTCAACAGCTGTACTTCCAGCGTTATTTAAGAAATGATCATTCAACAGTTGCGAATTTTGCATAAGTTCTAGTAGCCGCAGAACGGAGGCCTCCATCGTACGGCCCTGCGGTAAGGAACCCGGATATTAATTATATTAACAAATTTTCGCAAATATTTGGTGGGGAAGTTCTGCTTTCAGTAGTTCATTTTACATTCATCTTAGTACTTAATCAATAATCACTGGTCTATTTCAACATAAAAAATAACATGTGCAGAAACATTATTACATCTTAATATTATTCAGTTTACTTACATCTAGAACAATGATATTTTTTGCGTTAATACCTTTAAGTATTTTAATAATCAGATAACTACTAAGATAGGAACCCTCAAATAAGATGACACAGTTTCCTTTAAGTTATCTCGCTTGTTGCTGCAGGCTATACTTGTTTTCTTCTTAGCTTTTAATGTTTACTCACAAACAACTTGCAAATTGTCGCACAAGTCTATGTGAGCCTCCCTTTTCAACTTAATAAAGCCTTGGTGAGACGACAAAGATGGAAAGTGCAACGTTACCATTAAATTATGGCAACATTAAATGGGACATTTCAGTGAAATATGTTTTCCATTACGAGCTAGCATTAAAGATATGGCTGAAAAAAGTTTTAAAAGATCGTTCATATTATTTATTTGCCTGATTCATTTGGGTCTTATGGGACGTAAAAGTTTTCTAGTTTAAATTTGTTTTCTAAAGAGTGTAAGAGGAGGATAAAAAAAGCAACAATGTTGCAAGTAATTTATACGGCACTGTAGCTTAAGTTTTATGTTAAAAGTGAAAATATGCAGCGTTCGGGCAAGAAAATAACTCCGGTGTTGCTTTAGTTAATTTTAAATATAGGATAATGAAGCACGGAAGTATGTGATTTATACTTACTAGTTAGTATACAAGAATACTGAAATAGTATCCATGAACATAAAAACACTACATTAGATTCGTAGTTCGCGGGCCAAGTTGGCATCGTCCAGACAATAATTAGAAGTTTCAAATATTCTCCTGACAATATCAACTTAGTTGGTAGAATGTACAAAAATCACGTAATATTTCAGTGGAAGTAAGACCGTAATAGGAGTACTGTTTTCCAGAGTACATCCTAATAAGTAGATCGGTTCTGATGGAATTCCGTTCTTTATATCATATAAAAATAAGTTCCTTGGAATATTATATTAATTATTAAACAGAATGTAGTGGGTGAGGTGTGAAAATGTATCATCATGCGAGTAGTCTATAGACAGTGAAATACTTCAATGGAGTATATTTGAACCTCTATAACTGCAGCTCTTCGTTTGAACCAACCATTTTGATGCTATACTCTAGTCAAATAGGGACAATCGGAAGGGAATAACTGATAAAATTTGAAACTTGGCAGAAATGTTCATTAAGGTGTGCTATTAAAAATATTAAAAGTACTGAACTCAATCAGTTGAGCTTGAGCCGCCCTCTTAGAAAAATGGTGCCCGATTTAGTTTTTTGCTGGTATTAATCATTAGTGATATTGAAATTATGTCTCGTATGAAAAATAAGGAATATAAAATTTTCTACACAAAATGTATACGTACAAATATTTTGCAGGATGACATATTAGCCCAAAACAAGTAAAAAATTCTTATAATTATAGAAACCTATTTTTTTTATTTAAAATTAATTAAAAATAGGCAATGTTTTCAATTTAGACAGTACAACTATAAACAGAAGACGGAAGGACCAGGACGTCGCGCTGACTTGTCGCATCAATGACATGAGTATTACAATGTTGCTAGACTGTTGTTTAAAAATAATAAAACAATTTTACTTTTACCTTGTTTAATCAGTTTTGAAATGAAAACACTAACTAACATTAAATATTAATTTCGATATTACCATAGCAATTTTTCACATATCTAGGCTATTGTCTATATCCAAAAAAAGAGGGTTGAAAGGAACTAAAACGTTAAAGGGTTTTTATTGCTTCTTATGTTCAATTGACTCCAAAATATGAGAAAACCGCGGGTAGCTCAAAGGGGTGCGTGGTGCGTTTTTGAGATCGAAGTAAAAAGGTCCACTTTTCATATTTTTGAGTTTTGCTCGAAAACTATGCATTTTTCCTATAAACACGTTAATAGAAAAGTTGTAGAGAATTAAATTTCCAATCGAAATGCACCTTCAGAAGTCAAAAATACGTCCAAAAAACAAAACAAAAAAAAACGAAAAAATGCAATTTTATTTTTTTTTCATTTTAGCCTGTAACTTTTTTTCGGGTACATTTAGGCACAGACATTGCTGTATAAAAAAAGCTGGCGTTTTATCCGTTAAAATGAGATTTTGTAAAAAAAAATACGATTAATAGAGACCGAGATATAGCGTTTCAAAGTTTGCAACTTTTAACTTTTTTGCTAATTTTTACTATTTTTTTTTTCAAATTTCGTCCTGTAACTTTACGCCCGTTGAAATGGTGGCTGGTAAAAGTCTCTACGACAAATAGAAACCTAGATACAGCATTTCGAAGATTGTTACTTTTATTAACTTTTTTCTAATTTTTACGTTATTTTTTAAATTGCGGCCTATAACTTATTTGTCAAAAACTTTAGGTACAAATAAGGATTATAAGGAGATAAAACAATACTTTAAGATAGGTTAAACTTCTATTGCAGACCATTTAAACAAGAATGCTGGGAATATATTCAATGTAGCAATATCTGTACTTAAAGTATTTGACAAATAAGTTATAGGCCGAAAAAAAAAAGAACGTAAAAATTAGAAAAAAGTTAATAAAAGTAACAATTTTCGAAACGCTGTATCTAGGTTTCTATTTATTTGTCGTAAAGACTTTTACCAGCCACCATTTCAATGGGCGTAAAGTCAGCTTTCACTTTAATATAATAATGTCTATACCTAAATTCACACAGAAAAAAAGTTACAAGACGAAATTTGAAAAAAAAATAGTAAAAATTGGCAAAAAAAAATTAAAAGATGCAAACTTTGAAACGCTAAGTATATCTCGGTCACTATTAATCGTAAAAATGTTTACAAAATCTCATTTTAACGGGTAAAACGTCAGCTTTTTTTATGAAGCAATGTCTATGCCTAAATGTACCCGAAAAAAAGTAACAGGCTAAAATAAAAAAAAATAAAAATAAAAAATTGCATTTTTTCGTTTTTTTTTGTTTTGCTTTTTGGACGTATTTTTGTAAAAAAAAAATTTTTGACTTCTGCCATTTCGATTGGAAATTTAATTCTCTACAACTTTTCTATTGACGTGTTTATAGGAAAAATGCATATTTTTCGAGCAAAACTCAAAAATGTGAAAAGTGGACCTGTTTACTTCGATCTCAAAAATGCACCCCTTTAACGCGGTTTTCTCATATTTTGGGGTCAATTGAACATAAGGAACAATAAAAACTATTTAATGTTTTAGTTCCTTTCTACAGTACATAGACAATAGACTATATCGCAATTAGTCAGTCCATAGGTTTTATTAGAAAAAGTAAGACGTCCAGGTCGGTTTTTTGAAGTTCCCTGTCTTTATTGAAAAAATGGCACTGATCTTAGTAATATACTGTCTGCAAAAAATGTATTTTAACGATGAGAATTGAATATTACCATTTTTTATTTATTATAGACAATTTCTACAACCATTGTAGTAACTGTGAAGCTAGTATTCCGCCTCTGACCAACAGAAGACGACAACTTCTTCTTAACTACACAATCAACGTATGGTCTCAACCTGAACACATTAACTATGAACTACTGTTTAATGAATCCAATAGAGCTATTTACGAAGGCTGTAATAGTATCACTAAACCAGTTAGCATAAGAATCGAAGAGGCACTAAACTCGTCAATAAACTTACCGAAATGTTCAGTCGGGTCCAAATGAGGCTCCACCTTGGTTAACTGCAAAACCGGAAATGATCCTCGATTGTACTACATTCAAAAAGGCAAAAACAAATAGATACTTACTTTTATCAACCTTCTAGTCGATATTAGAAAAATACCCAGGAAGCCAAGTGATATATACAGATGGATCAAAAACAGATCATGGGGTAGGGAGTGCGTTTTCAATCCTGAACAGAACCTGTTCATGGTGACTTCCACATTATACGTAAATTTTTACAGCTGAGTTACATGCTATTTGGCAAGTATTACAATATATAGACGAGGCCCCTCTGCGAAATACACTAATATGTTCGGACTCCTTAAGTTTTCTACAAGCCCTTTCAAATACAATACCCATAGCCTAGATCCTCTCGTACAAAAAGTTCTAACACTTATAAACAAACTCAAAAACAAGTCCAAGAACATAATCCTTGTATGGGTTCCAAGTCATATAGGAATTCGAGGTAATGAACTTGAGGTCAAGCAGCACGAGAGACAACCGAAAATGAAACTGCCGAAAACATTCCAGTACGCGATCTTGACATGAAAAATTACGTCAAAAACAAAAGTATTAAAAGCTGGCAGGGGGATTGGTCTCGAAATGAAGCACGTCTCAAAGCAACGAAACCTTCTGTAAGTTTTTGGAAGTTCCCAATAGGACTGACCAGAAGAGAACGGGTAGCAATCACTCGACAAAGAATCGGACATATCCGACTACAAATTCATTTATGCTGACTGGTACTAGACAACCCAGATGTGAGGTGTGTCAATCCTACTTGAATGTGAGGTATGCACTTCTTTTTTGCACCAAGTATGCAGAAACAAGACGGCGTCTTAAAATGCCTAACGAATTAAGTACATGCCTAAACAATGAAGCTAAAAATGTTGAAAAACTTAAACAATTTCTACATGAAACGGGATTATTAAAGAACCTTTGATCAAATCGATGAAACGATTACGTGACAGCGGCTAATAACCTGGGTAGTTGATGCCGCTAGAAAATAGGGAAAATGAGAGCGGGTAATTTAATTTCAATAAACACTTAATTCATCACCTCGTTCATTACAGGGTTATTATTTTTACTATAAATTTACTTTAAAACTACAAAACATTGACAATACTGTATGCTTGGAACCTGCGGTCAACATACGACCTTGCTACGGCTAAACAATGAAGTATGAAACACTATGAACATTTTCTTTGAACCGTCAGCGCCGATAGAGGAGGATTGCTTTTATGAAAGAGACACCGGCGTTCAATATCGTACAATATACATAATAAAAAAACAGATGTAGGTCGCAAGAAGACATTGAACTGTACTCCAATAACTGACCTACACAACATTTTATATATTATTACCCGAATACTACCTGGTCTGGCCTGAAAATATTGGTATTTTAGAAAATAACACAGCCACACAAAATAAGAAAACGTTCAGACCCAGAAACTAGACCAATATTTATGTATTTTGACCTCCTGAATTCGATGCTGCCATCAGAATTTAATTTTATCCTGTCATTTTTTTGTAAATCACGTGTTTTTAGTATTTTATCTGTGGTGGTACAGAAAAATGTGTCAAACTGACAAGATATCGAAAAGTTTTATAGAATAAACGCGTTTAGGATCCAACGGGGACCCCACAAATCAATTTTGAACCAGATCTGGAAAAAATAAAAACACATTTTTACCCGTACCATTAGATATCTTTTTATTTTTATTTTTTTTCTCAGATCTTGTTCAAATATGATATATGGGGTCCTCGTTGGATTCTAAGCACTTTTTCTTCATACAATTTCTTCTCAATTTGAGCCATTTTTCGGTACCACCACAGATAAAAGGCGAAAAAAACACGCGATTTACAAAAAAAATGACACGATAAAATTAAATTCTGATGGCAGCATCGAATTCAAGAGGTCAAAATACATAAATATTGGTAGGTTTAGTTTCTGGGTCTGAACTTTTTTTTATTTTGTGTGGTTGGGTAATTAACAAAACCGTTGGAGTAAAGTACAAATTTCATGATATTTTTGCCTCTCTTGGGTAAATATATTATCTTGCAAAATATATGTACGTATACAGCAGACACCCTCCTGTATACATTTTTTCGTATTTATTATCATAATCTTCGAAAATCTGAAAATTGTATTTGACAGACATATTTCTGAAAGGGCAATTATCCCTCGTAGAGAAAAAAATTCATATCATTGTGTTAATCAGAACTTTCAAGTGTTCATATGATAGTCTGCCCATCTGTCCGTCTTTCAAGTTTTTGTAAACACAATAACTTAAGACAGACAAGTCCGATTTTATTGACATTTGGACAATGTTAGCTAGAGGAAAAACTATTGAGTTTAAAAAAATCGATCAGTAAATATAAAGGTTATGAAACATTTTAAGAAAAAATTTACGTGAAGAGTGTTGTAACACCCTTAATGAGATTCTATAAACACAAAGATACTGCAAGGTATACTAACCAACGTTTCGACAATCAAGATTGTATCATCGGACGATGATTAAAATTGCAAGTACAGCAAATAAACCTAGAATCTTATGAAAAGTTACGACCCTATTCAGTATTTTGTTCTTGTCCAAATTTCAATGAAATCGAACTTCTGTCTTAAGTTATCGTGCTTACAAGAATGTGACGACCGGAGAGGCACACGGACAGATGGAGAGACTGACAGACAGACGTATATACGAAGCACATTTTGAAATTTGTTTAGAATTCAACGGCAAGCGCAATGAGACGATTATTTTTTTTTACGAGTGATATTTACAGTTTTAGAAATGCAACGATCAATTGCAATTTTCGTATTTCAGAAGATTATAATAATAGATAAGAAAAAAATCTATGTAACATATTTTATAGAGAATTTTATATAAGCAATATTTTTTAATACAGGACTTTTAGTATGTTTAATAGTAGACCCAATGAGCATCTTTGTCAAGTTTCAAAACTGTATCAGTTATTTTTGTCAAACATCGTGTTCCTATTCGACTGGGGTATATACAGTACGTGATCAGGTTTGACTGGCCTATCACCGCTTGAAAGTTATAAATCAAAAGATACGCGTTTAAAATGTATTATATTTATTTTTTGATATGACTCCTAAAAGTTAAAAATATTTAAAATCGGTTATAACCAAATGATATAAGTTACACGTCAAATGAAAATAAAATGAGATAAAATTAAAAAATAAAATAAAAAACTTACACGTTTCTCACGGGGAAAACCGCTGAATGTCCTGCAACGAAATAACACATTTTTAAAAAAGTACATATCTAAAATGCCATAAATATACTTAAATTAGCAGATCATAAAGTGAGTGATTTATGCTCATGTTATGGTCGAACGATGATGAATGTGGTATGAAGGTGTATGATTGTCTTTCGAAGAAACCACTCATCACAAAATCAGTCGACCGCTACTTGGCATAACTGGCTCTAGTAAATTTTTTAGAATTATCACACTTTTATACACGATCTAGCTAAATTCTCAAAACCAAAAACATTATATAAGCGTCAATTAATTTTATTCAAATTAAAATTTCATAACGTTCAGTAACCCCGAATAAAGTCGAAGAATTTGCAAAATAAGAACTTGAATTATCAATGAAATATTTGTACGTTAAACGAAGTATTCTCGAAATAGAAGCTTACGGATTTTTTAAAAAGCTTACCTCTAAATTAATCAATGTACAGGCTAAGCAATAGTGTGAATTTAACACACACTGTTAATAATTTAACGCTAAATTTATAAAGAAAATATCTGATTCGAGTAGTTCAGCTTTTAGGAGACAGACGTGCTTCTAGACGCTGCTGTAAATTTGTGCATGAATTCTGTTAAAACTGTGCTAAATTGATCACAATAGGCATGTCCACAAAATTTTAATTTCCATTGGAAATGACAGATTTATCGATATTAGAAACCAATGCAACATTAAAAAAATATATGTATCTTTACTTTGCCAGTTATTCGTAATAGAAATCACCCCAACGTAGTGAGGCCAAGGTAGAGGCTAGTAACTTGACGTCACCTCCTTGCAGGTTAGCCGACCTGTGCGGGCCCGTTGTTTTTTATCGAAAGACTAATGTAATATTATTGATCAATATGCCTTAGGAACTCTATGTCCAAATTTTGAAGATATTTTGATTTATGATTTTCGAATTACGGCCCTCTAAAATTACATTTTTCAAATATTAAATAATTAATAACTTTTAAACGAATTATATTTCGAGAAAAAGTCATTCTACATTTTCTTTTTAATTCACTTTTTCTACATTGCGTCATCCATACGTTCAAATTTCATAGACTAAGAATTTTCATTGAAAAATTACCAAACATTTTCAACCAGCTGCCCTGTTGTAAATTATTCGTGCATTAAGGATTGCCAAATTTGAAAGCATGAATGACAGTGGGTGGTAGAAATAGTGATTTTAAATAGAAAGTGAGGAGTTACTTTTTTTCAAAAAAAAAAATCGTTTCCAAAGTATAAATTGTTTGATATTATTCTCGGTAATTTTTCAATAAAAATTCTTGGCCTATGAAATTTGAAAGTACAGATGACGCTGGATTGTAGAAAAAGTGAATTTAAATAGAAAAAGAAGAATGATTTTCTTTCGAAATACAATTCGTTTAAAAGTTATTAATTATTATTTAATATTTCAAAAATATAATTTTAGGAGGCCGTAATTCGAAAATCATAAATTAAAATGTCTTTAACTTTTGGATATGGGGGTTCTAAAACACGCTGATCAATATTATATTAGTCGACAAAAAACTACGGGCTCGCATTACACACACAGGTCGGCATGCCTGTAAGGAGATGACGTCATGTTAATAACCTCTATCTTGGGAACGTTTTTTAGCCTCGCTGCGTTGGGGTGATTTCTATTACGAATAATTGACAAAATTTAAATATTTATTAATAAAAAAAAATTTGATTTTAATACTAGGGGCTCTAATGTATGATTCTAACTAATATTAATGTACATTATATTTTTTGTGGACATGCCTATTATTTTGAATTTAAACGTAAAAAAAATCTGCACAAATTGATATGTGTTAATATGACACCAGTTATGTTATATAGTTGATATTTAATTAATACCAGTGAAGCGCCAGATATATTACCTAAGTGCTTTCATTTCTTAAACAAGTGGTCGACACATGTTGGCAGGGGAAGTGCATCGAAAGGTAGTGTAGTGACATCATTTATCTACCTGACAGGACAAGAAGAAATCAGTGCAAATACCAGAAAAGGAAAACAGAAACATAAGTTTTGTTGTAACCCTTTTATTTACGTTGATAATACGCAGATTTTGGTAATTTACATGTTGGTCATATTTAATAACACAGTCCCATAAAAAAAGTGGTCTGTCCGGCGGATCAGACCAGTGCATCCTTATGTACTTGGATCCTCTGAAACCGAATTCGAAGTCAGAATTGTCAGATTGGCTCGATTTTCACCCCTAACCCCAAGAAAACACCCTCCCAAAAAATGGTCCGTCCGGCGAACCAATTCAATTCAATTCAAAAAGATTTATTAACATTTCAGTTACAAAAAATGCGCCTGAGTTGGAACCCGGTTCAGAGCCGGCCACACCACCACGGCGCGCAACGCCGTGGTAGATGGGTGGCCGGGTGGGGCAGGTCCAACCTCGGCTAGAACGGTAAGTAAAATGGGTGGAGGTTAGGGCTCCTGTTTTAATAAGAAATAAAACTTAAACCTAACAATTTATTGAAAAATAATCATGAACGATTTTAAAATACTTAGAAACTACTTAGAAATAAATAGAAAATGGCGAATTTTGTTTAAGCGCGCACACGCGCACTGGCGCACACGCGCACTGTTTTAAGAAGTCGGGTTACTAGTACGGGAAAAACGCAATGAAAAAACCCGTTCGAACAAATGACAACCTTCATCCGATGGTCTACCTGCCTTCGGAAAGGTAGGATGAAGGGGAAGTTATGATTTAAAAGGTTTTGATTTGTAAGAAGTTATTGGTCGAGAGGGAATTTTAAAAAGAACAAAAAGAAACCAAGGAACAAAAGAAACAAAAGAACAAAAATAAGACTAATAGAGAATAGAGAATAGAGAAGGGGTTTGGGAGTAAAAGGTGGTGAAAGGTAAAAGGTGGTGAAATGGAAATTTTGGTATAGGAAAGATTTGGCTAGGGAGGTTGCCGAAAGATAGGCAACGCCTGGTATGGTAATAGGTGTCTTATATCGAAAAGTATGGCATTATGCTGTCTGATTCGTGTTATGTCTCGAGTTAGCGGACTGTCGCCCAATTTGAATTGGTAGAATTTTTGGGATGTTTCCCGGACGAAGTCCGCTAGTGGGGTTATGTCGTGGCAACGTGCGTAGAGGTCTCTGAAGGAGGTGTACCTACCGGAGTCTGAAATGAGGCGCATAAATTTATGTTCTAAAACTCCAAGTTTGCGCATTCTCGTGGCCGGGATGCTGCACCACACCGGCGCCGCGTATGTGATGGCCGACCTGATCACCATCGTATACAACAATTTTTTATTTGTCCTGTTTAGTCCGCTACCCCGCGCCAGGAGCGGATACAGACTCCTGGACATGGAGTAGACCTTTCGTACAGTCTCGTTAACGTGGATGTTAAACGTCAGTCTTCTATCTAAGTTCACCCTCAGATACTTCACGCACCTTTTAATTGGAATTTGGCGACCCCCTATCGAAATTGGTGTTAAGATGCGGTTCTCAGTGAACCGGCGCGTGAAGTGTATGGACTCCGACTTTTCGGCGTTGATCCGACTTGTCGTAATACGCCGTGGCACGGGCCATGTGCGCTGCTTGTGCATTATGCGAATGCGCGTACATGGCCGTGTCGTCGGCGTACTTGGCAAGGTTCGTGTTCGGGAACTCCGGAAAATCGGAGACGTATAGGTTGTATAACTTGGGTGACAGGCACGACCCCTGGGGGACGTCCGCGCGAATGTCACGTCGAGTTGAAAGTTTGTTGTTCACCCTGACCTGCAGCGATCTGCCTGTCAGGAAAGAGTGAATCAGTTTGGTGATATGCGTGGGAAAGTTCAATGAGTTTAACTTGTAGAGTAAGCCCGAGATCCATACTGTATCGAAGGCTTTCTCAATATCAAGCAGCACCATCACTGTGCTTTTTTCGCGGTTGCACTGCACTTTGACGTCATTCACGATCCTGACGACCTGGCGCACAATGCCCCTGCCTTTTCTGAAACCAAACTGGCATTCATCATCGATGTGAAGTTCATCCTGAGCAGCGTCTAGTCTGACCAGGATGACCTTCTCCACCAACTTGGAGATCGCCGACAGTAGCGATATCGGTCGGTAACTGCCGACGAGTTTGGCGTTCTTGTTCGGTTTCAGAATTGGCACGACCACGGCGCATTTCCACTGGCTAGGCCAATGTTGTAGCCGCTGACAATGTACGTCAATTGTACAATGCCTCTCCGCGGAAGATATTTGAGCAGCCTGTATTCGATACAGTCTGCCCCCGGGGACTTGTCGTTAGGGAAGGTCCGGACAATGCCAGCCACTTCCGAGGGATTGGTCATGACTTTTAGAAATTCTCGTCTCGTCAATTGGATGTCATGACCAATTAGTTCGTTAACGTCGTTTTCGATGCGGTCGTGTCCCGGATTGTTCGGTGTTTATGCATTATGTATGTCCGCAAAATGATTCGCTAAGTCTTCCGCTTTCTGGGCGTCTGTCATAGCTGTCTGTCCGTTGGGGTTAGTCAGCGCGGGTATGGCCTCCCGCGTATTTCTCATGGCCCTCGACAGCTTCCACAGCGAGTTGTCTTGAGGATTCAACGCCTCCAGCCTATCCGGCGAACCCGACCAGTGCACCCTCATGTATTTTGACCCGCTGAATTGGAATCTGAAGTCAGAATTGTAAGATTGGCTCATTTTTTCACCCTTAACCCCAAAGAAACACCTCCAAAACAAAAAAAAGTGGTCTGTTCGGCGGACCATACCAGTGTATCCTTATGTATTTTGACCCGCTGAATCCGAATACGAAGTCAGAATGGTTCGTTTTTCACTCCTAACCCCAAGAACCCCCCCGAAATGATCTGTCCGGCGAACGATACCAGTGAAAAACGGGCCAATCTGACAATTCTGACTCCGGATTCGGTTTCAGCAGGTCCAAATATATAAGGATACACTGGTATAGCCCGCCTAACAAACCACTTTTCTTTCGAAAAACGAGCCAATCTGACAATTCTGACATCGGATTCGGTTTCAGCGAATCCAAGTACGTGAGATCCACCGGACAGATAATTTTTTTTTGTTCATAGATAATTTACAAACAAAAATGGAGTTTGGCGACTTTTTGAAAAACATTTCGTTAAACTTCATTTTCCAACCGCTATATCTCGTTACACGTTATACTTACAATAAAAATGCATACTTCCCCACTCCTCAAACTTGCATTTTTCATAAGGGCCTCGACTCAACAAGTAAAGATATATCGAAATCATTTCTAATCCACCTTTTGTTAGGCAGAGTTCATTTTTATCCCTACTGACTGGATTATATTCCTAATATAGATATTGAGGTCGGTGTAAAAAATGAAGAAATAAGGAAACCAAAAGTATTTTTAATTTTAACCGACTTCGATATTAAGAAATAAGTTCCAGTTATCCAGGCCACTGGGTAACATTTTATTTCATAATTATTAGTTCCCTTTTTTTTTGAGGCGCTTCAATTTGTTCACATAAAATTTTTTCTAATATGTATTGTCCCCCATCTTATAAATAATTTTTGTACTGTTAGATTGTGTGTGAATAAATAACCAAATTCATTAATGATCCTTTAAATGAGGATTCACACATACAGTTCTTAGATACCGTTCGGTTTAATTTGATTGAAAATATATTAATAAAAGAATGTATATATTAGAACAAGCTAAAAACGTACTCTTCGCCAATTTACTGAGCTTTTTATATATAATTGTTACACATTCTATAGGATATTCTTCGCTGTTTTCTTGTAAATAATGTTAGTTTTTGGACATCCTAATTGTCTGTGATATATATCTTTCGACAATCATACATAGGTATTTCAACTCATACTTATATGAAATATATATTAGTAAAATTCATAAACAAAAAAAAATATATTATGGAAATTATATTTCGCAAGATTTCCATTTTAGTACAAGCGACAAAAATTAAGAGAATATTTTTTTTTAATTAAATAATTGATAACTTTTTTATTTACTGATCGATTTTCTACAAAAACAATAGGGTTCTTCCTCTAGCTAACACTAACTTACTTTCTAAATTTCAATACAATCGGATTATTATTTCTCAAGTTATCGTGCTTACAAGAAACGTGACGGACGGACGGACAGACGGACATTTTGAAAGTTGTTCAGAATTCGGTCACTAACACAATGATATGAAAATTTTTTCTCTACGAGCGATATTTACGATTTTAGAAATGTGCCGATCAAATACAATATACTCTTCGTTTTTGCGAAGGGTATAATAATTACTTAGTACTGTATACAAGTTCAGTGAATCCATATTCATTTCATTCATTATCATATATTTTTTGTTTTTTAAAACAAAATGTGTAATGTATGTAATCAACTTTCTGCAATTCAACATTCATTGTAGTAAATGTCTGGGAAAAGGTTGATTAAGGAATAATACTTTAATAAGTTAGTTTATTCTAGTCTAGGAGATGCATCGTTAACAATTACTGTAGATAAATTACAGGATAGCAGAGTTAGAAGTCATTAATCTTCTACAAAACTTAAAATCTTCTTAGATGCACGTAAATATAGCCAATGCAAATGAATTTTTTATGGTAACACTGCACCAACATTGCAAAAGTGGAAATAAGATTACAATATTTCTTTGATACTTTAAAACATTTGATAATCTGGAGAGTTTGAGAAACATGAAGAGCTCTTATGAAATATATACGTCTAGCTCTTGGCGAGCAATAATATAAACCTTCTGACGGTTTAAATATGTACTTGAAAAATAATTAAATGAGAAAATGTTTCTGTTCCAAAGAAAGCAAATTTTTACATAAAATATTTTAATTCTTTATTAATAATGATGTTGACGTTAGTTCAAAGGCAAACTCGTTGAACTCTTTATTTATACATACATACAAAACTTCAAAGGCCTTTATATTTTTAAAAACCATCATGTAAAATGCATATCAGCCGAACTCGTCGAATTAGAAAATGCATGCTACAAAAGGGCTTGAACTTTTGAACAAATAAAGTAAAATTAATAGGTAAACTGACAAAAAATCTCTAACTACGTTAAACTTGTAATTGGTTGCACAAAGTAAATCACATAGTAAGCAGCTTAAACGACAGACAGACTGTAGTCTGATCAATATTCAATTATTAAAAGTTCACGTTCTGTTTCACATGCAATTTAAAAAAACTGCAAATATTCACGGTGTTCTAAAATATGCTTTTTCGTTTCTATTCAATCGTCAATATTTGCGAATTGTCTATTGGATAACTTTTCCTTTGTTCAATTATTTGCACTTAGTTAGGTAGCGTGCAACAATAATTGAGGAATATATACGAATATAAGCGCCATTCATTTTCCACCAAATAGTTCATTGATAAAAGACCAGTTTATATTTTGAAAATACTGCAATCTGTCGTATAGGTCCAGTATTACGCTCTTTTCACACTATACGGTTTTGATCGTACGGTAAAGAACCGTACGGCTTTTTGTCGTGACACTGTTGTTTTCACATTGCACGGTTTTTTGCCGTTGTAAGCTCAACATTTTCATTTCATTTGTAATAATAATACGACAATTTCATGTCCTGATTTTTTGTTCTTTAATAAGTGTTAAATATTCTTACCAAACACATTTTTATTTTATCTTCCATCGAATCAAAATCTTGTTTCAGTTCTAAGCAAACTTCCAGGCTTTCTTGTGGCAATTCGATCTTTATAAACATTAAAAGTTTTGTCCTATAGCACAGGCCTACTTTGAACCAAGGTTATCAAAACTTCCGCATCAATTTCATCCATTTCTCAAAAGTTAATAATTGATAATTCAACAAAACAATGTAGCTGCCGTACGGCTCAAAACCGTTGAATGTGAAAGCACGCATTTAGTTATGTAGACCACTGAGTCAAAGGTGCCGTACGGCAGCCGTCGAATCCAGTGGCAAGGGACGGCTGCTGCACGGCACGGCACCGGCGTTTTGCAGTCATCGTATAATGTGAAAGGTCCCATGCTTTTCTTCACTTCACTAAAAGAATGCGGCCGCACGGCTTTTTACCGTACGATCAAAACCGTGTAGTGTAAAAAGAGCGTAACGCTCTTTTCACACTATACGGTTTTGACCGTACGGTAAAAAACCGTACGGCTTTTTGTCGTGACATTGTTGTTTTCACATTGCACGGTTTTTTGCCGTTGTGTTCCACATTTTCATTTCATTTGTAATAATAAGACAGTTATACGAAAATTTCATGTTCTGATTTTTTGTTTTTTAAGAAATATTAAATATACTTACCAAGCGCATTTTTATCTTTGTCTTCCATCGAATCAAAATCCTGTTTCAGTACTAAGCAAACTTCAAGGCTTTCTTGTGGCAATCTGATTTTTATAAATGTTAAGAGTTTTGTCCCATAGTACAGGCCTACTTTGAACCAAGGTTATCAAAAGTTCCCCATCAATTTCATCCATTTTACAAAAGTTAATAACTAATAATCCAACAAAACAATGTAGCTGCCGTACGGCTCAAAACCGTGTGAAAGCACGCATTTAGTTATGTAGACCACTAAGTCAAAGGTGCCGTACGGCAGCCGTCGAGTCCAGTGGCAAGGGACGACTGCTGCACGGCACGGCACCGTCGTTTTGCCGTCATCGTATAATGTGAAAGGTCCCATGCTCTTCTTCACTCCACTAAAAGAATGCGGCCGTGCGGTTTTTTACCGTACGACCAAAACCGTGTAGTGTGAAAAGAGCATTAAGATTAAGTTAACAAGTGCTGATATTTTGTTATTGAGAGTATAGGTATACTTAAAAAAATGTTTCCTTCGCCGCCTCTCAAGTCCCCGGGGTAACTCCATCAAAATTCTATAGACCTCTGTTATAGTGGTGTCCGACCCACTTCTTAGAAATAATTTTGATTGCATTTACCAAACTTGCTGCCACTCACGGGAAACATACCACCGGGCCGGCCACGTTTACATCGGGTTGGATCTGGGTCATGGTTGTTGCCAGCAGCGAGAACCATGTAACGCATGGTAACGGAGTATAGAATGGAAGACGTGGATGTTTGTGAGATGCGTTGCCGCATTGTGTGTTTATGATCCTCTTTTTGTGTTTTTGCTTCTAGGGTTCCTCTTCTTCTAAGTTTTCTCTTTCCTCCGTTTCTGATTTCGGCAAAGCATATTCAAGGGCGGATTTAGAAATTTCAATAATTTTTTTCTCGTCTGTGGCGCATGGGACCCATACGAAATATGGGAAATAACATCTCGAGAAGCACTTCTCTAACGACCCCTACAAAATTTTGAAAAGCGTTTGCGAAAAATTTTTTCAAAATTCGATTACCGACCAGGTCCTGTTTAAAATTATTTTTTTTTTTTCATAACAATACAACAATATGTTTTGAAGTTTATGAAAATATTTTCATTACTAACTGACATACAACGAATTGAAATTTTGTGATTTACAATTTAACAAATCACAAAATTTCAATTCGTTGTATCTGTTAGTAATGAAAATATTTTCATAAACTTCAAAACGTATTGTTGTATTTTTATGAAAAGTAAAATGCATATGACAAAAAAAAAAAATTAAACAGGAAGTCCCTAGACCTTTAACCGAATTTTGAAAAAATGTTTCGCAAACTGCTTTTTCAAAATTTTGTAGGGGTCGTTAGAGAAGTGCTTCTCGAGATGTTATTTCCCATATTTCGTATGGGTCCCATGCGCCATAGACGAGAAAAAAATTATTGAAATTTCTAGATCCGCCCTTAGCACATATCATTGCAATTTCTATATGGTTTAGTCTTATTGTTTTTGCTAGTGGTCGGATGATACCCCTTTCAACTCCTTTCAAATTTTCTCTGTTGGCTCTTGTTTTTGCCTTATTTTAACTCATCGTTAGCATTATGACGTATATGTATATCCTTTTGACGAAGCGCCATGGAGGTTTATTCTTCCAGATAAAATCTGGAATTTTCCTCTGTATGCTGTTTTAATTCCCTCGTTTACACATTTTTTCCTTTTCAGTTGGTTCGTCACATATATTCATAGAGGACTCAATTTGTTTCTCGTTTTTAGGGAGTACTCGTCTATTAAGTGGGGAGATGTGGGAGAGTTGGTACCATGGGAGAATTAGGACAGTGACTTTTTATGCCGATTGGTTGGTAGTTTGATATTGTGTGTCAAAGAGGTTATGTATATTTGTGAGATAAGTAAATAAATTGCTGTATTTCGCCCGTGTGTTTATACTTCAAATCCCAGGTAATTTTAATCGTTTTATGTACTGAAAAGTAACTTTTTTTTGTTCAAATTATCCAATTCATTGTTTTGTAGGGGCAAGCAAGTGTTGCTGGAGAGTTATTTTACATGTAACGACCGACGGTTTAGCTATTAAATGTATCTGGTCACTTTTAATGACACCAAGCAGTGCATACTAAAAAAAAAATTGTTCGGAGCAAACAAAAATTTTGTTGCGTATTTACAAAGCAATTTCTTGGTTGATGTTAATAAATTTTGTTGCTTCAAACATTTTTGTTGCTTCAAACAATTTTGTTTGGAGCAACAAAAATTTATTAACATAAACCAAGAAATTGCTTTGTATATACGCAACAAAATTTTTGTTTGCTCCGAACGATTTTTTTTAGTGTGTGAGGTAGAGTTGGGACGTTATTTTAAGGGAGAGTTGGACCATTCTATGTCTCCCCATTCCATGTATGAATTAATTTTCTTATATTATTTGGACCGTTTTTAGGTATGTCGTTACGCTACAAGAAAAAAAAGAAATATCCTGTCATTCAAATCCATATAATTCAAAAAGCAGTTACAGTTTGCAAAAATAATGGCGGCTTGAGAAAGGTACCATACGTACTCACAATATGGTCGAATTTGCACGTATATATTTACGCAATATTAGCGATTTGCGTTAGTAAAAATTTTTATCGTTTGTTGCAATATATTTTCGTTTTTCTTCTGAGCATTTGTCGGATTTTTGAACTAATTTTATTCTTTCTCGTTGTTTGTTATTTTTTGCAATGACTAAATATGTCTCCATATCTTTATGAATATTTAATTACCTGTCCCAAATCTCCTCATCACCAGTCCCAATTCTCCCTCGTAAAAGGGAGATTTGGGACAAATACATGACACTAGAAAATATTTTTCCACACCGCTATTTACCCAGTACATTTAACTAATATTTGCAAGAAGTGGTCCAATATATGAAGGTATATTACTGTGTTTTTAATTTTTTTAAATTTTCAAAAATAAAAATTTTAAAAATTAATTTGTGAAAATTGTCCCAACTCTCCCACATCTCCCGTATTCTTCTTCTTCGTTGATCGGACTCTCTTTACGGGTCTCTTTACTTCATTATTAGATTCTTCCTGCTATCTATTTTCAATCAACAAAGAAAGTTGAAAATATCTTGATTTTCTTCTGTGACTATTAAGAGACCATCCACGTAGGCTAGTGTAATTGGGTTCTCAATGTTTCGGTGTCCTGGCTACAATTTTGTGTTTCTTTTATTGTGTTTGTTTCACTTGATTTAGTACTGTGGTGAATAGTTTGGGAGATAGAGGCATCCTTGCTTCATTCCCAGGGTTCACCAGATTTAAATCGTTTGATTTAAATCAAGTGATTTTTTTATTTTAATCGATGATTTAAATTAAAAGAAAATTCTGGAAATAAAAATACAATTTATTACAAAATATAAATCAACCATTAATATTCTTGATAAATAAGAAACGTTTTGGTACAAAACAGGTAGTTTCTAAAATAATTAACATTAATTTTCATTATAAAATTTGTATAGGAACATTAATTGTCCTGCTTTCTCCACTCCTAATTTATTTCGTAAATTGGGGTGAACGAGCCTAAATGGAGAAAATACTCTTTCCACCGAAGCTGATGAAGAGACAGCACATAAAAATTGCTTCAGTATAGGAAGAAGTTTCTCAATATCAGGGATGTTTTTTTGCGAAACCCACCATTGTAAGGGACTAACATAGCCTATTACCCCTTCTGAAAACATAACTGCTGCAAAAGGTTCCATTTTTGCTTGAAGTTTTATAATGAGAGGTAGTAAACCACTATTTTCATATATTTCTTGCGAATACAAAAAATAGTGTAAGGAAAAATCGTACTTTTGATTTTTTTTTAAATCACGTTTTTTCAACCTTGTTGATTCTTATATGTTTAGTTTCCATCGACTGTTTGAACCATTGAATTGCAGTGCTTTCGGGAACACAGGTCTTTATTACCGTAAAAAATTAATTGTAAAGAGGCCCTTTCTTATGCAGAATTAACCAGGGAATCATAATCAAGGATTAAAATACTAAAAATGTCAAATGGAAAAATGAATATGTAGAAACAAAGAACACCGACATCTCGTTTCTCCGCTCCTGGATAAAATTAATTTTGGCTAATACTGTAAAACAATAACCTTTAATAATCGAAAATAGTTAACCAAGTTTCATAAAGTTGTTCCAAATCATTTCCGAGATTATTAGTAAAAACACCCTATTTTTGCGCCATCCTTAGAGGGTCGTAGCTCCCTTAGGAAGCATTTCCGGGCACATGTTTATAGGAACTTTTCTTACTATTTTTGCATGGAGAATTAGCACCTAAAGGGGAAGGCGGGAGTTTCGGGACACCCTGTATAATACCTTGAGACAATTCGAGTTTTCGTCTTGTTTGACAGAAGGCTCTAAAAGAGCCTCTTGAATTTTCCGGAACAACATTTTATCATCCGTTTCTAAAGTACAATTACGAAGTAAGTCAGTTAAGTACGTTAAATGATGATGACGATTAATATCACGAAATTCTACAAAAACTGAGTACACCTTTTTGCCATTTTATTGAAGAAAATCATTCACCGCTATATAGCGTTTTTTTACTGTAAAATATACTTTCTACCAACTTTAGTAAATGAAGAATGTTACATAACTATAGATTAGGCTTCTACTTACAAAATTTATAATATTTTGCTTAACTAAAGTTGGTAATTTTTATTTTATTTGAACTTATATTAATTCATATTGATACTATTGTGAAGTAAGCACTTTGGCCCCTACCACTACCTATGAAACATACTTTTCTACCAATTTTAGTAAATGAAGAATGTTAGATAACTACAAATTAGGCTTCTACTTACAAAATTGTTAATATTTTGCTTAACTAAATTAGTAATTTTTATTTTATTTTGATTAAATAAAGCTCTCTAGTTCTAAAGTTCTTTATTTTATTTGGAGCCATTATACAGATTATTTAATTTACACTAAATATGATGATTTTTTTCTGGATAATTTTCCGTTGCTTCAACACATTTATTTTAAGTCTCCTCCGAAATCTCCATAATACAAAACAATGCAAAAATTATGGTTTTATTTAGTTGACAGTGACAAGCTAGAGACAATCATAATTAGCTATGGAAAACAATGGCTATAACATCGTTACGGTGATGCGATTGTCAGATTACGCACTAATATTTCTCAAATTTCAATAATTATAACTTTTTATTCATTTTAAAAAGGATTTACTGGACAGTATGAAATAAAATATTATACGATACACGTTCGGTAGGTTTCATTACAGTACTCGTTTATATTCCGGTAAAACAACTCGTACTGTAATAAATCACCTACCGGACTTATAACGTAAATTACTATTGTGTAATTTTGGGACGTTCTATACCCATTTTATGGATCACGGTTTTAAGATAACCTCCCTTACTAGAGTGATTATGATGGTGGGGCATTGCACCAATCAGACACGATTTCCAGATGTCCATGAACTTGTTTCACGTTCCAGGGCGATCAGAACATATATCAAAATTGACTATTTGCTTGTAACACTAAGCAGCACACGGGATTACATGCTGCCGCACTAATATTGTGATCGCAGGTTAATATAATGATGTGGGTTATTATGATCGTATGTGATTCTGCTGAACATTTACAGTACGATGTAGAGTAGTATTAATATGAGAAGATGATAGGGGCGGAGCCAACATGAGCGAATATTTTTACCAGTGGCACAGCCTCATCTGGGGTACAGGGATGTGTAATTACAATAAAAGTTTCGCGGTGTGTAATACAGTAGATTAAAACATGCGCAACTGTTATGCCCAACTGTTATGAGTAACCTTTGTTCAGGAAAAATGTAAGAATAGTAATTTGTACGATACTTTGCCTAATAAAGTTGTTCTATTATTATTATTATTACCGCCGCCGCTCTACTGCAGGACACCGCCGCTACTGGTGTCGACATTGAATGTTACGTAATTGGTTCTCATTGGCGTAGAATGATGAAGTGCACAAACTCGTTTCTGCACATATTTTTTGCTGTCATCTTCTCATAGTAATACTACTCTACAAGACAGACCAATTGGATTGACAGATAGTGTTTACACAGACATACGACGTCTGCAGCACAACCTTTATTAATTGAGGAGGTGCCACGTCCACGCTAGCGCATTTCTTTGATCCATATATGGCACATGTAAACTCCTCTAATGATGCGACTAATTTATCATCAATATTCCAGCTGCTCCCAAATCTTGAAATGTTCGGATATATTCGGTATATTTGGAAGAAAGTAACATTTTTAGGGGTTTTATCTTTCCTTTTCCCTTAAAGGTGCTGAATGAGTCGCATCCAGTAAATGAATGAAGGTCCAGCAATGTCGAACATTTTTGAGGTTCGTACTTCTCTGCTAATGCGGACATGTTAATAGTTCTTCTTTTATTGCCAAATCTAGTATCAAAGAGTTATTTACATTTAATTTCATTGGAATGAGCCAGCAGAATCCAAAAGATGTCAATATCAACACTTTTAACCCTAATCTGTTCATAACCCATTGTTACCGTTTTAGAGAAAATGTCTGCAAATTATAATATTATTATTATTAATTTTTTGCAGTTTATTTTATTTTTTGTTATGTTAATAATATAAAGTTATATTATACGCCTTACGACAATTGTCAAAGTTACTTCCTCTAAATGATTTTACCGATATATGAATTTCCATGTTTTCTTAATTTTGGACCCATTTATCTGGAAAATGGTAACTCCTATCAAAATATTGTATAGGAACAAAATTGCAGAAAATTGTATGAACGTTGTTTTTTGTGAAAATAGTTTTTGTCCATCAATTTTAGTTTTTCTATTAAATGACAGAAACAACATTGGCAACAGTTTTTTTTAACATATGGCCGCCATTTTGAAAGTACAACCAGTTTCTTTTTGGGGGACATGTCTAAGATTAGGCTTTAATCTTTATGAAAAACATTGCCCCCAAAGATCAAGAGGGGGAGGGGTGCACGTACAGCTAGAGAGGGCTCCCTGACTAATATTATCAATGGATTTAAGTTTAATATATTTTTTAATTCATTACCCAAGCCCTAAATAATTCAATTGACTAGATGTTGCTAATAAAGTTTTCATGACAGTAAATGGGTACTAATAACTATAGTGATAGAAATATGTGAACTTTCCTATTTCATTAGGAAAAATCAACACTGGTTTTCATTACATTTTATTTGTTTTTCTTGATTTTCTATAAAACTAACCTTTGGCGTCCACATTTCTAATTTAAAACATAAAGTATATTTTCTAGCTAGCAATGAATTAAGCAATTAGTCGATGCTTGTTTACTTAAATTAATAAAAGATATAAATCAAAAGTTTTAATTTCCCCTTTCTAGAACGTCGAACTGCAAATAATAAATCATATTGTTATTTATCTCGGATTATAAAGTGTCTAAATTTTATTAAGAAAATTCAAAAGAGCTTATAAAGCCTAATGAAGTAATAAATGTCCCTCCTAAAATCTTTACCCTTTTCCCGCTACCCCGCCCTAATCTTTAAAAGTTGGGAAACTCTTGATATAGTTAGGTTACCATGAATAATGCATGGATGCAATTTTCGTCCAACAAACTTTTGCAATATTTTATCAATTTCAACTTTATTTACGTACAAACTAAAATTTATAACTTCGTCATAATTTTCAAAGGAAAACTCTGAATAACATATTTTTAACAAACTGTTTTCTCCTTCAATTCTCCTGCAATATTTGAAATATTACTGTGAAATTAAATGAACTGTTTTTATGTACCTTTAGCCAAAACTCTTTCATATAATCATAATCAATATACATAACAAGTGAGGTAATTGTTAAGTTGCTTAAATATCTGTTCCTACGACAATTAAAAAAACTATTTTTTTTTCCTTGTTTTTTTTTGTGCGAAAAATATATTTTTATAATAATAGTGAAAAAAGTAACATTTCTCTCTAGTCAACGGAGTGCTAAAATGACCGAACTCTCTAATTTGAGTGCTAATGAATGGATTTTGATGAAACCTTGTGCAATGTGTTTATAATGACGTTAATAAAAAAGTTGAAAAAAGGTTAGAGTAGAAAATGATCGGAAGGGGTAGAAAACACCCCTGTTATTGTAGAAGAACGCACTACCGAGCGTCAAAATGACGCGACACCAATTTATTTCTCAGGGGGGCGCCAGTCGCGTATTACCCCGTTCTTCTACCTCCCAGGCGGGTTCGAGATAAGATGTACTTCGGTAGCCGAGTAATGGACCAAGGCTGCACTACCACAGATCGGAAACTACGCTCTCTCTGGGCCCGAATTCCCTCGTTAGGGGTTTAGGCACCTCTTAATTTCCTGAATTTTTGCATAAAAAAATCCCAACCGAAGAATTTCTCTGCGGAGGGATTAGTTTTGGTACGCGGAAATCACGTTTTGGTCTATTAATAACGGAATATATTTCTCAAAAAACGCATAAAAAAATCCCTATCAAAGCTCCGTAAAGCAACCAGAAGGTCGAACGTTAATGCGAATTAACTCGACACATCCGGTTTTCCATACGAAAGTTCCAGGGATTATAGACCGTCAACAGGCCTCAAGATCAATTAAGAAACAATAGTTCAAAGAATCCGTTTATTTAACAGAATTGGTTATACAAAATTCTCAAGATAAGAATCGTGCCTTCCCCAATCAAGGTAGTGACTTTCAGACCATACAAGCGAGAGCGCTCACGCTAACGATCGATTAGGTAGAAAAGATTCATACATACCTTCTCGGAATCAAAATGCGAGCTTTTAGAATCATTTCAGACTCTGGGTAAATGAATAATTAAGGCTGACTGAAATTAACTTAAAAAAGTTTTACTAAATGAATTTAGTTTCGCTAGAGACTACTTAGCTTTAAAGTTCTTGTATCGTGGAGATTCACGTACTCAAACACATTCAGAGGACTTATTACTGCATAAGTTGAGTGGCGTTCGATCAGTCCACGACTTACTAACCCTTATCACAGTCGTTCAATATTATCGATTTGGCAGCGTCTCACCTTCGAGCGACTTTTAGGCAAAATTGAATTTTTGGATTTTTATGCACAAGGCGTTTTCCTCTATAACTTTGTCATTTGAAAAGCCCTGTTATTGGCTTTTCTACCATTGCTTTGTCTGAACCACTCAACGCGCTCGACCAAATTGCGAGCCGCTGGGTCAATCCAAACTCTTTCTATGCGAGAAACCGGCCTTGTACATGTGCATTGATTTTTATCAATTTTTGCTTATCGGCACTACGCCGGCTTTGACAAAATCTTCTATTTTGCCTTTCGGATGCAGTGCATCGTTAAAATTTTATGCTCATACTTTAGAATTGGGCTTTCAATGACCGTACCTCAAAGGTCACAATGTCTTTGGTTGAGGAATAAAAAATAAAAAATAATTTAAAGTATATTTTCGTGGTGCTTTTTAAACTGACTTTGTGGTACTTTTGAAAAATCCATTTTAAGACCAATTTTAGCGTACTTTTGAAATAGCATATTGTGTATTTAGGTGTGAAAGCGATACATTCCCGAACGACGATGCAATTGTTGGCCGAGGCGCTAGCCGAGGCCAACAAGCATCGAAGTCTGGGAATGTGCTTTCACACCGAAGTACACATACTATTTTTTCTGAAATCACAATAAATACTATTTTAAACGTATAAAAATCAAAAATATAAACATTTAAAAAAAAAATTCTGAAATCACAATCAATACTATTTTAAACGTATAAAAATCAAAAATATTAACATATTAAAATATATATAAAAAACCGTACGGGAATGTTACTTCCCGGCCTAGGCCGGGAAGTAACATTCCCGTACGGCTTTGTTGATCGTTGCTTGGCAACGGATCTTTTCCGGTCTGTTTTCTGATAGTTTCCTAGCGACGGACTAAAATACTGGAATTGTGCATTTTTCGCTCTAAAATCGCGCCGAAAATGTAGACATTCCCGATCGATTTCAGAAATAATCGATTTTCGAGCCAAATTTCAAGGTACTTTTGAAAAACTAATCTGCGGGTGAAATTTTGGCGTACTTTTGAAAAATCGATTTTCAAGCCAAATTTCAAGGTACTTTTGAAAAGTTAATCTGCGGGTGAAATTTTGGCGTACTTTTGAAAAATCGATCTTCAAGCCAAATTTCAACGCAGTTTTGAAAAATTAGTCTGCAAGTGAAATTTTGGCGTACTTTCGATAAATCGATTCTTGAGCCAAATTTTGACGCCCTTCCAAAAATATTATTTTTCAAAGTCCAATTTGTGGTATCTTTGAAAAAAAGTATATTATTCATAAATCTTTGTCATTATATACTTCTACTCTCATATTCTGAACCAAAAACATTTTTCCTAAGTGAAAATTCGGTGTTTCTTCGAATTTTCACCTGGTCATTTCCAACGCCTTATAGAACCCAAAACGGTCCTTATGGACTGATCTGCGCCTCTGCAGACTCCCAAAAATGTCTTTAAAAAAGTCAGGTGAATGTATCATCGAAATACAAGACTTTTTTTATTTGCAACTTTTCTGTAAAGTGCATTTTCAACGAGTTTTTCAGAAAAAAACATGAAAAACTACCCTTTCTTTGAAATTGTAGCGCTTTAAAAATATGTAATTTAAAAATTTGAGAAAATTCAGACGTATGCACTGAGGCCTTCTAAACGTTTTTTATCTCTTGTAATTTTTTTGTAATTTGCTAATTTTCCGAGTTACAAGCAGTTTTTCACGATAAATAATGTACTACATTTTTTGCACATTAATATATGAAAATTCGAAAAATGAGCGTGACATATATATTATAAAAAAAATATGAAACCTATATAGTTATACTATTTTTAAAGGTTCAATATAATTTTTAAATTGAAAATGAGAAAAAATGTACATTATTCATCGTGAGAAACTGCCTGTTACTCGAAAAATTATCAAGTTACAAAAAAATTTCGAGAGACAAAAAATGTTTAGAAGACCTCTGCATACGTCTGAATTTTCTCAAATTTTTAAATACACATATTTTTAAAGCGCTACAATTTCGAAGAAAGGAGTAGTTTTTCATGTTTTTCCGGAAAAACTCGGTGAAAATGTACTTTACAGAAAAGTTACAAATAAAAAAGTCTTGTATTTCGATGATTCTTTCACCTGAATTTTTTTAGATTTCTTTTTCAATTTTTACATTTCCCCTCCCTCACTTTTAGGTATTTTCAAGTGGCCATCGAAAAATATGCATTTTTCGAAAAAATTCACAAGAGTAAAAACATCTTATTTTGGGTCAAAAATGTTTTTTTCATTTTTGACCTAATTCTACAAGTTACGGAACCCGCGATAAAAGGGATGTTTTCTACCCCTTCCGATCATTTCCTACTCTAATCTTTTTTTTTTTCAACTTTTTTACTAACGTCATTACAAACACATTCCATAAGGTTTCATCAAAATCCATTCATTAGTACTCAAATTGACTGGATTACTCGTATAGCCGAATAAATAATAGTGCGTTGAAAACAATTGAAGTTGTCTCACGATCTTCGATTTAGAATTCTTAAATTATAAATTTGTGTTTTAACATTTAAGTTCATTATGAAATTTATTTATCTAAATATGGAAATTGAGGACAGATGTAGAAAAATACTGTAGGACACTTAAGCATAAAGCGTCTTGTTTTCATTCATGGGATTGTCAAGCTTCCCTTTAATAAAAAAAGGACCACTATATGCACTTATGGACATACACAAATCATGAAAGAACTTTTCAAAATTTATGATTTAAAAAAATATATCAGTGAATTTTTGAAATTACACGAGACCTTCTGTAGTATATTTCATTTTGTTTCGATGAAAATGGGGTGAAAAAAAGCGGTTAATAAAAAAAAGGAACTTTATCCCCTTAAAGTACCTAAAAGAACCTATAATAAAAAAAAATTGTCGCGCAATACTTGAAGAATTAATGATATTTGAAGAATTAAAAAATTTTATTTCGTCCGCCATCTTTTTCTATTTGACTTACAGCATCCGGGTTTGATGCGTTATATTTTACCATATATGAGGTTTATTTATGTGAAATTACTCCTCTTATCGGAAAGATTTTATTAGCCATTTTTGGTGTTTTCATTTTTTTACAATATGGCGGATTGACCTATACATATCAGACAGGTCTATTTTTTTAAGAATTTTATTTCAAATAAGCCAGTATTTTTATTTAAAATTCCCATTCGATTACTAGTACATGATATATTAAGCAGATAAGTAGAAAATCTGTGAAAGCGCGTCAAAAACTGCATATCTCGTCTTTGACGCACCAGGAATTTTTGGGCACAAATATTTTTTTCGAAATCAAGAGATAATAATATTTCAGTGGGATGTTGTCACCGAACATAATCAATTCAACTCTACTGTGGATATACTTCATGTTTACAAATGATTTGAAGTAAAGCTTCTGTCAATTCATCAAAACTCTTCCAAGTTCCCCAAGCAGTGCTGGAGTGAAACAATGGTTAGACAAGAAACTTGAGTTCTACACTCTTTGACATTTTGTGTCCAGGTAGATAAGAAAAGTTTTTACCTGTACCAAAGGCAACACACATGTCGATGATGTTGTATTATATTTTTTATTTAGAGAATATTATTTAGGTATTATGCAAATCACAACTTACACACTTTTTATTTATTATAAAAATACCTACTTTCTGTATATTGTTGCCCTAATCTGGGCACGCTAATATACTAGTCAGGTAAATACTTTAAAACACTCATTATTAGAGAATCAATCAAAACAACTACTCTTCTAGCTAATACTGACGAAGTATTGAATTACATGATAGGATTCTTAGCATTTTAAAGAACAAAAATATATTGAAAATACTTAAATCATTTATTCAAATTTAATCATTCACACTTTTTTATTTAATATGAAATTATCTACTTTCTGTATATTGGTGCCTTAGTCGGGTCACGCTAATATACTACTTAAGAAAACACTTTAAAACACTCATTATTGGAAGACCAATCAAAACAACTACTCTTCTAGCTAATACTGACGAAGTATTGAATTACATGATAGGACTCCTGGCATTTTAAGGCAAAAAAATATATTGAAAATAGTTAAGTTATTTATTGAAATTCAGTCATTCACAACAATTCTTGAACCATACATTCTATTTCAACTCTAGAAAAGTTGTACAAGTTTTTTCGAACTCGTTAGTTCTCATCAGTAGAGTATAGAAACATTCATTCATTATTTACAAGCCTATTCTTGATTTATTTTTACAATTAATTATATTTTATTTATTTGCTTTTATCATGATTAGAGAATATTATTTAGGTATTATGCAAATCACAACTTACACACTTTTTATTTATTATAAAAATACCTACTTTCTGTATCAAGAATAGGAATAAATGATTTAAGTATTTTCAATATATTTTTGTTCTTTAAAATGCTAAGAATCCTATCATGTAATTCAATGCTTCGTCAGTATTAGCTAGAAGAGTAGTTGTTTTGATTGATTCTCTAATGAGTGTTTTAAAGTATTTACCTGACTAGTATATTAGCGTGCCCAGATTAGGGCAACAAGATACAGAAAGTAGGTATTTTTATAATAAATAAAAAGTGTGTAAGTTGTGATTTGCATAATACCTAAATAATATTCTCTAATCATGATAAAAGCAAATAAATAAAATATAATTAATTGTTTTTTATTTGTCTAGTCACTCCCTACATAAAAATTACGCTAGCAGCGGAAACGCTGTCAACGACTATTTAGCGGTCAACTTCTATGTTAGATGTACTAGGGACTTATTTCTTTTTTTAAATTAAAGATAAAGAGCCAACCTTTCCATTAAAATCAGTCCGAAAAGGGACAGGTTAATAGATCTTATTTTATTTTAGTTTAACATAAAAAACGCGCTAGCAGCGGAAACGCCGTCAATGACTATTTCGCGATTAACTTCTATGTTAGATGTATTAGGGACTTGATTTTTTTTTTAATTAAAGCTAAAGAACCCACCCTCCGATTAAAAGTGGTCTGAAATGAGCCAGGCTATTCAATTTTTGTTCATTAACATATTACTTGAGAAATTACGCTCTAGCAGCGAAAACGCTATCGTCTCTTTCGCGGCTAACGTTAGATGTACTATGGACTTAATTTTTTTTAAGCCTACCTTTCGATTAAAATCGGTCCGAAAAGGTCCAGGTAACTATTTTTTTTTTAATACGAGTTTTACCTGAAAAGTACGCGTTGGTCATCAAAATTATTTTGAGAATTTGAGGCTAATAGCCTTCTTATTAGCTCTTTGGTCATAATTTGTAAGTAAAAATGTTGATATTATCATCACCTACGAATATATGTATTAAAAAATGCAATAAAAAAAAATATTTTCGCTGCTAGTTTCACTGCTAAAGAACGGAAAATTATGAACAAAATATGCATGGAAACATCTGAAATACGAACGGATATGCTTCTTCGAAGCTTTTATTATCGTTTCGGCTCAAATCGGATCAGTAACAACATTTCTGCTGCATTTTATACCCAGCTCTGCAATTTCTGCAAGTCAGGCCCTTGTTGCTTCGCAAAAACAGGGAAGCCGACGGGGCAGAGTAGGGGACTTTTTAGTACATGTTATCCTGGACCAAAACTATAATTCTACAAATTTTCAGATTTACAATAATTAATTCCGGATCAAAAACTAAAATTCCTGGGCTACATGTGATATATTGTCGTATTTATCGGCCATTTTGGATTTTAGTGATGTACATGAAAATTTTTAGAAATTCCAGAGGGCTCCTAGGCTAATATTTATTAGTATACCCTAAGGTACCTTCATACCAAATTTGGTGCTTTTATCCGCCAGGTAACAGTAATATCAATGAGCCACCTCACTATAAAGCTTTGTCTGGCAATTCAAAGGTCTTGTGTTCGAATCTCTGACAGGGTGTTTTTTTTCACAACAAAGTTGGTATCACAAAATTTAGGATGTCCAAAAACTAACATTATTTACAAGAAAAATGCGAAGAGTATCCTATAGAATGTGTAACAATTATATAAAAAGCTCAGTAAATCGGCGAAGAGTATAATGCTTCTACTAGTTTCTTAATGCAGCAACAGCATTGTCTACCATGATTGTCATTTGGATGGTGCTTAAGACGTTCAATGGAACGATATTTCCATTATGAATTAAGCGATATCAAGTAGTTATGATAAAAATAAAAGTACCTATGTTTAAAAATATAGCCATGCATTAGGGCATTTGGTACAATGATGAATATGTCATCTTATAAGAACACGTTCCTCAGATAATGCGATAGGAAATTTAAATACAGTTTATTTAAAGGCAAACATATCTTGTACGACATACTACTTTTATTCCACGTACGCCAATAAAATATCTCCTTTTTTCTATGAATATGTTGAAAGGCCCTCCAAGGCATATGAAACAATATTTTTATAGCTATCCGGCCTAAGGTTAAATCCCTTATATATCAGAAATCACCGTTCAACTAGGAATACTCTCGTAAGAATTTATTTCAATATTATTTGTTGTTGTAGAGAAAGATTTTAACGAGTTAAAAATATTTTTGTAAAAGCATTTAAAGTTGTTATTCTGTATATATTTTTTATATTTCTTAAAAATGTATTGCTGCGGTGCGGTGGGATAGATATGTCCTTTTTTAAATAAAATGTTATAGATGTATGAAATATATGGGTAATTGCAACGAAAGCTCCACTGTAAATCGATACAATCCAGTTGGGGAAATAGTTTATTACAACAGAATTTCTTTCAAACTTCGAGCTGCTGAAATTTTTAAACAACTGACCTTGGCAGAAAATTGTTTTGGGAAATTTTATAATCTACAATAATGATAATAACTATTTTCTACGTAGGAGCAACATGGGCAGAGATAATTACAAAAATCTGCACCGAAGCACTAATTTTCACCAATCTGACGGCTGTAAATCGTAAAATATTTATAGAGAAAGATAGTTTCAATAAAAGCCATAGCTTTTTTCATTTCTTATAATATTGGTAATATCTAATTTTAGGGTAGAACTAACAGGAAAGGAGATAATTGAGGAAAACCTATTTTGACCTTCATTTTTCAATATGATGGCCGTAGCGGCAGCTATTTTTGATTATGGCAACCTCCCCTACATTGTACGAACAAAAATATCGCTTGTAGGAATTATTCACGGGTCAAATGACAGACTGACTGTACTATTTGAAGTTCTTTAAACCAGCGAAAGTCGTTTTTTTTTTTTTTTTGAAACGATGAATGCCTCCGAGACCATGAAGTTTTCCATATATAGTGGAGTCAAAATAAATTTTGAATGGCTGCAGCAATTTTATTGTTTTAATTTGTTTTATGTATAATAACAAGTGCTATCAGCAGCTTCGAATTAAATAGGTCCATTGCTTATTATAAAATTTTAACAATTTATTTTTCAACATTGAAATTTTTTGCTATTTTCCTTATTATCTCCGGTCCTAGAATCGTATCGCAAAAATAAAAATACCAAATTGTTCGCAATAAAATTTCGAAGAAGAAAAAACTCTTTGATAGCTAGTTAATTTGTTAAAAAATTGAAACCACAGAAAATTGCCTTTTTTGAAAATTTAGGAAATATAACGTAATAAAGCATCAATTTTAACGAAAGTTCATGAAACTATGCCCATTATTGAACTAAACTTTTGTGCCAAATTTTACACAAAATTCAAACGGCTAGAAACCAATAATAATTTATAAATCTCCATAGCTTATTGTTTAAAATTGCAGCGACTTGTAGGACAATTTTTTTTCAAGAGGTAATTTACGTGTAATTTACAACGGCATTAAGAAAAAATATACATATATCTTCATTCAAACCGCTTCTTGAAAATGTGCATATAATTTTCAATATTATAATTATAGCCGAGCAGGAATTATTGAAAATTCATAACAATCGTGCACTTTGTGCCAAGTCTTTGAAATTTGGTATAGTCTTAGGTACAGTCTTAAGGTTTTAGGAAACCATCGTAAGCAACTTGTGCGTGAACTCTGGTGGCCTGTTTGCTATAAATTCAATATGGCCGCCATCTGTATTAGTATTTTTAATAGATGGGCTTCTTTCTATTAGACACAAAATCTTGAGTAATACCACTTTTTATAGGTTCTAGGATGCCAGGAATCCATTTCTCAGGTCTAATTTGTGTTTCAAAATCAATTTCAAGGTTATTATGTATTTTGATATGATAGACAATACAATGCAAGGTAAAGAAACAATGTTTTTACTAATTCAGTGTAATTTATTAATTACAAAATATAAAGAAATATGAATGGTTGACACAAATACGATAGAATCTGACGTAAAGTACTGCTTTGCAACATGATATGGTACTTGTTACTTCATCTATAATGTGAGTTGTTTGTGCATGAGACCAAACAACCACAACCCCTATTTACTGTAATCGGGGATATCAGGCGATTTGGACAGTGACATCTTCCAAATGAATGCGATAGTGAACAGCGCTCGCTTCGTATGCTGAAATAAAGCATGTTGTGATGATGGTAGAGATTCAAGAGACTTCAGGCCTTGGGTAAACATCAACTTCCTTGCATCATTGACTGAATCTGCACCACAGTTTTTGTTGTACATAAGAACTGTAAACCGTTCAAGATGAGACATGTGCTGTGATTCCAACGTGAAACTATTTGGTGTATTTGTAATGTCAATGAACGTGTCAATGACCTCAGGATAAGCAGTCCATGCATTCGATGCCATCTTTTCACCCATTCCAAACATCGATGATGTTACTTCACACCCCGTAAATGCATGAAAAAAGAGAAGGGCTTCGGAGCATTCAGGTCCAAGCTGTTGACAGATGTGATGGATTGGAATCTCTTTAAAGGTTTTTCCCGATCCAAAACCTGTCCATAACTCTGACATATTCAACCGTTAGAAGTGATAGATGACCAGAACAGCCACGTCTGTGTCCACTATGATAAGGTACGCTTTGGCATGTCCTTGCTCAGCTGCGTGTTGTAAGTGCAACATAATTCTGGTGTCTGCTTCTTCTTGCTGGCTTGGAGACATGGTTGATATGTCACTCATTCTGTTGCTTACCACCTGATTATCCTTTGTGGTGAACAGTTGATACGAGGCACCAGTGGTAAGTTCAGCCAATTTCTCGCTGAGGAAGTTGAATAAGTCTTGTTTATTGTTAAAGTTTGATAAGAATTTCACCCATGCTGAACCCTTTGGTATAGGCGTTTTTGCAGACATTCTAGTTCGACGCCTCGTTTATCCCGGGTCTGTGATTTAAGGCTGCCATCGTGATATTATATTATTCTTATAATTATATACTATACTGGTATTATGGTATTATATTACTCAATCATATATTATGTCTAATAGAAGCATCTATAAAAAATACCAATACAGATGGCGGCCATATGGGATTTATAGCAAACAGGCCACCAGAGGTCGCGCACAAGTTGCTTGCGATGGTTTCCTAAAACCTCAAGACCATACCTAAGACTATACCAAATTTCAAGGACTTGGCGCACAAAGTGCACGATTCTTATGAATTCCCTCTATGCTATTATAAACAAATTCATACAACCCTCTGGATATTTTATCAAACCAAAAACGGCAAACAAATTATGAAAATAGATAAAATATCTAAAGATTCTTCTAAAGAATTTAATGACCTACTTGCATTTGGGGCCGAGCTACATCGGTTTTTGCGTTTAGGTCATACTTACAAATGCTTATGTTTTTGTCTCTGCCATTTGAAAATAATCCAAAACTACAATCTTAAAAAGGGTATAGCCGGATAAGCATAGTGAAAAATGCCCCTGAGCCAAATTGGACTTTGCATACATGGCTTGTTAGCTCTCTATTAATAAACAATTTCTGCCGAGTTTTAAATCCTACGGTTGGGCCAGTTATAGAGGGAGACGTGATTTTCAGTTTCTATTTAATTTCGCTTTTCCTGTTGCATTGAAAATTCTGAAAAAAATCAGGGTCCATACAGTCTTAAGGGTGCATGTCAGGATTTTTTTTCAGATTTTTTGGCTTAAAATTTGGCTTGCTAAAAATTTGAAATTTTGAAAAATTTTTTTTTTTAGGATTTTATCAAGTGACTACCTTTATTTTTTTACAGTAATAACTACTTCATATGCTTGTTGGTTTGTAATTTTTTCAGATTTTTTAAAGTGGTGGGCCATGGTGTAAAAAATTAAATTTTGATTTTAAGATGTTTGCTCTTAATCTTTATTCTTGAATATATTGTAATTTGTAACATCAAAAAGTTTACTTAGCATTTCTGCAGGTTTTACAATTTTGGAAATATATCGGGCGTGAGATAAATAATAAATTATTGCAGTTATGTGTGAACAGCACCCGACTGGGCGTCTACCATTTGCACACTCGCAGTAGTATCGCCAACTCCTCGGAAACCAATGGAATTCGGCTCATAATCAATAAAACACTTATAAGTTCTGGTTCTGCTACTAACATGTTGCGACCTCACTTCTACTTTAATTATATTATTATTGTCTTTAACAAAAACCATAATAACTGATACGATCCAGTGAATAAAATTTTCAAGTCGTTCTGTGTCATTTCTGGGAAATCAAGGAGGTATGAGGATTTCAACTGTTGAAATGGAACCTTTTTCCTAGTCCAATGTTTCATCTCGATCTCTAAAGTTAAAGTATTCTTCACAGTTTGCTGCGATGTCATTTGAAAAATAATGTTTTCGGAAAGACTAACATCTGAAAGGCGTTTTGTTTTCCAAATCTATTAATTAAAAAACAAGCTATCCGAAAGTATGCACGGATTCTAAGGAGTGGCGGATGGTGAAATTTCAATAATTTTGTTCTCGTCTCTGGCGCATGGGACCCATACGAAATATGGGAACTAACATCTAGAGAAGCACTCCTCTAACGACCCGTAAAAAATTTTGAAAAAGCAGTTTGCGAAAAATTTTTTCAAAATTCGGTTGCCCCCCCCTAGGTCTAGGGACTCCTGTTGAAATTTTTTTTGTTTTGTCATATACATTTTACTTTTCATAAAAATGCAATAATACGTTTTGGAGTTTATGAAAATATTTTCATTACTAACTGAAGTACAACGAACTGAAATTTTATAATTTGTTAAATAGTAAATTACAAAATTTCAGTTCATTGTATTTCAGTTAATAATGAAAATTTTTTCATAAACTCCAGAACCTATTGTCGTACTTTTATGAAAAGTAAAATCTATATGACAAAAAAAAATAATTTTCAACAGGAGTCTCTAGACCTAGGGGGGGCAACCGAATTTTGAAAAAAATTTTCGCAAACTGCTTTTTCAAAATTTTTTACGGGTCCTTAGAGGAGTGGTTCTCTAGATGTTAGTTAGTTAGTTAGTTAGTTAGTTATTATGGTTTATGTTAAAGTTTATGTTAAAGACAATAATAATATAATTAAAGTAGAAGTGAGGTCACAACATGTTAGTAGCAGAACTTATAAGTCTTTTATTGATTATGAGCCAAATTCCGTAGGTTTCCGAGGAGTTAGGCGATACTACTGCGAGTGTGCAAATGGTAGACGCCCAGTCGGGTACTGTTCACACATAGCTGCAATAATTTATTATTTATCTCACGCTCGATATATTTCCAAAATTGTAAAACCTGCAGAAATGCTAAGTAAACTTTTTGATGTTACAAATTACAATATATTCAAGAATAAAGATTAAGAGCCCAAACATCTCAAAATCGAAATTTAATTTTTACACCATGGCCCACCACTTTAAAAAATCTGAAAAAATTACAAACCAACAAGCATATGAAGTAGTTATTACTGTAAAAAAATAAAGGTAGTCACTTGATAAAATCCTAAAAAAAAATTTGTTTCAAAATTTCAAAAACTTTTAGTAAGCCGAATTTTAAGCCAAAAATTCTGAAAAAAAATCCTGACATGCACCCTTAACACTGTATGGATCCTGATTTTTTTCAGAATTTTCAATGCAACAGGAAAAGCGAAATTAAATAGAAACTGAAAATCAGGTCTCCCTCTATAACTGGCCCAACCGTAGGGGTACGGATTTAAAACTCGGCAGAAATTGTTTATTAATAGAGAGCTAACAAGCCACGTATGCAAAGTCCAATTTGGCTCAGGGGCATATTTCACTATGCTTATCCGGCTATACCCTTACATCGAATCAAACGGTTTTGAGATCATAACACACATTAATTTTTTTTATAACTTTCTTAGTTTTTGTCACGAAAAGGGAAAACCAACCTAACCTGAACAACTACCCTTATGTCCATGTATACAGCTTCGTAAAACTTTTAATATCACTGATACAACAAAAAAATATATAATTCGCGACCAGGATTTGAACCCGAGACGTTCCAGATCCTGGAACAAAAATCGCTAGTAGTAGTAGTAAACAAATTTATTTTAATACATAGAATGTGCCTCGCCGAATCCTGGCACGGAGCCAGCCAGACAACCACTGCGCGTAGCGTCGTGGCGAATGTAGGGCTAGACGAGGCAGGTCCGGTTTTGTTTAACAAGAACATGAACAATAAAAGTTAAAACTCCTACCTGCCTATGCCAGGTTTAAAATTAACAATTGGTTTAAAACAATCTGCATAGTGACTTAAAAGTATTTAAAATTAACTTAAAACACTTGGCGATGCACTAAAAAATTTTGGTTGCTGGCATGGGAAGAACTCAACAAAAAACCCCTTCGAAGCAACCACTAGTGGTCTTCTTCCACCAGGAAAATGTGGTAGAATTAAATATGTTGTATAAAATATTTGAATTTTTAAGGGATTTTTCGGCCTAAAGGAATTTAGAAACCAAAAAGAGGACAAAAAGAACAAAAGGATAAAAAACAAGAACAAATAGAAAAGGTAAGATTATAAAGTTAAGAGAAAGTAGGGAATTAAGAGGTTGTGGTGTAGTAAAGTGTGCCTAAGGAAGAGGTTGCCGGAAAATAGGCAATGCCTGGTATGGTAGGGAGTGTCTTATATCGAAAAGTATTTCATTATGCTGTCTGATTCGGGTTATGTTGTGGGTCAACGGACTATCGCCCAGTTTGAATTCATAGAATTTTTGGGAAATTTCTTGGACGTAGTCCGCTAGTGGGGTTGCAAGAACTGACGTATCTCGGCTCCAAATGCAAATAGGTCATTAATTATTTTAGAAAAAATATTAGATATTTCATCTCTTTTCATAATACGCTTGCCGATTTTGGTTTGACAAAAAACTGTATAACTTTGAAAATTACAAATTTCAAAAAAAAACGGTTTAATTGAATATTCTTTTTTTTTCTTAATACAATTGTAAAATAAAATTGTCTTGCGAGTCGATGAACTTAAACAATAAGCGATTTAGCCATTTAAATATTTTGCGCTAAAATTTTGCAGGAATGTTTAGTGCAATAAAGAGCATAGTTTCACCAACTTTCGTTAGAATTGATGCAATATTACATTATATTACTTAAATTACTCAGGCCCACAAAAAAAGTCTTGTAGTTGAAAGGTGAGGTATCATACCGTATGTTTCTTGGTGTGCTGAAAACGGATCCGGAGTCAGAATTGATCCATCACCCACCATTTTTTTGTAAGTCGCGAAAAAACTAATAATTTAGGTTATTTCCAGGATTTACTAAAAATTGGTGGGTGATGGAGCTAAACGGACACCTGACTCGTATTCAGCATGTCGAAATACATAAGGGAGTTCTAGAAACAGATTATTATTATTATTTTTTTAATATATGCCTGTGTAATATTTAATAAAACCGGATCCTCCGCCATTTCATAGAAAATAACCTAAATTATGAGTTTTTTTTCAGGTTATTTTCGCGACTTAAAAAAAATGGTGGGGATGGAGCAATTCTGACTCCGGATTCGTTTTCAGCACACCAAAAAACATACGGTATGGTACCTCACCTTTCAACTACAAGACTTTTTTTGTGGGCCTGTGTTATCAAAGAAAGGTAATTTTTAATGGTTTTAATTTTTTTACAAATTAACAAATTGTCACAAACTTTTTTCATAAGTCTAGTTTATAGTCTTGGGGCATAATGTATTCCGTGGGATTTTTTGTGAAGGGAAAGTGCGACTATGTGGAATCTCTTTATTATATGCTAGATAATGGTGTAGTACCGGGTGTTTACCTTAGAATTGCGCTGTTTGGTTTTTATGGCGTTATACATCCAAGATGGCCGCCATGCGAGATATGTATTCTTTACATCAAGAATAACTCCTTCCAGACTGCTCATACGCAAAATCTGCATAAAACATTTTCTGTTCTACGTGAGCCAAAGAACAAATTTAGTTCTTATCAATTTTTTCGTATCTTTTACCATTTAAGAGTTACACGCCAGTTTTACCACATAACACAAATTTATTAGTATACATTTATTGCCTAGCCTATCCGACTTTCAACAGATTACAAACTGTGTATTTTGTGTCAAGGTAAAAGTAAATTACCTCTTGTTAATCCATTGAAGGTTGAAAAACTTCTACAGTGTTTGAAACAAAGAGAAGAATGGTTGGATCCAGATATATGCATATTAGAAGTCGAATCGGGAATTTAAGTGTACAACAGCTACAAGACTCCAATGCAAAATGGCATAAAGAATGTTACAAAAAACTGACTCATACGACAAACATGGATAGAAGAAAAAAACTTTTCGAAAAATGAAAGTGTTGTGAGCCTACGGATGATTTAGAAGCGGTACCAGCAGTGAGAAGGCAACATGCACATTGCGATCTAAAACACCCGCATATAACAAAAAAAAACTGTTTTTTTGTGACGAAAGAAAGAAAAGCAAAGAGAGACAGTATTGCATAGCAACAAACCAAAGTGGCGAGCGTCTTAAGTTAGCTGTCCAATGCTCTAGTAGTGAAATATTGAAGTGCGCTTGAGTGACTGCACAGATTCTAGAGATGCCCATGCAAGAGACACACACGCTATCACGTTATGATGAAACCCACTTAGTCTTCGATACGTACAGAGAAAATTCACTAAAATCTTCTATGCGTAAGAAAAGAACTGGCAACACATAACCTGTCCACTACAAGATCGTACATTGGGAACACATCTATGAAGTCATTGTTATTTCATGTCAAAACTAAAGATGAGTTAACAGCTTACTTGTCCGAGAAAGCAATACAATATGCAACTGGAAGAAACAAGTGTTTATTTGTATCTGGGAGGGAAACAGCAAAGTGTTCAATGGGGATTGAAACAGATGAACTGAAAAGCAATCATGAAGAGGCAGATACAAAAATAATTTTGCATTCCATGTTCGCCTTCCGTCGCGGTGCTACACAGCTTCATATTTACTCACCTGATACAGATGTTTTCATACTTACTTTATGGTGGTATAAGTTCCTTCCACTGAACATTAGGTTTGTAACTGGAGTTGGCCAAAATCAAAGAATGATCAATCTCGGCAAAGTAACCAATTCACTTGGAAGTATTATTAGGTCTGCATGCATTCTCCGAAAGTGACACCACAGGGACTATTGGAAAGTGTTCAGTAAAGCAGATGATGACATTCTCGAAGCTGTAAGCAAACTTGGAAGCTTGGAAAATTTTCTTGATACAGACAGACTATTAATAGAAAAGTTCATATGTCAAGTCTATGTTCCTGTCACAAATATATCAGACATTGGAGAACTGAGGTAGTGGATGTTCAAAAAGAAAGGAACTCAAGTAGAAAACTTGCCACCAACAAGAGCATCACTGATACCATATATTGATAGAGTTCGTTCACAAACCATAGAATGGTGCCGTGCTGACCAGCCCTACCCTAATCTACCTTCGCCATTAAACTTCGGCTGGGCACTAAAAAACGACCATTATGCTCCTGTTATGTGTATGCTACCATGTGCTCCAGAGACAGTTCTTCAACTTATTCGATGCTCTTGTGTTAAGAGAAAATGTGCTCCACCATGTAAATGTCTTTCCCACGATCTGACGTGTACAGAACTATGTGTGTGTGGAGGAGACGAAGGAAGATATGTGTGACAACTGTGATGAGCATACAAGGCATACATTGTTTTGAAGAGAATAATATAGTATCATTAAATATTGTTTTCTGGCAATACATAATTTATTTTAAGAACCAATTTTATAATACTACGTCCTACTACAAATTGTATGCATTAATACTAGTTATTATTAAAGTTTTTGTGAGAAAATAGCAGCAGAATCATTATTTTTCTTCCCTTAATAAATATTCGAATAAATTATGTTTTAAACCGATAGTGACATGTATAATGAATCATAACTCTTAATTGGTAAAAGATACGAAAAAATTGGTAAGAACTAAACTTGTCCTTTGGCTTATGTAGAACAGAAAATATTATATGCAGATTTTGCGTATGAGCACTCTGGAAGGAGTTATTCTTGATGTAAAAAATAAATGTCTCGCATGGCGGCCATCTTGGAAGTATAACGCCATAAAAACCAAACAGCGCAATTATAAGGTAAACACCCGGTACTACACCATTATCTAGCATATAATAAAGAGATTCCACATAGTCGCACCTTCCTTTCACAAAAAATCCCACGGAGTAGGTAAATACGCATTATGCTCCTCAACTATTTATTCAAAACTGCGAAAACAATTTTATTGCGAAAGATTTGGTATTTTTATTTTTGCGATGCGATTACTAGGACCGGATATAATAAGGAAAATAGTAGAAAATTTCAATGTTGAAACAAGAATTGTTTAAATTTTACAATAAGCAAAGCGATTTAATCCAAAACTTCTCACAGCACATGTTATTATATCTACAACAAGTTAAAACAATAAAGTTGCTGCAGCCAGAGAATTCCTTCTCACCTACTTTGATGCTTAATTTGACTCCACTATTATGGAAAATGGTAAATAACATTTTTTTCGTAAAATAGAATAGAATAGAATAGAATAGTGAAATAAAAATTACACGCAAGACTCCTCCCCAGAAAATCCGAATGACCAATTCCTATTTAAATTAAAGGACAAAGCGTCGCGTATTTTTGTCATTTTTTTTTTCGACACTATTCATATTTAGAAAATACAGAACATTTTTTAAACAACTGATAATTGTTTATAAACAATTTGCAGTTTCCATTAGCAAAATTTTAATGAACAGAATTAAATAACTCGTGAAATTAAAAAAAGATGCTGCCAACTAATCACTTTTCTAATTATATTTAAAAGCACGTTCATCCACAATTGTGAGCAAATTTAAACAAAATAATTGCTAACTATTTCAATTTCCAGTAAAACCCAACCATGCCACATCCATATAATTAAACTTAGATCCAATGTAATATATGCGAATACAACCAACATGAGTTATTGTAAATTATGCCTTGCCTCGGGTTAATTTGCCATTTGCATTATAGTCATTATCTAACATACATTATTTCTTCACGTACGTACCAACATCTGATATATAAGTATGTATGTGTTTTGTTCCTTCATCAGTAAAAAGTATATACATAAATTCCCCTAAATTGTTATTATTGACTTGTTAGACTCTCAAAATTAACATATATTTTTAAACAGAAATAAGAAAGCTTACAACAGGTTTTTACCCTAAAAACAAATTATTTTAAAAAATCAACAAGAACAGTGTGTTCAAAGCAGAAAAGCAATGTTCGGATGGCAGGTATGACATATTTTATCTAAACATGTCGTACAGCTTTTCTGCGGATTCGCATGTTCGATATACCTCGGTATGGTAGCTAAGTCGGATAGGGCGTACTTTCTTCCTTTGCAATTGTGCTAACTATGTGCCAAATACCATTATAATCCGTCACATTTTTTCGTTATCTTTTTGAGGGTGTCCAGCCAGAATATTTTTCAGTAAAGGAAATCAGTTTTATTTCTTGATGGTAGCTTCAACTACATACCAAATATTATTTTCCTCCAACACATAATTTTAAACACAGAGCCAACAGACAGACGATAGATTAACTTTCCTAATCTATCGAACCCAAAACAAGGATTCAAAGAAATCTCGGCGGGTATTTTTTCCACGATTGCAGTCCTTTCCTTCGGTAGAGGGGGAAGTACTCGATTCTTTTTAGCAGAACGGTAAGCAGGTCGTAATTTTTTTTCTACACTTCAGAATTAAATTTTCAGATACTATTTAGTCTGATTGTTTGACCAAGTAACCGAAATCGAATGATATCGCAACAATTTCAAAATGTGACAACGAATCGCTTTTTATATGTATTAGATGGGGTTTGAGGTGTTTTCTAAAACTATGGCAGATAGACAAAAACCAATATAGGTGTCCTGAGCTCGATTTTCGAGAAACAAACAATGGCGCAAACCGTGATCGTCTATCTTTTCCACTACCGAGCTACAGAGCGTTTTTGGAAAATTGGCATTTTTGGATTTTTCTATATATTTATTACCAACTGTCTAATCAAAAATGGAGTAACACATTCTTAAGGCACTTTTTTGAGTAGAATCCGTTACTGATAAGAAGTTTTCTGGTGTTTTTTTAAATAGAATACCCTGTAAAATTCCATTATTCGATCCGAACTTAAATTAGCCATCCAACGATATTCGTACGTTATATTTATCTAAATAGGAAAACTAAACTACAATAAATGTTCGAATTGTCTTCCATTGACATCTATGCATTTTTGACACCTCCTTATGGCATTTGTCGCATTTCCAATCATGACAGGAGTTATTGTCCGAAACGCAGTTAATGTTTTGTTTTCCAATTCTTCTATGTTATTAGAACGTTCTCAATTTAGTTAATTTAGCTAACTAGACATTGATAAACTAGTCCTGAGTGATATATAGAGACCTATCTAATCCTCCCCAAATTAAGCATTTAAATAATTTCGTGTTTCATTTGACGTATGACCTGGGGCGCCATCGTGTTGGTAAATTAATCTTTGAAATTGTCTTACAGGCATATTGTCTACAAAGGAGCCCAATGGTGATTATTATGTCGATTAAAAATTCCGGCACTGCTTATATGGGGCTCGTCGGTCCATATAATTGTTCCTTGAGATCCTGACACTTCATTGCACTGACGCAAAAACCACTGGCAAAAATCGAGACGCCTTTGAAAGTCGTTTGGGTATAGATGGTGACTAATCCTAATTTTGTAGGGTTCAATTTTTTTTTAAGCAACGCAACGCAGTTGTTTTTGAGGTTCTTAAATTTTCCTGTATTTCGCGAGACGATATATTAGGATTTTCTTTCACAGTTTCTAAAACAATATTTTCTAAAGCTTCTCTGCCTGTTTTATTATACATTTTTGCTTGAGGTTTTATAAATGATCCAAACTATTTTAAATTTTGTTGCAGCCTTTTGAACATTTTCATGTCTGGTTGTCTCTTTTCTGGATATCTAAAAATATTGTTCAGACGGCACTTTTTGCTGTCTATAACTTACCTATTAAAATAAAGCTCGAAAGCTAAATTTGAATCTTCTCCGCATTCTATAAAACATTTAATAATCATATCATATTTTTCACCATTACTAAATTGAATCATTTTTAACAATGCTTACTCACAATTAACTCACAAATTAGTTTTTGTCATTTACGATTATTTCTATTTTGTTTTTTTTTTCATGGCCTTCTTGATTGATTGATTGATTTACCAGCGTGCGGTAGGCATTTCTGCCACTCCCAAGGATTATACAGTTGGGCCTGCTACGTCCACGCTGGGTTGGACTAAGGTCATGGAGCATGGTAAAGGAATGTGGGATGGAAGGTGTAGGTATTTGTGACATGCGTTACCGCATTGTGTCGCGAGGGAGCGTTTAAGCTCCCTTTTTTTTTGTATTTTTGGTTCTGGACTTCTGCCTCTTCTGGGTCTTCTTGTGATATATGTTGCCGCATTGTGTCGCTGCTGTTTGTGCTCCTATTTTTGTTTTTCTGCTTCTATAAATCTTCTTCTTCTTCTGGATCTTCTGATTCCTCCGTTTCTGATTCTGGTACTTCAGTTTGTTCATTATTCTTAGGGAGTATTCATCTATTTTGTGTTCCACTCCGCTGCGCTGGTCTCTCTCTCTCTTTTGTTGACGGCTCTCACTCCATTATTAGGTTTTTCTTGAAGTTTGTTTTCAGTCCAGATGTGTCCTGCGCAAGCGCATACGCAGGAATGTGTTCTGGGGGGGGCAACCAGGGGGAACCAAATAAACACATAACACGTAGCACAGTGGAATTTAAAACCTCACTTTTCTTTTTGGCATATGCGTAAAAACGAATTTAAACTAATATTTAGTATGCAAAAACACATATGAAATGATTGCCACTATCCCAAAAATTCTCAACCGCGCCGCGCCTGTGGGGAAGGCAACCAGGGGTAATCTAATAAACACATAACATAACGCATACCTCCGTTGAAGTGCTTTGAGAATCTGAGAATTCAATTTTGACTCCGTATTTTATGTTCCACTCCGCTGGTCCAACTCTCTTTTGTTGACGGCTCTCACTCTATTATTAGGCTTTTCTTGAAGTTTGTTTTCAGTCCAGATGTGTCCTGCGCAAGCGCGTACGCAGGAATGTGTTCTGGGGGGGCAACCAGGGGGAACCAAATAAACACCTAACACAGCACATGGAACTTAAAACCTCACTTTTCTTTTTGGCATATGCGTAAAAACGAATTTAAACTAATATTTGGTATGTAAAAACACATATGAAATTATTGCCACTATCCCAAAAATTCTTAACCGCGCCGCGCCTGGGGGGAGGGCAGCCAGGGGGGAACCAAATAAACACATAACACAGCACAGTGGAACTTGAAAACCTCACTTTTTTTGGCATATGTTTAAAAACAAAGTTAAGCTAATATTTGGTATGCAAAAACAGATATGAAATAATTGTCACTATCCCAAACTTCTTAAACCACGCCGGGCCTGAGGGGTAGTTGCCCCCTTGCCCCCCTGCTTACGTACCTGGTCCTGCGATCATCGGCGTATGTGTATGTTTTCTTAGAAAATACCATTTTTCTGAAAGAAGCCTGCACCACGCATACCTCGGTTGAAGTGCTGTGAGAATCTGAGAATTCAATTTTGACGCCGTATATCAACAATGTCTCATTGATTATTTCGGGTTTAATCCAAATTAAAATCGTTTGAGTACTTTTAATAATTATAAAAAACCTCACTCGAAAATTTACGTAAGAAGTTGTTCTGTCCCTACTTTAATATAAATTAAACCCGCAATAATCAAATGCATTACTTTTAAATTCGTTTGAGTATTTTTTATATATGAAAAAAAGAATTATTTGAGAGAAAGAAATATATGACCATATTTTACGATACGTTATTGATTATTTCGGATATAATTTAAATTAAATCATTTGAAAATTTTTATAATGATTGAAAGCAAGTTATTTGGCCATATTTTTACTGCTCTCAAATTTTTCAACAGATGTCGATTCTTCAAGGGTCTGGACCTAAACATTTCAATGGTTTTATGGGCAGACACTTGTAGTCATTAAGACACAAATAAATTAAGATGTACTTATCTCTTATAGGCCTGAGTTTGGGTCGTGTTTATATATTCGTTTCTTTAAGCTCATTTCTTTATGCACCACACTGATTGCCACTCTGTATTAATTATTTCAAAATATTAATTATATTTCAACTTTGTTCTTTTGTTATAACACATCAATTTAATCCGGATTTCTTAAGCTACAATTCACCTAAGCTTTGTCAAATTTAACACAGTTTTACCGGGTTTTTTAACGTTTTTAAGTGGGAGGGTTCCAGACGCACAACCGATCACTCCGACCTATCCCACTGGACTTTTTTTTTCCAAGGCCTTCTCAATAAATATTATAAATGCGATAAATATGCATAGATGGCAATGGAAGACAATTCGAACATTTATTGTAGTTTAATTTTCCTATTTTTGGCAAAATTATTTTATATTATAAGAAGTGCTGTTGTTGTTAATAGTTTTCCATGGTCTCCTCACAAACATATTAAATTTTTCGAAAATTAACCACTTTTCTAGAGATAAATATGACATATGATATATCGTTGGATAGCTAATTTAAGTTGTGATCGAATAATGGAATAATTTACAGGCTGTTCCATTTAAAAAAACACAAGTTATGTATATTCGAAAACTGAGGCATGCATAATTTTCTTATCAGCAACGGGTTCTACTCAAAAAGTGCCTCAAGAATGTGTTACTCGATTTTTGATTCGACACTTGGTAATTGAGATATAGAGGTCATCCAAAAATGCCAATTTCCCAAAATCGCTCTGTAGCTCGGTAGTCGAAAAAGATAGAGGATCGGGTTTTGCGGCATTGTTTGTTTCTCGAAAGTCGCACTCAGGACATCTATATTGGTTTTGTCTACCTGCCATTAGATAAAACCCTAAATCCCATCTAATTTGGTTCACCCTGTACAGAGCTTTTGCTTTTCCTCTTGGTTAATATTTTCAACAAATCAAAAATAACGTTACTATTCTTCTTTGCTGTTTACAGAAGACATTTTCCCCCACACAACAAATATGATAGGACTCAAAAATAAATGACATTACCCTCATTTCTTGAAATCTTTGCAACAGTCCAGTTAATATGAACCTAGGTCTACTTGCATAATTATAACAAACTTAGAGCAAATAACAGCCTCCAAAATTCCCCTACAGGCATACACTTGAACGTAAACTGATATCAGATAAACTACGGATGATATCTTCGTTGTTGAGTCTTAATAACATTCATTTGACAATCTCAAAAGCAATACAACACCCATAATATCTATGGGAGGGTTTTAATTAAGAAGAATTTCTGGCTATCATCATTTGTTTTATTGAACGAGCGAGATTAATGTAAATTCTTTGGTGTATCTTAATGACAGATCGCTAACTAGTACCTTTTTATTTAACTATAATATCAGCTTCGATACAAAGTTTAATCATCTTTACATTGTGGTTGCAGTTTCTGACGTATTAAGATGATGTTTTCACCAAGCATCCACCATTTAACTATGAATCGGTCTAAAACTGTTTCTATTTGATTTGATTTATAGTCCAGGAGCCTGTGACATCGAAAGTAACTGTTCCCAAAAAATTAACATTTAGGTCCACTTGTGGTATAGATAACCCCATCCCGTATATGGAAATACATAATGTTGTACATCAATAGAAGCAAAATATTATTATTAATAAAAAGCTACTCTTATAAAATTTTGAAATATCTAATGGTATTCAAGATAATTTTGATTAAATTTAAAAGCAGCTAATTATCAGTCATTTTTTGTATATGGCGGCAAAAGCTCATGGGGGATTCGTGGGGACTCGACGGATTATTGTTTCTGGGCCAATTCTGAACGTTCATGCCAAAATTCAGCTTTGTCCAGCAAAAAACCCATATTTTCTGAACTAGGTTGAAAGAGAAAGGGTGATACGCAATGTTTTGTATAGGGTATTTTAAGTGTAAATTACACTTTGAAATAGTGATTAGTGAATGATGTCATGAATTGAAATAAATCAGTCACTGCAATATCAGCAATTATTATTACTCCTAAAATTGGGTATTTTTCACCTGCATCAACGTATTCAAAACGCTTTTACTCAAAAAAAGGCAGCTACAGGCAGCTGCAATTCACAGGACACGTAAAGAACACTGCAATCAATATCATAAAAAAAAATAGTACGGAAGTTTGCGGGAGTAAAGTGTAACAAAAATGAACAGTTTCATTTTAATCAAAATTTACGACTGAAACCTCTCACTCCCTAAAAGGACACCGAATAGTAAATAAAGTCAACTACCTGCCTACAATAAAGCTATTAATACCTTGTTTTATGCCAGACATGGCCGATTCGTTCAATTGTAGACAAGGAAACCAAAAATTTACAGTCGTCTAACCGCTGAATATTTACTGCACAACTTTAAACTTGAATATGTTTCTTTCTAGAGCTGTAGAACGCAAATGAAGCAGATATAGAGATCAACGCCTTGTGTTCCCCAAGAATAACGATCACCCTTATCAAAAGTTTGTTTAATACCCATTTATCGGAAATCTGTGAAATTCGGTTCATTTGAGTTTTGGCCAGAAATCTGTGGAGTGGTAGCAATGTCTACCGTACACTGAGCTCACGATGTGAGCTCTGGCTATTTCTTCCGGGGGTCACGTATCATCCCACGAAGTATGAAAGCCTTCCGGCCACCAATGCTGGGCATTTACATAGTATATGGTATAGGCGTTTCCTCATCCTCACCTGAATTCTGGATTGTCCTTCACACCTATGTTAGTTAGGTGTCTATTCAGTGTGCAGTGTCCTGTTAGGATTCCCAGTGCACACCTCAGCTGTTTTCTGCTCAGTTTTAGTAGTTCGTTGGTCTTTATCTTGGATGGTCCGATGGTCCGTGATGAACATACGCGACTCGCTCTTGCGCCCCGGTCCAAGACAAGTTGTGTTTCTGACTCAATAGTTCGTTTACCATTCCTCTTGCGGTATTATATGATCTCCCGAAGGTTGGCTCGGGCTGTTTTTGCGACTTCTTTGGCCAGCTATCTGAATTTTCATTACCTTCATTGCCCTGGTGTCCTCGCGTCCACTCCAGTTGTATACTGTTGTGTTTCGCCAGTTTCGCCAGGGTATCAAGGCAGACTTTTACCGTTTTAGAACGTATGTCTACTGCATCCAGAGCTTTGAGAGCTGCTTGACTGTCAGTGATGATACGGATTCTTTTGTCAGTATATGACCTCTGTATCATTTCTTGTGTACAGATTTTTATAGCTGTGACTTCTGCTTGGAACAGAGTTGCTGTACTGCCCGGGTTTAGACTAGTGTCTGTTCCTGGTTGGTCTTCGTAACTCCTGCTCCAGTACTTCTTGACGTCAATATATCATATGGTATTATTTGGATGTCTTCGCAGTTGCCTTGTTTCCTCTTCCCAATCAGGTAATGTATACCCTCAAGGTTTTGTGAAGTTGTGGTTTGTGCTGATTCTATCTGACTGCATGTCTAGTAGTTGATTTTTTCCTATTTGTTGAAATATTTCGGTAAGGTGTCCGTTTGTTTTCACCCTACACGCCGTCAGCAGTGCCTCACTCTCCACGACTAAGTGGAGGTAGGAAAAGTAATGCTTCCATGGCTGTGGTAGGCGTTGTTGACATTGCTCCCGATATGCCTAGACGAGCCAGTATTTGTACCTTTCTTATAATATTTAGTTTAAAACTCGGTATAAACAATATTAAAAAAGTTATTCGGTTGAGTTCGTTAGGCAGACGATGTCCGGATGGACTTCTGCGCCAAAGTTGTAACACAAAAACAGAAAAAAAAACGACAGACCGACAGAATGACAGAATTTTTTTTTGCTCAAACTTAAAATCTCGAGTTTTCATGACACTTTAGCCTATTTGAACAATACAAATTTTCCATTTTTATGCGTTACTACACTTCCATTGGATGTGGAAGTAATTACCATACACTGGTTTTTGAGCAAAGGGTAATTTTAATGCATATACTTCGGGAAAAATAATGAAATGAATTTTATCACTGTTATTTATGTATTGCATAGACTGGTTTTTGATTCTGGTGTTTAGAATTTTTTCATAGAAATTAAATGTCGTGATTTGTCAAGTTAGGCTAAACTTGACATTTATTGTTTCGATAGTAATTTTTCCACTTTCAGAGTTGAATAATTTTTATAAAGCAAAAAAAATGCAAATTCTTGAAATGAGCACATGGATCAAAAATCACTTCGAACACGGCTCACAGTATATATCAACAAGAAAACTCTTAGATCAAAGAATATTTTCTTTGTCGATTTTCATTTTAAAAGTAGAAAATAAAGAGTTAGAGAGAGGTCAAAAGACGTGTCCACCCAAAAATCTCTTAAAACGGAACGGAACAGTGTAGTAGAACCCATTCTTGGGTGGGCATTCCCTGAAAATCACTTAACGGGGATATGGTGCAAACTCCTCTTGCCACATACCCGCAGTAAGACATTTTCAAGGAATGCCCACCCAGAAATGGGTTCTACTATATTTCCTGCCTACAATTTGATATTTGAAGCCAAGAAAGTGAGCTCCTTTGGGAGCTTGTGTATCACTTTTATTATGTAATATATGGCCTGTATAACAAACTACACTTTATTTCTTGTCTACTATATTGGCTGCTAAAGTGTTGCTGCATAATAACAAAACACCATATATGTTAAATGTATAAAATCCATCGAACAGATAAGATAGGGCAAAAGTATCCTCCGTAAGATCTATCCCCAGATGTCCTCGTATAATTCGTAATATGTCCTGTAGTAAAAATTAAATTTACCTATAAGGTACAGATATATACATATGTTCTTACGGCATAAAATTGCATCTCATACACTGAGGACGAAAATAAAAACTTTATGAGCCAAACGGGGGTGGTTTCGTTTCATTGCTTATAAAGTTCGGGTAATAAGTGGTATAACATATTTTCCCTGTGTTCATAAAATTACTTATTACGAAATTGCCCCGAGATATTGCTAAAAAATTGCCACCCGTCAAAAGGCAACAGTATCTTATATATTTTATTTCCGCAATTTTATTTCACTCCGTTGAAAAAGAAAGAGAGAACAAACCTTGCAACGTGGGTATCATAAAATTTAATATCATTAAAAGATATTGCTTTTCATTTGTATTTCTGTCGTATTTCTAATTTTATTTTTATCCGAGCGATAAACAGAAATTACTTAATATAATGAAACAGAAACATATTACTCCGGAAAGTGTATTAAATCATGTTTTTATTACAGGGAACAGAATATATTGTTTATTTTGAATAGTATCCGACACGATGTTGAAGTTTTACGTCGCGTCGTTATATGTGTGATTTTATATACTTACGACGTTGGATTTTTGAGCTTTGATTGTTTTGCTTTTCTTTCTACTGACGCGAATAATCTCCATGCAAAAGCAAACCAATTGCAGCATTGTGAAGTGGTGAAGATTTGGATAAATATAACAAGTAATTTTCACATTAATGTTTGCAATACCGGTGTTTAGATATATCAAAAACCGGTATACTATGATCATTTTCATTTTCTGAAACTCAAAAAAAGCGACAAAGATTTTTTTTTCCATGAATGAAGAATTAGAACTTATTGTAAAAAAAAATGCGGAGCAAGTTTCCTCTAAAAGAACAAACTGAAAGTGATGTGAAGATATCGCTTTATTAGAAGATGAAGTATTTAGAACTAACATAACTCTGTGTTTTATTATTATTGTCAGAAACGCAAGCAGATCCAAAGACCCGCAGTACTCAGGCCTATCGACCCATTGTACATTCGCGATATTTCGGATTCCCTAAAAAAGACCAGTGTTCTCCACGAAGGAAAGCAGTTCTTTCCAGGGTAGAACATGTAGTTCCTCCGGCTGTAGAAACTGCCTTCCAAGATACCTATACCTTGACGCCCCTATTAATGCACAATAGCATAGAATATGAGTGATGGTTCCATCCTCCACTCCACACATCCGAAAAGTAGGACCGTCTCTCAACCTCACTGTATACAGGTTCTTGTTCAGAAGACAGTATCTTGTTATCAGGCCCTTCATCCGTCTCAGTCGTTCTCTATCGAGACCAAACAGCCACTTTACGATAGTCAGCGAAAGCTCCCTTTATATGGAGCTTTGTGGGATCCTGAGACCAAGACCCAGTCTTGCAACTCTGATTGAATCAAGCTTCATGGCAGATCGAAGGCTGGCTCCGAACCAGAAAAAGGAGTTTTTGCTCCTCCCGCCTTACGGTCTGTTCCTTCGTTGCCCTCCACACCACTGTGTTCGGGCAATCATATGAGTTTAATTGAATTGTGTTCATACAGCTCAGCCAGAACGACAGTTCAGCAACAGCTTAGCTTGATGCAAGAACCACCTGGTTGTCGTTACATATGTAAATGTGCTTATTCGCGGAACCTCTTGTGAGGTTTTCGCTTGTACATAGTAAAATGGCATATATATATATATATATATATATATATATATATATATATATATATATATATATATATATATATATATATATATATATATATATATATATATATATATATATATATATGTATATATATATATATATATATATACATGCATTTAGTACTCATACACCTCCGAATGTTATATGGTTAGGTGGTGTTTGCCTCCGATTTTACGCGTTCGCCTCCGATTTCGGAGGCGGAGATGTTTTGTGTTGTTTTCATCGCGAATGTCTTGATAATTAGTAAATTGATGACTCATTATTATCAATAATGATCAGCTTTATTGGTGCGCATATAAGATTATGACAAAAAAGGAAGAGATAGAGAGATAGAAGCATTTAACGACACTTTTTTTGGAGGCGGAAAATACCTATAAACATATGTAAACATACACCATAGTCCACTACATTTTTTACCAGGTGGCGCTGCTGTTTTATACATTTGATGTATATAGGTATTAAATGCTTCCTTACACTAAAGTAGCGACATCGCCTCATAAACTTGGCAACAGAGTAAAGAGGCATACTATTCCTATATACATCTCTTCTAAAAAGCAGAAAATAAATGAATAATAAGAACACATTTAGTTTAAAAAAATACACAGGACTCTACCTAGGTACCCGGGGGTTTTTGGGGTCGCTTATTCCGATGCCGAGGTCGGTTAAGCTCTATCACGTCAGGTTCAAGGACATCTGAAGGTCAAACTAAGAAAAGGTGGTTGAAAAAATCTGAGAAAACTCACACATAGGTTTTTGGGGTCGCTGAGTCCGAATTCGGTGTTCGCTTACTCTTAAAAGGCATCCGGAGGTCATTTCAAGGTTAATTTGAGAAAAACGGAGAGGAAGCTGTTAAAAAATCTGAAAAAATTTACATATAGGTTTCTTGGGTCGCTGAGTCTGTATCCGATGCTGGTTAACCTCTGTCACGTCAGTTTCAAGGTCACTTGAAGGTCAAACTAAGAAAAGATGGTTGAAAAAATCTGAAAAAATTTACGCATAGGTTTTAGTCCGAATCCTGTGTTCGCTTACCCTTAAAAGGCATCCGGAGGTCATTTCAAGGTTAATTTGAGAAAAACAGAGGAGAAACTGTCAAAAAATCTGAAAAATTTTATATAGGTTTTTTGGGTCGCTGAGTCTGCATTCGATGTCGGTTGACCTCTACCACGTCAGTTTCAAGGTCATTTGAAGGTCAAAGTAAGAAAAGGTGGTTGAAAGAATCTGAAAAAATTCACACAGGTTTTTCGGGTCGCTGAGTCCGAATCCGGTGTTCGCTTACCCTTAAAAAAAAGGTATCCAGAGGTCATTTCAAGGTCATTCTGAGGTCATTTCAAGCCGGCATTCGTCCGCCAGCTTTAGTTGCACATGCAGATTCATCGGCTATCTCAGTGCAAATATATTTAACTCAATGAATCACCTACTTATTTTCTTCTGTGAAAGGTGAAAGGATGGCCTTTAGGTATAGTTGCAGAAGCAGAGCGAACATGCATGTAGAGAGTACCTTGAGTATTCGATAGATGGCGCATGCCCATCGCAAGTGAGTTGGGGCAGAAGAGAGATATAAGTTCGGCGCGAATCACGGGCGTTGGCTTCACTCACTTGGAGCTCAATCAGTGCTGGTTTTGCCTATAAGCTGAGTAAGCGCCAGCTTAGGGCCTCGCTTTTAGGGGGCCTCAGAATTCAGATTTCATACGCAGATATGCACGTTTATTTTATTAGAAGAGAAAGCTTCAACGAAAAATATACCTAGAGCTTAGGGCCTCCGGTTACCCAAAACCGGCCCTGAGCTCAATCCTGTCAGGATCAAAGTAATTTAATGGTTTTTTAAGTCAGACAAACTGACAAGGAGGCAGACAGACTGTCAGATAGGAACATTTAGTCATTCAGTCAGACAGGAAGATAGACAGAATTACCGACAGAAAGGCAGGAAGAAAGGCAAATTGATGGACAGAGAGAAAATGCAGGCGGATGATAAATACAGACTAACAAGCAAACAAACAGGTGTGCAGGTATAAAGGCAGACAGATAAACAGACAATAAGTAGGTAGGTAAGCATTCGTATAAATGTTTTCTAATTTTTTTCACCTCCTATTCTTACTTTAACCTTCAAGCGACCTTGAACATGAGGTGATAAAGGTCAACCGACATCGGATTCGGACTCAGCGACCCCAAAAACCTATGTGTGAATTTTTTTAGATTTTTTCAAAAACCTTTTCTTAGTTTGACCTTCAAATGACCTTGAACCTGACGTGATAGAGCTTATCCAACCTCGGCATCGGAATCAGCGAGTCCAAAAACCCCTGGGTACCTAGGTAGAGTCCGGTGTATTTTTTCAAACTAAATGTTGAATCTTCCACCTTCCAAAGATATTTTAAAAACTTAGATTATTCTGGAGCAAAAATGTAAATATTTCCCTCTAGCAAGAAATAAAAATGTTTTAAAAAGCATTCGAGACCAAAACTCTAGAATATATTTGTTGGTTAATCATAAATTTTGCTACTAATTAATGATAGTTTATTGGAGTCATCTCGAATGCTTTTCAAAATTTTTTAAACATTTAAAATTTTTCTCTTGCTGGAGGGAAATATTTATATTTTTGCTCCAAAATGATTAAGTTTTGAACATTTTACTTCTTTAAGTATATCATCTCTTTGAAATATTTTGTATTATTTTCTGCTTTTCTGCATTCCGTTGGTTCCAAATTTTCTCCTCGCCAAACATGAATTTGGTGAAATACTCTGTAAAAATGTTGACGTAATGCCTCGGATGTTGGTGGCAGTCTTGGTAGAATCCCGGTAGTACTAGATTGGCCGACTAACTTATTGAAGATAATGAATCTTTGATGATTCAAAGATGTCTCTTTTTTGGGGGCTTTGTATACTGCTAGCGCGAATTTCTGTCCAGCACTTGTAATTTCTTTTTTCGTTGAGCTACGGTTGTTGAATATACGGACAACCTCTTCGAGATCTTTTCTTTTATTGACGCATTCCACCGTTTGCACTTTTCCTTTACCAAAGAAAGCTGAAGTGTTATCGCATCCACTGAACGTGTGGCCATACAGCTTTTTAAAACTTCCGAGGACTGTAAGTCACGAGAACTGTAATCTTTATTTTTTCTTCTTCTTCTCTGAGCCTCTCTTAAGAAACGGATATCTTTATCTTCAGGTGCGAGAGCGATAATCAATGCGAGAAGATCAATATCTTGTCCGAGATGACCACTGTATTGTTTTCATGAGATTCGTTTAAGGCGGTTTGAACTGTGAGTACGTCAGCGTCGTCTACAGCAGTAATTGTTTTGATTCCCTCGTCTTTAAATCTCTCCACCAATTGCGAAATAAACCGTTCCTTTTTGTGAGATTGTTTATCATTTTATTTTGCGTTTCAGTCAGTGGCGTGTTCTCATGAAAAATAATTTCCGGTGAAATGCGTTTCAAAAGTCGCTGCTGTCTTTCGATGCTCTTAATACTGCAGGCATTGTCAGCATATCCGTCAAACACTACAGTCACTTTTTGGCCGTAGTGTTTACGAATAAAGCTGCTTCGGCCATACTACACGATGAATCAAATTGCCGCCATCAACAATGAACTGGCAATCGGAAAAATCTATTGACCTCTCTCGTACAGCATTGAAAATATCATACAGACGATTTCTTAATTTTCCTCATTAACCCTTTTTCATCGAAGAGAAGAAGTGGAATTGAAGCAAGCTCAAAGTTGAAATATGACTCCAAATCTTCTTTTGAGTGAAGAATAAAGATTATCCTCTAATATAATTGCAAAGAAGGGGAAAATACATAAACTACTTGCGAAAAAACCCTCTATATATGTATCTAATAGAGAAAATTCTGCTCAATAAATTCATTCCTGAGCATTTTTCTCGTTAAAGTAACCGGTTTTAAAATATTCGGAGTCAAACTTGGAATAGGATGGATTTTTACCTCTGCGCCCCAAACTACCTCTCTGTTCGGACGCTGTTAGCGCGAAATAGCTGAGGACAAGCTACAAGGTTAATAGTACATTTTTTATGCGGAATTTAATGCGACAAATTTTTTATTTCCTGTACTTTTTCTCTTTCGACGAACGGTTTACAAGATGAAAGTGAAAAACCAGCGTTAAGTCCCCGTAATATGGCCGAAGCAGCTCTAATCATAATCATTAAGGACGTTCCACCTCTAAATTGGGGGGAACTTTTCGGGTATCTATTTCTAACTCTATCTAGATTACGCATCCCAAATATTATTACTTTATAAATTATTTCTTCTAAAATATCTAATTTAAGTGGACTAATATGTAACAATTGTATTACAAAAAACCGCTGCCTAAGGAATCACTACTTCCACATCAAGACTTCGTATCTAAGTCTCTTACAACGAAAATACTATATTTGTACTCCACTAAGTGGAAATAATTGTTTATGGAACTTTAATAGTATAATATTCGAAATCGTGTACCCCAAAAACCCATAAAATGATATGCCCCATCAGTAGTACGGGTGGTGATTCTTGTGACTGGTTCCTGTATACACACTATCACAATATTATTTTCACCCCCTTCAATAATAGAAGTGCCAAAAATGTTTTTGAGACCTTAGCTCCTCTTATATTTACTAAATACCAATTTCATGCACTCCTAATTGCTTGATTTACCTATTTGCCTATTTACCCCCATTTACCTTCAACTCTGCAACGGAATAAGATCGATATGTAATCTAGTTCCAGATCTCGTTAAAATACATACGTGTGCCATATTTTTAAGTCAATATCTTAATCGTGAGCACCAAAAAGATACAAGACTAACAGACAGACCGACGCAATAGACAAATTTATTTTATTCAAACTTAAAATATTGAGGTTTTATGACATTCTAAGCCTATTCGTACAATGAAAGTTTTAAAAAATTTTTCTTGCATTAGTATACTTCAACTGGATGTAGAAGCAATACGCAGAAATAGCATGACAAAGATATAAAAAAATCATTTTGTGCCGTGGACTACACGGTAGAAGTAGAGCCTCTACTTCAAGCATTTTCCACAATAAAACCTACTACGCATCCATACTACCCGAGGTAACCCACTGTTTATCCAATTTTCTAGAGGAAAGCCACTACGCATTCATACTTCTTGAAGAAACCCACTGCGCATCCATTTTACTCGAGAAAACCCACTGCGCATCCATACCACTCAAGGTAACCTACTGCGCATCAATGGCATTCAAGGAAAGCCACTGCGCATCCATAATACTCGGGGAAACATACTGCACATCCATACTACTTGAGGTAACCTACTGCGCATCTATAGTACTCTAGAAAAGCCTCTGCGCATCCTAAGTACTAGAAGAAACCTACTGCGCATCCATACTACTAGAGGTAACCTACTGCGCATCCATGGTACTCGAGGAAAGCTACTGCGCATCCATTATACTCGGGGAAACCTACTGCGCATCCATATTACTCGAAGTAACTTTATAACATGATATTAGAAATCGTCTACCCCAAAAACCTATAAAACGATATATCACATCGATAGTGGGGGTTGGGGTGGTGGTAGAGGGTTGGGGGTGGGGGTGGATTAAGTAAAAAAAAAATTGAGGCCATAGGTTCTTGTATACACGCTAAATTACAATTTCATTTTTTTTCACCCCCTTTAATAATGGGGTGGGGGTAGTAATGGGGGTGGCTAATATCAAAATTTTTTTGAGACCTTAGCCTTTTCTTATATATACTAAATACCAATTTTATGGACTCTTACCTGCTTGATTTACCTATTTACCCCAAATTTACCCTAATTTACCCCCAACCCTTCGACGGAACCAGATGAAAATATAATCCAGTTCTAGATCTCGTTAAAGTACATATGTGTACCAAATTTCAAATCAGTATCTCAAACGGTTCCTGAGTAAATGTGCGCACAAAAAAAAGTTACAGACATACAGACCGACAGACAGACAGAAATTTTTTTTTCGCTCAAACTTTAAATCTGGATGTTCCATGACATTCTAAGCCTATTTGAACAATAAAAATTTTTTAAAATTTTTTTGTCGTTACTATACTTCCACTGGATGTGGAAGCAATTGAACTGATTCAGTGATGTCTTTTGAAAAGCATATTAAATAGTAATAATAATTCCCTTAAGAACATATTTTGAATTACATACATTATTCTATAATAGATACTTAGCGGGAACGGCTCATTTTAAAACAGATAATCACACATTATCGGGTAAAACACCAACGTAATCTGATAGAGTACTGCTTACACAATATTAATCATCATAATAACAAACGCATACGGTTGCATAGCGCAACTAATTGCGCAAGCGCTAGAGCATTTTACACTATAGAAGTCTGGCAACCTCGAAGGAGGCAAACGCTACCGTTATGTATAACAGTTTTAAATACATTGAGTCAGAGAGGTACTATTTATATAACGAGGTGTAAACATACCAATCGTATGAACAAAAAAGTGTATGTAAAAAAAGATAAAAATCCTTTCCCCTCTCCGCGTGCCCTTGGTAAGTGAAATTCGGTGGTTATGTATATGTAAACAGAACTAATCTATCTATATTATTTCTAGTGGAGGTGCGGGCGCCACAAATTTGTAAGGAGGCGGACACGATACAAATGCATATATATATATATATATATATATATATATATATATATATATATATATATATGTCAGCCTGGAATACACTAAGGTATTTACTAAGTGGCGTCGATATACGAGCCCTTGATTTGCATCCATGTACGCCAGCACCGATGCCACCCTGATTCTTGGATCCGTTTGTGTATTTCAGACTCCGAAGCCAAGGCCTTTCTGTGCCCCAGCCCTGTTCCGTCTCATTCCACTCTTAAATAGTCTATTTGTTGCTTTCCTAGTTTCCAGTTCCACTTCGACATTCAAGGAAGCGAGTCCAAGATAGTCTCAGTTGCAGCCGTTGGAGTAGTCTTGCTTGCTCCTGTTATTCCTAGGCAAGCTAGCCTTTGAACTTAACATAGTCGAGCCCATTCGAGTGCCGCATATGTCATGAGGGATTCCAACAATGACAGTGTACGTCCAGAGAGTAGTCCTTGGACTTGTTCCCTGCTTAAGTCCGAAGATACGTCGGTATATCCATAGAGATGCGCAGGCTTTCCTCGCTTGAGCTTTCACGCGGGCCTTCCACGACAGTTTCTCTCCTATTAATGAACAGCATTACCTCCATTTTGACAGGATTGACGGAGAGCCCGTGTCTGTTACACCATAAGAGAACTGTATTAAGAGCCCTTTGCAAGAGCCAATAGTCACTTCAAATCGGTCTCTTATCATAATAGTCCGTCTGCATATGCTTGCATGGAAGCTGAAAATCGCTTATTTCTCTCCTTTTAATGAACAGCATTAGCTCTGTTTTGACAGGATTGACAGAGAGCCCGTGTCTGTTACACCATAACAGAACCATGTTAAGAGCCCTTTGCATGAGCTGTCTCTGTCTCTTCAAGTCGGTCTCTTATCATGATAGCCCGTCTGCATATGCTCGACTAAGGAAGCCTGCTTCGTCCAATTAGACCAGTAGCAAGTTGAGTATAAAGTTCCACAGTACTGTGGACTGTAGTCAGTCAGACTACAGCGGACAGCCTAGGCCTGCCTTGGCTCTAACCGATGGGAAGTGTGATTTCAATGTTGCGGGTGCTCAGCATGGACAATACCTACTTAGTTATGGTGCCATCCACGCGGCAATCTGCAACTATTTGACACAGAGAATTGACTGCTAGGGTATTGAACGCTCCTTCGATATCCAAGAACCGTACCAATGCTAGCTCTATCTGCTCTAGCGCCTTCTCAGCTCTAATAACGATGAAGGGCCGTCTCTGCAGATTTTCCGGCTTGATATGCATGTTGGTTGGGGTGAAATGGCGATAACACCAATGCCTCATCCTCCTATTAGCTTTTCCAATATCTTAAAAAAAAAGGGAAGTCAAGCTTATCGGTCAAAATACCTTAGTCTAGTCATATATGGCACGACCTAACTTTGGTATAAAGACCACTTTTACCTGTCTCCAGGTAAGTATCTCAGAGCTACGCAAGATCTAAGTAAACGATACAGGTGCCCCAATATTACCTTCGCGCCCTTTTGTATTAGCAAGTTCCTGCTTACTATCACATTAAACCACATTAAATAAAAACTTACTGTCCAATGAACCGGCTTATACAAATGCGTGTAAGTGTTAAATAACAATAAAATGAAAGTATATAGTACGCAGTAGTACTACGCCATCTAGCGGCGGCACTCCGAGCTGTCGAAGCTAGGTAAAAAGAAGAATATTGCTGATTTACCCATAGCGCGCATGAACAACTAAAAATCTCGAAATAATTTTAATATAGCGCCTCAAATTGCGGATATTGTTAAATATTCACGTATTCCAAGGTAAATTAAGCCATTTTATAACATAAATTCTATCATTCGTAGAAAATAGAGCATATATAAAACAGAAGACGGGTGATTTCGGTAACATTTGCTGTAATTATACGGCCGATTCGCCGCGTTTCGCTCAACATGGCCACTTATCGGTCGCCTTGATTAGAAATGAAATCTGGGGTTCAAATTTAATTTATTATCATCAGGCAATTTACGGAGAAAAATGAATGTTGAAAATTTGGGTTGGTAAAGACAAATTGCACATATATGGAAGTATGAACACTAGAAAATTATCTAGGCTGAAAGATAACCATATAAAAGTCCATACAAAATATACTAAAAAAAAAAAACTTCGATGAGTGTTTTTCAACTAGAAAATTAATCCTAAAAAAACGAGTGCTATAATCATATTCCGCCGCTTAATAAACTTTCTTTCAGTAATACTGTAAAACAAAGAATTTATCGTTACATTTACATAATAAAACAAAGATATACTTAAGAACTATAAATTTTACGACGACGTAAAAGATTAACAAACAATTTTTGGTAGCGTAATTTAGCTTATTTTATCTCTTTAAACAAAAGAGTATTTATTATAATGGCGAAACACTAGAAAATTATCTAGGCTGAAAGATAACCATATAAAAGTCCATACAAAATATACTAAAAAAAAAAACTTCGATGAGCGTTTTTCAACTAGAAAATTAACCCTAAAAAAACGAGTGCTATAATCATATTCCGCCGCTTAATAAACTTTCTTTCAGTAATACTGTAAAACAAAGAATTTATCGTTACATTTACATAATAAAACAAAGATATACTTAAGAACTATAAATTTTACGACGACGCAAAAGATTAACAAACAATTTTTGGTAGCGTAATTTAGCTTATTTTATCTCTTTAAACAAAAGAGTATTTATTATAATGGCGAAAGGGAATAACTTACTAATAAAAATAAATAATGACAAAGCAGGGAATATGCCGAGACCATAAATCTGATTATAATAAATAGAGAGACAACAATCTTAGCAAGCCAGCTACTCTTCTCATGAAACAAGAAAACAAGTTTCAGAATAAATCTAGAAACGGAAACAATAATGGAAAGAGTTTAACAAAGTCCTCGTTTGCAAAGAGGGAAAATAAAAATATAATAATTTGAAATGGAATCGTCTGAAAATGAAAGAATATGCATGGAGGGTATACGTGCATTGGCGTACTTTTCGATTAATGATATTATTATTACCTATTTGATATAATTAAATAAGTATATTATAATAACAATACGAGCAATAAGTCTTTATTCATTTTGCAATATTACAATTTACAAGTAATCTGCAAATTACAGATACAAAAATTATGAAAAGGCGAAGTATCGCTCTCTGAGTGTTTTCAACTTAACCTGTGATACAATTCAATCATTACCTTAGATATACAAGGTGTCCCACCGGGTTTATTATCTATGGAGAGAGCAAATGTGTTACATGTTTTTGATATCACTTTATTACATTGTCCATAAATAACAAACAAGTTTAAAAAGTGTTCGTGGGCGTAATTTAAACGCGGTGGCATTTTGTGACATAAGAGAATGACTGACATTAGTGATTGTTTCTAATCATGGCTAATTTGATAAAATTTTCACTAAGAATTTTTGAATTTCTAAGAAAATGGCAAAAATTCAAAAAGTCGTAAATATCTTCATGGGAAAAACGAGAATTTAATTTCACATAATATAATGCAAAAATATACAGGGTGTGTTCCATTTGACCTAAACAAGTTTTCCCGGTTTGAAGTTGACGAAATATAACGTAAAAAACTAAACACTTGGTATATTGTTATTGAATTTATCTAAAATGTAGAGCGTAGCTCACCTTATGGTTTTTCTGCTTACCAAAAGCAAGTGAGGATCTTTTACGCGAAGAAAATTGTAAAGGTTATTGCAAATCGTTACACCTGTCAAATTTTTTATGAAATGTCAAATATCTCTGAAACGGCACGTTTCGCTTTTTTCGAAAACTTCGAAATATATAGGGTGTTCCATTTAAAATAAGCAAGTGGGTATCGACTTCCGGTATAACCGGAAGTGCCGAATGATTATAATTATTTTATATATTATTGTTTGGTGTTGATGTCATCAGTTTCGTTATTTCCTCATTGACTCTCAAGCCTATGTATTCTGCTGCATTTGAAAATGTACTAGATGTTTTTTTGATTTTTCGTAAAGTACGAGCAACTAGGTCTATGTCATCTGCATACGCCAGTGTTTGGGTTGATTTATTATATATAGTGCCTCTATTATCTAAACCTGCATCTCTTAGTACTTTTTATAGGGACAATATTAAATAGAAGGCAGGCCAGCTAGCTGGCCAGAATAGAAGGATCATTATACAAATTAAGAACCATTTATTTAAATCTCTTCATGAGTCGAAATGGAGGACCATCTGTAATTATGTGGTCAGAAATCAAACACGGTTTTACTTCCTGTGTTTACTTTCGGAAAATAAAACTCCTTCGTTAGAAATACTTTTTGAGTGGATTTATTATTAGCAAAGAATAACATGTATCCGTTAACTAAAGTTTCAGAAGTCATGCAGTATATTTCCTTACGTTTATAATTTTGATTTGAAGTTATCATTATTCACTCTGATAAAAAATTAATTCTTTCATAACTTGAATATTGTGATACTTTCTTGTATTAGTTACAAAATATCTCAACCAATAGATAAATATTGCCTTTATTGAATTAATTAGCTAATTATAATGTTAATGATTAAGGAATATTACGTTCATATAATACACAAAGCAAATCATAAATAAATATATTTTCATTCACACCCAGTGGCGCGCTATTATACTCCTATGGAACGCCTTAAAACAGTCACCTGGTTACGATTTAAAGTCAAAATTATTTTTTCTTTACAAACATTCATTAGTGACTTGTTTATCTGTTCGGGACGAAGCGTTTGAAAACATGTTTATACATATGCTTAGAAGTATTTTTTATAATGGATCCTGCTATTTATTTTTTTGACTAGTTTCTATATTTCAATTACTTCTGTATACTTGATATTTTAGAAGCACCTTCCGCGTATTTTTCTGGAAGAAAAATTACATAATGGCCCAAAATTTTTTGCTAAAGAATGGGGAAAAGCAGTAAAACCCAAACAGACCATTGTACTAACACTAAATATAAAAAATAGTTTATTCTAAACCCATTTCAAATTTGATTTGGTTAGTGCATATGTGAGCTGTTGGCCTAATGGAACACATTTCAATTTTATAATATTGCTTTCAATTTGTAGAAAAGTAATAGTGGAGTCGGTACGTGTAACCATACGGTATTTAATGATAGAAAATATTCCTTTAATATGGGCACTCCACAAGCCTTATAGAATAAAATTTCATTCCTTCTAATAAGAAGGGGAGCCAAAAAAAAGATCCCTTAGGACAGAATTTTCAAAATGGCAAACATTTAATAGAAAAAGAAATAAGCGTTTCTCAATAATAATAATAAAACAGTTTTTAATTTTTATTTTCAAAACACGAATAAAGAGTTTCATTGAAATTCATGCATTAACAGTTTTCTTCATATGCAACAACACTTGTAATTCGGTCAAACTTCACGATATATTCTTCAGGTGATATGTTGGTACAATTTTGACTATAGCTGATACATAGAACAGTGCAACTAAATCCGTTACATCGGCAGGAAGAACTTGTTTTACATCCTTTTTTATAGGAGCTTTACAGGCAACCGTCTGGATTCTATTGCCAGGTCTTCGAAGTAGAGATCTTTCCCTTGGACGAGAAGGATGATGCGGTATCACAGCCAGTGAATGTATGATATCCTCTTATGGCTACTGACATGTTTTCTCCCAACTTTTCGGCTATTAAATGAATCTGAATGTATCGCTGAGCTTTGCGCACTGCGAAACTCACAGCTCCTATAAACAAAGTTTTTTCAGTGCAAAATAGAAAGAAATGGCAATAATCAGTATATCATAGTCTACTATACGTATGAGAATATTGAGAAATCCATTTTCCACCATACCTTTAACATACAAAAGAATTATCCCATTCGCTCCTACTATACAACTGGGGTGAAAATCTAAATTTGTATTTATAATGCGTCGGAAACGAATTTGTTGTCCGATGTTCGTGACTACATCAGCAGCTGTAAACTTCTCAAGTACGTATTCAGCTAACAATTTGAAAAGTCTTCATTTGTTTTGCGTATTGCGAAGAAAGTCCATCCAATTTTTTGGAATCTTGGTGGTTGATCTAACTTCGCAGCGTATGCTAGAATCTCTGATGTCACGTACTGAATTCTTGTGGCTAAAGCAGAATAACAATCCCAAACCGAATCCACTCTCTTTGAGGAAAATTCTTGAGAATCTTTGATAACATGCAGAATAAATTTCCTGCTACAGTATTCGCCAAAAGTCTGCCAGGTTCTTGGTAATAATAAGTGGACAAGCGCAGTTCCATCATATACTATACTGCTCTCTTACCGATGGTCGTATGAATTATGTCTGATTTATTATTACAGTGTCGCATTTCTCCCATACAAGCAAGTGATGCTGGAGTAGCTTAGTTTTCGTATTCAAAAAAAGGAATCCATATTTAACTTTCTTGTCTGACTAATAATGAAACATCGATGGAACAATGCTAGGTCACTTTTACACTGTTTATTTTGGATGTCCGATTTGCTTGTTTTTGACATGACAACAAATTCTTCATGGCTGATTAGTGAATTTTGTCAGCCAATTTCTTTATATTTTTTGACGAGGCGTTCATCGACGAAGTTTTCATACATTCTTTTGCCTGAAATTTCAGCAACATTAAAATTATGTGTCACTAGACCTTTATTGTGTTTAAAATAAAAATTTGAATTCAATATGGTGGATCCAAGATGGCGGTAAAACATTCTAACATCATAAAACAAAGAAGACGTGGTACAATATAACAAGGATTCGGACTGAAATCAGTGCGATGAAAATTAAGGGTAGAGTTGTGGAGGTACACCCTGTATATATAATATTCCAAGGAAAATTTCACACCACATTTGTTAACCAATCATAGGTTTGTTTTTTTTTTAAGTTACCACGGCAATCCAAAAAATTTCCGGAAATTTTTTACATTCTGTCAAATTAATAAGTGGAAATTTTTCTGTCAATTAAAACGTCAAAGTAAAGACGCGGGAGTTGGAGTGCTTTTAGAATTAAATTTATTTGGCGACGCAAAAGAGGATATTCACGAGGATATTATAAGTACACAAATTAATATGTTATTGTTTTAGAACCTGGAGCCATTTTTGTGCTATATGCCCATACACTTTATTCTTTTGGCTGATAATCAAATTTTGTTATGATTAGAATGTAAAAATTAATCCAATTGACGTCTGTAAGTGCGGCAGCCATTACTATCTTGTTACCTTTTATTATTCCATGGCCGACTAGAAGTTGTTAATTATTGTCTAGGCGACAAGAATGAATACATTCCCTGTGCTCGCATTTAAGTAATATCAGAAATAAATGATGTTCCACCAATTTTAGTAGATAAAAGTTAATAAAAAATGGAAATATAATATGTTTTTAAGTTATTTATAAAAAGTTCATGTAACTAAACTTGGAGAATGGTATGTTATTTATTTCACTAAGAAATTTCGTATTTTATTAAACATATAAATCTTGAAGTAGGTGGGTACTTCTTAATAATTATCAAAAATAAATGATGTTCCACCAATTTTAGTAGACCAAAGTTAATAAAAAACAGAAATACAATATGTTTTTAAGTTATTTATAAAAAGTTCATGTAACTAAACTTGGAGAATGGTATGTTATTTCCCTAAGAAATTTCGTTTATTAACCGCCAGTTGTTATTCCGTGGCTCACTATAATGAATGAATTTTTGTCATTGGTAATAAAAATGTTCAATTTTGGCATAATATTTATAAAATAATGGTGTGAAATTTTCTTGCCGAATATCCCACGAGCTTAAATTAATATCCGGAAATTTTTCCTGGTTCATGAATATTTTAAGAAAATTATCACTCGCCTGCGGCTCGGGATAATTTTCAAAATATTCATGACCTCGAAAAAATTTCCGGAAATAATTTAAGCTATAAGTGAAAATTTTTTTTGACTCCTCTTCAAATATATCGTTTTATATGGCTTGTAGAATACCCATTTCAAAGGAATTGTTTTACCATGAAATTCCGCATAGTTCCACGCTTGAGTATTTGCCGACCCTACCATAATATTTTATATTTGACTTTTTTTGGTTAGTTGGATTGTTTGCAGTACTCATTATCTTCATCAATAATGGTTCTGAAACATTTATTTTAATGCTGGTTGGTAATGAATTTACCCAAAAAGCCTCATCAACTGCTTCAAAAGACTAATCGTTTTCTGCTGTAGATGAGGCAGCAATGGAAATTGTCATTAATTAGACCATTACCTAAGATAAAAAATCCCCAACAATACTCTGATCTGAGGCCAATCACGATTATCCCAACTTTGTCGAAAGTGATTGAGAAATTCATCCAAACACAAATTTACGATTATGCTACTAAAAACAAACTTTTTTCTAATTTTCAATCGGGATTTCAAAAAGGCTATAGTACTACAACGGTTCTAGCTAATGTTACGGATGAGATTTTCAGTACCTTAGACAAAGGAAATGCAACTGCACTTGTACTTTTGAACTTTTCAAAGGCATTCGACACGTTAGATCATGATTTGCTTTGTGCCAAACTTACGTATTATGGCTTTGACACTATTTCTGTGAATTTCTTTCAATCTTATTTATATAACCGAAATCAAGTAGTTCTTTTGGAAGAAAAAAGTTCAAATGTGTCTTCTATCACATCCAGTGTTCCGCAGGGCTCCGTTCTGGGCCTGACCCTATTTTTAATTTACACTGCCGACAGTCATATTAAATACTCAAAAGTATTGTCATACGCAGACGACACGCAGCTGTCATACTCTTTTCTTCAACTGATATTGACGTTGTTTCTAAGGAACTAAATGCTGATCTAAAAGCTATTTCGGAGTACTCAAAAAACAATAACCTCAAACTTAACTCAGATGAATGCGCTGTAATGTTTTTCTCACCAAAGAATTTAGAAAACTTAATTACATCCAATGTGCACTTACTTATAAACAATATCCCTTTAAAGGTTGTAAAGAAAATAACAAATTTAGGTTTAATATTCGATAATAATTTACGTTTTACCGAACATGTATCTCTTTTAGTAAAAATATGCTATGTTGCATTAAAACTGCTGTATACAAATATAAGTGTTTTAAATTTTAAGATGAGAAAAAAACTGTGTGAAACACTAGTGCTTCCAATATTGCATTATTGTAATATAGATAATTTAACAAAAAACCGTCTTCAACATATTCAAAATGCTTGCTGTAGATTTGTATTTAGGTTAAGAAAGTATGATCATGTTTCTCAAAAAATAAACGAACTGGGTTGGCTCAAAATCGAAAATTTATTTAAATATCATTTAAGTGTATTTGTTCATAAACTTCTGCTAACTTCGTTACCCCCATACCTCCGGGAAAAACTTTATTTTAGATATGACATTCATAATATGCATTTACGATCTTCAACTAATCTTGAGATTCCAAAATATAGATTATCGCTATTTCGTCGTTCATTTTCCTATAACTCGGTAATGCTTTATAATAGCCTTCCACTTCAATTCAAATCTTTTTCCGTAAACAAATTCCGTAACCATGTCAAATCATATATTTTCTCACTACAGTGACAAAAATTTATCATACATATTTATTTTACTTATGTTCATAGACCCACTAGTGTTCTGGGTTTATTTATTTATTTGTTTATTTGTTTTTTGTTACTTTATAATATTTGTCTATTTTTATTACACTGTGTTGACTATTTTATATATTATGTTGATTTTTTTTATACACTATTTCTTTTAACATATGTGACAACATAGTTCAATGTCAATATATATCTTCTTTTATCTAGATTTAAGGTGCTTAGGTTGAGTTGAATAGCATAAGCTAGACTATTTTAGGGAAATAAAATGTATTTTTTTTTTTCTCTGAATAAAGACCTTTTATTATTATTATTATTATTATTATAAGTGTGGGGGGGCGCCAGTGAATTTGGGGCCCATGATTTGATGTGGGAGGCCCATTCTGGGGATTGTGCAGCTGACAATTAGTTAATAGCGTAGGTACATATTTTGCAAAACCGAGCGAGCGATAAGATATTTGTTTAAAGCACCTTTGAGAGATTCTTGCAAACATCTAATTGTTGCTCACCAGATATTAACAGCGATGTCCATTTTTATCCATGAAACGGTAGGCTCATTTCATAAGGAACGAAATAAGTGTGAATATGCAAAAAAAATTGCCGTAACACTCGCCAACATAAACATAAACACACTATATAACCTCTAAAATCAAGACTGTCCGAAAGGGATCACATATTTGGAAAAAACCCAGATATATCCATACCCACCGACATTGTCAGTACCGGAGCTAAGGCTCGAACCCAGTACACGATAGACATTGCAACCAGCAGAATGCTGACGTATTGTATGATGGGTATCATCATACAATACGCCGACTGGGTACTTACCTAAACCATTTTCCAGTTTTACAAGAAATTCTTTATTTCATAATATTAAAAAAATTCACAACCATCTCCCAATAATATTTAAACATATCTCGTTAGAAAAGTAATTCAGGAAGTCTGTAGAAAAATTCCGAATTAATAAACCTTATTATTATTTGAAGAAGTATTATGACGATGCATTTTAATGTGTTAATTGTTTATTATCGTACATTGTTCCCAAAATATATGCATTTTGGTCGTATGTGTTGTAATATTTTGTATTGTTTGTAAAATCGGCTTTTAGCATATATTTTTTTGTGTTATTTTTGGTAAACTTTTGTCAATGAGAATTATTTCATTGTACAAAAAAGTATCTCTATCTCCTCTCCCTGTTTGAGCCGCTTGTACAACACCACGGAATCTATTATATAAAATATTTTATGACAAAATAGAGCACGTTTTTGTTACAGACAGAAGAGTTTTGATTATCAATAATCACTGCATAATGTTTGGTTCAAATACATATACAACCCAGTAAACACACATACGTGTATAAAACGTTTTTATATTATAAACACCATTAGAAAAATACGAGTCTCTATTACGTAGAATTAACTTTTAAATGTCGCAGTTTTACACGTTGCAAAGTACGAATACATACACGTTTGATTTAACACATGAAACACGAATATTATACGTGTTAAGAGCTTATAATTTCAACGCTATTATGTAGCGTTTTATATAAATGAAGGAGTAAAATTGTTCGTTCTAAAAACGTGTTTATTAACATTGTTTTAACGTATGAAGTACCCTAATAATTATTATTTTTATTGGTACTTTCAAACGTTCTTTAGACATTATTTTTAACATTAGGGCGTATTCACACTTGTGCATTTCTCATACAGCATCTTTGAAACAATTACTTCCACGTCCAGTGGAAGTATAGTAACGACAAAAATTTTTTTTAAAATTTTTATTGTTCAAATAGGCTTAGAATGTCACGAAACGTCGAAATTTTAATTTTGAGCGAAAAAAAAATGTTTACAGCTCAAAACATTGTTGAAACCATCTAAAGGAATATTTTAATAATGTAATCTCGAAATGTTATAGAACGTTTTATATATCCCATACTTACTAAATTAGTTAGAAGGCACGATACAAAAACGTTGATGATATTAGTACCTATATGATATGTAAATAACGTTATTTTAACGTGAGAATATTGGATATTTAAATTATGATAAGAAAACTACGTATTTATAACGTTGAAATAAAACAGTGTTTTTATACACCAAAAACAAACCGTCGAATTTCTAACGTAACACAATTTATCAACGAATGACACGTTGATAATACGTTAAAAAAACGAATGTGTGAAATGGGAAATACAAATCTGTTTTTTAGTCTCTCTCTCTCTCTCTCTCTCTCTCTCTCTCTCTCTCTCTCTCTCTCTCTCTCTCTCTCTCTCTCTCTCTCTCTCTTCTCTCTCTCTATGTAAAGTCCGTATGAAATTCGAAGGCACAGGCGGTTCTGGTTTGATATTAATTCCCATTGTAAAAATCTCTGGGTAACTATTGTTACACATTGTAGTTACTTTGCAAAATGGACCGATATTTACTTAATAGCGCTTGGTTAACTAATTAGAGAAATCTGAATACTCCCTAGTCCACGAGGACTCTCATTAGCTCCATTAGAGATAAGATCGCACTGTAAGCAAGACATGCCAATATTTAAGTGCTATCAATGCTTCATGACGGTATGGTATATTTATAGTTTTTAAGTTATCAGAAATATTGACTTAAGGGGTACTTTATATGAGCTAATGCGCTGCTACTTGGCTAACTGAAAACAAATATTGAGGATAATTTAAGTAGAACGGGGATAGTGGAGTATGGAGTGCCTCAAGGAAATGTCCTGGGGCCAATACTTTTCAGTGTTTATTTAAATGATATATTTAAAGTAGATATGACTGGAGATATGATCAGTTTTGACGATGGTGACATTTCCTATGTTAGTGACAGCTGGAGTTAATTAATTAATTATAAGTGGAAAAAGATTTCGTAGAAATAATAAAATGGTTTAATCGTCGCCTACTTAACATAAATTTTAATAAAACGTTCTGTATGCCCTGCACCTCCTACAGCAATAACTTGCCTAATTTTAACACGCTAGATTTTAAATTAAATAACTCTGAAATTAAAGTCTCCTCCACCAACAATATAAATGCATAAATTTAAATATCTATCTCAAATATTACAGGCTGAACAACTTTTAGTTTTATATTAAGCACACCTTTATAAGGGATAATAGCTTGGGGTGGAGCCACAAGTTGCTACATGAATAAATTACAAATGGTCCAGAAATGTATATCAAAAACCAAATACTTTCCCCAATAACGAAATCTAGAATATTTCAAATGTCCTCGATCTCAGACAAATTTTTGATTAGACAATACTTATGAGACAATATAAAAATAAAAATGAACTGGTACACATTGACCATAGTTACCAAACAAGAAACAAATTTTATACCACCAAAATACCAAAACCAGTCAAAACGATAACGAAAAGATCTTTTATATATCTAGGACCAAAACTATACAACTTGATGCCCCGGAGATAAAAGGAGTAAACTCATTTAATTTATGTAAAGACAAAATAAAAAAAAGGATGCACCTAATTCTAATGCAAAGTCATATAATATAAGATCAAAAAAATATCTATAATATAACATATCTCTAAGATACCAACAAAGCAATGAAAATATACCTAAACATTGTGTATTAAAACATTACCTTTTAGTCAGAAAAACAAATGGACATGAAACGTATATACATATATGTTTGATTCTGATTCTCTGTACAAGCTACGGCTTGTGAGTTATGTTTGAACCTAATATATGAGAAAACTTAAAATAAACTATACCTGAAGTACTTATTTATTTCCATTGTTCACCCCACATTCAAGGGATACCTTTGTGGGTGTATTTTTTTATTTACTTTACTTGTAACTTTTACAATATTTATGTATTTATTTATTGTGTTTTTTAGTAAATAAATTTATTATTATTATTATTTTTTGTTAAAAACCAGTCGCCCCTTTCTGTGGCTCCGACTCTCACAGAGTAGTACCGGCAGCCACTCCCCACACCCGTGGGGTAAGTGACTACTGGGTCCGGGAATCGTGTGCCCTGAGCAGACGTAATGAATCGAGAATGACGGCCTTCTGCATTCTGCAGACTAAGACCTCTGCCGAATTTCGGCATGCCGGTATGATCTTAAGTTCCGAAAGCAGTGTGTGTCTCGTTCCACCGAGGGCTCCTATAATCAGTACCACTATCTTAACAGTATGGTCTTAACAGTACAGACTGCGGAGTTCGAAGAGCAGATCTCGATATTTTGTCCGTTTTTCCTCCTCCTTCAAGACAATGTTGTTCTCCGCGGGAGCCGAGAACTCCACGACAAACATTGTCTTGAGTTGATGGTCGAGGAGGACTACGTCAGGCTTGTTGGCTTGTATTTGCCTGACGGTGGGAAAAGAGTAGCTCCAATAAATTAGACACTTCTCATTTCCCACAACGGACTCATTATCCCCCGGAGTGTAAGGCAGCACTGGTGTTTCGTCTATCCCATAAGAGTGCCTTAAATGGTAATAAAGCACTCGTAATGCTCCGTCGTGCCTTTGGATATAAGCCGAGACTGCATATGTCGGGCAAGCCGACAGCAAGTGCATAAGAGTCTCTGGCGCCCTGCGGCAGGCCCTGCAGCTGTCTATACCCATGACACGACTACGATAGACGAGGGTGTTAAATACACCATCCTAGCAAGCCATTATGAATCCCTCGGTCTCAGACTTCAGCCCGGCTAACCTTAAGAAGGCAAAGGTCAGCCTTTCGGATAAGCCAAGGTTTTCTATATTTTTATAGAAAACTCCATGCATTGGCTTATCTGTGTCCAGCTGCAGAAAATTGTCGTTCTGCAGCTTTAATTTGGGCTTTTCGCCGAGCAGGTTCCAACTCGGTGACAGAGTCGCGATTTACCCGCTCTACGTCGAAGGAGAGACCAAGTTCATCGGCTGCTCTCTGTGCTGCCTTAAACAGAACGGCTCCTACTTCTGCATTTTCATGGTCTCGGACCATGCAGAGGAGGGGATCCGAACTCCTGATGATTTTACAGGCTCCATCCAGAACTATCCTATTATTATTTTTATTATTATTATTTGAGCATTTTGCGAGCAATTGCGTCGGTTTGAACATTTGTTTGTCGAGAACGATGGGCAGCATTATGAAAATATTATTTGGAGACAATTTCATGATAAAATAAACAATGTATGCAATGATAGACATATTTGGAGTCCCTTTTGACGGCTTAAATAACATGCATTGACTTGTGCAACATCTCGATCAACCAATAATGCCGTAAAAACAGAAAAATCTGTACGGCATCATTCACCTGTAGTAACTCAAAACATTATTTTGAATATGTACGAAAGATTGCTATTGGAAAATAAGAATATTAGAGCAGGTGTTATCAAAAGTATAAGCGAATTGACGAAATTAAATCGCTTCACAATTAGTAGAACAGTAAATTATTATATTATACATTACACATTGAAATTCCTCGACAAAAATCATGCAAAATTTTCTTGGAGTCCGGTCCTGCTACATATGCTCGGAGTGGCCAAGTGCTGATCTTTTTCATCCGTTTTCTTGCGTAGACATAAGAATCAAAAACAGTTGCTGACTTATATTTACATTAGACTTTATGCCAGGTCATCAGCACGTAAGTCGAGTGGAACAATTTTAATATACCACTATATCATTCATTTGTTAAGAGCATTGCATATTCTTCAAAATAACATTTTAATTACTTGGTCCTCACGAACTTCCGCCCGAACACCCGCCTATGGGACAGGAACTCCCAACTACATCTGAATATGTTTGATAACAACAAAACTGCTTTTAGCTCACAAAACAGTATGTGAAAGAAGTAAAGCTTTTATTTTTTTCAGACTTTCTTTTATTTCATCCTCTCACAGAAAAGTCCACTTTCTTCTGAAACGTCTAAAGTAATCTCGCAGATGGAGGCCATAAACCTATATTACTCGGAAAAGACTTTTCTATTTCTTTTCCCTTCTTATAAAAATTTAATATTACTTTCACTGAGGAGAGGGAGGGCTCATGAAACTTACATAACGAACATATTTTGATATTATATTCTTTATATTTTATACTTCCAGCATGCTTGAAATATACTTTAAATTTTCCACTGAAAGAAATACTTTACTTTACATTTACAACATAGAATCTGTAATTGGCGAGTATTTAATTTTCTTTAACGGGACTGTGCTGGTACTAGCATCTTTAACAAATATGTTGATTAATAAATTGTTTCTTTTAATTTCCATCAAAATACCGTTTTAGATGTCCGTAATTATGTTAACAAACTTTACGTGGAATGGACCCGCAAGCAATTTTGATGTAAAATTTATTTATTCACAATAAATTTTAATTAACGCCCAGATGGTTTAGTTCCGCTAGCTTCGAAGATTGAAAAACCAGTATTCATTACACTCATAGTATGGGTAAATTCAACAAAAAAAAATGGTTAACTAACAATATCGTTAATTTTGTTAAATTAAATTATATTGATGGTATTTTTAAACAAGAGGTGATTGTTATTTTAATTAATAAAAAGTTGTCGTACAACAAAACAAACATTAACTTAAAAAATAGATGAATAAGACTATTATTTTTTTCGTCTGACTATTATTTTGTTGAATTATGTCAAATTAAACTAGATAATAGTATATTTTATTTTTAACTATTATCGAATTGTAATTCTAACCCAGTATTAGTTCGCTGTATTATTATACTTGGTAGACAAATCAGTATTATTGTCGTCTTCTAGAAGTTCTAAAAGAATTACCATAAAATTTCTTGCTTACTACGTAGTCTATTACAGAAATTATTCCCAGATAACGCCACATACAAATCACTGACAATAATCAATCATGCATTATCTTATACTCTTATGAATTTATAGAAAATTAATAACATGATTGCAATGTTCAAATTCTCTCGATATATTTGGATGGATCTTATAAACGATCTCTAATCTTTGGTTTGGGTGGTCTGATGTCTCAATACTGAGATTTTGGCTAACCAGAAAAAACTTCATCATACAATAAAGTGTAGATCAACCTAAAAATTAGTTGGTGAACAAAAAACAAAGTCTATTTACTAGTTAATTGTAGACCAAATTGAAAATGGTTAGTGAACATAAAAAAATGTCATTGTACTATTTAATTTGTTACAAGAAGATATGATTATTAAACTACTATTTGTTTACGAAAACAAATAAAGTTGTATGACTATTCTTTTCTGATTGATTTAACTATGAAACTAGATAGGCGCGATTTCATATGCTCTTTTTGGTTGAATTTACCTATCATTTTCTTTGAGTGTAACATAGTGTTCGTAACACTTAAATGTTTGTCACAAGTACCAAACCAATACACTAGAGGTGATCGGGTTTTGCAAACAAAGTTGGCACTATCTAGAGGCAATTAAAACTAACCATAATCTAGATGTATAAAATATTAATTTATTCATTACGATTCATCAAACCGAGGCATAATTAAGGATGAGATAGGCAATTCTTGAACTAGGCCTTTCATTCATGAAAAAATAAACTGCGCCACAAAAATAAGAAATAATCAACTGATTTAAGTCTAAATTAAACTTGAACTAATCAATAACGTACCAATAGTAAATCGGGCTAAAACTGATAGTCGAGTCAATGAATCCTAAAAATCGTCAAAATCTCTTAATTCTCAGCAACAGCTTCGATTTTGATAATTTTTTTTTAAATATGTGTTTTTAATATCATTCAAAATCAGAAACATCCCAAGTGGCGCAAATAATTATTTATATTGTTTAAACAATAATAACAATATTTACAAAAAAATATATTTTAACATTTTTTTTCGCGATATTTATAAAACATTGAGTTGTTTTTATTGAAAATTTAAGTTAAAAAATGTTTCTCGCAGTAAGGGTTGATAATTATTTACATTGTTTAAACAATAATAACAACTTTTACAGGAAAAATCTATTTTCTTATGTTTTTTTTCCGATATTCATGAAAAAATTAATTTAGTCCAGTGTTTGAAGGTTTTTCGCTCAGAATTCTTTCTGATAAAACCGATTGACGTGAAATTTGTACAGTAATTAGGAATGGCTCAAGGAACAAAAGTTATATAGTGCCGATGTGTGCTTTTACCCTGTGGGTGGATGCCACCCCTTTTCGGGGGTGGAAATTATTATGTTCAAAATAACTGCAATAAAGCAATAAATGTTCTATGAAATTTTTTTCATCAAAAAAATCAGTCTTTTTGGGTTATTCTTGATTTAAAATGTTGATTTTACTTCCACATCCAGTGGAAGTATAGTAACGACAAAAATTTTTTTTTAAATTTTTATTGTTCAAATAGCGTTAGAATGTCACGAAACGTCGAGATTTTAAGTTTGAGCAAAAAAAAATTTCTGTCTGTTTGTCGGTCTGTCTGTCGGTCTGTCTGTAACTTTTTTGTGCGCACGTTTACTCTGGAACCGTTTGAGATATTGACTTGAAATTTGGTACACATATGTACTTTAACGAGATCTAGAACTAGATTATATTTTCATCTTGTTCCGTCGAAGGGTTGGGGGGTAAATTGGGGTAAATTTGGGGAAAATAGGTAAATCAAGCAGGTAAGAGACCATAAAATTGGTATTTAGTATATACAAGAGAAGCTAAGGTCTCAAAAAAAAATTTTGGCATTAGCCACCCCCATTACCACCCCCACCTCATTATTAAAGGGGATGAAAAAAAAATGTGATTTAGGGTGTGTACAAGAACCAGAAACATCAAAATGTTTTTTTACTTCATCCACCCTCACTACTAACCCCTATCACCACCCCTACCCCGCTACCGATGTGGGGTATCGTTTTATGGGTTTCTGGGGTAGAGGATTTCAAATATTATATTATTATAGTTCCATAAACAATTATTTCCACATACGAAATTTTTTCGTTGTGAGTGACTTAGATAAAAAATCTGGATGTGGAAGTAGTGATTCCTTGGGCAGCGGTTTTTCATCTAAAAAATGCATGTTTTAGAACGATTTTTCACTAATAACTCGAAAACTTTACGTTTTACCATAAAAATTCTTAAAAGCAAAAATGAAGCTTATAAAATAACAAATCGATCGGTTTTATTTTTATTTCTATAGATGCAACACGAACCGAGTTATGACTCATTGAAGGTGACTTTTTGTTCGCCGAAAACTGAATTCGATCCTTTCAACGTTAAATAGCGGAAAAACGGAACATTTTTGGAGGAAAATATATAAGACTTTTTTAAAAGTACTTGAAAAGACCTTTAAAATCAACTTTGGTAAAAATCGTTATCATAAAAACTAACGGAGTTATGATGAAAATAAAATGGTTGTCTCTTTTCTTCGGAGAAAAAATCAGCAATGAAACCAATGGCTTCACCGCAAGAATTAAAATTGAACGTAATCCATTTACAATTTACTTTATTTAAGTACTAACGATATGTTCTAGAAGTTTGACCGGTTTAGGATGCCTATATTTGAAAAAAGTTTGATTCGAATTTGAAATGATTTTTGAAATCTCTTTAAAAAATTTGATTTTTTCACAATAATTCAAAGACTAAAGAAGATACGTAAAAAATACTAAAGTACAAATTTTAGAAGCCAGTAGGTACTGCAAAATATTACTGTACGTAGCTGCTAAAGAGATACAGTTAAAAAAGCTATGTCGAAGACTTATCAGCGTTTCTCGAGCAGATGCGCTATGATTGGTTTTTCAATGATAACTTACTTAATTTTTAAGACATTCAATCGCTCCAAAAAAAAATTTACAGGGAACTTTAAGAGCTACAAGGCACATAAAGTTGAACTTCCTTAAACCTTTCGTTTTTGAGATTTTTGAGTTTAAAGGGCTCGGGAAAGGTGGTCATCGCACTCAAATGCAAACTTATAACGGTGATATCTCAACTAATTTTTATTCTAGAGAAATAAAAAAAAAACAAAAATTTCAGTAACAAAAACCTAAATGTTTGTACTCTAGCATTTTTTACATATCTTCTCTAGTCTTTGAATTATTGTGAAAAAATGAAAATTTTTTAAGAAATTTCAAAAATCATTTCAAATTTGAATCAATTTCTTTTTTTCAAACATAGGCATCCTAAACCGGTCAAACTTCTAGAACATATTGTTAGTACTTAAATAAAGTAAACTGTAAATGGATTACGTTCAATTTCAATTCTTGCGGTGAAGCCATTGGTTTCATTGTTGATTTTTTCTCCGAAAAAAAGAGACAACCATTTTATTTTCATTATAACTGCGTCAGTTTTTATGAAAGCGACTTTTACCAAAGTTGATTTTAAAGGTATTTTCAAGTACCTACTTTTAAAAATTTCTTATATGTTTTCATCCAAAAATGTTCCGTTTTCCGTTATTTAACGTTGAAAGGATCGAATTCAGTTTTCGGCGAACAAAAAGTCACTCTCAATGAGCCGTAACTCGGTACGTATTGCATCTACAGAAATAAAAATAAAACCAATCGATTTGTTATTCTATAGGCTTCATTTTTGCTTACAATAATTTTTATGGTAAAACGTTTTCGAGTTATTAGTAAAAAATCGTTCTAAAACATGCATTTTTTAGATGAAAAATCAACAGTTTCAATCAAGAATAACTCAAAAAGTATTGACTCATCGAAAAAATTTCATAGAACATATACTGCTTAGAATTCATTCCTCTATCGATTTCTGCAGTTACTTTGAACATAATAATTTCCACCCCCGAAAAGGGGTAAAAGCACACATCGGCACTATATAACTTTTGTTCCTTGAGCCATTCCCTAATTACTGTCCAAATTGCACGTCAATCCGTTTTATCCGGAAGAATTCTGAGTGAAAAATCTTCAAGCACTGGACTAAATGAACTTTTTCATGAATATCGGGAAAAAACATAAAAATAGATTTCTTCCTGTAAAAGTTGTTACTATATTTAAACAATATAAATAATTATCAACCCCGACTGTGAGAAACATTTTTTAACTTAAATTTTCAATAAAAACAACTCAATGTTTTATAAATATCGGGAAAATTTTTTTTTTAAATATATTTTTTGTAAATATTGTTATTGTTTAAACAATGTATGATTTTGAATAATATTAAAAAACACACATTAAAAAAAATTATTAAAATCGGAGCTGTTGCTGAGAATTAAGAAGTGAAAACCTTCATTGACTCGACTATGACCTTTTCAAAAACTACAGTGAAAATATACCTGATACAAATTTCTTTCAGGAAAATATTTTCTCATGAGGCAAACATGGATCTGTTGCAGAATGTATGGACAGAAACGCACCAATTAATGGTGTCAAAAAAACGACGTAAAGGAAAAAAGGAAATAATAAAACACCAAACAATACTTGGAATATTCCCAACTGCAGCACGAAGAGATCCAGAAGAAAGACTACGAGAAAACAGAAAAACTACTAATATGAGAAGAACTAGGCTAGTAGTACGGCAGCCAGCGACACTTTTAGTCGCTACTAGCTGTCCCCGCGACTAAGTTCGCGAGAAATTTTGAAATTAACTAAAAAGCTTCTTTGTAAACGACGTTTGAGGTAGAATCACCAGGGATATGCACAAAGAGATGAGAAAAACGTGACACTGAGGTCCACACCCGCAACGTGCAGCGTCTGGCTCTGCGCTTTGTTAATGGTCATGGTATAACATCTAACCGGGAACTGTACTCGTTTAAAATAGTGCATCGGTCTCGGCGAGACTAGGTTAATCTCGTATCGGTCTCTGGTCTGTATGTCTGTATGTCTAAAATTAACATTTACAAAAAACTGCGAAGAGAGTATCCTATAGAACGTGTAACAATTCACAGGTCTACAAAAAAAAATAAAAATAAATGTCGAAAATTGTCAAAAAACTGTATTTTGACGATAAAAACTGGGATTTACTCGAAATATACGCGGTAGAAAATTTTTTAGATGAAAAATTCGGATTCAGCTCACAAAAATACTTGAGGCATGATAGGTTTAGTCCTTGGAACAGAATTTTTTTTTGTAGACAGGTCCTCTGCACAGGTCTACTAAAAAAAATTTCTGTTCCAAGGATTAAACCTATCATGCCTTAAGTATTCTTGTGTGCTGAATCCGAATTTTCAATTTAAAAAATTTTCTACCGCGTAGATTTCGAATAAATCCCGGTTTTTATCATCAAAATACGGTTATTTGACAGTAAAAACTGGAATCCACTCAAAATCTACGCGATAGAAAATTTTTTAAATTTAAAATTCGGATTCAGCACACAAAAATAATTAAGGCGTGATAGGTTTACTTCTTAGAGCAGAAAAAAAATTTTTTTTTGTAGACCCGTGTTATATAAAAAGTCCAGTAAATCGGCGAATAATGCTTCGTATAATGCTTCCGCTAGTTAATTTTTGCAATTGATCTAAATTGGTTGAAATAATTCCACTCCACATTAAAACAATGAATGTACTTGAGCAACCGCATCCTTGTTGAAAACGGGTGTATCACGGTTATATTTTGAAGTTGGTGACAAAATTTCTGGGCACTGGTTCAGCGACAAATAAAAAATGGATGTTAAAAATCCTGTTAGAAATGAAGATCTACAAATCTTTCATGTTTTCCGTATTTGTTATGTTTTTCGAGTTACAAGAATATTTTTGAAAAATGTGCGAAAATTGAATTTTTACGATTATTTGAAAAAAAAAACTAGACAACAAGCAGACAAGCAGATTGACAAAAATCAAACTTGTTGAGACTTCACATTATATAATCTTCTTTTCCAGCCTATTTATTTTTCCCATGTATATCCCAAGACTAGATTTGAAAACCATTAAGCGTCCGTGTAAGAGCGCTGCATGCGACTTTTAAAGTCAAAATTAAACGTTATAGTATGCTGCGATGACTGGGCAACCCTAATTGCAAAATTAACAATTATATCAATTAGTACCGCTATAAATTAATCTAATAAAATTCACTCGCTTCTTGTTTACTGATCGCACGCATCGTTAATTCCCATTCAACGCACAGTTTGACAAATTACTTAGCACTATACACATACAGTTATTGTTATTAAGAAACTATGGATCAGACGCAGAGCCATGGGAGAAATCAATGCAGCAAGTTCTTATGAATTTACATATCGATATTATTGCATTTGGACCCTCCCGATGTAAATAACGTAACGAATAAAGTAACGAAATCCTTTGAAGAACAAATGTCGAGTCCTATGTGAGATAAAATACTGTTTTAATAGATGTGAAAATCAATAGGGTACCATTTTAAAAATTCAATACGATGTGAAAGGTGTACATCATTTATTAGCCACGTTATATTGAAATTTTGAGATTTATGTTGTGAACAAAATGAAGCCTTTAATTTTGTTAAAAATATATTAGTGAAGTAAGGGATAAGAGTATTATTTTCTCGAAGGTTTTATTAGAAGTTAGTCCATTAATACTTAATACCCAGAGCCAGAGTAAATTGATTTTAAGTGATTGATAAGGACAAATCAGGGTGTAATATTTTCGAAATTCCCTGACTTCAAGTTTGCCAGGACCTTCAATCAAAATTCCAGAGGATTTTTCTGTTACTTGTCGAAGAATAAACATATTTTTATATTATTTTTAGAAAAATTTTGTTAAAACAACTATAGTACAGATAGATAGTATAGGTTTTGACTTCGGAATAATATGAATTAGATTTAGTTTATTGTTGACAGTTTAATATTAAATGCATCACAGTCCAAAGTTTCTATATTAGCATTTTTGGATGACCTCTATATTAAATTACCAAGTTTCGATCGAAAATCGAGTAACACATTCTTAAGGCACTTTTTTAAGTAGAATCCGTTGCTGATGCATGCCTCCATGCCTTTTTTTGCAATAAATGCTGAAGGAGAAGATGTCAAAAATGCATAGATTCTAAGATGGTGTGCAGTCCTTTTTGCACTTTGTTACTATTGCAGTAAATACAGTTGTCTACGATACCGATTTGTAACTATGCTAACAAATAAATTTATGCAGCAAACTTTCACATTTACTGAAATAGCAATAAAGTGCAAAAAAATTGCAGCATCTAGAGACATCATTGGCCTAGAAATGTTTTTTACTTCCACATCGTTACACAAAAAAAAATTGATAATTTTTATTGTTCAAATAGAATGTCACGAAACGTCGAGGTTTTAAGTTTGAGTAAAAAAAGAATCTGTCTGTCAGCCTGTAACTTTCTTTTTGTGCGCACGATTACTCTGGAACCGTTTAAGATATTGACTTGAAATTTGGTACACCTACGTATTATAACGAGACCTGAAAATAGATTATATTTTGATCTTATTCTCTTGAAGGGTTGGGGGGTAAATTGGGATAAATGAGGGTAAATAGGTAAATCAAGCAAGTAAGACTCCATAAAATTGGTATTTAGTATAAATAAGAGAAGATAAGATATAAAAGAAAATTGTGGCATGAGCCACCCCCAATACCACCCCACCTCACTATTAAAGGGGGTGAAAAAATAAAATTGTGATTTAGTGTGTGTACAAGAACCAAAGGCCTCAATATTTTTTTTTACTTCATCCACCCCCCCGCACTACCACACTCCTTCCACCACCCCCACCCCCACTACCGATGTGGTATATCGTTTTATGGATTTTTGGGGTAGGCGATTTCAAATATAATATTATTAAAGTTCCATAAACAATTATTTCCACATACAATTTTTTTTCAGTTGCGAGAGACTTGGATAGAAAATTTGGATGTGGAAGTAGTGATTCCTTGGGCAGCGGTTTTTATTATTCTTAACGTCCAAAATATATATGTTGTATACAAAATTTAACACAAAGAATCTGAACGCGTTACTCCAAAAATATAGTGCCAAAATAAATTTTTATCTAGAAAATATATATTTTTTATCCCTTTCCTCTATTGGAATAAAGATGGATTTTTTCTTATAAAACGCTTTTAACGTATGTTACAACAAATCAAAGAGATAAGAAAAAAATATATATCTAAAATTTTATTTTTTCGATTCTCCTCTTTATCCCTCCCTTTTCGGAATTGAAATTTGCAATAATTTAATGTCACATCATGAATAATTAATAGCATCAATATTGACATAAACGGACCAAAACAACTACTTTGTGCTATCGATTTACTTTTATCAGAAGGGCAAAAATTCATTTTTAACATTGCTGTTCCATGGGAGCAGGTTATCCCCCATACTTATCTTGCTCTTTAAAACTTGATATCCAAACAATAAAATTGTGAAAACTAGGGGAACTAACCTAGTCCCATTTCCTTGACAAAGTTATTTAGTAGTTGATTGGTGCGATTTGTCAATCAGTCCGGCGAAGAGAGCGAACGGTTCATCAGACTTTGTAGTGTGGTTACCCTTACCCTCACCATTTGCATACGTTAAGTTACGACTTACAATAATTCAACCCTTCCATAACTGTCAAACCTCCTTCACTCGCTTCTATTTATTGCAATAAATATATATTTAGGCACCACAAGAGCTGTTGTGAATATATCGGGTTTGCAATTTGTTTCTTTAGCGCTCCATGGTCGACGTGTCAGTAATCTTTTATGACACTGTTTCTCAGCATTTAGTTGACGTATCTAGAAACGTTTACTTCTCTAAATAATTAGTGGTGAATAAATAAATTTAGTTAGTTATTACCAATATTATAAATTTTCCCAAAACTTTTGTCAGTCTAATCACCAAGGGGTAATATTATTTATATATAATATAATTTAGTAAAGTAAGTGAAAAATATGCGAGATTTTTTATTAAGAATTGAATGGTGGTATTGCTAATAGCATAAGACTAGATTCATTATATTTTTTGTGAAAATAACACATATCCGCAATTGAAAAGTACAAATATTTGAAATAAATCAGGTTATTTCCTAAAACTGAGCAAAAAAGAAATGATTTTAAATTGCATGTTATGGTATAAATTGAAGTTCAAGCCAGTATATCTTTGCATTCGAATGGGTATCGAGTTTATTTAAAATACAAGGTAACTGAGCAACTGTCTGGCTATGAACTTATACAAGAAGCAACAGAACAGCTGAGGTTAGTCGTGTCACCAGCGGTCCGCCAATCTCTATTGATATTAAGTTTTACACTATATTTAATTATATAATTAACTTTTAGGATTATTAAAGGCGGCAAAGGCCTAAATATTGTCGACATATAATTTGAGGTTTAGTTTTAATTTTTCTTTATAATAACTTTTATAAATATCTAAGAATAAAGAAATATCGGAAATCTAAAGAACGTGATCGAAAATAAAGCTTTGGGTTCCTGAATGTACGCAAAAAAAAAACAGTATTTTTTTATGAAAAATATAAAAACATATAATAGAATATGTCCCTAATGTTAAGGGAGCTAGGGTGGCAGGATGATGGCTATGTACAACCGCTTGATCAGGTCCCGATATACTTCTCTAATTGCTCGAGCATGAATTATGCGGAGTATTTCAGGGTTCATAGCAATTTTTCAAACTTAAATTCCTTGACTTTTCCAGGTTCTCCAGGACCACTGGAAGGTTTTTTCCAGGTCTAATAAGTGATGAGCGGTGGGGGTTCACTGCGGTGTAACTAAATATTCGGCACGGAAGTAGAAGTACAAAACTCATTTTTTTTTTTGATGAGCGAGGGGTGAAAAATTATTTTCAAATTCCCTTTTTATGAAACTTACTAAAATTCCCTTACTTTTCATTACATTTTCCAAATTCCCTGACTTTTCCGGGTTTTTAAGTTTTTTAAGTTGTATCCCATGCTGCAGAGTGTTATTATTCTGTAATCATATATACTCTGTGGCGAGTTGATTCTGGGAAGAGGTATTTTTATGGTCGTGTTTCCTTCCCTAGACAGAGGTGTGACTTCTATCCATGTCTGGTGATAATGTCTAGGGTTTGGTCCTTTAATCTTTCCGGTACGGAGTATATTAACTCGTTATTTATTTTTTCTACTCCCTTATGTAAATTTGCTGTTTTCTGTACAGTCTGTAGAATAGATAAGTAGGCAATTCCAGTTAACTGAACGGATATATTTCATATCAGTTCTAGGATGGATATGAAATGAAACCGACCAATCACAGTTTGTGTATTAAGTACTTAGACAACTATTCGTTTTAAAATCAAATTAGTGCGTAAGCTGTCAAAGTAACCGTCAGTGTGTACTGTCAGTGTGTATTTGTGTAATATATTAATGTTTAATAAATTTTGTAGTTTTTTTAATAGTAGAAAAAGTATACTGTACAACTCAAGTGGATTATCCATATCGTACTCAAAATATTTGAAGCACTCCGCCTACGGTGTCGTGCTCAAACTTCTTTATCGTACGACATGGATATCACATCCGCTCTTGTTGCACAAACTACTATTGTCTACTTCAAGTTGAATATTTCTTCTAGCTCTAGCTATTATTTCTAGCAGTTGGACCTCTGATGGTGGTTTGTCCAAGGGCCAGTGGTCCGTTTCTTTCATTAGTTATGTTCATTCATTCGTTGCGTTCCCTTCTTCCCCAGCTTCTTGATCCGCTGTTGTAGTTGTATGTATCTTCTCTTTTGGGTCTTACTTTTTTCTTCTATATTTTTTCAGATATCTGAAAGTTTGGCTTAGTCGTTGTCCTGTTGAAAGTGTTTCTATTTTTTCAAAAAATACAATACATTTTTCTTCATCAGGGTTTCTCTTCGCCTCTCTTTTAGGGATGGGACGGATATCCGGTCCGGCTACTGCATCCGGCCAATCCGGCTTTTAAACCGGATATTCGGCTCCGGCCGGATATGAAAAAATATCCGGTCAACATCCGGCCAAACAGAAACTGCCCAAAATGCATGAAACTTAAAATGTTATTTATTAATTGTCAGTTATATATCAAAATATTTATAAAATTAACAATGAACTAGAAACTACAATCAAAATAAATAAATATAAAAAATAAGTCTTAAATTCTTCAATAGGCCTACATATCAATAATATGGATATATAATATATTAAATAACATTGAAAACAAAAGATCAAAAAATCAAACACAACATACATTCTTAATATACAGCGTGTTTCACTTGAAACGGGTTAGCATTTCAAGTGAAGTAGCAATAGGAAGGCTTGTGTGATTCAATGCTGGTCATAATTAGATCCTAATTTGTTCTATACTTAAGTAAAATTTGATTCAAATCGGAAAAAAAAATACAAAAAATATTGATGGGTGTTACCCAATATCTTTTTTATTTTTTTTTCCGATTTGAATCAAATTTTACTTAAGTACGGAACAAATTAGGATCTAATTATGACTAGAAAAACATTCGCCTCCTACAAATGCAAAGTCACCTGCGATACCAAAATATGTGGAGAAAATAAAAAAATCATATTAGACTTTTTTTATTAGAAAACTTTGTTAATGAAACTTGTTCAGAATTGTCCAAAAACCTTATGCCCAATATTTAATCAAAATTAAAAAATTGAAAAATTAAAATTTAAAAAATTTTAAAAGTAATTATTTAAAAAAAAATTGTTAATTGCTTGACAACTACCTGGCAGCTTGGGTTGAATTTCAAACAAAATTATCATAGTCCAGTTTTCTAAGCAAAAAAAACCATTAAAATAGTATTTTCGGACTTGGATATTATTTTAATCAAAATTTAAATATTTTTCTATTTTGATTAAATTTTGAACTTAAGATTTTTGGACAATTCTGAACAAGTTTCATTAACAAAATGTTCCAATAAAGATATGCCTAATATAATTTTTTGATTTTCTCCGCATATATATATACCGCAGGTGGCTTTGTATTTGTAGGAGACAAATATTTTTCTGATTATAAGTAGACCCTAATTTGTTCCATACTTAAGTAAAATTTGATTGAAATCGGAAAAAAAATAAAAAAGTTATTGGGGTGTTACCATTTCAAGTGAAACACACTGAATAATAAATAACATTAAAATTTAAAATCAAATTCTTTGGTCCTAATGGACTAGTAGGTAACTATGGTATAAATACTAAATAGTAAAAAAAATAATGAAAACTAAAACACAACTTTCGGGATGGCGGTTGCTGGTAGCTGGTTCTTCTGAAACTGAAGTTCTTTAGAAAATCATAATATTAATAAATACAAAAACACCATAACTGTGGATAGAACCAAGTACACAAATATAAGTATTTATTATTAATTATTATTACATAGTTCTATTCCGATGTACCATGCGCATTTCGTGTAATTACAATTACTTACAGCAATGTGCAAGATTGGCAGGACAGGACAATACGGGTGCGACTTGAATTTAAATATCGCGGCCTGCTCGTAGATAAAGCGACTGCTTGAAAAGGCAAGATATCCGGCCGGATTATTCGACCGGATCGGATTTTGAACTGGCCGGATATACTGTATCCGGTTATCCGGCCAAAAGCACATCCGTCCCATCCCTACTCTCTTTTTTCTTTCAATGCTTCTTTTAGTTTTTCGTTTACGTTCCACGTTCGATGTTGTTTGTCTGTAGCCTTCTCTTTTTTAGCTGTTCGTAATTGGTTTTTTTTCCTTTCTTGTTGGGCTCTTAGGCGACCTGTTCCCTTTTAACGTTTTTTTTTTTAACCCATTGATGTCCAGTCTAATTCTTCTCCTGTCAGTTGTTTTTCTATTTCTTCGCAGTATTTCTTATGAAAGTGTTCGTACTATAGTGGGGAGCTATTGCAGGTACTGTACAGTGTTTTGTTGTTTCCTTTACGTCTTTTTTCTTTTCTTATTTCCAGTTTTCCACATAGGATTTTGTGGTCTGTGCTGACTTCTGCTGAAATTTTTGGTTTAATGTTCTTGATCCATTTTCTTATCTCTCTACCTACCAGGATATGATCTATTTCTGAGATCTTTTCACATATGTGCGTTGAAGTCTCCTAATATTATAATGGGCATTTTTCTTATTTCGCTTTTCTCGTTTTTTGAGTTAACTGCCTGAATACCCTTCCTGTCCTCTTGTCTGAGGATACATGTACTCTTATCATACAGATGTTGTCCTTTCCGATTTATATGATTGCCGTGGCTATATTCTAAGTTACCTTTTCCATCTTTATCTTCTCGAAGAGGCTTTCTTATCTAGTCACCCATGCAACTCCTCTGCTACTCCTTTCTTGACCCCGCCCCCACGCTTAGTTGCCATTTGCAGTTTTGTGTGACTACTGTTCCATCTATCATGTGGGTTTCTTGTATACATGCAATGCCGATGTTTTCTGCCTGTAGGACCTCGTCGATTTTCTCCCGTTTCGCTCTCTGTATGCATCCTCTGACATTCCATGTCGCCAGAGTTATCCAATCAGTTGTTGCTTCCTGACTACGTATTTCTGTTCTTTGCGATATTTGATACCTATTAGTATTTGTCGCTTCCTACCATCCTGGACATGGCATTATTGCCCTGCTTTTGAAATTTGTTTCTTCAAATCGTTCTGGTTCATTTTTCTCCTGTGTAGCGATGACGCTTTCGTAGTGATTTCTGTTGTTTCCCTGCTTCCTGTACACAATCTCGATTGGCATGTTCCCGTCCTCCAGTTGATTTTTGGGGCGAAAGGTTCCACGTCCTCATGGTGTATTATTATTGCCCCTTTCTTCAGATTTGCTGTTGGCGCGATCGTTCTTGTCCACTCCAAAAACCGCCTTCTCGTAGATCTAAATAAACGTCACTATCTTTTTCTTGTCGGTGCTGTGTTGATTGTAGCCAGGTTCCAGTCCTCTGATGGGTGCCAGCATGAATCGGATGAAGTAATCTATGTTGTTTTGTACATAGTCCGCTGTCTGTTTTCGTGGATTTTTCGCAGCGTTGGTATGTGCCTGGGTTGTTATGTTTTCTCTTTCTAGCTGATGGCTTAGTGCTCCGTATAAGCAATTCCCACACCATCAATTTTTTGTACCAGTAGTTAGTGTGTCTTCGTGCCTACTATCAGTAATGGATCCATTGTTTTTGTGACTTCTGGGAAGTTACCATTTCCTGGGAAAACCTGTATCGCGAGTATTTCTGTTGATCTGCTGTAAGATACAAGATGTGCTAGTTCGGATTTAGTCCAGATTCAATATTTCCTGGAAGAAAGGCATTTACTGTTCTATTTTGTTGTTGTTAATTTATTACCTAACCACATTTTATCTTAACGGCTGTTTGATTCTTTAGGGGGTAGACGTGAAAGTTTATTTGTCAAAGGAATTCTTTCGACTGTCTGTAGCAGCTAGCAAGTAAATAGAGTAAAGTAAAGATAAAAGTAAAAAACAGAAATTAAAAATTATTAGAAAATTATTGACCTGTAGAAAATGTGCGTTTATTGTTATTAATACAAATGAAAAATGTAATGATCTGATCCCTGTGTATATTTCTGTTGGTCACAGCAAGTATACGATGGATTCATTCACTTTAAGGACTTGGGTATTGGAACTCTGTGCCTACTTGTCACGTGGTGACAACACAGAATTTTAAGTTATTTCTTCAAGAAAGCAGTTAAACACTTACTTAAGTTATATGTGCGTTTTTCTCTAAAACTATGAATTTTTATAAACATTGTTTAAAATAAAAAAAATTAAATTTCGCATAATTTGAAATAAAACTTTTGCAGATTTTGTAGAGACGAAAAAATTCGAATTTTGACTCTCACCTAATTCCAATAAATTTTTGGAAGGCTATACCTCCTCAGGGTACACCTCTGGTATAGAAGTAAATTAGGTTTATATGTCATAGTTTAACTTGATTCACACGTAGTAGCACTATGCCACCATGTCCAATTACTTACGGGCCATCCTGAATAGTGTTCTTAATTTTAAGATGATTATTTCGCTTATTGGTATTGCAGCCAATGAAACCTCATTTCCTGAGACTATTGCACCAAGGAAATGACATTATTAGTGGTAGAATAGCTAGATCCAGAACACCAACATGCACTTTATCTCCGTAAAACGCGGTATACCCATTGGCATGTCATGCTTCATTTCGTGAAATATTCTCCGCAAATATCACTCGTGCTTTTAAATTTTTTCTATAATTGTTTTCTAGATGTATGTGCCCAACGTAACATAGTTCGTGTAAATTGGACAGTGCATTATCGAATATTAGGTAACTGAAGTTAAAATGTCAATTTACATCCTTTATATTACTAGGCAACCACGCTTTAGGAAAAAATTTACCCGTTGTTTCACTCACTAAGATGGCGATCAACGGAAGCCCATTTTTTAAAATTAGTGCACCAATGAAATATTATTATTAGTAGTGACTCAATTAGATCGGTTTTTTGATAGCATGAACATTAGACCAACCCAAAAAAAAAAATCTTGTCATATTTTATGTCTCACCATGTAAAAATGTTCCTTTTTATGTAAAAGAAAAAATGCTCTTTTGATTAAAAAAAAAATGAATTTTAAAATGTGCTACCACGCTTTAAAGTACGATATTTCAATCATTTTGAGTTATCTACAAAAATTAGGCTGCGGGCTTCATCTAATAAATGTTTTTTAGTGCCAAAGTGGATTTTCACTTTAAATATTATATAAATAATTGAAAATTATCGAGTAAAATTTTTTTGTAAGAAACCCGATAAAAAAATCTACTTTAAAATGTTAAAAAATGGACAAAAGAAAAATCTCAAATAAATCCGCTTTAGGCCTGCCGAAAATACTTTTTCAATATGTTCCAAAACATATCTAAACCAAAATTTACTATAATTACTTGCAAGCGAGCAGAAACTAGAGTGCGAAAATTAAAGTTTTCAGGGTGTATTTCACAATTTTACTAATAAAAGCACCAAAAATAACTAATGAAGTTACTTAAATAATATTTCTTTTCTTGGAAAATTATATTAAATATAGAAAATATTGTTTTTTGAGGCCCGGGTTTTTAAGGATAGGCTCGAATTTGTTTAAGTTATTCATCATTGTAAATAATTATTATTAATAATAATTTTTTAATTTATTATATATTTTTTTTGTTTTTGTACATTTCTTTGTTTCTGCACTTTGTGTTAACAGTAAACCTTGTTTTAGTTTTTCATCTATTGTAATAACATTATTAAATCGAGAAGTCAACGCAATTTGACATTCAGCAGAATCATTGACAACTTTAAAATTTATGCATACATTTTTTCCACACACATAATGATGGCCTGAATTCCATAGATAAACAAATACCCGAATCATTTTTTTTTTGGATCTACAAAACTTCTAACATTACGTTGCGGCTCCCGCAAATTTTCTTTTTTTGAATTTCGTATCATTTTTATTTTTATTTCATGAATCACTTTATCATCAAAAAATGCAAGGCACACGAGTTCCTCCGAAAGATACCAGAAGAGATTGGTGAATTTATTTAATAGTAATAATATTTCTTGTTCTCGCCATGAACTTATTAGAAGATTTATATGAATATGAAAAAATAAATAAAAAATTGTCTCCATTATTATTAAATAAATTCACCTCTGGTATCGGAAGAACGGAAGAAAAGTTAAAAAAAAGAAAATTTACGGGAGCCGCAAAGTAATGTTAGAGGTTTTGTAGATCCAAAAAAAAATGATTCGGGTATTTGTTTTTCCGATTTTATATCAAAGAAAAGTTTAAATTTTTTTAAAATTACAAATATAAACGTTGACTCTTTAAACAAAAATCCAGATCTATGGAATTCAGGCCATCATTATGTGTGTGGAAAAAATGTATGAATAAATCTTAAAGTTGTCAGTGATTCTGCTGAATGTCAAATTGCGGTGACTTCTCGATTTAATAATGTTATTACAATAGATGAAGAACAAAAAGAAGCTTTACTGATAACACAAAGTGCAGAAACAAAGAAATGTGCAAAAACAAAAAAAATATATAAATTAAAAAATTATTATTAATAATAATTATTTACAATGATGAATAACTTAAACAAATTCGAGCCTATCCTTAAAAACCCGGGCCTCAAAAAACAATATTTTCTATATTTAATATAATTTCCCAAGAAAAAAAATATTATTTAAGTAACTTCATTAGTTATTTTTGGTGCTTTTATTAGTAAAATTGTGAAATACACCCTGAAAACTTTAATTTTCGCACTCTAGTTTCTGCTCGCTTGCAAGTAATTATAGTAAATTTTAGTTTAGATATGTTTTGGAATATATTGAAAAAGTATTTTCGGCAGGCCTAAAGCAGATTTATATGAGATTTTCCTTTTGTCCATTTTTTAACATTTTAAAGTAGTTTTTTTTTGTCGGGTTTCTGACAAAAAAATTTTACTCGATAATTTTCAATTATTTATATAATATTTAAAGTGAAAAACCACTTTGGCACTAAAAAACATATATTAGATGAAGCCCGCAGCCTAATTTTTGTAGATAACGCAAAATGATTGAAATATCGTACTTTAGAGCGTGGTAGCACATTTTAAAATTCATTTTTTTTTAATCAAAAGAGCATTTCTTCTTTTACATAGAAAGGAACATTTTTACAGGGTGAGACGTAAAATATGACAAGATTTTTTTTTTTTGGGTTGGTCTAATGAACATGCAGTTTTATGCTCAGAATTTTATCGGTAAAATTTTTTCGAACGCCTTGTTGCCTAGCAATATAAAGAATGTAAATTGATAGTTTATTATCTGATTAAATCTGATTTAATCTTAGATAATAAACTGCCAATTTACACTATCTATAATAAAGACCAGTTAAACATACTTCCTCTGGGAAGATATTAGCAAAAAATGACGGTAGTTATTTACCACAAAATAAATAATTCGGAAAATGAAAACTACGCACTATTCATTACAATTCATACTGAATCTCTCAGAGAGTACTCTTTGCTTAACCAAACAACTATGGCACTTGTTAACTTCTTAAATTACAAATAAAAATTATATAGGTTAATATATGTTAATAAACATTTTAATATAATAATAATTCTTGCATCATTCACTGATGCACATACTGTCTGGAATATTGCTCTAATATCGTTACTAGATGAGCTACTAGAACCTTATTCCATTTCTATTTCTAATAGCGAGACCATGGATACGTTTATGTGCGGGACATGATCAATGTACCTAGTAGTGCTCTCTCTGTTTTTACTCGTCACGTGATTGGTCGAAGCAAGGGCGAGAACTATTTGTTTCCTAGTTGCCATTATATTTAAAATATGGCGAATTCCGCAGACCATAAGTTTCTGCAATTGTGTTTGTTAAATATTTATGCCTACACTGATTGTTTACTAGTCGAGTCGTTTTGGAAATATATCTTTATATAATATAAACGATGGAACTGAAAAAATAGTCAGTTAAGGCAAAAAAAATCCGAGAAAGCATCTGGATTCTGGAAGCAATTGACGGCAAAATTTAACATTAAAAAAAATATGTTCTACAGTGTGTCCCAGGATAGCTGTAACAAGAGGTGTAATGGACCAAAAATGTTGGAATTTTGTAATGGTATTTGGGGATTGAGTCCTGCTTGTTGTAAAACTAAAGTATACCAAAAATGACTTGGTTTGGTGTTCTACACGGTGTTTTATAAGCAAAGTTGTAAAAATCACCACTAATAAAGTACCTTTATTTTTCAAAATATGAAAAAATTCCACTAAGAAAAGTTATTTAGAATGCAATTTTATACCTCTATACCAAATTTCAGGAATATAAAATTATTTTTTTGAAACTTCCCATTTTTGCGAATTAAGAGTTGAATTCATATTTAAAGTTGTGTAGGAACAAATGTTAATCATCCACTGCTTTTCTCATAGCCTACTTTTAGCTTCTACACAACTTTAAATATTAATTCACAAAAAGTAATTTCTATGCAGTTTTAATTGAATTGTTCAAAATAAAATACTAATTTATTGAAAAAATGGGAAGTTTCAAAAAAATAATTTTATATTCCTGAAATTTGGTATAGAGGTATAAAATTGCATTCTAAATAACTTTTCTTAGTGGAATTTTTTCATATTTTGAAAAATAAAGGTACTTTATTAGTGGTGATTTTTACAACTTTGCTTATAAAACACCGTGTAGAACACCAAACCAAGTCATTTTTGGTATACTTTAGTTTTACAACAAGCAGGACTCAATCCCCAAATACCATTACAAAATTCCAACATTTTTGGTCCATTACACCTCTTGTTACAGCTATCCTGGGGACACACTGTATATACAGGGTGTTCCTTAACGTCGTGCTAACATTTCAGGGTGTAATTCCTTAGGTCATTTTATGAAGAAAAGTTCATATGAACATGTCCGCAACGGCTTAAATTTTTTGTTTCAGGAATTTTTTTTTTAAATCGTTATTTTTTAGTATCTCAAAAAGTACTTTAGATATTATTTTCAATTTTGGTATAAGTTAATAGGATATAAAACCACATATCTTAGTTAGAAAAGTTATTTTATCGCTCCACCAGTGGCGTCTCTGCAAACATGTCCTCTGATACTTTTAACCAAAATGTGGTACGTCACTGACATTTTTCCATGTGGATATTTTTTCTGACTAGCTTGGTCAATTTTACATGAAAACGGTCTCTTGCGTTTTTTCCGTCAACAATTAAATTCAAATTGCTTCATTCAGCAGTATTGACTAATCATTTTTGAACACATAAATCTAGTTATCCTTGAATAAATGACGTTTTTACAAACATCATTTTCAAAACAATATTTGTTGATATAAAGTAAGTTGTTGAAAAACCATCTCATCGTATTATTTCTTCGATTTTTAGTGTTTCATTGAATTTATTTTATTTTTTCGCTGTTCTTTTTCGAATATCTCAGTAAACATGGTGAACTATATGAATGCGGAAATGGCGACAATGCATTACGTATATGGTCTCGCAGATGGTAATGCAACAAAAGCCAGAAGTGTGTATCAGGAAAGATATCCTAATCGTACCTTGCCGGATAGCCGATTCTTTTCGACTATTCATCGCCGTCTTTGTAAAATTTTTAGTTTCCAAAAAGGTACTTCGGAAGTTAGACCTCGAACTATCAGAACACCCGAAATTGAGGGAGCGGTGCTGCAGGAAATCGACGAACATCCTGAGACGAGTACGAGGAAGATTGCTAGAGCTCTGAATAATTGTCATTAAATTGTTTTACGAATTTTTGTTGACTTTTTGTTGTATTCGTATCAGTGGTATCTTCAGAATGTTACACTAAATCCGCAGTTTGAGTCACAAATTATGTTTACAGACGAAGCAAAGGACCCCGCAGCAAATACACGTAAAAACGGTTTCGGTGAAATTCCCTGAAATTTTTGTGGATTGTAGATCTAGTCCTAACAATTAAATTGCCCGTTAGTAAAACCCACCTTCCAGGATTACTTTCGGATTTATGGTCATCTAAAGTTTTAGATTTTACATGACTGCAGCCTTACAATATTTTCTAAAAAATATTTTATAGGTCGAATCAAGAATAATAAAAATTTTTATAATGGGGTATAAAATTTTACTAAATATTGCTTTAATACCTACAGAACCTACAGGGTGTACAAGAAAATATTTTTATTTAAAAAATCTTCAGTAAATATTACTGATGATGCTATTTACATCTTTTATGCCGATTTAGTCCCTCAATTCTTGAAGAATAGCCACCAACTACGGTATCTATGTCGATCAGGCAGGTTATGTCTAAAACAACTTAAATCTAGTTGACAGTTATTAGTTGTTGTGCGTAAAAAGACGCTAACCTACCTATGTTTGTTGCTGTATTTCAAGTTTATTTGTTGATTTTGTTATCCCGAAGTAAGTACCTTATACGAGTAATTAAATTAATTTCTTAAAGTATTTAATTTAAGTTTGAGTCATGGCCCTTCCTGCAAACCGGAGGCACTGTTATACTTGTCATAGTGTGAACTTTATACACAGGATATCAAGAATTGATGGAGATAATAATGCTGCCAAAAAAGAAATTGCTACGACTAGGCGTGAGACATTTGGAAGACCACCACTTCTTATTAACGATCAGACAAGAATCTGTTTTAATTGTAACGTCTCAATTTTTAATGAAATAACTGCTATAGAAAATGATCCCACCTGTTTAAGACTTAATGTATTAACTCAAACGTCAAGTCATGTTGTGCTGTATGCGACGCTGTTGAAAATCTACAAAGACTAACCATTCAATGTAGAGTTAACGTGTTTGTCATCAAAAACATATATATTTCGGAAAGTGTCGGCAACATCTAGATGAAAATGGTATGCTGATTCGGCAGCTAATGGCTGAACTGCGAAATAGACCGTATGTTATTAAGGGGCCACAATTATTGCTAGCGTTTCTACAGGAATTAAGAACCGTAAACAACACAGAAAAGTGGAAATATCACGACATTAATAGTTTTACAGATGAAGAATTCAAATATATGTGTCCCATACCCAAAGATCAGTTTCGAGAGCTTTATGATTATTGTGAACCAGTCCCAAGAGAAGGTGGACATGGTGGAGCAACGTTCTATTATTAGACTTAGAATATATTCGCGACACCGAAATGCTACTAAGTACCAGTTATGGATACAGTATAGTAATATAGGCGATCCTATCACTGGATATTATTGTACTTGCAAATCTGGTGCAAAAACTATTGGCACATGTAGTCATGTAGCTAGCGTTTTGTGGTTCTTGGGTTACTCAAGACACACTGTAAAAAGTCAAGGTAAATTCACAATGCATTTACATTAAATATTGATGTAAACTTGACGGACATTTTTACATAAAATTTTTAAATATAATAATTTTGGAAAACATAGTGTAAAAACACTGGAATGTGTATTTTTCTATACGTATTACAGAAATAAATGTGATTATACTTATTTATACGTATAAAATTCACATAATTCCTTAAATTGACAGGAAATTTTACATTAAATAATCATGCTATTTTACAGTACTTCTCCACTTCACTTGTAACTTTACAACCTTTGCTGGCAACAAATAACCCATTTTAACTACCGGAATTTTGCAGTATTCCTTTTTACAGTGGATAAGCCGAATGTGAAATATCCGTCAACCATGCTCTTACAATCTATCCAAGATGCTAGTGATAGGTACAGATAACAACATTGAGTAAAAATCAATATTATTACTGTTAGTCGTTACAAGTTTTTTGTTTGTTATAGTTAAGAATTTTTTAAATAAAAATATTTTCTTGTACACCCTGTAGGTTCTGTAGGTATTAAAGCAATATTTAGTAAAAGTTTATACCCCTATAAAAAATTGTATTATTCTTGACCTATAAAATATTTTTTAGAAAATATTGTAAGGCTGCAGCCATGTAAGATCTAAAACTTTGGATGACCATAAATCCGAAAGTAATCCTGGAAGGTTTGGCTAATCAGCAATTTAATTGGTAGGACTAGATCTACAATCCACAAAAATTTCAGGGAATTTCACCGAAACCGTTTTTACGTGTATTTGCTGCGGGGTCCTACGTCTAGGAATGATATTTAAAATTTCCATAATAATCATGTGTAAGTGGACGAAAACCCCCATGCCATAACCGAAACCCATTTCCAAGAGCAATTTTCGGTTAATGTATGGGTAAGAATTATTCGTAATAATCTTATAGGCCTTTTTTTTCTGCAAAAACGGACAATCTTGCATGCCTATTAAGTGAAGGTGGCCATTTCCAACAATTTTACTTCCTCATCCAGTGGAAGTATAGTAACGACAAAAAATTTTGTAACAATTTTTATTGTTCAAATAGGCTTAGAATGTCATGAAACGTCGAGATTTTAAGTTTCAGCGAAAAAAAATTTCTGTCTGTCTGTCGGTCTATCTGTAACTTTTTTTGTGCGCACGTTTACTCTGGAACCGTTTAAGATATTGACTTGAAATTTGGTACACATATGTACTTTAACGAGATCGAAGGGTTGGGGGGTAAATTGGAGTAAATTTGGGGTAAATACGTAAATCAAGCAGGTAAGCGTCCATAAAATTGGTATTTAGTATATACAGGAGAAACTAAGGTCTCAAAAAAATTTTTGGCATTAGCCACCTCCACCTCATTATTAAAGGGGATGAAAACAAATTGTGACTTAGTGTGTGTACAAGAACCAGAAACCTCAAAATATTTTTTTACTTCATCCACCCTCAACTACCACCTCCCTATCACCAGCCCCACCCCACTACCGACGTGGGCTATCGTTTTATGGGTTTTTTGGGGTAGACGATTTCAAATATTATATTATTAATTCCATAAACAATTATTTCTACATATAAAATTTTTTCGTTGTGAGTGATTTGGATAGAAAATTTGGATGTGGAAGTAGTGATTCCTTGGGCAGCAGTTTTTACTTGCACATCCAGTGGAAGTATAGTAACAAAAAAATTTAAAAAAATTTTTATTGTTCAAATGGGCTTATGATGTCATGAGACGTCGAGATTTTAAGTTTGAGCGGAAAAAAATTTCTGTCTGTCCGTCTGTCTGGCGGTCTGTCGGTCTGTCTAACTTTTTTGTGCGCACGTTTACTCTGGAACCGTTTAAGATATTGACTTGAAATTTGGTACACATATGTACTTTAACGAGATTTGGAATTAGATTATATTTTCATCTTGTTCGTCGAAGGGTTGGGGGTAAATTGGGGTAAATTTGGGGTAAATAGGTAAATCAAGCAGATAAGAGTCCATAGAATTGGTATTCAGGATATACAAGAGAAGCTAAGGTCTCAAAAAAAATGTTGGCATTATCCACACCCATTACCACCCCCACCTCATTATTAAAGGGGATGAAAAAAATTGTGATTTAGTGTGCGTACAAGAACCAGAAACCACAAAATATTTTTTTACTTCATCCATCCCCTATCACCACCCCCCACCCAACTACCGATGTAGGATTTCGTTTTATGGGTTTTTGGGGTAGAGGATTTCAAATATTATATTAATTACAATTATTTCCATATACAAAATTTTTTCGTTGTGAGTGACTTGGATAGAAAATCTGGATGTGGAAGTAGTGATTCCTTGGGCAGCGGTTTTTTTCATTATCAATGTTAATAATGAGTTTCAATCTGAATTTAATTGTTTTAATCAAGAACTGTGCGTCTGACGGGAAAAATGCAAGAGACCGTTTTCATGTAGAATTGACCAGGTTAATCAGAAAAAACATCCACGTGGAAAAATGTCAGTGGCGTACCACGTTTTTGTTAAAAAATATCAGAGGACATGTTTGCGATTGAAGCGATAAAATAACTTTTCTAACTAAAATATGTGGCTTTAGATCCTATTAACACATACCAAAATTGAAAATAATATTTAAAGTACTTTCTGACATATTAAAAAATAATGATTAAAAACAATTCAACACCGTGTAGCAAAAAATGTAAGCCGTTGCGGGCATATGTTCATATGAATATTTCTTCATAAAATGACCTAAGAAATCACACCCTGGAATATTAGCACGTCATTAAGGAACACCCTGTATATATTTGATTAATTTATTTTAGAAACATTCTCCCCAAATACCACTCGTGCGTTTAAATATTATCTGTATATTTTTTTCTTGAGCCAAGTTGCCAAAAGTAACATAATTATACATGATTCAACCGGATAATACATTGTCAATTATTAGGACACCACGCTCTCGAAAAAAATTTATATATAAAATTCTAAGCATCAGTGATGCATCTTTTGTACTTTGACATTTTAAGTATGTGGAACATTTAAGTGTTCCTCGACATTTTAAAACACCTAAATATCTGTCTTTTATTGTACCACAACCTCGACCACAACAGAAATTATTCCTTGTTTAAAGATATAATTAACAAAGGTCGATAATCGTTGAATTGAATATATTTTATTGAGAGTGAATGTAATTTTTCCGGGAAAACGTAAATTTCCTTAATGTTAAAGACAGTCGCTTCAATTATGACCCAGACGTGACCGCAGGTGGAAATATGTTGTTATAAGCCCCAGCAGCAGCACAAGATACAGTTTAGGAGCGCTGTTCTTGTCTTGGACCGCTACCATTACTCAGTTAGAAATCTACATACTGGTTCAGACAATAGCCATTGATTTATGGCAAACATTTTAATTCGAGACATAATGTCTCTTTGATTTGTGACAATGCGATCGAAAACATTATCAGCAACAACATAAATCAAGCTCTTGTCCGAGGAATTCTCAAAAGAAACGAATCATAAATAGAAAAAGTCGACTAGACTGGACTATTTGTGACCTTAAATGGCAGAAAATATAAACTTTGTTTTCTCTTCCCATTGTTTCGGTTTTTTCTCTTCCTTTTGGTTTAGATAAAAATTATACAAAAGTGAAATGATGCTATTATAAACATGTCATATATGGTGATTTTATTTAATGGTTTATCTTATTATTTATTTGTTTCTTTTTCAGCAAATTACCACCGTCGCAATTCTAGGAGGTAATTTGCGAGGAATTTTATTCAGAGCAAATAACTAAGTAATTAAGGCGACTTATGCCGTACTTTTCATTATGTTACTAGTACGTGACATTTATTTGTCATGAAACTTAGTAGTATATCATTATCCTTAATGACTTACAACTCAACTAAAACGAATGCTGAAACAATTATATATCAATTCACTTTATTTATTATTTTTTGGGGGACATATTAAAAAATTAAAAAGCGGATGATTTTTTTCCCTTTTTGGAAAAAGTTGGTATAAGTATGGTCCAACCAATAGATCAAATCAAAAACTAACCGTAGACGCCACTTTGTAGGACCAATAGTTTACAAGCGACAACTAGACAAAAGTTATAAAAAAAAATGTCTTTAAAAATATCTCCTAAACCATCGTACACTCAAGTATTAATACAGTCTGCAGAGCAAAAAAACGTGAATCTAGAAGAAATTTTTTGTATGTATAATGTAGGGGGGGGGAGGGTTGCCACAATTATTATTTAATGTTTTCCACAAAAGTATCGTTACCGCTACGGCCGCCATATTGAAAAAATGATAGTCAAAATAGATTTTTCTCAATTATCTTCTATCCTGTTAGTTCAACTCTAACGAATATTGTATAAAATGAGAAACTTTGTTTGAAACTATTTTTCTGTATAGTTAATATTTTACCATTACAGCCGTCAAATGTGTGCTTCGTTACAAATTTCTACAATTATCTCAGTCTCCGTTGCTCCTATGTAGTCATAAGTTATTATCAATATTGTAGATAATACAATTTCTCAAAACTTTTGTTTAAATAATTTTCTTCAAGGTCAACTATTTTAATTAGAAAAAAATAATGAAATTTTCGAGCTGCTCTAATCTGTAAACCATTGATAGTGGAAGAAAAATTGTTCAAACAAACATTTTAGGAAAGGACCCCGCACACCACAAGAGGGAAATCCGGCATCAGTTAAATTCGCCAAAATTTTGATATGTTGCTCTACGGGCAGAGTAGATCAAATGTCTCCATAAGCCAGAGTCTCAGAAATACACCTGTCCACCCCTTTTCATCCTCTAAAGGGGCAAAAAGCGTTGGAGTAAATGATATCCTTACAATAATATTTTATACTTTCTATAGTTACAAGAAATTCAGTCAAAGAATTTGAAAAGTGTCATTTTACCTGTCAACATTAGAAAAAATATATTATTAATTGATTAATTGATTTTCCAGCGTGCGGTAGGCATTGCTGCCACTCCCACTCCCTGCCAGCTGGGCCTGCTACGTCCACGTTGGGTTGGAGTAAGGTCATGTTTGTTGCCAGCAGAGAGAGCCACACGGCGCATGGTAAAGGAATGTGGGAAGGGAGGTGTAGGTATTTGCGATGCCACATTGTGTCGTGAGGAAGCGTTTAAGCTCCTTTTTTGTGTTTTTGGACTTTTGCCTCTTCTGACTCTTCTTGTGAAATATGTTGCTGCGTTGTGTCGTAATATGGAGTGTTTATGCTCCTCTTTTTGTGTTTCTCCTTCTTCGAATCTTCTTTTTCTGAGTCTTCTGATTCCTCGGTTTCCGATTGTGGCGATATATCGTTGCGATTTCATTTTTTGATACTGATTCTTTCAGTTGTTCTCCACTGTTATATTTTTAGTTTGTTGATGTTCTGTGCTAGCGCTTTCTTCAGTAGATGTGTTGGGTCCCTTCCTTGGGTATGTCCCCAGTACTTCATTGCGTACATTTCTATCTTTCTTTTTTTTAATTGTCTTTCCTCCTAATAGTGTTGATGTTTTATGTCGCTATTTTAGTCTTGTTGTTTTTGCAATTAGTTGGACGATGTACCTTTCTGTTCTTCCCAAAAACTTCTGTTGGCTTTTGTTGTTGCTGCGTTTTTTCACTTCATATGTTATCCGTTTGACGGCTATATGCATATATTTGGTAAGGTCCCATGATAGTTTATTTTTCTCAGTGGACGGTATGATGGCCCTTGTTATGCATTTTGATTCTCTCCTTCATCGTTTCTCTCCGTTCCAGTTGGTCCGTCATGTCTGTTCGTAAGTACTTCAATTTGTTCGTTGTTCTTAGGGAGTACTCATCTATTTTGTGTTTCTCCTCGCTGGTCCAACTCTCTTTTGTTGACGGGTCTCGCTCGTTCCATTATTAGCCTTTTCTTGAAATTTGTTTTCAGTCCAGATGTGTCCTGCGGCGATTAGATCATCGGCGTATGTGTGTCTTTTCTTAACACATCGTTTTCTTAACATACCATTTTTCTGAAACAAGCCTGCACCTCTTGAAGTACTGTGAGAATTCAGTTTTTTTTTCAGTGGTTATAAGCTGATCAGAATAATTTTGTAAATAGAAAATCATTGGACGCTCATAAAACGTAAGTGTTAATTAAAATGATTAGACGAAGTAATAGGTATTTTATGAGCGTCCAAAGGTTTTCTATTTACAAAGTTGAAAATTATTCTGATCAGCTTATAATCACTGGAAAAAAAATTTCAACTTTTTAGTGCAATTTAGTTTAAAAAAAAACGCACTCGCGTGTGCGTGTGTGGGCGCGCGCGCGCGCGGGTGCGTGGGTGCGTGCGTGCGTGCGTGCGTGCGTGCGTGCGCCTGTGTAATATATGAATATCACCGGATTATCAGCCATTTTCTAGAAAACCGAGTATTCAAAAATATAATACAGACACAAAAAAAAAATGAAAAGTGGTCTGTTTCTGGGACTCCATTGTGCAACTTCTATGTATTTCGACATGCTGAATACGAATCAGGTATCCGTTTAGCTCCATTTTAGCCATTTTTTGTACATCGCGAAAATAACCTAAGTTATGAGTTTTTTTGGATTATTTTCGCGACTTACAAAAAAATGGTAGGCGATGGAGCAATTCTGACTCCGGATTCGAATTCAGCGCGTCAAAATATATGACAATAAGTTGGTCTAATCAAAAGAACCGACCACTTTTTTAAATTTGTGTGCCTGTGTTATTTTCACATAGTGCAAACACAGTATTATTATTATTATTATTATTTTCGTTGTAAGAGACTTGACTAGGAAATTTGAATGTAGAAGTAGTGATTAGTTAGGCAGCGGTTTTTTTAATTACTTTCTGAGCTCTACTAAAATTTTAAATACATTTCAATTTCAAATAGGTATGCTGCTAGATTTGCACTCCATCTTAAATAAATATTTCTGTAGCTATGGTTGATTTTGTATAATAATTATTTGTCATTGTTGATTCGTTGCGTTCCACTCACGTTCGGCTGCATTTTTCAAAATGCAGTGTATCCTATGTTAGTGAAATCCTTTTTTAAGAGCGTGTTAAAATCATTTAAACATGGAATATTTTTTATAGTCAAAAACTATTATAATGAGTCATCAACTATTATTTCTGGTAGATTTAATAGATGTTAATGTTTTTTTTTTTTTCACAGTGCAATTTTTCTTTCAAAAGTGACAATATATTTCTTCTGTACAGCTTGAAATATTTTTGTGTCACTATATTTTCAAAAAGCGATAGATATTATTTTCCGTGTTTTACTTTTCTAAAACGTTTTGCAGCATTTTTCAAAGTGCAATGTATCATTCGTTAGTGCAACTCTTTTTTAAGAGCGTGTTAAAATCATTTAAAAGGGGTATATTTTTCTATAGTCAAAAACTGTTATCATGAGCCAACCATCAACTATTTTTTCATGTTCTTATGGATTTAATAGGAGTTAATGTTGGTGTGGCGATCAGTTCACTTGCTGGATAAATGTAAGTCACACACTAGAAGCTCAAGTAACCAAGGAGGGGAATAAAAAACAAAATATATTAGAATAACAATTTTTATCAAAAAATATAACAACATGTATTTTTAAGAATGTTAATTTAAAAACAACTTATTGGAATATATACATATATATATATAAAAATTTTATTATTGAATTTTAACCCTGCTATAAATTGGTGACCCCGACAGGAATACGAATTTGGTACAAGATTTATGCAGACATTATTACTTTTCTAACAATGGGAACTTAAAGTAAACGAGGACAACAAGGCAACGAAATTAAAAGGAAATCTTAATAATTATAAAGCAAAAGTTAAAGCACAAAATAAAGAATCAAGCAAGAAATCTCTTTTTAAATCCTGGAAGATTAAAACTACAACTAGGCCTGATATTCCGCATGAGTCCAGATTCAGATTCGTAGACTTGGAACAATATTCTCCTAAATCAACTAGACGGCGAAGAGGCAAAACTTTATTTATCCGGTAAGTGAATTGTTTTGCCATTGATCATTATTTCTTCGTTATTAAAGGGAATCATGTCAGTCATTCAACGTTGACGTCTTTAAAAAAATCTCATTCAAAAAAATAGCAAAAAGCATAATATATACAATTATAATATACAATCAATTAATCATTCAATCAATTAGTCATCGATTTATTATTTCTTTGTTTTAAAAATGGCACCGCCAACAGATAATATTTTATTAGATGACATTCAAATTTCATCAGGTGCAGGGACATCTCATGGTAATTACGTCGCGACCATTAAATTACCACCTTTCTGGGTATCTAAACCAGAAATATGGTTTACTCAAATTGAGTCGCAATTTTCTATTCACAGAATTGTTAGCGATCGTAAAAAATACGATTATGTCATTGCCAGTTTACCCCCTGAAATTATTACCACGGTGTATGACGTTGTCACTAATCAGCCAAAAAAAGATCTATATGACAACTTAAAAAATATACTAATTTCTCGTTTGACCTCAAGCGAGGAAAAGCGGTTGGAGGACCTACTCTCTGGTTCCCAGATGGGAGACCAAAAACCATCCGATTTTTACCGATCAATGCTATCAACGGTCGGAGGTTCCCATGTGGTGAGCCAGGAGCTCCTGGTCAAGTTGTGGAGCCGGCGACTACCCAAAACAATCTTCATTGCAATTACGGCGTCGGGAAAAACTGAGATTAAGGAGTTAATCGACATTGCCGATCGTATATGGGAGTCGTGTCAGAATTCTATGACTTCCCTTACCTCGAATTCGATTTGTAACATCAATCCAACAGTTTCTACATCTAATTTGATCGCAACATTTCAAGACACGTTAAATCAAGTCTTACACAAACAAGAAATCTTTACATCTCAATTACTTGCTATTGAATCTAAAGTTTCTTCAATTCCTTCCACTACTCCTACAGTTTCTAGCACTTATTGCGATAGTTGTAGAAGTCGACTCGACTCAAGAAATCGCAGAGGCTCAAGGCCCCGTTCTAATAGTCGAAGTGGTACCAGCGTTAGATATAATCCTTCTAATGCCAAGGTTTGCTATTACCATCAACTTTATGGTCGTAAGTAAGTGTCTCGGAGATTGGTGCACGTTCGCCAAAGATGTCAAAACCGACAAACAGAGATGACTAAATGTCAATAATATTTTGACAACTGACGTTAAAATTTCGAATAGTAAACCTCGTCTCTTTATATTTGATAATACTAATAAAATTGAATTCCTCATTGACACGGGCGCTGATTAACAGCAGCTAATGGTTCAATTATAGATACCTTCGGGAAGAAATTTTTGAAAATTGATTTAAACTTACGTAGGTTATTTCCTTTCGTTTTTAATATAGCAGATATAAATATCGCCATTATCGGAGCAGACTTTTTAGCTCATTTTGGTTTAGTTGTTGATTTGAAACATAAATGTTTAATCGACAATATGACTAGTTTGTCAACATATTTATTTTCAAACACTGCATTACTTTTACAATTTCCTACTTTAATTAGCTCCCCAAATTACAATTTGCCAGTTAAACATTCAGTTGAGCATCACATTGTTACAGAAGGTCATTTACCTTTCTCACGCTCACGTAGGTTGGATAGCGTTCAATTCAAGATAGCACAGGACGAATAATATGGTAGAATTAGGTATTTGTGCACCTTCTTCTTCTTCCGTTTCCTCACCATTGCATATGGTTGAAAAAAAAGAAAGCTGCGACTGGAGACCTTGTGGGGACTATCGTCGTCTAAATTCAATTACTATTCCTGACAGATACCCGTTGCCCCACCTGCATGATTTTAACTCGCAGTTGTATAATTGTGTTATTTTTTTTAAAAATAGATTTGGTACGTGCTTATCACCAGATACCTGTCGCAAAAAGCGACATTTTTAAAACAGCGATTACTACTCCTTTCGGTTTGTTTGAATTTGGTCGTATGCCTTTCGGTTTACGTAACGCCGGTCAAACTTTCCAACGTTTCATGAACGAAGTTTTAGTAGGTTTACCCTTTATTTTCGTCTATTTAGATGACATCCTGATTGCAAGTAAATCTAGTTCGGAACATTTAGAGCACTTAAAACTTGTTTTTCAGAGGTTAGAATTGTACGGCATAAATATTAAACCGTCAAAATGCATATTAGGTGTCAGTCACTTGACATTTTTAGGACACAATATTTCTTCAGCCGGCATTTTACCTTCTTCTGAACGTATTGATGTCATAAATAATTTTCCCTTACCTACTACAGTCAAACAACTTCAGCGTTTCATAGGTATGGTTCACTTTTATCATCGTTTCATACCTTCTTTCGCTGAAATATTAATTCCTTTACATGCACTTTGTACTAAATTACTGCATGATAAAGTTAAAATAATAAACGATTGGCCTACCGACTGTCTTGACAGTTTTTCCAAAGCCAAAGCTGCTATAGCTGGTGCAACCTTTTTAGCACATCCACGTTGTGATGATAGCTCGTTTTTATCGCTGACTGTAGATTGTTCTAATGTCTCTATGGGGGCAGTTCTTGAACAGCGCGATGACGAAGGTATTCTTGCACCATTAGCCTTCTTTTCACGAAAGCTTATCTTGGCACAGACCAAATATAGTTCCTTTGACAAGGAACTTCTTTCTTTATTTACAGCGATTAAACATTTCAGATTTTTACTTGAAGGTCGCACATTTATTTGCTTTACTGACCATAAACCTTTGGTCAAAGCATTATTCACTAAAACTGAAAGATCTCCCAGGCAAACTAGACATTTAGAATTCATTGCTCAATTTGCCTGCGAAATCAGACATATCAAAGGGAAAAATAACATTGTTGCAGACACTTTATCACGCGAACATGATACGTCTTCTTTGCAACAATTCATTTCCCCAATCGTTACTCAAAAGTCTAACCTAGTTGATACTAACTTTGACTTAAATTTATTGAGCAAAGCTCAAAAAGATGATTCTGACCTTAAATTTTTATTATCAGATACTTCATCGAACACAAAGAGAACTTTTCATTTAAAGAAAATTAAAATTCCATATTCTGACAAGTTTATTTGGTGTGACGTTTCTCGCCCTAAAATTCGTCCTTATGTTCCTATCGTTTATAGACGAACAATTTTTGATATATTTCATGGTTTATCTCACCCTGGTATCAAAGCGACTAGAACATTAGTTTCTACACATTATTTTTGGCCTAAAATGACTTCAGATTGTATCTCTGGGCAAAAACTTGTATTAGTTGTCAAACTAATAAAGTGACAAGACATACGAGGAGCCCGATTACTGACTTCGATATACCTAAAGGACGATTCGATCACATGCATATAGATTTAATAGGACCATTACCTCCTTCTAAAGGTTGTTCTTATATTCTCACTGTGATCGAACGTTTTATTAGATGGCCCGAGGCTTATCCACTGCAGGATATTACTGCGGAAACTGTAGCGCGTACGTTATTTCAGAATTATGTTTGTCGATTCGGTGTCCCTGTCACAGTGACAACCGACCAAGGCGTTCAATTTGAATCAAAACTGTTAAAAGAATTTTCAAAATTTTTGGGATTTCATAGGATTCGTACGACGCCATATCATCCTTCCTCGAATGGAATGATTAAGCGGTTTAATAAATCTCTTAAAACTGCTCTGAGAGCTAGGACTTCTACACCACATTGGGTAGATGAACTTCCTATCATACTATTAGCTCTCAGAACTATCCCTAAAGACGATTTGCAATGTTATTCCGCAGAACTCGTTTTTGGTCAAACATTACGAATACCTGGTGAATTTTTTATTAAATCATATACTTGTCCGGATATTCCTTATTTTATTACTAAATTACGTACTTCATTTAATAATTTAACGTTCATTCCACCAGTTCACCACGTTAATTACAAATCATTTGTCAGCCCAGACATCTCGAATTGTAGTTTTGTTTTCGTTCGGAAAGAACGTTTTAAAAAATATTTTACTCCGCTGTACGATGGACCTTTTAAAGTGTTGTCCCGTACAGATAAATTGGTTACTTTTGTTAAAGGAACTAAAGCCGTCACGGTAAACATTGACAGGATTAAACCAGCATATTTATTATCTGACAAATGTGATGTCACTCCACCTTTGATTAAGAAAGTTCGTTTTGCTATTGACGAATTGAATGACTGACTGATCTTTTTCTTAGCGTGGGAGTAGTGTGGCGATCAGTTCACTTGCTGGATAAATGTAAGTCACACACCAGAAGCACAAGTAACCAAGGAGGGGAATAAAAAACAAAATATATTAGAATAACAATTTTTATCAAAAAATATAACATGTATTTTTAAGAATGTTAATTTAAAAACAACTTATTGGAATATATACATATATATATATATATATATAAAAATTTTATTATTGAATTTTAACCCTGCTATAGTTGGATTTTCGAAAGCGACATACTATTTTTTGTGCATTATTTTTCTAAAAAGTTTGAAATATTTTTATAGCGCTTCACTATCTTTTTAAAAAGCATCGATTCAGCTTCGGTATTCGGCCAATTCGGCCTATTTTTCAGGTATTCGGCTTCGGCCGCTTGGCGACGCTGGTTCGGCCGAAGCAAGCAACAAGAAAATACTTGTCAAAACTCGCAAATTAGCTACGAGCGGTTAGAAATTAGAATATATGTCTCATTTCGTGTTTGAACCTGGAGCAAGTAAGACTAAATTATTAGATGTATTCAAAATGGACAAAAATTCATTTCAATAGTTGTATCGTTTATTTCACTTGCCTGTTTCGGTTTATAATAAGTATTCACTTTTGAAATAAAACGTTTGTTCAAAAAAATGATTTTTATAGTATTATTTTAGTGCCATTTAGAAAAACATGTTTTTATTTTTTAGGATGATCCTTTTTCGGTATATGATTCGGCCGAAGCTTCGTGCTTCGGCGAAATTTAGGATAAATATTCGGTATTCGGCCGAAGCAGAAAAAACCCGCTTCGGCGCATCCCTAGTAAAAGGTATTATTTTCTGCGTATTAATTTTCTAAAACGTCTTCAATCTATTTTTAATGTTTATTCATCTCTTTTCAAAGCTATTTTGGGCTATTTTGAAGTGCGTATAACTGTAAGCCTTAAAATAATATTCATCGTTGCTAGTAGATTATAGAAAAGTGTTAATTACATAATGTTACAAACAAACGGTTGATTTAATTACAATCCTACCTCTGTACAGAAACCTGAGCTATGGTAAATATTCAACTTTCTTAAAATAGTTCTAATTATACTTAATGAGGTAATCGGTTGATTAATTCTGTAATAAATGCACCTTTAAAAGCATAATATACTCAATTCAATTATAAATTCTGCACATGTAACGAAATGTATAACAAAATTTACGTAACATTATTTATTATTATGTACCCAAGTAAATAAGATTTCAAAAATTCTACTTTCAAAATGCACTTAAGAACGTATATATTGCATTTACACGATAATATAGAAACCGGGTCGTTGAAAAAAATATATTATGCATTGCCGGGTACGTACACGATTTGCAGAGCAGACTCGTAAAATATATTTGACAATAAAGATTTTTAGTTCAATAATATCAGACGTTATATGACGAGTTGGAAAATGTACCTCTTAAAATTCTGCCTAAAAAAGATCATATACATTTCTTTTGTAAAACTGACTGTTTTTCAGCAAATAAGCTTAGATTGTCACATTTTTTCATTTTCTGGGAAAATTGGTATACTCAACGGAATTCACACTTCATAACATTTAATGTATAATGCTTTTAAAAATATTTTTAGCAAAAACATTTTTTATTTTTTCATATACAGCGTGTTTCACTTAGAATGGTAACACCCCAATAACTTTTTTATTTGTTTTCCGATTTGAAACAAATTTTACTAAAGTATAGAACAAATTAGGATCTACTTATGACCAGAAAAACATTCGCCTCCTACAAATGCAAAGCTACCTGCGGTATCAAAATATGCGGAGAAAAACCAAAAAATCATATTAGGCATTTTTTTATCGGAAAATTTTGTTAATGAAACTTGTTCAGAATTGTCCAAAACCTTATGCCCAAAATTTAATCAAAATCAAAAAATTTAAAAATTAAAATGTTAAAAATAATTATTTAAGAAAAAACTGTAAATTGCATGACAACTACCTGGCAACTTGGGTTTAATTTCAAACAAAATTGTCATAGTACAGTTTTCTAAACAAAAAAACCCATTAATATGATATTTTCGGACTTGGGCATTATTTTAATCAAAATTTATATATTTTTTTATTTTGATTACGTTTTGGACTTAAGGTTTTTGGACAATTTAAACAAATTTCATTAACAAAATTTTCCGATAAAAATATGGAAAAAAAAAATTAAAAAGTTATTGGGCTGTTACCATTTCAAGTGAAACACACTGGACATATACAGGCAGGGTATTCCCTGATTAAAGCTGCAGAATGTGAAATTAACACAATCTTTAGAATATCTTTTGCGAATTTGGAGGATCATATCTACTTATCCGAAATGTACCTGTTTGTGTAATTTTATTTTTTTTTTAAATTGTGTACGCCTTGGCAATTAAGCAAAACCTTTTTCTTTTTAGATAAAGTACCTTTTCTGTAAAAAATACAGGAACATGTCAATAAGGAAAGTTATTCAGATTGAAAAGTTGAACACCTACGTAAAATTTCAAGAACACCAGCCTACTTTGATGATTTTAATATTTTTTCACTATACCTATCTACTTTTTGCGCAAAAAAAATCATTAGAATTTTGATTTCGAAAGTATTTTATCCATCACGTACCTAAAAAAAAATGCTTAGTTATTAATTTTTAATATATCGAAAAATTGAATTTTACATAAAAGAATCCAAAATAGAAGCATATAACATGCAGATGTTGTCGAAATAGATTAAAACTATCAAAATAGGCGAATCTTCTTGAAATGTTGGATATAGGAGTAACTTTTCAATTCGAACAACTTTCCTAACTGATATGTTGCTGTAACTCTTGCAGAAAAAGTACTTTAACTTACAAAAAAACAATTTTTGTTCAACTGCCATATTCTACGTAATTTTAAAAAAAACACACTCAAAATTACTTTCCAGCGCCAGCGTAAGAAATCAACGTTCTGACAAAAAAATTATTGATTGGAAAATAGCTATATATCGTTCTCATGATAAACTAATCAACAAAATGCTTTTTATAAAAGTAAATCTAATAGGGAGGGAGCAGTTCGCTAACGAACGAGGTTAAAAATAACTCATTTTGCGAAGATTTGAAGGTGTTTTCCTCGGTTCTTTCTCTTTTTTTTCCAGGCGTTGTGGCACTTTTGGCTAGAAAATCTCATGCGTGTCTCTCAAGAATTCTTTGAAATAAACTCAATTTGAAAAGGACAAATTGTATTTATTGAAAAGTGTGCTTTGATGACGTCTTAGTTCTGTCATTTACGTACAATTTCATTAGTTTCACGGTCAATAAACAATACGGTTGCATCAATCAGCAGCTTTAGGACGAGAGAGACGCGGGGGGCGGGAAATCGAATGAAAGAGATAGGCATATCTGATTTCCGTGCAAAAGACAGAGACAAAGATGCTTGTAGTGTCTACAGGTGACGTAGGCTGTAGACCCTACCGGAATCTTTGTCTCTGTCTTCTGCACGGAAATCAGATATGTCTGTCTCTTTCATTCGATTTCCCGCCCCCCGCGTCTCTCTCGTCCTAAAGCTGCTGATTGATGCAACCGTATCGTTTATTGACCGTGCATTAGTTTGACATTTTGACAGAACTAAGACGTCACCAAAGCACACTTTTCAATAAATACACTTTGTTTTTTTCAAACTGAGTTTGTTTTCAAAGAATATTTGCATTATACTTTCATTGTGACGAATGAATTTTATTGAGGGAAGACATTACTTATAAAATATGGGCCTAATAACAGCCAAAAAGGGATATTGGCTAGCTCGTTCTTAGCGCTAGTTTCAATAATTCATATTAGATGGTGCAAATTACTTCTGTTGCGATACTCACCTAGTAAGCCTGAAACTACAGGTTGTAGAGATGGGCGATTCGACTCTTTTTAAGGATTCGTATCCAACGAATCCGTATCAAGAAAAGATTCGTATCGAGAGATTCGTACGTTTTGTACCACTTCGTATCACTGATTCTATGATACTAAACAGTATCATGTACTGATTCGTACTATTCGTACTATTCGTACACTCGAAGAAATAGTATGGGTAAATTCAACAAAAAAAAAAATGGTTAACTATCGTTAATTTTGTTAAACTAAATTATATTGATGGTATTTTTAAATAAGAGGTGATTGTTATTTTAATTAATAAAAAGTTGTCGTACAACAAAATAAACATTAACTTAAAAAATAAATGAATAAGACTACTATTTTTTTCGTCTGACTATTATTTTGTTGAATTCTGTCAAATTAAACTAGATAATTATATTATATTAAGTATATTTTATTTTTAACTATTATCGAATTGTAATTCTAACCCAGTATTACTTCGCTGTATTATTGTACTTGGTAGACAAACCAATATTATTTTCGTCTTCTAGAAGTTCTAAAAGAATTACCATAAAATTTGCTTGCTAACCACGTAGTCTATTACAGAAATTATTCCCAGATGACGCCACATACAAATCACTGACAATAATCAATCATGCATTAAGTATCTTATACTCTTGAATTTATAGAAAATTAATAACATAATTGAAATGTTCAAATTCTCTCAGGGATCATCGATATATTTGGATGGATCTTATAAACGATCTTTAATCTTTGGTTTGGGTGGTCTGATGTCTCAATACTGAGATTTTGGCTAACCAAAAAAAACTTCATCATACAATAAAGTGTAGATCAACCTAAAAATTAGTTGATGAACAAAAAACAAAGTCGTTGTACTATTTAATTGTAGACCAAATTGAAAATGGTTAGTGAACATAAAAAAATGTCATTGTACTATTTAATTTGTTACAAGAAGATATGATTATTAAACTACTATTTGTTTACGAATAAAGTGTAGATCAACCTAAAAATTAGTTGGTGAACAAAAAACAAAGTCGTTGTACTATTTAATTGTAGACCAAATTGAAAATGGTTAGTGAACATAAAAAAATGTCATTGTACTATTTAATTTGTTACAAGAAGATATGATTATTAAACTACTATTTGTTTACGAAAACAAATAAAGTTGTATGACTATTCTTTTCTGATTGATTTAACTATGAAACTAGATAGGCGCGATTTCATATGCTCTTTTTGGTTGAATTTACCTATCATTTTCTTTGAGTGTACCATTCGTATTATTCGTACCCACACTCCCACTCCACAGTGTTCAGCATAGATTATAGAATATTATATGTGATGTTAGTTAGGGCCAGAGTATTATAATGTTATATTAACCATACAGTTTAAACTTTTAGGACTTCGAGCACCTTCTATTACATTAATAATTTCTTCGTCGTCATGCATTAGACATCAGTAAAAAGATAGATAGATAGATAGCGTTTATCTAACCACATTATATACATATTTGTACATTTGTAGCAAGTCAACCAAACAAAAAAACAATAACAAAAAAGTAAAAAAGGGTAAATATCACAGATTTTGTAATCAGTACGTTGTATAAAATGAATGCTATCTTGCAGTACATTGATATAATAATATCATATAATAATAATAATCAAATATTTCGAATGTATCCATCATATTACATATAAAAACAGGGAATTTTTTCAATTATGGGATTGTGAGTATTTTAAAATCTAAAATCTCCAGTTTAAACGCGCGGTCCCCATCCACCGTTTGAAGTTTAAGCTTATACAGCCTGGCCCAGTATCGCATCGCAATACCGGTACCGAAATTCCATATTCGTTCCAATCGTATCGGTGATACGAAATGTATCAATCGTATCGGCGATACGAAATGTACGAATCTTTTTTTTTGTGGGATTCGTACCATTCGTACCACTGCAAGGATTCGTACCAATGATACGAATCATACGAGTACTACCCACCTCTAACAGGTTGTGTAATCTATCCACTACACAGGAAATACACATATCTTGCAAATGCCTCTTTTACGAGAGTTAATTTTTTGCAATATGAGATATATTTATTACCCAAATTTTAAATTGTCTACAGTAATCACGATTTTAGACAAGATCAATTTTGATCCTGTGTAGATACTATGGGTAACCAGATGCAACTATGTATGGATATCTGTGGTTGTCCAGATTTTAACCTAAATTTGGTCCCTTTTTCTTCCTATGGACAACCACGGGCTATCCTATTGTGGACATCTGTAGGTTATCACGATTTTAACCCAAATTGGTCCCTTTTTCTTCCTATGGACGACCAAGGGCTATCCCATTGAAGACATCCATGAGCAAACCCGATTTGCACCAAAAGGATATCCACAGGAGGTCCAAAATCGGGATTAACCCAGTTTAGGGCGTCCCGCTTATCCTCCAAGTATGGCCAGTGGTTATCCTAAGGCTATTGAGTGCTGTCTGGGATACGGTGTAATATGTTCATAAAACGAACTATTAGTAACAAATCTGATGCAGATGTTCTGTATTTTTTGTAGCTTGTATGCTTCAGATAGGTTTAACAAAGGTCTATACAATAATTACCTAACACGCGATAAAACTAACGATTCACATAGCAGCAGTTTAGTATCTCTACCTAGGACATTTCTGAGACCTAGAGAGGGTCTAGAAACTCCACGGCGAATAGACGCTTATGAGTTACGTTCCTTTAAAATCGGAAGAAAAACCGGTAATAAGCTAGGTCAAAATTACATTAGTTGTCAAGTGAAAAATTGTGCTTGCAGTGGTAGCGTCAGAATAACAACAACTAAGTGATAAGTGCTAATATTTAATTAATACGGGTGATTAAATCTTCAATGCAGTGTAAAAAAGTAAAAACAGTTGGCAAATATCATACCTGACCCGAGAGAAGGAAAGGAAAGGAAGCCATAAATCAATTAAGATAAGTCCACATTAGCCTTAAACCATTTATGGCTCAGGCACTTGTAGACAGCTTAAGGAATTTCATAAACAGACCCAAAAGGCAATAAATTAGATTATTTCTAATTTATTGCCTTAGTTAATAATTAATAAACAATTCTCTTCCAGCAAATAGGACTACCAGGGTCGTACCATTAGAGTAACAGCACACCGAGCCAAATTAAATCAACTTAAAAATAATAAAAAATTGGATAAAATTGTTGCCCATTGACTTGGCTTCAGGGGCATTAAAAATTTTCATGCATGCTATAAAAACATACTGACTATTTACACTTCACGTCTGGTACGGCTCTGGTGAGGCTAAGGAATTTGATTTTATTAAAAAGTTTGGGTCAGTAAGAATAAGCGAAAAGTAAGCAAGAAATAACAACTCTCCAGAAAACGTAAAAACAATGTACCCACTACAGAACGTAAGAAACGAAGATACATCAACTACTGGTACAAAAAATCGACGGCGATGGGAACTGTCTATATGGAGCACTAAGCCATCAGTTAGAAGGAGAAAACATACAAATTATATTTTAAAAAATATAACAACCCCGCCACACACCAACCCTATGAAAAATCTACGGAAACAAGTAGCGGACTATATGTTTCTTAAAATGTTTTCTTAACCGCTTCTCAAGTCACCGAAGTAACTCCTTGAAAATTCAGAATGATTTTGTGTTAGGTAAAGAGAAACGAGGCCCTACAGCTTATAGTGGAGTCCGAACCACTTCTTGGGGATAATTTTATAATTAAAATTATTTCGCGATGAGCAGGGATTGAACCTGCTTCGCTAGGTACGCCAGTATGCAAGCTAGACGCGCTAAACCACTGAGCTACCGTCCCCTACAAAATACAAAATAACATAGATTATTTCATGTTCATGTTAACATCCATCAACAAACTGGAACCCCGTTAAAATCAACACAGTACCAACAAGGAAAAGACAGAGAGGCGTTCATCGGAGACCTGAGAAAAGACGGTTTCTGGGGTGGGCAGGAGACGATAGCAGCAACAGCAAACTTGAAGAGGAGGACAATAATAATACACCAAGAGGAGGGCGAAATCATAACTTCTCACCAACAACCAACAAGAAGACGACAACATGCCAGTTGAGGCTGTGTACAGGAAGCAGGGAAACAACAGATGTAGCAGATATAATTTTGAGTTATCAGGTGAGTGATGGGTGTTTGAAGGATAATACATACCTCGGGACGTGCGATTGACGATTTTGCGAGTAGTGATTGGTTTCGTACATAATCCAGAACTAGGTACAGTGTTTTTGGTGCAATGCAATAGAACAAGTCAAACAGAGAAGGCAATGGAAGGGAAGAGAAGTATAACAGACGAGGGTTGTTGATCCTTGACTTTTACTGGTGTCTGGTTTAATAGGAGTGTGTTTTGTGGTATTGTATGTTTTTGCGTTATGGGTGTTATAATATAGTGTTGAAAATCTGATTTCATAATACTTTCTTAGATGAATTATCAAGTGAGTTTTTTCAGGTTAAAATTGTGCTCGTTGCTAAGTGAAAACTTCTACATTAAATTCTACACTAAAAACAGCGAGACCAGGTTACATGTGGAAAACAACAATCGAGAGGATAATGAACAAACTAACAAACATACTGGGAAAGAAAAGCAAGGAGAAAAAACGAATTCCACAAATAAATCGCAGTGATATATACTCTGCCAGAACCAGAAACCGAGGAATCAGAAGACTTAGAAGAAGATTTGCAGAAGCAGAAATACAAAAAGAGGAGCACACATCATGACAAAATGCGGCCACGCATTTCACAAATACCTACAGACATATACTCCATCAGAACCAGAAACGAAAGAATCAGAAGACTCAGAAGAAGAAGAGGAAAATCTGTAGAAGCAAAAACACCAAATATCACAAACACAATGTGGCAACGCATTTCAAAAACAACTACACTGCCCACCCCCCACTCCTGTACCATGCGTCATGTGACTCTTGCTGCTCACAACAAGCATAACCCAAATTCAACCCAGCATCGGAAACCGAGAAATCAGAAGACTCAGAAAAAGAAGGCGAACCAAAAACACAAAAAAGGGAGCTTAAACGCCCCCTCACGACACAATGCGGTAACGCATCTCACAAATACCTACACCTCCCATCCCACATTCCTTTACCATGCGCCATGTGGCACTCGCTGCTGGCAACAAGCATGACCCTAGTCCAACCCAGCGTGGACGTAGCAGGCCCAGCTGTATAATCTTGGGAGTGGCAGAAATGTCTACCGCACGCTGGTTAATCAATCAATCAATCTACCTAGGACATTTCTGAGACCTGAAATCTGTTTAAAAGAGCAGAAGCATTTTCTGGGTATTTCCGAAATATGAGGAATAAAGTTTAAGTCCTCATCACCTAAGGTTTTAACCATCAGCCTGTTCAATGATTACATGGTCCACTGACAGTTGAAAGTTTGAGAGAACTTTTAATTTATTTGAAGCACCGAAAACAATATTTTTACTTTTGTTTGGATTTAAAACAAGTCAGTTTTGCACGATCCAGTTTTTTATTTCATTTAAATCATAATTAATGCTTGTTTCTGCGTCTTTAGATGTCAAGACGTCAAACGAAAAATAGGGCGGTACATCGTCAGCATACATATGAATAGAACATACTTTATGACAAGTGGTGAGTCTGCAGTATTAAATAGAAAGGGCCTCAGTATGGAACCCTGAGTCACTCCAGAAAGTAGCATGCTCTTAGAGGAAATTTTTCTCCCACTTGCAGTGTCAATACAAGTGTATTGGTAGCGATTAAGTAGATAGAGCTAAGCCATATTAAAATACTGTCATTAATACTGTAATATTTTTAGTTTTTTTATAAGCAGTTCAGTGTTTAACGAGTCAAAGAATTGCGACATGTCTAACAAGGTCAAAGATGTTATTTTATCAGAATTAATTGAAGTCAATACATCGTCAAGCAAAGATATTAGGACAGTGGATGTGCCGCGATTTTTACGAAATGGGTATTACATTATTCCATTATTATTGAACACATAAGACGACAGTTGTTGGTGGATTACCACCTCAGCTAGTTTGGAGGGCACTGACAGTAAGCTAATGGGTTTTAGTTCAGAGATAGTATTAGTCAACCATCCTAGGATGGCAAATAACCGCGCAGAGAGAGAAGAAATATCGTCATTGTTGGACAGGGACAAACAAGCTTTGTAAGCTTCTTAAGCTAGCTAGCTTAAGGAACTTGTTTGTCTGTGTCCAACAGTGACGATATGTCTTCTTTCTCTGCGCGGCTACTTGCCATCCTAGGATGGTTGACTAGTACTGATTTTATTGTTTTTTGATATCGGCTTGACTAAAACCTCTTTCCAAATTAGCGGGACAGCTCCAGTTTCAAATGAAAAGTTTATAATATGTGTAAGATGTTCCACTATTATTGGTAAGCTAAGTTGAAGCATTTTTTCAGAGATGCCATCACATCCAACTGTGTGAGGTTTCTGTTTTCAAATTAGAGAATGAATTAGTTCTAAGGTGACAAATTGAAATTCAAAACTGTTATTTGAGAATTTGCTATTCTCGAATAACACAGCCCCACAAAAAAAAAGTTCAAAGCAGCGAATCAGACCCATGTATTCCTATGTATTTTCGGTCGCTTAATCCGAATCCGGGGTCAAAAAAAATCATTAGCTAGAGCCAAAAACACCCCTGAAATGGGGTAAAAAGAATATTAAGCTACGAGAATAGTTGTTACATCTCAATCAATCGAATTATACAACAGTAGCGTACATACAATAGATATGAAACACACCCCCAGGGAGGGGCGAAAACTAGCCCCCATATATAAAAAAATCGATCCAAATCAGCAATAACTGCTGAAAAAGCTCAAAATGCATCAGGTCCGACGTAATCTTCATAAACTGCCCCTATAGAGTTGAGAACAACCACCCCCAAGTTTAAAGGACACGAGAAAAACAAGAAAAAACGTAAAATGCAAAAGGATTTCTATTTTCATGGATGCTATGATTGGCTGAAATTGCGTAGAATTAGAAACTTACGTACCATCAACAGTCTACAGGGTCAACCCTCAGAGGGTGTGAAAACTACCCCCTATGTAAGGTTTGACTATAAAAAGTTACAGTGACTTCTATAAAAATTCTAAACACCTGCGTTGTGTGGAAGAGAGAAGAAACTAGACTATGTTCGACGCTGTGCTTGAAAACCACCCCCACGGGGTTGAGAGACGCCACCCCCATAAAAAAAAACTATGGAAATGAAACGAATAAGCAACAGTATAGCTTTTTCGTTACCTCTTGAATTACGGTAGTTTACATCCTTTCTGGGGGTGTAACTTAATAACATTTATAGGACATGAGTTTCAAACTCTAAGTGTGCAACACGATTTTTGCCAATCATAGCATCCACAAAAATGTAAATCCAGTTAGTTTCTCTCTGTTTTTGCAGCATCCTACAGATGTAGGGGTAGTATCTCTCCCAACCCCGTGGGGGTGGTTTTCAAGCACATCTTCGAACATAGTCTAGTTTCTTCTCTCTTCCACACAACGCAGGTGTTTCGAATTTTTATAGAAGTCACTGGAACTTTTTGTAGTTAAATCTTACATAGGAGATAGTTGTCATACCCTCTGAGGGTTGACAGTGTAGGATGTTGACGGTACGTAAGTTTCTGGTTCTATTTCAGAGTACTACGCAATTTCAGCTAATCATAGCATCCATGAAAATAGAAATCCTGTTGGATTTTACGTTTCTTCTTGTTTTTCTCGTGTCCTTTGAACTTAAAGGTGGTTGTGCTCAACCCTATAGGGGCAGTTTATGAAGATTACGTCGGACCTGATGTACTTTCTTAACACTTTAACAACACTTAGACATTTCGAGCTTTTTCAGCAGTCATTGCTGTTTTGGATCGATTTTTTTATATTTGGGGGCTAGTTTTCGCCCCTCCCTGGGGGTGTGTTTCATATCTAATGTATGTACGCCGCTGTTTAACCTTAATTTGTATAATTCGATTGATTAAGAAGTAACAACTATTCTGGTAGCTTAATCTTATTTTTATTCCATTTCAGGGGTGTTTTTTGGCTCTAGCTAATGATTTTTTTTGACCCCGGATTCGGATTCAGCGATCGAAAGTACATAAGGATACATGGGTCTGGTTCGCTGCTTTCAACTTTTATTTTATTTTTTTTTTTGTGGGGCTGTGTAATTGTCCGGTACTTTTTCGCGTGGTATGGAATCAATGAAATAGTTGTTAATGCGATTTATATCACAAAAATGATCTGGAAGAGATGAGGAATTTTGGTTAGATTTAACGACACCGCCAGACTTGGTTGTCCAGAAATTTTTAGTATATCTAAAAATTTAAGTCAATATGAGTGTTAAAGTAAGAAACTTTCTCATCAATTGTGTTCCACAACTGGAATTCCCGTCACTTTCGATAGAATAAGAATTCTTGCAACACATTAAGGCTCACCTCATCTGGAGCAACAGGGGGCAAAAAGAAAGAGCTAGATTTACTAAAAAAAAAATAGTTTAAGTTTTCAGAGCAACTGACCCATTTCACGTTAGAAAGTTTGGTAAAAAGTGTCATTGGGAAAACGGATGGGTATCACTAAAAGTAGTAAAAAGTCACTGCACATGTTGACCAACTCATCTAATTCCCAAACTTAAAAATGAAATACCAATAATATAATAATCATATTGTTTTCAATATGTTTAATGTTAGGCTTACTTTAGTAAGTCTAGCATTAAAGATATTGAAAACAATGATATGTTACTATATTATAGGTACTTCATTTTTACAAAGTTTAGGAATTAGACGAGTTGACCAACATGTGCAGTGACTTTTAGTGATGCTAATCTAGTTTTCTCCCTTTACCAAACTTTCTAACGTGGAATAATTCAATTAGCATTTGATAACGTGTTTATGATGGTATTACAGGTAGTAGTAAATAAGTATTAAAACTATCAGGTGTTACTTCAGGATCAAATTTATTTGAATTATTTTTGTTCGTCTCGATATTAATTACCTATTGTCCAGTAGGCTTTGAATTTATTACTTGATAATGTAGTAAAATTATCGTAAGCTATTTTGTTTTGTTAGTATTATATTGTTTTTACAGAACATACGATATTTCTATTATTGTTTATGCAATCATTAAACCAGATGGGTTCCATTTAGTAAATGAAAAATGTGTATTAGCGATTGAAGAGTATCAACCAAAAAGCTGAACAAAAAGTTTAATACCATTTGAGACTTCAAAAATACTGCAGCCTATTTCAAGCAGGGATTTTCTCAAGCTTGTCAAACCAGAATCGTTTATAACTCTTCTAAAAACAGATGGTAAATCCTTGTTTACAGTTATATTTTTATTAATTAAGATGAACTAGAATGTTGCATAAATCACAAGCAAGACGCGAATAAGAAGATGATCTAGAAGGCATGGGTATAAAATTGCAGTTTTAAAACACAAATCCTTAATATTTGTTAATATATTGTCAATACAGCTAGCTGAGTGTATATTCTAGTAGAATCAGAAACAGTGACAGAACTGCCAATTATAAAACTTAAGAGTGTATACCAATTCACAATTTTGAAATTCCCTGACTTTTCCAGGACTTTTCAACAAAAATTTCAAAACATTTTTTGCTCGAAAATGAAAATTGATGAATGGGGGAAGGACAAATGGAAAACATTTTTTGAAGAACGTGGGGGCGCAAGATGGGAACAACTTTGGATATAAGCAGTTTTCATAAATTTTCCCTGGCTTTTTTATAAATTTATAAATTCCCTGACTTTTACAGGTTTTCCCTGTTATCCTGAAAGTACACACTCCGTAAAGCTGGATCTTTTCCCATGATAGCTTAGACAGTATCAATGATGAAAGTGCAAGTCTACCAAACTTTTAGTGTTGCAAAAATGAGTAAAAAATTAAACATGTTACAAAAAGTTGCATAACTGTATTATATCTACAAGATTGAAATTTTACATACTCACAGATGACATAACAACATATCGGAAAATAATATTCTACCGCGTCAGAAGCATTGCCATGTCAAGTCTACCACCCACGTAAAATGTGGAAAAAATGAACATTTTTGACTTATATCTACAAGACTGAATTTTTTTTCTGGAATAGTTTAGTGAATAAGACACCCCAAAAATACAGTCTACCGATCGTATCATGTTGCTAAAGCCTCGGTAGACGCAATGGAATACAAGCGTGTGACCGCGGCCGCTGCGCTCCGGGCCATTGCAGTTCGCGGAGAACTTTTGCATTTTCCGCCGCGGAATATTAATCTACAAAGCTCATTTTTTTTTCTAAAAGCAGTTTATGCACTATTTCGATTAAAAATCACATTCTACATCCGCTGAAAGGTCGCTAAATCTTTGGTAGACGTTGCCAAAATGACAATACATAATTAGAGAATATCATTTAGGTATTATGCAAATCACAACTTACACACTTTTTTTTATTATGAAAATACCTACTTTCTCAATATTGTTGCCCTAATCTGGGCACGCTAATATACTAGTTAGGTAAATACTTTAAAACACTCATTATTGGAGAACCAATCAAAACAACTACTCTTCTAGCTAATACTGACGAAGTATTGAATTGCATGATAGGATTACTAGCATTTTAAAGAACAAAATTAGTGTTTTAAAGTATTTACCTAACTAGTGAATTTCAATAAATAATTTAAGTATCTTCAATATTTTTTCTGCATTAAAATGCCAGGAATCCTATCATGTAATTCAATACTTCGTCAGTATTAGCTAGAAGAGTAGTTGTTTTGATTGGTTTTCCAATAATGAGTGTTTTAAAGTGACTAGTACTGATTTTATTGTTTTTTGATATCGGCTTGACTAAAACCTCTTTCCAAATTAGCGGGACAGCTCCAGTTTCAAATGAAAAGTTTATAATATGTGTAAGATGTTCCACTATTATTGGTAAGCTAAGTTGAAGCATTTTTTCAGAGATGCCATCACATCCAACTGTGTGAGGTTTCTGTTTTCAAATTAGAGAATGAATTAGTTCTAAGGTGACAAATTGAAATTCAAAACTGTTATTTGAGAATTTGCTATTCTCGAATAACACAGCCCCACAAAAAAAAAGTTCAAAGCAGCGAATCAGACCCATGTATTCCTATGTATTTTCGGTCGCTTAATCCGAATCCGGGGTCAAAAAAAATCATTAGCTAGAGCCAAAAACACCCCTGAAATGGGGTAAAAAGAATATTAAGCTACGAGAATAGTTGTTACATCTCAATCAATCGAATTATACAACAGTAGCGTACATACAATAGATATGAAACACACCCCCAGGGAGGGGCGAAAACTAGCCCCCATATATAAAAAAATCGATCCAAATCAGCAATAACTGCTGAAAAAGCTCAAAATGCATCAGGTCCGACGTAATCTTCATAAACTGCCCCTATAGAGTTGAGAACAACCACCCCCAAGTTTAAAGGACACGAGAAAAACAAGAAAAAACGTAAAATGCAAAAGGATTTCTATTTTCATGGATGCTATGATTGGCTGAAATTGCGTAGAATTAGAAACTTACGTACCATCAACAGTCTACAGGGTCAACCCTCAGAGGGTGTGAAAACTACCCCCTATGTAAGGTTTGACTATAAAAAGTTACAGTGACTTCTATAAAAATTCTAAACACCTGCGTTGTGTGGAAGAGAGAAGAAACTAGACTATGTTCGACGCTGTGCTTGAAAACCACCCCCACGGGGTTGAGAGACGCCACCCCCATAAAAAAAAACTATGGAAATGAAACGAATAAGCAACAGTATAGCTTTTTCGTTACCTCTTGAATTACGGTAGTTTACATCCTTTCTGGGGGTGTAACTTAATAACATTTATAGGACATGAGTTTCAAACTCTAAGTGTGCAACACGATTTTTGCCAATCATAGCATCCACAAAAATGTAAATCCAGTTAGTTTCTCTCTGTTTTTGCAGCATCCTACAGATGTAGGGGTAGTATCTCTCCCAACCCCGTGGGGGTGGTTTTCAAGCACATCTTCGAACATAGTCTAGTTTCTTCTCTCTTCCACACAACGCAGGTGTTTCGAATTTTTATAGAAGTCACTGGAACTTTTTGTAGTTAAATCTTACATAGGAGATAGTTGTCATACCCTCTGAGGGTTGACAGTGTAGGATGTTGACGGTACGTAAGTTTCTGGTTCTATTTCAGAGTACTACGCAATTTCAGCTAATCATAGCATCCATGAAAATAGAAATCCTGTTGGATTTTACGTTTCTTCTTGTTTTTCTCGTGTCCTTTGAACTTAAAGGTGGTTGTGCTCAACCCTATAGGGGCAGTTTATGAAGATTACGTCGGACCTGATGTACTTTCTTAACACTTTAACAACACTTAGACATTTCGAGCTTTTTCAGCAGTCATTGCTGTTTTGGATCGATTTTTTTATATTTGGGGGCTAGTTTTCGCCCCTCCCTGGGGGTGTGTTTCATATCTAATGTATGTACGCCGCTGTTTAACCTTAATTTGTATAATTCGATTGATTAAGAAGTAACAACTATTCTGGTAGCTTAATCTTATTTTTATTCCATTTCAGGGGTGTTTTTTGGCTCTAGCTAATGATTTTGGGGGTGTACGATTTTTTTTGACCCCGGATTCGGATTCAGCGATCGAAAGTACATAAGGATACATGGGTCTGGTTCGCTGCTTTCAACTTTTATTTTATTTTTTTTTTTGTGGGGCTGTGTAATTGTCCGGTACTTTTTCGCGTGGTATGGAATCAATGAAATAGTTGTTAATGCGATTTATATCACAAAAATGATCTGGAAGAGATGAGGAATTTTGGTTAGATTTAACGACACCGCCAGACTTGGTTGTCCAGAAATTTTTAGTATATCTAAAAATTTAAGTCAATATGAGTGTTAAAGTAAGAAACTTTCTCATCAATTGTGTTCCACAACTGGAATTCCCGTCACTTTCGATAGAATAAGAATTCTTGCAACACATTAAGGCTCACCTCATCTGGAGCAACAGGGGGCAAAAAGAAAGAGCTAGATTTACTAAAAAAAAAATAGTTTAAGTTTTCAGAGCAACTGACCCATTTCACGTTAGAAAGTTTGGTAAAAAGTGTCATTGGGAAAACGGATGGGTATCACTAAAAGTAGTAAAAAGTCACTGCACATGTTGACCAACTCATCTAATTCCCAAACTTAAAAATGAAATACCAATAATATAATAATCATATTGTTTTCAATATGTTTAATGTTAGGCTTACTTTAGTAAGTCTAGCATTAAAGATATTGAAAACAATGATATGTTACTATATTATAGGTACTTCATTTTTACAAAGTTTAGGAATTAGACGAGTTGACCAACATGTGCAGTGACTTTTAGTGATGCTAATCTAGTTTTCTCCCTTTACCAAACTTTCTAACGTGGAATAATTCAATTAGCATTTGATAACGTGTTTATGATGGTATTACAGGTAGTAGTAAATAAGTATTAAAACTATCAGGATCAAATTTATTTGAATTATTTTTGTTCGTCTCGATATTAATTACCTATTGTCCAGTAGGCTTTGAATTTATTACTTGATAATGTAGTAAAATTATCGTAAGCTATTTTGTTTTGTTAGTATTATATTGTTTTTACAGAACATACGATATTTCTATTATTGTTTATGCAATCATTAAACCAGATGGGTTCCATTTAGTAAATGAAAAATGTGTATTAGCGATTGAAGAGTATCAACCAAAAAGCTGAACAAAAAGTTTAATACCATTTGAGACTTCAAAAATACTGCAGCCTATTTCAAGCAGGGATTTTCTCAAGCTTGTCAAACCAGAATCGTTTATAACTCTTCTAAAAACAGATGGTAAATCCTTGTTTACAGTTATATTTTTATTAATTAAGATGAACTAGAATGTTGCATAAATCACAAGCAAGACGCGAATAAGAAGATGATCTAGAAGGCATGGGTATAAAATTGCAGTTTTAAAACACAAATCCTTAATATTTGTTAATATATTGTCAATACAGCTAGCTGAGTGTATATTCTAGTAGAATCAGAAACAGTGACAGAACTGCCAATTATAAAACTTAAGAGTGTATACCAATTCACAATTTTGAAATTCCCTGACTTTTCCAGGACTTTTCAACAAAAATTTCAAAACATTTTTTGCTCGAAAATGAAAATTGATGAATGGGGGAAGGACAAATGGAAAACATTTTTTGAAGAACGTGGGGGCGCAAGATGGGAACAACTTTGGATATAAGCAGTTTTCATAAATTTTCCCTGGCTTTTTTATAAATTTATAAATTCCCTGACTTTTACAGGTTTTCCCTGTTATCCTGAAAGTACACACTCCGTAAAGCTGGATCTTTTCCCATGATAGCTTAGACAGTATCAATGATGAAAGTGCAAGTCTACCAAACTTTTAGTGTTGCAAAAATGAGTAAAAAATTAAACATGTTACAAAAAGTTGCATAACTGTATTATATCTACAAGATTGAAATTTTACATACTCACAGATGACATAACAACATATCGGAAAATAATATTCTACCGCGTCAGAAGCATTGCCATGTCAAGTCTACCACCCACGTAAAATGTGGAAAAAATGAACATTTTTGACTTATATCTACAAGACTGAATTTTTTTTCTGGAATAGTTTAGTGAATAAGACACCCCAAAAATACAGTCTACCGATCGTATCATGTTGCTAAAGCCTCGGTAGACGCAATGGAATACAAGCGTGTGACCGCGGCCGCTGCGCTCCGGGCCATTGCAGTTCGCGGAGAACTTTTGCATTTTCCGCCGCGGAATATTAATCTACAAAGCTCATTTTTTTTTCTAAAAGCAGTTTATGCACTATTTCGATTAAAAATCACATTCTACATCCGCTGAAAGGTCGCTAAATCTTTGGTAGACGTTGCCAAAATGACAATACATAATTAGAGAATATCATTTAGGTATTATGCAAATCACAACTTACACACTTTTTTTTATTATGAAAATACCTACTTTCTCAATATTGTTGCCCTAATCTGGGCACGCTAATATACTAGTTAGGTAAATACTTTAAAACACTCATTATTGGAGAACCAATCAAAACAACTACTCTTCTAGCTAATACTGACGAAGTATTGAATTGCATGATAGGATTACTAGCATTTTAAAGAACAAAATTAGTGTTTTAAAGTATTTACCTAACTAGTGAATTTCAATAAATAATTTAAGTATCTTCAATATTTTTTCTGCATTAAAATGCCAGGAATCCTATCATGTAATTCAATACTTCGTCAGTATTAGCTAGAAGAGTAGTTGTTTTGATTGGTTTTCCAATAATGAGTGTTTTAAAGTGTTTTCCTAAGTAGTATATTAGCGTGACGCGATTAAGGTACCAATATACAGAAAGTAGATAATTTCATATTAAATAAAAAAAGTGTGAATGACTAAATGTAAATAAATGATTTAAGTATTTTCAATATATATTTTTTTCTTTAAAATGCTAAGAATCTTATCATGTAATTCAATACTTCGTCAGTATTAGCTAGAAGAGTAGTTGTTTTGATTGGTTCTCCAATAATAAGTGTTTTAAAGTATTTACCTAACCAGTATATTAGCGTGCCCATATTAGGGCAACAATATACAGAAAGTAGGTATTTTCATAATAAATAAAAAAGGGTGTAAGTTGTAATTTGCATAATACCTAAATAATATTCTCTAATCATGAGGAAAGCAAATGAATCAAAATAATGAATTGTAAAAAATAAATCAAGAATAGGCTGGTAAATAATGAATGAATGTTTCTATACTCTACTGATGAGAACTAACGAGTTCGAAAAAACTTGTACAACTTTTGTAGAGTTGAAATAGAATGTAAGGTCCAATAATTCTTGGAAATGACTGAATTTCAATAAATAATTTAAGTATCTTCAATATTTTTTTGCATTAAAATGCCAGGAATCCTATCATGTAATTCAATACTTCGTCAGTATTAGCTAGAAGAGTAGTTGTTTTGATTGGTTTTCCAATAATGAGTGTTTTAAAGTGTTTTTCTAAGTAGTATATTAGCGTGACGCGAATAAGGTACCAATATACAGAAAGTAGATAATTTCATATTAAATAAAAAAAAGTGTGAATGACTAAATGTAAATAAATGATTTAAGTATTTTCAATATATTTTTTTCTTTAAAATGCTAAGAATCCTATCATGTAATTCAATACTTCGTCAGTATTAGCTAGAAGAGTAGTTGTTTTGATTGGTTCTCCAATAATAAGTGTTTTAAAGTATTTACCTAACCAGTATATTAGCGTGCCCATATTAGGGCAACAATATACAGAAAGTAGGTATTTTCATAATAAATAAAAAAGGGTGTAAGTTGTGATTTGCATAATACCTAAATAATATTCTCTAATCATGATAAAAGCAAATGAATAAAAATAATGAATTGTAAAAAATAAATCAAGAATAGGCTTGTAAATAATGAATGAATGTTTCTATACTCTACTGATGAGAACTAACGAGTTCGAAAAAACTTGTACAACTTTTCTAGAGTTGAAATAGAATGTAAGGTCCAATAATTCCTGTGAATGACTGAATTTCAATAAATAATTTAAGTATCTTCAATATTTTTTTTGCATTAAAATGCCAGGAATCCTATTATGTAATTCAATACTTCGTCAGTATTAGCTAGAAGAGTAGTTGTTTTGATTGGTTTTCCAATAATGAGTGTTTTAAAGTGTTTTCCTAAGTAGTATATTAGCGTGACGCGATTAAGGTACCAATATACAGAAAGTAGATAATTTCATATTAAATAAAAAAAGTGTGAATGACTAAATGTAAATAAATGATTTAAGTATTTTCAATATATTTTTTTCTTTAAAATGCTAAGAATCCTATCATGTAATTCAATACTTCGTCAGTATTAGCTAGAAGAGTAGTTGTTTTGATTGGTTCTCCAATAATAAGTGTTTTAAAGTATTTACCTAACCAGTATATTAGCGTGCCCAGATTAGGGCAACAATATACAGAAAGTAGGTATTTTCATAATAAATAAAAAAGTGTGTAAGTTGTGATTTGCATAATACCTAAATAATATTCTCTAATCATGATAAAAGCAAATGAATAAAAATAATGAATTGTAAAAAATAAATCAAGAATAGGCTTGTAAATAATGAATGAATGTTTCTATACTCTACTGATGAGAACTAACGAGTTCGAAAAAACTTGTACAACTTTTCTAGAGTTGAAATAGAATGTAAGGTCCAATAATTCTTGTGAATGACTGAATTTCAATAAATAATTTAAGTATCTTCAATATTTTTTTGCATTAAAATGCCAGGAATCCTATCATGTAATTCAATACTTCGTCAGTATTAGCTAGAAGAGTAGTTGTTTTGATTGGTTTTCCAATAATAAGTGTTTTAAAGTGTTTTCCTAAGTGGTATATTAGCGTGACGCGATTAAGGTACCAATATACAGAAAGTAGATAATTTCATATTAAATAAAAAAAGTGTGAATGACTAAATGTAAATAAATGATTTAAGTATTTTCAATATATTTTTTTCTTTAAAATGCTAAGAATCCTATCATGTAATTCAATACTTCGTCAGTATTAGCTAGAAGAGTAGTTGTTTTGATTGGTTCTCCAATAATAAGTGTTTTAAAGTATTTACCTAACCAGTATATTAGCGTGCCCAGATTAGGGCAACAATATACAGAAAGTAGGTATTTTCATAATAAATAAAAAAGGGTGTAAGTTGTGATTTGCATAATACCTAAATAATATTCTCTAATCATGATAAAAGCAAATGAATAAAAATAATGAATTGTAAAAAATAAATCAAGAATAGGCTTGTAAATAATGAATGAATGTTTCTATACTCTACTGATGAGAACTAACGAGTTCGAAAAAACTTGTACAACTTTTCTAGAGTTGAAATAGAATGTAAGGTCCAATAATTCCTGTGAATTACTGAATTTCAATAAATAATTTAAGTATCTTCAATATTTTTTTTGTATTAAAATGCCAGGAATCCTATTATGTAATTCAATACTTCGTCAGTATTAGCTAGAAGAGTAGTTGTTTTGATTGGTTTTCCAATAATGAGTGTTTTAAAGTGTTTTCCTAAGTAGTATATTAGCGTGACGCGATTAAGGTACCAATATACAGAAAGTAGATAATTTCATATTAAATAAAAAAAAGTGTGAATGACTAAATGTAAATAAATGATTTAAATATTTTCAATATATTTCTTTCTTTAAAATGCTAAGAATCCTATCATGTAATTCAATACTTTGTCAGTATTAGCTAGAAGAGTAGTTGTTTTGATTGGTTCTCCAATAATAAGTGTTTTAAAGTATTTACCTAACCAGTATATTAGCGTGCCCAGATTAGGGCAACAATATACAGAAAGTAGGTATTTTCATAATAAATAAAAAAGGGTGTAAGTTGTGATTTGCATAATACCTAAATAATATTCTCTAATCATGATAAAAGCAAATGAATAAAAATAATGAATTGTAAAAAATAAATCAAGAATAGGCTTGTAAATAATGAATGAATGTTTCTATACTCTACTGATGAGAACTAACGAGTTCGAAAAAACTTGTACAACTTTTCTAGAGTTGAAATAGAATGTAAGGTCCAATAATTCTCGTGAATGACTGAATTTCAATAAATAATTTAAGTATCTTCAATATTTTTTTTGCATTAAAATGCCAGGAATCCTATCATGTAATTCAATACTTCGTCAGTATTAGCTAGAAGAGTAATTGTTTTGATTGGTTTTCCAATAATGAGTGTTTTAAAGTGTTTTCCTAAGTAGTATATTAGCGTGACGCGATTAAGGTACCAATATGCAGAAAGTAGATAATTTCATATTAAATAAAAAAAGTGTGAATGACTAAATGTAAATAAATGATTTAAGTATTTTCAATATATTTTTTTCTTTAAAATTCTAAGAATCCTATCATGTAATTCAATACTTCGTCAGTATTAGCTAGAAGAGTAGTTGTTTTGATTGGTTCTCCAATAATAAGTGTTTTAAAGTATTTACCTAACCAGTATATTAGCGTGCCCAGATTAGGGCAACAATGTACAGAAAGTAGGTATTTTCTAGGGCTCGACCGATGGATTGGCATCGGCGCCGATGGTACAAAATTTCATCCATCGGCATCGGCATCGGCATCGGCCATCTATAAAATATAAGGCCGATGGTGCCGATGGATTTTCTCACGGGTTGCATACCTACTTAAAGTGTCTGTTGGGAATGGGAATGAAATTTTTAGATTTAGTGAATCAAGTGTGCGTTAAGGGGTCTATAGACGATCCAACTAACCAACCGACTTTCTCGGTACACTTTGAAGATTGCCATGCGAACTCGTAAAAGTGAGCTGGTCTGCTGGAGCCAACATTGTCGGTGCGCTTTGAAGGCGGTGGAATTCCAGCAGACCAGTTCACTTTTACGAGTTGTCATGGCAATTTTCAAATTGTACCGAGAAGGTTGGCTAGTTGATTGGTTGATATGAATACTTAATTTTTTGTTATTTTAGAAACCTATTTTATGTTTTTTTATAGTGTATACCTTTCTTTCTGTTTTTGTGCAATAAATATTAATTTTTATTTTTGAACGATGTTGATTGTCTAAGTTCACAATTCAAACATCGGCCATCGGCATCGGCCGATGCTCTAGTAAAAACATCGCCATCTGCATCGGCATCGGCCCATCGGCAACATTCTGCCATCGGTCGAGCCCTAGTATTTTCATAATAAATAAAAAAGTGTGTAAGTTGCGATTTGCATAATACCTAAATAATATTCTCCAATCATGATAAAACAAATAAATAAAAATAATTAATTGTAAAAGACAATACATAGTCAAATCATGACAATTATATTGTTCATTAATATTAACAGACAGTTTTCTTATAGATGTGTTGATAAGTACTTTCATTTAAACCATTATGATCTGTTTCGGTAAGGAAATTTATCTTTCAATTTATATTTTTTTTATGTCAAAGAAAATATACTCAACATATTAATAAATAATAAATTCAAGATTCTATGTAAATCTCATTGTAAGAATTAATTGTATTTTTATGGTAGTAGTGGGAGTGGATGAAGTAAAAACAAGAGGGTGGCTAATGTAAAAACATTTGTTGAGACATTAGCTGCTCTTATATACAGTAAATACCAGTTTACTAGATTCTTGCTTGATTTACCTATTTACCCCTACTTACCTCAATTTACCCCTCAACCCTTCAACCCATAATCTAATTCCAGATCTCGTTAAAATACATATTTGTACCTACATTTCAACTCAATATCTTAAACTGCTCCAGAGTAATCGTGCGCACAAAAAAGTTACAGACAGACATTTTGTTTTTGCTCAAACTTAAAATCTCGACGTTTTATGACATTCTAAGCCTATTTGAATAATAAACATTTCCATTTTTTTTTTATTACTATACTTCCACTGGACGTGGAAGTAATTATTACAAGTCATGATTTGACAGACCAATTAATAAGGAAGGAAATTCGCGCCGGCCATATACTCTAAAGAAGAAACACCAAGCAGCTACGGACATGTGTTTCGGAATTATTGTTCCTCATCATTGTTCGATGCTACGCTACGCTGATGAGGAACAATAATTCCGGAACACGTGTCCGTAGCTGCTTGGTGTTTCTTCTTTAGGGTATATGGCGCGATTTTCCTTCGTTATTTGTTTTTGACCCTACTAATTCCTTTTTATTTCAGTCCAATTAATATTTGGGAAGAAAATGATGGTGTTTCGTACGAAAATGAAGACGAAAGTGAGGACGAAATCAGCTACGAGAGTGAATATGGAGATTCAAATATGAGTCGGAAGAATTCGACAGTTAATTTGATTATAAAAATACTATGTGTGAACTAATTCAATTATGGTAATTAAATTAATTTTATTAAAATATTGTGTTATTAATTTATAAGTACAAAAAATTTCACATGAAACTATAATAATATATCGACATAATGGTTGCGAGTAAAAAAGTTACTTTCGATTCACTGAAAATAAGCTTGCTTTATTTCTCACATTTCTATCCACAACGTTTCTATACCATCTGAAATTTTTATACATGCTTTTTACTATTGAAAATTGAATAAAAGGAAGGAACTGAAATTATGGGAACTGTAAAATTTGTATGCACTCAGGAAAGAAATTCAGAACGTTACAAATCGTTTAACTTTCTTTATGCCCTGTAATTTCAGCAACATCTACCAAAGATTTAGCCACCTTTCAGCGGAGGTAGAATATGATTTTTGATCTGAATAGTGCATAAACTGCTTGTAGACAAAAAATCAGCTTTGTAGATTAATATTCCGCGGCGAAAAATGCAAAAATTCTCCGCGAACTGCAATGGCCCGGAGCGCAGCGGCCGTAGTCACGCGCTTGTACTCCATTGCGTCTACCGAGGCTTTAGCAACATGAGACGATAGGTAGACTGTATTTTTTGGATGTCTTATTCAATAAACTATTCCAGAAAAAAAAATTCAGCCATATAAGTCAAAAATGTTCGTTTTTTTCCACACTTTGCGTGGGTGGTAGACCTGACATGGCAACACGGTAGAATATTCTTTTCCAGTATGTTTTTATGTCATCTGTGAGTATGTAAAATTTCAATCTTGTAGATACACATTTATGAAACTTTTTGCAATATGTTGTTTAATTTTTTTTACTCATTTTTGCAACACTTATAGATTGGTAAAATTGCACCTTCATCATAGATACTATCTAAACTTTCTTGGGAAAAAATCTAGTTTTATAGAAATGATTTCACGAAAACTGTCGCTACCTCCCTGACTATACGTTGCACAATGCAAAAACGTCTGCCCAAGCTGCATTAAAACTTCCCTCGGATTAAAATTAAATAAATTATTCTGTACCTTTACACCTCACAAACCTCTAACATTTCTTTGAAAATGTACAATGAATTTCTCTATTCCACTAGAAAAAAAAATGAAAGTTCTCCTTTTGATGTATCGCATCTAATATAAATGAAAAAAGTAAAAAAAATGAAACAAAGAGTATTCCATTTGGAATATCAGAGTATCCAATCTCTTTTAATCTGTATCAAGTAATTCTCTTAGGTCCACTTCGGGAAAAATGAAGGCATTCCCGAATAAATGAAATGTTTTCCCTAAGGAAACATATATACATTATTTAGTGGACATTCAAGGATGCTGAAATCGTTATTGGAGAAAATACAAATTAAGTTTTTGGAACAAACAAATTTTACATTTCTAGGTCGAGATTTAAAATATTAACGTAAAAATATCAATCACATTTTGCTATAAAAAGAAAAAAGAATAAATCATAGCGTTCTTTAGAATGCGGTAGAATATACAGAGGTATAAAGACAATTTTACGCTATAGTAGAGACAACTATGTATTATTTCTGATGAGCAGGATTTTTTTTTTGGGAGGGGGGGGTTAATAATTCCCAACTATCGAGGTTTTAAGTTTGAGCAAAAAAAATGTCTGTCTCTCGGTCTGTCTGTCTAACTTTTTTTGTGCGCACGGTTACTCTGGAATCGTTTAAAATATTGACTTAAAATTTGGTACACGTATGTACGAGTGAATGTATTTTAACGAGGTCTGGAACTAAGTAGATTATATTTTGATCTCATTGATCTTATTTTTAAGTAAGACTCCATAAAATTGGTATTTAGTACTTATACCTACCTATATAAGAGAAGGTAAGGTCTCAAAAAAAAATTTGGCATTAGTCACCCCATTACCACCCCCACCCCATTTTTAAAGGGGGTGAAAAATTAAAATCATGATTTAGTGTGTATGTACAAGAGCCAAAGGTAAGGTCTCAAAAAAAAATTGGCATTAGTCACCCCATTACCACCCCCACCCCATTTTTAAAGGGGGTGAAAAATTAAAATCATGATTTAGTGTGTGTAAAAGAACCAAAGGCCTCAACAATTTCCCACCCCCTCTACCACTACCACCCCACCCCAACTACCGATATGGTATATCGTTTTTGGGGTCTACGATTTCAAATATTACATAAAAAATTATTTCCACGTAGTGGAGTGCAAATATAGTATCAAATTTTTTTCCTTGAGAGAGACTTAGATAGAAAGTCTGGATGTGGAAGTAGTGATTCCTTGGACAGCGGTTTTTGGTAAATAATTTTAACTATGTTCACATTTACCGTACTGGAGCCTAGTCAGGGTATTTTTATTTGCAAAAGGGGGGGATGTCTAATACACCAGAGAGATGGGAACTTTATGTGTATTCCCATCAGAAATTCGAACTCAAAATTTGAGTAATGATGCATTTTAGCGGGGCATTGAAATTTTCGCGACATATTTTCAGAATACACTCACTCACGAATCTGAAATTAATTTTCATTGCAAATGGAGTTTTTACAAAAAAAAAAATAAAAAGTTGAAATTTTCTACCATAACACTCTCTATCATTGTAAACACTAAAGACACTGAATTTCGACCGATTTGGATCACGTGTTCATAATATAAGTGCTCTTTATGACAATGCACCTTTTACGCACTGTAAGAAAATTGCGTTTTCATAACAAAAACATTTACCAAAATTCCGAAATTTAGAAATGAAAAACTAAACTATCAAATTAATACGCATGCGTCTTCGTACTTTTTAATGTTCTTGTGTCAAAGATATTGAGCAAAATCATCAGGCGATGTTTTGCAAAAAAGAAAAACCAACTAGTCCCTAAGTACAATACTACATTCTAAAACTTTTAATATTAGTATAATTTGTATAAATTACATTAAAATTTAAAAAGAACTGTGTACACAAACTTACATAATTGTTAATTTACCTAGGTTGGTTTTCCTTTTACGCAGATGACTGCAACTTTTTTTATTGTATTTGACAATAACCTCTTAAACCTCTTATTAAACTAACTCAAAATTGTTATTGCTACCCTATAACGTCATGTTTCCCTACTAAAATGCAAGCACCATTTAAAATCCTAACAGCCAAAAAAATCAATACCTTAAACAGAGCTGGGCAAATATGTACTTACAAATACCTCATAAGTATTTAAATACTAAAAAGTATTTAAATACCAAGTATTTAAATACTTGCAGCAAGTATTTGTATTTATACTTGCAAATACTTTATCTGAAATATTTACTACTTAATATTTGTGAAAATGTTCCTAAACGTATTTATAAATACTAAAACTATTTAAATAATTGGGAAGTATTTAAATACTTTTAAAAAAGTATTTTAATCCTTTTCTGGCAGTATTTAAATACTTTCAGAAATATTTGAATATCCTCTAAGTATTTGAATCTCGAAAGTATTTAAATAAATACAACAAATATAATCAAATACATCAGGGAGACAGGCAGATACTCGTCAAGAATCAAGACATGTACTATACTATGTAGTTAATAAATACAATCATTCACATCTTAATTTTCAGAAAGTTGGTTGAGAGCATATATTGACAGTAAGTATTAACTGTTGATGTATCTGTTTTGTGATTGTGACAGAGAATAGTTGAACAGAATAGTGGTATTCTAGTACCATAGTCTCTGTGCTTTATTTGAGTACTTGCAGAGGACGCGGATAAGTAAAAGTCCAATACCCAACTAGAACTGATTAAGTACAGGGCCAGGCCCAGGGGGGGGCAGGGGGGAGCGTCGCCCCCTCAAAGTTCGGGCAGTTGGTTCCAAATGCAGTTGGCAAAATCTACCTAACCATCACATACCAATATATAATTTGAATTTTACACTGTAACTCCCACAATCGCAAAATTAACACAATAATTATTGTTAAGCTATTGGCAACCCTGTATATATTTTATTTTATCAATGGCGTGTTTTTCACGGAAGCTAGGGAAGCACAGCCTCCCTTACACGACATTGAATCCCTATTTTTAATATTAATTTTACATAAATTCATTTATACTAGAAATACTAAAACTAGCAATGATTTTTAAATAGAATATATATGATTCTACTGATCTAATATAATATTCATACTTATTTTTCGTTTGTTCCATTCCGTAGTTTTGTTTGGTAGTGTTTTGATATTGTGATATTAGACAACAAAGTTTAACTTGGTATTTAAGGAACTTTTCCTGTTTCTTTTTCTTTACTTTATTTAGGCTAAAGATTTTTTTATTTTTAATATGATCAAAGACCTATTTTTGTTTAACAGTTCCTATTTTTTTATTTTATTAAACCAAGGATTTTTTAATTTTGTTTAAGTAGTATTAGGTTTAGGTACATGATGATCCAACAAGGATTGAACAAGGCCAAATTTTAAACGATACAAATGTTTGTCAAAAACCAAAAAAGCCGTTCGATGTATTTTTTTCCATAGAAAAGAAAAATTATCATAAATGAAAACATATAAATTGAAAAGAAAAAGGTTGTGACACAAAACCAGCATATTTTATTTTATATTCGTTTTTTCATTATAACTTTTGGATTCGGCGGAGAAAAATACATCATGGTTAATCTAGTTTTTGTTACAAACGTTTCTGTCGCCGGAAAAATGGCCTTGTTTCGCCTTGGTTAGAGCACCCTGTATATTATACATAGTGACTTGAATTTGAATTCGATTTAATTTGTTTAGTTTTAGTAGCTTTTCCCATAAAAAGTTTTTATTTTATTGGAATGATGCACTGTAAAGGTATGAGTTGGTTTTTTTCATCTTCTCCCCCCAAAGTAGTAGGCTTCGGTACGGCCCGATTAAGTATAGAGGTTATAAAATAGTGTTGTAGAAGTTCTTGAAAGTCATGAAACCTAAAATTTTGACATCTTAAATAGTCAAATAGTATTTAATGTAATAATAATAATGATAATGATAATAATAAGTCTATATTGATTTCTACAAAAATAGAAAATACAATTTGGAGAAGTTTAGCCATTAAAGGCTATTGTTACACTTAACTATGGTTCAAAATATTTCAGTGTTATCAAAATATTTAAATATTCAAAAAGTATTTAAATACTAAGTTTAAACTATTTAATTACATTTGTTATTTATTATTTTAATACTTTTATCTTTTGAAAGTACTTAATATTTAAATACTTTCAATTTTCTGAAAGTATTTAGTATTTAATATTTAAATACTTTTTCAAAGTATTTGCCCAGCTCTGACCTTAAACACAACATTGAAGAGTACGGAGCCGTCGTCGGAGACGCATGTGTATCAATTTGACGGTTTACCTTTTTCTAATTTCTGGAGTTCTGGTAAATAATATACGTTAAATCTATTTTTTTCAGTACGTGAAAGGTGCATTGTTCTCAAAAGAACTTATATTGTTAACGAGATTCCAATCGGCTGAAATTCAAGGTGTTTTTAATGTTTACAATGATAGAAAGTGAGTTTTTAAAAATAAATATCTTGTATTTCTGCTTATATTTTTGTTAAGAAATAATATTTTGGGCATTCAGCAGATAACTTTCAAAGAAACCATTCGTTCCATTCATATATCATGGATCCAAATCTGACCATGCTAGCATCTCACAGTTTTCTATTTATTATGAAATTACCTACTTTCTGTATATTGTTGCCCTAATCTGTAACTAGTATATTGGTGTGCCCAGATTAGGGCAACAATATACAGACATGGTGTGCCCAGATTAGGGCAACAATATACAGACAGTACGTAATTTCATAATAAATAAAAAAGTGTATAAATTGTGATATGCTAGCATGGTCAGCATTAGATCAATGGTAAATGGAAGGAATGAATGGTTTCTCTGAAAGTTATCTGCTGAATAAGTACGCAAAATAATATTACCTACTTAAGAAAATGAGTGTTATGGTAGAAAGTTTCAAATTTTTTACTTTCGGATTCGTGTTCTACGATCCCAAATTAATGTATCCTGAAAAATTTCGCGAAAATTCCAGTGCCCCGCTAAAATGCAGAATTACCAAAATTCGTTCTTGAATGCCAATTTGTGCGAAGTAAAAACATTTTTTGTAGGTAATGATTTTCTATAATATGATTTTAAATCATTTTTTAATAAACCACTCAACAATCTTAGCGGACTTTTGATTAAAGCGCACGACAAAACAAGTTGTAGTCCAGTCAACTTTTTTATTAACGTCATTACAAACACATTGTACAAGGTTTCATCAAATCCATTCATTAGCACTAAAATTAGAGACTTTGGTCATTTTAGCGCTCCGTTGACTGGACTCCCAGATAGCACAACACGTCTTTAAGACGTCCATATTAAGTCTTATTTAGGTCTGAACGTCTTATTCCTTATAAATATGTCTTGAAGACGTCTTAGACATCTTTAAGATGTCTGATTTCTACCTCTTAAAGACGTTTTAAAGACGTCATAATTACGATGTCAATGTTAGTATTGCCCAATAGAAGCAAAAAAATGTTAACAAAACTATTTTTTCAATTTTACAATGTTTTTGTTTATATTTGACAGATATTTCTGTAAAATGTGTAGTGTATTTTAATTTAAATTTAATCTTTTTTATAATTTATTAATGACATTATTAGATATACATGAAATGTGTTAATGATAACATAATAAATAACAGCCGGATTGTCCAGCAAAATCTAGCCGTTGCATTTGCTAACTACAGAGTCTTTAAGAAAACAAATCATAACCGCTCAGTGGCCGCGAAGTTAGAGAGTTCCTAATTTTTTAAACCACAATTTTATTTCCACCCTACCTTCCTTGTCGCTGATCAGACCGCAAGGTCGTCATTTGTTCGAACGGGTTTTTTCGTTTAGTTGTGTTCCCCGTATCAACAATCAAAATTACGAAGTGCGCTCGCCTACGATTTTAGTGTTCTCAGTGTTGTGTTAATTTTTAAGTTACTTTTAGGTCCATGTGGACACATCAAAAATTTTAATCTAGTTTTTAAGTCTGCCTGTGGCAGACAGGAGCTTCTAGCACCCCCCCTCTAATTTATTTCCAAGCCGAACCGGACCTACCCCACCCCGCCTCACACCCACCTCGGCGATGTTCGCCGAGGTTGTCTGGCTGGCTCCGGGCTAGGATCCGGTGAGGCACATATATTGTACTTGAACTTAAAATAAAATATTATTGTTGTTGAGTTCACTTGCGAGTCAATATGTCTCCGGTTCGGTCCCTACTGATTTCAGTTTTTTTTTTTTTTTTTTCATTAAAATAATTGCGAAAAAAGTTTTAATTGGTTTTTATAAAGGTAACAGTTATAAAACCGATATGCAAATGTATTTTTTTTTCAATTTTAGGTCTGTTTTAGACAGGTATCGAGGTATCACTTGATATATATCATGATATGTATGGAAAATATCACACCATAAATATCACCATAAATATCATGATATATATCGCAAATATAAAAATAAAACGCCTACGTCTATGGTGCGCGATTAAACACCTACGCCATTGGTGAAAAATATATATGTATATTTTTTTAAATTACTTTCATTTTAATACTTATAGGTACTTCTTTATTGTCCTTATAATACTAATATTGAATCTATGAGAGCAATTTTGTTATGTTTTTTTAAGCCAAATTCTTTTCAGCTGCTTAGCTTTACAGTTGGACGGGGCAAGATCGTCATTTTAATTTTGATGTAACAAAACTCATGATTCTCTTCCCACTAATACGAACCCAATGATACCCAAATGCAGCTGGGAGGATAGAGGAGGTAACCCGGGTAAAGTGATACATCATTGGGCCGTGAGAAGAACTTTCGGGCGGGTGCCTTGGGCACCCGAGGCAGCTGAACAGAATTTGACTTTATTTTGAATTGTTAGAATTTATGTTTTGTTTGTTACATTTTCAGAGCCAAGACATAATAAGCTTAAAAAACATTGAATAAAAACGATTTAAAATATGATATGCACTGTTTTAAATTCAATCGTGGTTTTATTAAACGTTACATGAATAAAAAAAATAAAAATAAATATCATAAATATCAAAAAGTGATATATATCACGTTTTTTTTTGTATAAATATATAAATATCATGATATTTTCGATACCTGGTTTTAGACCAACAATGGACCTCGAAAAGACGTCTGTAAGACGTCTGGATTTTTAACATAACACCTAAATAAGACGTTTGTAAGACGTCTGTAAGGCGTAAATGGACGTCTTTAAGACGTAGTGAAAGTCTAAGGAAGGCGTCTTTAAGACATCTTAAAGACGTCTCTGTGCTATCTGGGCTATTGATTCGCGTAAGAAAATGACACTTTTAAAACGTCAAAATTATGTTAAACTGACACATGATGGCTATACATTTGGGAAAACGTTTGTCTGCGGAGAACTCAGATTTATATTTTTGACAAAATAGGTATAAAAATTAATCTACTTAATTAATTGTCCTGCTTGTGCCTAGTTGGCTTCTAAATTGTAAATATTAGCGTAATATACATCGAACGGATGATAAAATTTATACACAAAAAAATTTAAAAAAACAGTGTTAATTATTACCATTCAACCATTAATTAATGATCCTCCATAAATAAACATTCATTTAAAATGAAAACCGCAACTGTACTGAGTATCTTTACCTTAACAGCACTTCTAAGAAAATAACCTGGTTCATATATTTGGTTTTTAATTGTATTTTTAAATAACAATAAAATCGCAAATGAAATTATTATTTACCTTGGTATTTTCTACTACGTCACGAAGCCGTCGATTCGGTACAAAAATGTGAGGTTAAAATAAATAATTGTTAAAACAAAATATTGATTTGATAATACACTTATTAAAGCTAAAAGGTATTTTACATTGTTAAAAATAATTAAAGAGCCTTACCTTGTAGCAACTACACACTATCTGAATATCTTTTCTGCAAATTAAGTTAATTAAGAAATGTTTGTTTTCACAACACAACAGCTACTACAATTTCATAAATGAATGTATTATTCTCTATGATATACGGATTAGTTATATTTAAGATTGGTCGCGAAATAAAACACACAGATTATTAAAAACTCCACTTTAAACTATTTCTCAGACATGAAAATTTTAGAATTAATTTGAGGTTAGCTAGCAGGCAAGTTGGCTGCGAAAATATTCTGTACGGTACAGCCACCGCCATCTAATGCAATTCTGGTCTAGTGCGAGGTTTGCAGTTTCGATCAGAGATGGCAGTATGAGACCTAAAATTTAATATTTGTCTAAATAAATTTTAAATTGACACTTTTTTGTAACTACTTATTAAAACCCATCGAAAGTATTTTTCTATATTTTCTTGAATAGTAATATGAATGCAAAAGAATGATAATGTGCCAAAAGTCTTGAGTTGTAGCTTTACCTCCATACTTGAAGGTAAAGTACATCAAAACTGTCAGTTTTTTAAATTTTAATTATGACGCCGCAAATTTTATGTTTAGTTTTACAACCCATTCTTGAAGAGCGTTATTAAGTCAAGTTTGAGCAAAAAATTCTGCCTGTCAGTATCTTCGTTTCTAATTTTTTTTTGAACGCGCGATTACCTGGAACCGTTTATAATATTGACTTGAAATTTGGTACACCTCTATTAGTCGGGGAACCAATAAATAAATAAATTATTGAAACGGTTATGGATGGCAAGAAAATGGAGAACCTCTTTGGTGTTCAGCAGATAAAATGGTGCCTCAATCGGTTACTGACATTCTTCAGGAAATGATTCCAAATCAAAACATAAATAGAAGAAAGAAAGGATATGATATCATAAATGAAGCAAACAGAGGAAGAAGGCTTAGAAGAAATATTCGATGTATTGGCAGGTAGCGATAGTGAATTTGAAAGTGTTTTATATTGAATTTTATATTTTATTTTATAAAAAAAATTCTGTTTATTTTATTTTTTATTAGATATTAATAATACAAAATTAGATTATATACCAGTTAATACAATAATTGTCATAGTTAATTCCTCTTAATGGTTTACCAATATATGAATTTCCAATTGGAATCATCTATCTGGAAAATGGTAACTCCTATCAAAAAATCATACAGGAACAAAATTGTAGAAAATTTGATGCACTTTGTTTTCTACGAAAAAAGCTTGTCTCCATCTTTTTTAGCTTTTGTGTTAAATGACAAAAACAACGGTTGCAACCAGTGATGCAAAATTTCAAATTTCATTTTGAATGTTTCAATTTCAATTTGAAATTTCTGAAAGTTTCAACGTGCTCTCATAAATTTCTGAAATATCTGAATTTTATGAAAGTTTCAGATTAATCTGAAAATTACTACGTTTTTGAAACTTTCATGAAAGTTTCAGCCGCAAAATCTGTATTTCCGTTACATCAAACAAAATTTGAATTTCGCAAGCATTTTTAGCTTTTTTTCAACCAATACGGATTAAAGACTGGTTTTGACATTTATTATAGAGGTTAGGTTAGCTGAAAGTCGCGGGAAAGTGAAGAAACGCCGTTAAAAGTGTTAGAAGTTAAAACCCATAATAATCAACAAAATGAAGCCAAAAATTCAATTCAATTCAATTCAATTCAATTCAATTCTTTATTCGTGTTAATACAATAAACTGTTTACACATGTCAAATTAGTAAGTAAAGTAATAAAAGCAATAAACTACAATAACGATGATGTGAACAAACTAACAATAAACAATTAATGTAAAATATAAAATGGAAATAGTTGTATCTTTTAAGTTCCTATTACAAAATCTGAAAAATTGTTATTACAGAATTCATTTAGTGAATAAAAACATTTATTGAGCAAATACTCCTTGATTTTATTTTTAAATAATCTTGGTTGCAGGTTTTTGATATTACTTGGGAGGAGATTGAAAAATTTAGGTCCAAAATAGGAAATGCTTGTACGTGATTTATATACTCTATGATAATCTAAGTAAATACTGGAATTATTTCTAGTTTCATAATTATGTACATCGTTATGCATTAGATACCGCTCGCTGTTATTTTTTACGTACATAAGGCATTCAAGTATAAATAAACATGGAAAGGACAGAATCTTTAACTCAATGAAACTCTTTTTACAGTCTTCCCTATATCCTAGCCCATCAATTAAACGTACAGCTCTGCGTTGAAGACTGAATAATCTTGAGGCCGAAGGTGCATGGCCCCAGGCTAAAATTGCGTAACTTAGCTTAGATTGGATTAGTGCATGGTAAACAGTTTTAAGTACTGGCTGGGCTACAATTCCTATCAAGTTTCTTATGACAAAGATATTAGTTGTCAGGCTTTTTGCTACATGATTCACATGTGCCTCCCATGTAAGTTTAGGATCTAAGTGTACACCCAAAAAGCGAACTGACTGAGGATTATTCCATTCCTTACCCAGTCAGCACAAAGTTATCCACAGAACATCCTCAGGATATGAAGTTAGGTTTGAACAGATATCCTCAGGATATGTCCCCGATTTCCACAGGACATCCCTAGGAAGTCCAAGTGAGACTGTTTCAGATCTCCCGAGAACAGCCTGCGGATGCACTTTCTTATATCCTTGGGATGTATTTAGGCAATATCTAGGCATTACCTAAAGACATCCTATGGAGAGCTAAAAGGCAGATTTTCAGAATCGTAAGATTTGCCTAGGCCATCCTCAGGAGGTACAAATTGAGCTTAGGACAACCTGAGGAAGAACTTTCAGACATCCCAAGGATGTCCTTTAATTCGTCGATATCAGTCACTATACAAGTTGCGCCACTTAAAACTCCCCAGACTTGTAACTTTTTTATTTTTGAAGCGATGACCATGTTGGGCACATCAAATTGTAGACATTTTTAAAGCCTTTAAACATGCATACAGAATGATTTAAAAAAAATTTTTGGAAAAAATTGTTCAGAAAGGAAACTTAACTTCTTTGAATATTTTTTTAACTCATCCTGTACATGAACTGTGTTAATGTTTTCTTATAAAGGTTTTAATTAGCTTCAATTTATGTTATTAAAATAAAAAAATTTTAAAAATAAAAATTTTGCAATTTCCTATTTAGTACATTTTAATATAAGTTTGTTTTTAAAAATATTTATTTCTTTTGTTTCTTGTTACTGTTTTGTTACGTTGAATATTTTTTGTGATATGTCTTTTACAAATAAAACATAAAATTATTATTTACATTCTTTTCAAAGTTATTTTAAAAAAATTTAGTTTGGAATCGGAAAGTGTTTTTAATTTTTTTCTCTAAAAGCAAAAAGAATTTCGAATATGACGTAATAACATAAATTGAAGCTAATTAAAACCTTTATAAGAAAACATTAACGCAGTTCATGTACAGGGTGAGGTAAAAAAATATTCAAGGAAATTAAGTTTTCTTTCTTAACAATTTTTTTAAATAAAATTTTTAATCAATCTGTACACATGTTTAAATGCCTTAAAAATATCTAAAATTTGATATGCCCAACATGGTCGTCGCTTAAAAAATAAGAAAGTTACAAGCCCGGGGAGTTTTAAGTGGCGCACCCTGTATGCTGGCGATGACTCACCTCTGTAAAACTCGTGAAGTATCCCACATCACTTTTTTCATTTTACATTAATTAAACAGATGTTGGTGATATAAATACCCAGAGAACTTAAAAACTTATTGAATAGCTATAGAGGGTAATTACAGTAATATATAAAAAATAGTAGACTGGTTATCATCAATATTTTTATTATTTTAAAATAAATGAAACAAAATAAAACAAAAATATATATCAATGGATATTATCTAGGTATAAAACAATTCACTAAATGTTTTTTTTACATTTCATCCAGTAGTTTTGTAAGTTTAAGAATCTTGCTTTCTGTTTCACAAAAATATACTAGATACAGAGTGACCCATTTGAAAGCGGGGCACTCTCTAAAATTTTTATTTGTTGGCCGATTTAAACTATTTTTTTCTAAATGATATAGTTTTAATAACTTTGATGCCAAGTTTCACAATGAATTTTAAAATTTCAAGGCTTAAGTTTATCTCTCCTAAGTTCGAGTCTCAGCTGCGGCAGATGGCAATGTCGAAGAGAGTGGTTGTTGTGTTGTTGTCTGTGTGCCCTGGTTGGGTAGTGGTAGCTTTACTTCGAAAAATGGCCCAATTATGAGCGAAAGCAGGTAGCAATTTAGTTTTGCGATATGTTGTAAACTTTAATTTCTAACACAATAATAATATAATAAACAAGTGCCCTTTGCCGTGTATAAAAATCAAAATAAAAAAAAACATATTGAGAAATGAGCAAAAATCGCAATTATATAAAATATACTCCAGAAAGAGAAGATACCTATTGAGAAAATACATGACATTTTGAAAATACTAACCTGTAATTGAGAAATATTCTAAACAATATCAAGTCCAAATATGTTTACAGGCAGCGGAATAACCATCAGTGCCCGCTGTAGACACGAACAGGATGACTGCATTATTTCAGAAAAAGAAACATTATTCTTAAATATAATTTCCTGACTGACTTTTTTTGTACGGCACAACACTCGCTTGAATATTTTAGTAATTATAATTTTTAAAAGCCACTGTATATCTGATGAAAAACTTCCTAACCAATATTCTTCCTTTCTTTTTCCCTTTTTTTTGCCTCATTTTTATTGCAAAAATCTTCCTTGCAACCAACCATAATGTAGTACTTTTTCACTTTTCAATTTACCTAAAGGCTGAAATAAATTTGCGTCTCCATCAGTGTAATCTTTAACAAAGATTCATTTAATATATTATCTTTCTACAAAATTAAGCTGCACAAATGAAAAGTATAAGGTTAGGTAAAAAATATTTATACTTGCCACCTTTCAAGTTGTTTCTTTTTAGCACCACACAAAGTCAACTCCTTTTTCAATTGTAAAATACCCATATTTGCTGATTTTAGCTTTTTTTAGAACAGAAAATCAAATCAATTCACGGTCACTAATAAACTGTAAACAGCTGATTGTGAGAGCAGAGGATGGATACCGAACTTCGATTGAAGCGCCACTAACGGGAAATTTTTAAACTATGATTAAAGAAGTCCGCCGTTTAGTTTTAGTTTTTTTTTTGTTAAATTTGTTTAATAATAGGTATATAAATATAATTTCATGTTTTAACACTTAACACTTTAACACATTTCTTAAGAAAGATGGCAAAAATGATCCTGTGTTTGGATATCCGTGGGCAAACTGGACAAGATAACCCATGGATATCAATTGTATTACATCCGTAGGATATAGATATTTTGTACACCTATAGGATACCGACATCCCGTCGGGATATCCGTAGGAAATCAGTTGCGGATATCCCTAGGGTATCCATAATTTGGATCTCTACAGGATATTAATATCCAGTCAGGTCATCCCTGGGATGACCTAGGGATATGTCTATGGGATAATCCCAAATCTGGGACAGCGGGACTATACTAGGATATCCTGAGGATATTGTGTGCTGTCTGGGTAGCCTCTCGAAGTGTAAAGATAATGGTCTCAGATTTACTGCTGTTGAGACTGAGTTTATTAGTTGCAAACCAGTTTGTCACCTTCGACTGTGCATCCTCCATATTTTTAAGCAGTAAGGAAAGCTGTTTATTTCTAGATACTACAGTGGTATCATCCGCGAATAGTATAAGGTCATTGTTGGGTATGCTAGATGTTATATCGTTGACGTATATTATAAACAGGATAGGACCCAACACCGAACCCTGAGGAACACCATGTTCAATGATATCAACATTGGAATGTATGTCATTAACAATTACTTGTTGTTTCCTATTGGAGAGATAAGAGTTTATAAGTTGTAGTGAATTATTGTGAAACCCATAGTAATGCAGCTTTTCTATGAGTATTTCAACAGATATACAGTCAAAGGCTTTAGTTAAATCACAGCATAGAGCTCCAACAAATTCGCCTTTATCATAACTAGCTGATATTATTTCAGTTAGTTTATTTATAGCCATTGTAGTCGAGTGGTTCGTACGAAAACCAAACTGTGCTTTATTAAATAAGTTATTAATATCAAAGTATCTATTAATCCTGGATTTAAGGGATTTTTCAAAAATTTTTCCAATAAGCGGAATTATAGATATTGGCCGAAAGTTGGCTGGCTCATTTAGGGAGCCTTTTTTGTGAACAGGTATAACTTTTGAGATTTTTAGAATATCAGGAAATGTATTACTTTGCAGGCACATGTTAAACAGATCAGTTAGTGGTACTACTAAGTAGTCAGCAATGTTTTTAATGATTGTCGTATTTATTCCAAAGATGTCCTTACTGTTTGTATTTTTGAGCGAGGAGATAATGTCGTAGATTTCATCGTAAGTGATATTCTCGAATTGAAATTGAGTTTGGGTTTTTCCAATATCAGAGCGTTCCATATATTCTGAGTTAGAATACATAGGAGTCGGCAACTCATCTATTACCTGCCTTGCAACATTAATAAAGTAATTATTTAGTTCTTCAGGTGAAAGCGTTGTGTGATTGTGAGTATTTTTGGTGAGCCTGTGACTATTAATCACATTCCAAGTTGCTTTTTGCACATTTCCTGATTCACAAATGTAAGCTTCATAGGCCCTGCACTTTGCTCTTTTAATTGCAAGTTTGTATTGCATCCGATATTGTCTAAGGACATCCCTACACGCGTTGCTATTAGTAACTTTTGCAGCTTCGATAATAAAATTAAGATTTTGTCTCATTATCTTAAGTTCATTAGTAAACCAGTTAACTTTAGGTGTATTATCAGCTGTAGCCTTTACTGTTTTTTCAGCAAATGCTGTGTTCATTCCTGTAACCAGAATATTTACCAGTTTATCGAATTTATTGTTTACCCCGACTTTCCTATCATAAATAAAGTCCCAGTTAATATTAGTGATAAAGTTTTTAAGTAATTGCAGTCCTGCTGTAGTTATTGGTCTTATTTTTATATATTTAGGTGTAGTGGTAGTGTGATTGCGTAAGGTTATTGTTATAGCATGGTGGTCTGATAAATGTGGATCGTAACTAGAGGTTTCAAAGTCATCAATGTGAGCATTAGTGAAAATATTATCTATACAGTTGTTTAAGCGGGTGTTTGCAGTTATGGTGGGTTTTAGTCCATAAGTTGACATTAAGTCAATTAATTTTATAGTTTTATTGTCTTGTTTATTAAAACAGACATTAAAGTCTCCATTAATTACCAAAGTGTGTCTGTAAGTAGTCGCATAGTCTAGGATCTTTAGCAAAGTATCATAGAAGATCTCAAAGTCCCCTAAGGGTGATCTATAAATAGTTATGATAAGCAGATTGGGGTCATGCACTTCCATGGCTGCTATTTCACAATGTAGTTCAATTGATAAGGTATTTAAAAAATGGTTTGATTTAGGCACATTATTAATATTGAGATTATTTCTAGCAAAGATAGCTGTCCCTCCATGAGTGATTACATTGCGAGGGACAGCTATCTTTGCTAGAAATAATCTCAATATTAATAAAGTGCTACTTGGAAATATTTTTCGTGTTCCCAAAATAATAACAATGTGACTTGTCGATTTTGTAATAAAACGTTTTGAAAAATGTATTGTTATTTTTACTTTTCACAAATATATTATTTGTAAGCTCTAATCCTATTATAAAGAAAACAAAATGTTATTTATGTTAAAAAAAAATTTAAAAATAAAAATGTGTGAGACTAGTTGCAAAAGTGGGATTTATTAGTCATTATCTCTTGGAAGTTTAAAACATCACGGATGTTACACAGAACTTAAGTTTCATCATTTCATGAAATATTTCAATGAAATTTCACTTAACTTTCATAATATTCAGGAATTATTCATTTAAATTTCATAAAATGAAAGTTTCAGTGAAATTTCACGAAAGTTTCATGATACTTAAGTACAATATAATATTTCAAAAATTTCATAAATTTCAGATGAATTTCGAAACTTTCACAAAAATTTCATTGAAATTTCACAAATTTTAAGTTTCACGAAATTTTGTATCACTGGTTACGAATGTTACACAGAACTTTAAGTTTCATCATTTCATGAAATATTTCAACGAAATTTCATTTAACTTTCACAATATTAGGAAACTATTCATTTAAATTTCATAAAATGAAAGTTTCATTGAAATTTCACGAAAGTTTCATGATACTTATGTTTAATTTTATATTTCAGAAATTTCATAAATTTCAGATGAATTTCAAAACTTTCACAAAAATGTCATTGAAATTTCACAAATTTTAAGTTTCATGAAATTTTGCATCACTGGTTGCAACAGCTTTTTTTTATAAATATGGCCACCAATTTGTACAGTTTTCCTTTTGGGAACATGTCTAAAATTATTCCTTAGGCTTTAATCTTTAGGAAAAAAAATTGTTTCATAGGATCAGGAGGTACACGTACAGCTATGGTGGGCTCAGTATATACGAGAAGCCAAAGTCTCAAAAATTTTTTTGGCATCTATTATTAAGGGAGGTAAAAAAATAAAATTGTGATTGTGTTTACATGGTCCACCCTGACCTCTGACAAATCAAAAATTGTATTGTTTTGCACAAACTGAGTAAAGTATTTAAACAGGTAAGATTGTATAAAGTTGTTTGAACCCCCTATTCCCAGATGCACCTGAAAAAATATATGCCCAGCCTCGTTCCACTCAATACTACACATAATAATTGTACTCATAATAATTGTAGAATACTTTTTGCGTTAGGTAAGTGGTGCATTTTAAAATTTAGTGACACCGCAGTGTCCCGCCGCTCATGAAAGAAATGTTGAGGTCCCCCCCCGGGGCTATATGAAAATTATTCGTGCTTGTACAAAATGCTGTGGTGTGGTTATGATATATATTCAAAAGTGTGTGCTATGAACTTGTCTATGCCCTATATAGATTTTTTTTCAACTAAGCGACTGACAGGTACTTGGGAATATAATATTAAATTTACTCTCAACATCAACTAATCCGTCACTTTTGATCATATAAGCAAAATTAGGGCCATATGATCAATACCATGACTAGAAAGGACATCATCTAAACAAAAAGGGTAATAAAACTATTGTGTTCTATAACAATAAGTTCTTTAATTATGAATAAAAAATAAAATACTTTCATTGTTTTCATGATCAAAATATATTTATAGCTACTTCTTATTTATCGTACCTACTATACTTTTCAATTTGTATTCATACAATTTATTTGTCATATTAAAACAATAAAAGGTATATATTACATATCTGTTCATATTTGTCTCAACTGTTTATTGTTTATCTGAATATATGCATTTTGCCTGATTACTGAATATTTAATTGTTGGTTTTCCCATCCAAACTAATATTTTCAGTGAGAGAAAAGGAATCTTCAATGGATCAGCTACTAATAATTATCTATATTGTATCCTCTCAATAAGTGTTGAAGAAAGGAATGTGTCCCTCACTTCTGCACATTGATGTAATTTTTCTCTAAACAGATAAGCAAGAAATGCAGAATAGAAATCTCACATTATGACAAATGGTCAATGGCAATGAAGATATTTTGGATTGAATTATATTAAATAAAAAGATATTGTAGACAGTGTTGTAGTATATAGACCCTCAACATCAAAATATGCATTCACAACACGAATCAACATATTCATATCAACATGTTCTTGTTCAATAATCCACTTTATAAAAGTTTTATATATACAGTACATGTACTTAGTGTAGCTTTTATATTACTGACATTCTTAGATAATAGGAAATTGAATTCATTCATATAGTGATGTTATTTTAGTGACAAAGGATACATATTTAGTATATTAAGTATATAAGAGAAATAGGTAATTTACATTAACTAAGTGCATGTTTGTATTTTTAGTAAGTAAACAGACAGTCAGTCATTGAAACATCACTTTTTAAACAATATCAATAGCACGCTACAGTACTTTAAATGGAAGCCAAATATGAAATTAAAATGTAATAAAAATATTGATTAAAGACAATCAAATCTTATTTCTTCCATTTTATATAAATTTTGGAAACTTTATAAATAATAGTTCATATTTCTCATAAAGAATGTTTTTATTTATGCAAATTAATTTTAATTGCATATTTACAATCCAAAATGAGTTTTATTAGCTCTAATATAGTTAATAAGTAAAATTTAATAGGGTTTATAAACCAATGATCCACGACGCTTTCATACATTACTCATATGCATTATATACTATTATCTGAAGAGCAAGACCGTAATAGAGCGGAGTATCATCTACAAAAACATGATTCATGCAGTAAATAAAATTATTTAATAACTAATAAAATAGTATATAGAAAAAGAAAAGGACCCAAAATTGATCATTCTGCTACACTCGATTTAAAAATCAGATAACAAGACCTTAATTCCATCTACATGGTTTTTGCTGCCTATTTTTAATATAATAATCAATTAGTATAATACAATTTTCAGAAAGACCTACATAATAACGATTAGTTAGTTGGAAATCATGAGTATCTAATTAAAAGTACCATATAATCATCTCAACTTATAGAACAAAGAATGTCTTCTACAATCTGGAACAATACATTTGTACTAAATAATGATGATAAACATCTTTATTTTGCAAAAATGATTCATTGCATGTTCCACTATTTTAGAAAGTGTTAACAAAATATCTCATTAGAATTAAAGATCTGCTCATAGCCCTTAACTTTTCTGACAAAACACTATCGCATTCTTCCACACTGTAAGAAAAATACTTATATAGAATTAAAAATTCACTCTGTGCGAAATGTAATGTACAATATTATTGATAAATACTGGCTAAGACACCAGACACTAGATGGTTGTAACGTTTATAGGATTTATATAGTGAAACGTTTCTTAAATTTTTAATGAGATATCTAACATTTAATAATTCTTTAATGGGTTATAAACACTTAATTTGACACAAAACTGCCACTACTTAATTATACACAGTTCTTATACATAAATTCTTACTTTAAATGATGTAGATGTAGGTAGATTTTTACTTAAAACTTTTGGACATTTCGAAAAAGTGCACCCTTTCTGAGATTTTATTAACTCTCGCCAAGGACATCACTATCTACTAGAAAAGCACCATTAGGATTATTATCACATCTTGCCACGAGTTATGACTACACCCAACAATAAAGGTTTAGTGGCAAGAAATCATTTACAAAGATGTGGCAATTAATAGATACAGCAAAGTTCCTCGGCACTACGGATAAGAAATCTTAGGAATACGGCTTATGCTTGGTGAAGTATGGTCCTGCAGATAGTCTCGAATCAGAAGTACGAGTACTACCAATTCACAAAATTCCTATCCCTATTTGACACCACGTAATTGGCAGTATTTCAAAATACTCTATCACTAAATTGCATCTAGATATAATAACAACCTTGATTGTGTAAAAATTAACTTGTTCATTACAAATACTTAAATTATACGTTAAAAGAATGAGATATTTAAAAAACTTCGCTGCAAGAGACTTTAAGTCCACACTTGCCTCCTCGCCTTTACACTTTGTCTAACAATATAGTCTTGAAATCTTTAAATGTACTTTTTGGTTCCAAGTGATAATATAAATTATAGAAGCACACAAATCGATTTCTTTTTCTGTTTCTTCTCTGGAGATTTTTTATTGATTTGTCGAACTAGGTCATAAAATATATCGCAAACATTTATTTTTGCTTCCATAAAGGCACAGCTAAACGTGCATGAAAGGCTGATTCCTTGTTCTTTTCCTACCACCCGTGTTACCAACTAAAACCATCGGGACATCATCGGTATCCTTAACCCGAAGAATTTGTTCTCGAAGGTCTTGCAGATCATTAAACGTTGATTGTGCTGTTATCGAATGAACCAAAATGAAACCTTGTCCATTTTTCATATATAAATCTCTCACTGCCGTAAATTGCTCAGTGCCTGCCGTGTCTAAAATTTCCAACATACACTGCTGGCCATCGACTTCTACATGTTTTCTATAACTGTCTTCTATTGTTGGGTCATATTTATTCTACAAATATTCCTTGTACAAACTACACTGTTAATGCAGACTTTCCTACACCTCCAGATCCTAACACCACAATTTTGTATTCACGCATTTTGATTTAACTATCGTGTATTATTATACCGTCATTTTTGGAAACAGGCGATGCCGAGAACATAACAAATTGCTGCCCCCGAACATAATTTAACATGTTTTATATTCAGTTCATCTCAGCCCCTAGTATTAATTTACTTATACTAATATCATTTCATTAACAAATAAAAGCACCCCTTCTATAAAACTGAATTAATTGTTTATAATGACATACATATTGCTTTTAATACCTACCAAATGTCAATTCAAAATATTGTAGTCCGTGGACCCACCTATGATTTTTGGCCCGTCATCATATACATTTGGTAAGCAATATTTTTATTTTATTTATATGTATTTAAGATGTCTTAAAGTTAATTGGCATATCAATACAGTGGATCACCAGTTTTTGAAACAAGTAAAAAAGTATAAGCAAAGACTAAATAATATATTATAAAGACGCGATACTCAAAAAGAGAAGCTCGTTTCTTAAGAGAGACAGACAGGATGCCAAATTAAACCTCCGTAGTTTCTTTAGGCATGCGTCGGCAGGTTAGCTTTCCCGAAATTCCAAAGATGGCTTTTAGGTAGGTGTATTATATTGTAAAAACTTAATGAGATGTTCCCAAACAATACAAAAACCACGAAATGATGAAATATTATTAACGTTTCATAGCCTTGTGTCATCTTGTCCATGTTTCCTTGTACAATACGTGAAGTGTTATTTGTATATATTTGTTACATGCATGAAAATTTTTACTTGATTACATTTCACTTAGAGCCAACACTGGTTTTGATGTCCATCACAGGAGCGGTTCGGGGTTTACATTGCAGAGTTGCCAGATTTCTCAAGGGAGATTTATGAATGGGATTGCTCGGAGTGTCGCATCTTTAGAGTATTATATTACTAGCCTTTGGTATAAGTGTAATTTGACATAAACACAAATAAACATTATTATCAACTTTTAGAAAATGAAAAAAAAAATCTGGTGGAAGCTAATTGGCATATCTCTAAAGTGGGTGGAAGAGTCGGAATACTGACCAGAAGTTGTCATTTTTTTATAGTGCTAATATATTCTAGTATTCGAGCAGCCCTTTGGTATACTACCTATTCTTAACACTAATAACACGAATTTACTATTGGCATACCGTTTAAGTGGATGGTATATGTTCGTTACTTCATGCAAATAAAGCACGTATCGTGATACTCTGACTTATGATAGTATACAATTTCTTTTTTTTACTACACGTTCTTAACACTATTTATTATGAGAAAATATTATTGGCAAATCATTTTATTGGATGAAATACAAATTTTTTAATAAAGAAGTATGTGCATGACACTAAGATTTGAATATGACAATATTCGGTATGCCAAATGATTTATAAATCATTTATGACAAATCAAAGAGAAATATGTTATTTGCATACCAACACGATGGATGAAAGATGTTTTATGATAAAAAATATTTCTAAAAAATATTATAACAGCAATATCGAGGCTGATCTATATCCATTTATATTTCATTACATACTTTGAGTATGTTTACTTTTACTCAATAAATGCTTTCAGTGTAGTTTTGAAAGACGTAGCATATATGTATAAGCTTTTTTCCCTTAAAATATAAATGGATGTCAAGGTCGTTCTGCGATGGAATGTTTTATATGTCACATTAAATAGAAATTTTCTGGACAAAGTGGACTTGCTTTTTAATTGGGGGTGATTCCCACCCCCTTTTTTGGAGGTGAGAAAACAATTAAACTAACTACAGGAATTGATAGTTTGATTTTAAGAAAAAAAAATCTTTTCTCGCCTCAATAAGCAAGTCCGCTTATATGTCCACAAAATTTCTGTATGATGTGACAAGCATATTGCAAAAAGTTTCATGCTGATTCATAACGGCTAACTCATGTCTGAGGTTTTGCACTTTTCTTGGCTTTATTGACTCCATTATTAAAGCATTTTTTTTTCAACTAATCATTGTTTTCATTGTTTTTTTTTAATTACAAAAAACGCTGGAATTTTCTCAGAATTTTTAAATAACTTTTTATTTATAAACAAATTAATTTTTTAATAAAAATTTATTGTTTTTATCAGTATGCACCCTATGAATAAGTATGTCAGTTATATTAGTCTAGGAAATAGCATACAAATTCGACGACGAGTGGTTACCGTCTGCCAGTCGGTAATCGAAGAGACGAAACTTCCGAACGGCGCGCGCGCTAACCGGAAAAAGAAAAAAAAATTTTTAGTTTCTTTTTCCGGTTAGCGAGCGCGCCGTTCGGAAGTTTCGTCTGCCAGCGTAATTGGGGTATGTGAAGTACATATACTAACTATCTATGCGGTCAGATATCGATCATCATTCGATTTAAAAATAAATGCCCCCCCTCCCTAACCCCCCACCATACCAAAAAGTTGCAGAGAGAAAAAAATTTTGTATTTATATGGTCTCTTTGATTATCGACTGGCAGACGGTAACCACTCGTCGAATTTTCACGCTATTTCCTATACTATACAGGGTGTCCCGAAACTCCCGCCTTCCCCTTTAGGTGCCAATTCTCCATCCAAAATTAGTAAGAAAAGTTCCTATAAATATGTGTCCGGAAATGCTTCCTAAGGGAGCTACGGCTCTCTAAGAATGGCGCAAAAATAGGTGTTTTTACTAATTATCTCGGAAATGATTTGGGACAACTTTATGAAACTTGGTTAACTTTTTTCGATTATTAAAGGTTATTGTTTTATAGTATTAGCCAAAATTAATTTTATCCAGGGGCGGAGAAACGAGGGGTCGGTGTTCTTTGTTTATACATATTAATTTTGCCATTTGACATTTTTAGTATTTTAATCCCTGATTATGATTCCCTGGTTAATTCTGCATAAAAAAGGGCCTCTTTACAATTAGCCATATGGCAAGCCGTTTTCGAGTAAAAGTGGTCTAACCGAAATATTGCGTATTCGTTTGCTAAAAATGCGCATTATTTATTTTTCAAAGTAGGCGTAAAACAATAACCTTTATTAATCGAAAAAAGTTAACTAAGTTTCATAAAGTTGTCCCAAATAATTTCCGAGATAATTAGCAAAAGTATTTTTGCGCCATCCTTAGAGGGCCGTAGCTCCCTTAGGAAGCATTTCCGGACACATGTTTATAGGAACTTTTCTTACTATTTTTGCATGGAGAATTAGCACCTAAAGGGGAAGGCGGGAGTTTCGGGACACCCTGTATATTATTATTTAATATTCAATATATTATCTAATTATCAAAATGGCATACTGATTAATCTCATAAGTCAGAGTGACGTGTTACGTGCATTATTGGAATGAAGTAATGAACATATCATCCACTTAAACGGATTTCAATAGTAAATTCGTGTTAAAAATAGGTAGTATACCAAAGAGCTGCCCGAATACTAAAATATATTAGCACCATGAAAAAATGACCCCTTGCACCCACTCTAGAGGTATGCCAATTAGCTTCCACCGGATTTTTTTCCCATGTTCTAAAAGTTGATAATAATATTTATTTGTGTTTATGACAAATTACACTTATACTTTTTTTACAACAGTTTCAAAAACTGGCCATAAACTGCCCATCCACTGTATTGATATGCCAATTAACTTGAAGACATCTTGAATGGATAAATAAAATAAAAATATTGCTTACCAAATGTATATAATGATGGGCAAAAAATCATAGGGGGGCCTACGGACTATTATATTTGTGTTACAAACCCTGCAAAACACAACTGTAAAAATTTTAAACAAGATAAATTTATTTTCTATTACATAATTAATTGTCTACATAAAAATTATACATCTTGCTGATCTACAATGAATTTTTTTGGCATCATTGACAATAACTGACTGTAGGCCTTTTTCACAGATTCCTCATTACAGGACTCCATTGTCACTTTCACTTTATATAACCTGGAATGAATGTTAACATCAGCGACATATTTTTAAAATATTTACAATTATACCTATGAATAACTGTTGGATATGATCCAAACTGCACGTCAGGGTATTTCTTTACAAGTACAAACAGCGGCTCAACAATTTTATCTTCAGTAATATTAAAATAAACAGCTTTTGTGTAAAACTTGTTCTTAGATTTGAACAGCACGTCTTTTAAATGGCTGAATGACTTTACCAGGAATTCTGGTATTCCTGGAAACATGTACACATTGCGTAGAGATACATTAGGATAACACATTTTCACTCCTGAAATTTCCTTAGCGAAAGTTAACTTTGATGACTTGGGTATCTAAAAATTTAAAACCATATTATTATAGATATCGAGTGGTACAGAGATCAAATAAGAAATGTTTAAAAACAATAATTTAGTATAATGAAAATATTAGTGTGGTTGGTCAAAGTACAGCGTGTGGTAAACATGGTTGATCACTGTCTATCGTGCCATGGGTTCAAGACCTGGCTCAGGAAAATAGGCTTGTTGATAGGGAATGACTGTATGACTATGGTTATATCACATCAACCATTGCCATTGCCATCTGCTGCAACTGAGACTCGAACTTGGGGAGATAACAGAATAGCCACGTTTCAATTCCAATTTGCCCACTACCACCTTCTTGGTAACATATTAAAAATGCTTCTAAACTTCGTTTGGATTCAAGCCTACTAGATATACAGTGAGCAGCGGCCCTAACAATGGACCGCATTAGTGTGATGTCACATAATTATGCAACCCCTATACAGGGTGAATTTGAAATACCCGTGAATATTTGAACCTGATATACACTATGACTCCCAAAAATTCTTAAAAATAGCCACTTGTAAAATATATGAAAGATAAGGAAGACAAAAATTTTTAAATCTAAAATATCTACGGCGCTCATGAACACACATCTACACTTATTCTCAGCTGATCGTTTGTACGCTAACGCAGTTCGGTCATTGAATTGGGAATGCGCTGCAAATCTCCCACGTGACCAGTATGCCAGGTAGTAAAGAGTTTGGGACTACAATAATAATAACAGTGTTTCGGTCGCAATGGGATGAATCGAGGAAAATAGCAGTGTTGTGACGTATTGAACATTTCTAAGATAGACAGATAGATAGATAGACAGTTTATTAGTTCATGTAAAAAAATAATACATTGCCCAGTAGGCGTTGAACAAGTCAAAAAACAGAAAAAAATACTAATAATACATATTTAACTACACACTAGGACTAAGACTATAAATGTATACTGTACTTTTACGAACATATAATAGTTAAGATGCTAAAATGAGCTATATACAAAAACAGTAAAATCTATAAAAAAAATGTTAAAATTGAAATCTCATTGAAATATTCATCAATAGTATAATAGGTCTTGTTTATTAGAAGAGTTTTCAGTTCATTTTTTAATACTTTTGTTGGTTGAGTCTTAATATCATATGGTAACTTATTATACCGAGCGTGTAATTTCCCATTAGGCATGTACATTCACGTAGCGCGAGAGATTTGACAACACCGGCAGCCGTAAATTCGTAGGTTGGTGGATCATTCCAGCTCTGTTATTTCATTGCAGCCAGCTGGCACGCGCGATGTTGTAATTCTTCTCCCCATGCCTAGCCTGCGACTACACACACGGTATACTTTTATAATAGAGTAGGGTACATTTTTTTGGACATACGTGAAATTTGGAACATTTGTTACCAGATCATGTTTATTTCTTGTGAGATGCACGTGTCTTCTTTCATAATTTTCAAACAAAGAACTATTTTCTGCTACAAAAATGACTGCTTCATAGATGTAGAGGCTTATTAGAGTAAGTAATTTATTTTGATGAAATATTTGTTTACAGGATTCTGTCTGTCTCATATTTAGTATATTTCTCAAGCATCTCTTCTGAAGAACAAAAATTTTATTTGCCTCAGAAGAGATACCCCAGAAAATAATGCCATATCGAATTCTTGACTGTATATAAGCGTGATATGCCATAAAAGCAGCTTCAGTATTAATGTTTAGAGAGATGACTTTAAGCGCATAGCAATAACTGGCCATATTTTGTGCTAATGAGTCAATGTGGGCTTTCCAATCTAGCCTTGTGTCTAGTTGTATTCCAAGAAAAGACAGATTTTCATTTGATATGAGAGTATTATTTTTATTTATTATTGTCATATTATTACCCTTTTGAATTGAGAAATTAATTACTTGAGTCTTGTGTTTATTTAATGTTAGGTTTAATGAGGTGAAATATTGTTCTAGTATATCTAAGGCTTTAACTATATTGTTTTGTATGTCTACTTCATCTCTCCCATTGAATATCAGTGTGCTATCATCGGCATACTGTATTAAATAATTATCGGTTATTGAAGCCAAGTCGTTTGTATATAAAATATATAATAAGGGGCCTAATATCGATCCCTGAGGCACACCTCGTTGTATTATTTTTTTCTCAGATTTTAATAAATTTCCTGTCTCGTCTACTTCAATTACACATTGCATTCGATTTGTTAAATATGAAGCTATTAATTTTTGTGCAGTGCTTCTGATACCATATTTTGTAATTTTATTTACTAATATATTGTGTTCTACACTGTCGAATGCTTTTGATAGATCTAAAGAAACAGCTACAGTAGTTTTCTTGCTGTTCATAGAGTCAATAACTTTACATAATGCTTGATAGACAGCTCGCACAGTTGATTTTTTCTTTCGAAAGCCATTTTGTGTCTCTGAAAGCAGACTATGTTTTTCCAGAAAATTTATTAATCTGTTATATATTATTTTTTCAAATATTTTACTGATATTCGATAATAGCGCTATTGGTCTATAATTATTTAATTCATTTTTGTTACCCTTTTTATAGATTGCTTTGATATGAGATGTTTTTAGACTTTCTGGGAAGATGCCAGTACTTAGAGATAGATTTATTATATATGATAGTGGATGAGATATTTCAGATGCTGTTGTTTTTAATAGCTTCACTGGAATTTCATCCTCACCTACAGACTTTGTATTTTTTAAACTCATGATAATGTTATACACCTCATTTGGACATGTGGGTTCTAGAAATATACTTGATTCAAAAGGATAAATATGTCTGTCATACATACTAGATGACTGCATTTTAGGGCACTGATTTATAAAATGGTTATTAACAGAATTTAGAACAGATGTTTTATTTCTTTCATTGGGGTTAATATTTTTTAATACGGATTCCTTTTCAGTGTGTTTTGATCCTGTAAATCTTTTTACCAAATTCCAAACAGCCTTTCCTTTATTTTTTGCTGAGTTTATATATGATGTGTTTGTTTTCTTTTTAGCTTCATTTATGACATTTTTTAGTATTTTGCAGTAAGTTGTATATTTTTCTACCGAGATTTAGTTTAACAAACAATCGCCATGTTTTTAACAAACAGTGAATTAACTGGCATTGTATTTACTTATGGGGAAGCAAGGGGTAATGAGACTAGAGCAAGGGAACTTTACGAAGTACGATTTCCTAATCGCCATATTCCCGACTCTAAACTTTTACATCTACAGTGCAACATACGAGATCGTGGCGAATTCAAACCTGCAACTCAGGATAAAGGACATACACGCTCGGAGAGGATATTAAATGCAGAGCCTCAAATTTTAGATGCTGTAGAGGAACATCCCGAAATAAGTACTCGAAGACTCGCTCATCAAATTGGAGTTTCGCAGTTTGTTGTTTATCGCAATTTAAAATAGCAAGGGCTCCATCCTTATCATGTGCAAAAAGTGCAAGGTTTGCAGCCTGGTGATGACGTTCGTCGGCCTGAATTTTGTATATTGATTTTGCAGAAATGTGTCGAACAACCAAATTTTTTAAATGTGTTGTTTACTGACGAAGCTGGTTTTACTCGGGACGGGGTTTGTAATGTGCATAATATTGTAGGAAAATTGATGTAAGTACTTAATAATACGTTTCTATTATGTTTTTGAGAAAATATGGCAACAATGCGAATACTGCTTGTTCAAGGCATGAAGGTCAATGTGAGGTTTATTGGTCAGTGTTTCCCCTGCTTTAAGGTTTTTTTTATTAAAACTTTGTCTATGGAATTTTGAATTTAAAACACCGCGGATTATTTAATTAAGCTATACTGAATTACAGGTTTAAATAGTCACATGTATTTCAAATTCACCCTGTATACTACTCTTATGACACATGCCTGCCAAGCACACTGTAGTTTGACCCTTAATGCGTATGTTTATAAGGAGACATTTTCGAGGATAGAAATATAGCGTAGAAGTTTATTTTATTTCTCCTGTGGAAGAAATATTTAAGAACTTTCAGTTACCATTTATCATGCACAAGGTATCGGAAAATATACACAAGTATAAAGCATTACAAAAGCTGCATTATGAAACTAAAATAAAGTTTTTCTAAATCATACATTAATATATATACATTTCAATGTATTTTTTAAATGTGAAACATGTATTAGAAGGCCTTCAATATTTCTTCCGCAGGAGAAATAAAATAATATTCTGGGGTGTTTCTATCTATAAACATATGCATTAAGTGTTAAGTTCCAGTGTGCTTGGCAACCCGTGTATCATGACAGTAGTATATTTGTATAATTTGTAACATCAAAACTAATTGAGTCCATTGTGCTTTATACTTTTATACAGTGTAAGATTAATTCCAAGAGAGTTATTTATTTTTGAATGATGAAAGTATAGATGTCTACTTCTCACCAAATTCTTTATTTTGTTGACAACTGATTTTGTAAACCATAAAAAAATTCAAATCATCAGTCCATCAAGAATGTCTATATTACCTAACATACCAAGGTTTGTTAAATGTAAAGTAGTATATTGTTCTCTTGATTGGTTATTTTTTCTACAAAATAACATGTGAACAGCGGAGGGGTGATAGAATATTCCAGTGGGCCACTACAGACCAATTCGCCTCTAGTTCTGAACTGAGTTGGTACCGAGATAGTCAGATTTATGTGGTGGTGTGTTCAATTTTAAAAAACATCAACATTTTTTGTTCTGCCATATAATATTCTATAGTCGAGAATCTAAAGGTCCGGGTATGAACTCGCAGGTATAAAATTAAAGAAATATGGATATTATCCGGAATTTTATGCCGAATTCGATTCCAGAGGGCGCAATCTCGGCCAAGATTGCGAAATTGCAAAAAAAGTAATAATTTCGAAAAAAATTTGGAAGTTAAATATTGCGTTATCTTTCGTTTACATTGCATTTATGAGCTTATTTATAAAGATTTTTTAATAATTCTTATATCAATTGAAAGCTTAATGTTTGTAGTTTCATACAAGTGTAATAGAGAGACATTATTTTCATTATGAACAACACTATAAATTGTTTAAACAATATGTGCTCGGAAAGTGTAGTGCAATCTTCGGCATCGAGGTACTTTTGTTATTATTGCAGATAGATGTGTAGTTATTTGAGACGAAATACATAGAATAGACCAATGAACATTTTTTATTAAAACAATTTTTTAATTCGCTGAATAATTTAGGAGATATGATTTTTTTAAAATGAAGCGCATTGTTTTGGTCTACCGCGTGCGCGGTCTTGTCTCTAGGCTATTTACACATGATTTCGAGGCACTGCTGTTATAATAAAAATATTTATTATTACATACAGTGCTCGTCACAATAATTTCGCCACCTATTATAAGCAACATTTCTGTAACGTCTTTCATATGAAAGTTCGTACAGATCATAATGCTAATAATGCTAATAATACTAAATTTATTTGGGCAATTTTTTTCTTTGTATTTACTTTTACTTCCACGTCCAGTGGAAGTATAGTAACGACAAAAAAATTTAAAAAAATTTTTATTGTTCAAATAGGCTTAGAATGTCACGAAACGTCGAGATTTTAAGTTTGAGCAAGAAAAAAATTTCTGTCTGTCGGTCTGTAACTTTTTTTTGTGCGCACGTTTACTCTGGAACCGTTTGAGATATTGACTTGAAATTTGGTATACATATGTACTTTAACGAGATCTAGAACTAGATTATATTTTCATCTTGTTCTGTCGAAGGGTTGGGGGGTAAATTGGGGTACATTTGGGGTAAATAGGTAAATCAAGCAGGTAAGAGCCCATAAAATTGGTATTTAGTATATACAAAAGAATCTAAGGTCTCAAAAAAAATTTTGGCATTAGCCACCCCCGTTACCACCCCCACCCTATTATTAAAGGGGATGAAAAAAAATGTGATTTAGTGTGTGTACAAGAACCAGAAATCTCAAAATATTTTTTTACTTCATCCACCCCCACTACCACCCCCTATCACCACCCCCACCCCGCTACCGATGTGGGGTATCGTTTTATGGGTTTTTGGGGTAGAGGATTTCAAATATTATATTATTAAAGTTCCTTAAACAATTATTTCCACATACAAAATTTTTTCGTTGTGAGTGACTTGGATAAAAAATCTGGATGTGGAAGTAGTGATTCCTTGGGCAGCGGTTTTTCTTAAGTGGTTGCGATACGGTCAGTTTTCCTTACTTATACAAGACAGGCCTAAAATATGCCAATGATCCTAAGTTACTATCAATATTGAATTTCCCAGTCGACTAAAATATCTGTAAGTATCTAGTACCAAGTACTCATTTCTTCGGGTATTTGAAGTAAAACACTTCAAGTAATAAAAGTAATTGAAGTACAATTTATACTACTTTTACTTGAAGTAGTGCCCAGCTTTGATCATATCTCTAGAACGTGTGCTACTTAAGAGTGTAACACCCTTCTTATAGCTGTTTTAATTTTTATCTGACGAACCAAATTCTCAAAAATATAATACATAGGATCTCCTCAAGGCCAAATACCATTCGCCCTCTTCAAATGCAAAGCCAAATTATATGGAAAAAATTAAAAAATATATTATGCATTTTTTTATCAGAAAATTTTGTTAATATAAGTCGTTCAGAATTGCCCAAAAACTTAAATCCAAATTATGATAAAACCTTTAAAATAATTGAAGTTTTATTTAAAAAAGTCTGAAAATATTATTTTAATGAATTTTTGCGTTTTGAAAAGTATGCTGTGACAATGTTGTTTGAAATAAAACCTGAACTGTCAAATAGTTGCAAGTAATTTGCAAGTCTTTTTTGCGTTTTTTGTGTTCTGCATATTTTCTGTCAGCAGTTCTGAAAAATTTTTATTAGTAAAATTTTTCAGTAAAAAAAATGTCTGATTTTTTAATTCTTATTACATATTTTGGAATCACAAGTGACTGCATAAGTAAATTATAACATGGTCTATGTTTAAAAAGAATTTGGCTTAAATTGGATAAAAATTAAAAAGGTATTACACTCCTAAGTGGGACACGCTGCATAATATGAATAGTTATGTTAACTACTGGACACTTCTGCTGGAAAAAAAAATTGATGAGCGGGGGGAGCAGAAATCCGAAAAATCATTTCTTGATCTCAACATTTTTTTGATGACCAAGAGGAAAAATTTTTTTGATCACAGATAGTACTCCAAAATGCTGGACTGTCCAGCGAAATTCCGGACGTATGGTCACCCTAAACTACCTATATTCAACAATTTCAAGAATTATAAAGCATTAAATATTATGTTTGCCTTAATTTGTAATTATGCAAGTATAAGTAATGGATATTAAAGATAGGATTTTGCAGAGTGAGAGGGAAATATACGTTCATTTTCGGTTTATCATAAATATTTTAAAAATCATAAATGGTATAATCTTTAAAATAGTTTCAGATACTTCCCATCGCTCCAAGGAATACAACCATATGCAGTTTTTATATAAATTTTGTTTATAGTTAAATGCCATACTCTAATAATGATATTAGGAACAATTTTCATTGACAAACTTCAATATTCAAGTACAACAGTTTACAATAAAAAATATAGTTGCATTCGTTAGAATAATAGAAAACACTTTTAAAGACTATGATTGGTTTTTTAAATATTCATAATAAATCGAAAATAAATGCATATTTCCCTCTCACTCTGCAAAACCCTATCCTTAATGTTATTTTTACTTCCACATCCAGTGGAAGTATAGTAACGAAAAAAAAAAAATTTTTTTAAATTGTTATTGTTCAGATAGGCTTAGAATGTCATGAAACGTCGAGATTTCAAGTTTGAGCGAAAAAAAAATGTTTGTCTCTCGGTCTGTCTGTCGGTCTGTAACTTTTTTTGTGCGCACGTTTACTCTGGAACCGTTTGAGATATTGACTTGAAATTTGGTACACATATGTATTTTAACGAGATCTAGAACTAGATTATTTTCATCTTGTTCCGTCGAAGGGTTGGGGGGTAAATTGGGGTAAATTTGGAGTAAATAGGTAAATCAAGCAGGTAAGAGTTCATAAAATTGATATTTAGTATAGACAAGAGAAGCTAAGGTCTCAAAAAAAATTTCGGCATTAGCCACCCCCATTACCACCCCCACCCCATTATTAAAGGGGATGAAAAAAAATGTGATTTAGTGTGTGTACAAGAACCAGAAACCTCAAAATATTTTTTTACTTTATCCACCATCACTACCCCCACCCCACTACCGATCTGGGGTATCGTTTTATGGGTTTTTGGGGTAAAGGATTTCAAATATTATATTATTAAAGTTTCATAAACAATTATTTCCACATACAAAGTTTTTTCGTTGTGAGGGACTTGGATAGAGAATCTGGATGTGGAAGTAGTGATTCCTTGGGCAGCGGTTTTTAGGATTTTTTTAGGTAATTCCATTTTTCCCACACTTCTATTCACTTCATAATCAAACTTGGAAAACACTTTATACCCCAACCATACAATAAACTTTTATTATTAAACCTAAGAACAGGCCTGTGGAGAGCGCCAGTACGGGCCCAAGGGTAAAATCAAATTGGCAGCCCCCCTTCGGATGAGACAAATCAAAAATACCAATTTTCCATACACAATTTGAAATATAATCAACATAAAAATGTATTTAACAGTGAAGGCGCCGGGCCCCTTCGGGCCCGGGGAACGGGCCCCGGGGCTGCAGCCCCGCCTGTCCCCCCCTGTCATCAGGCCTGCCTAAGAATGATAAATTTATTTAATTCAATATGTATTGATTCTACGTAAAAATTCATTCATAGCAGACCGAGTTAAAAATTATAGTCTCCAAATTTTCATGTATTTCTTACTTCCAGACTATTTCTTTTAAACCAACATTAAATATCATAAATAGGTATTAACAAAATGTCAAATCGTTTTTTGGAAAAAAATCAAATTCTAATCCAAACTATATTGTCATGCCAATTTCTTCCCTACACTGAAGTGTTAAAAACAAATTAAGAAATAATGACCTGTCTTTTAATACATTAGAAACAACAGTTCTTGGAGACAGTTTACTTAATTTTTACAACTTTCAACATTTGTCAAAAATGGACCTCAATACATTTTTTAGAAAAATGAAATACGTGCATCCCCAAAATACTTAAAATAAAATTTTGTCCACCCGTCAGGTCATATATAAAAAGGCCTTACCAGGAATTAAGTTGGGGAGTTTTGAAATTTGGCAGGGTTGTAGATTTAGGTATCAACAACTAAAATCCACATTTTGCACAAAGCAATATCTGCGACCGGCATAGCCATATTGCCAATATGGCCGCCAAAAACAGTTTTTTTTGAAATATCTCCTTTATCTTGGGTTTTAGAATAAAAAATTTCCTACAAGTGACATTTTACAGGGTGTTTCGCAAAGATTGGGACAACGCTTAGCCGTAGATACTTGACATCAAAACATGTCAATTTAACTCAAAAAGTAGTGGTTTAACTCTTTTTGTTTTCAAGATACAGAGTGGTATAGTAAAAATATTGTATTCGTATTTTGTCTCTATCTTGGAGAATATTATACGTATCTACAACAGGCACTATTGACGATTTCAAGACATCATACTTGACATACACCTACTAAATAAGAAACCGACTTTAGGTACAATTGAATTTCCTCGAACTGGTGTGTGATAAAGTTTTAAATCGCGTATTTCTCTGAAAGCGTGCATTTTATCGAGTTTAAACAAGTACACCTTTTCTTTAACAAACTAAATTGCGTTTCGATTATAATAGAAGACGATGTCCAAAACCTAACCTCAAAAAAATTTAGGCTTAAAGTGTCACGTAAAAGTCCTGTAACTAGAGCCATCTATAAAATATGGTATCGGCAATATCACCATTGTAATTAGCGACCTGAAAAACATGTCGTTACCAACTTTGAAGTAGATACGTATAATAGTCTCCAAGATAGAGACAAATTACGAATACAATTTTTTTACTTTGCCACCTTGTATCTTGAAAACGAAAAGAGTTAGACCACTACTTTTTGAGTTAAATCGACTTGTTTTTATGTCAAGAATCTACGGCTAAGCGTTGTCCCAATCGTTTCGAAACACCCTGTATATATGTTCCTTGTAAAATCAATAGTTTAGACACAACAGTCGATTAAAGTACCTAAACATATTCATTTTACTTTCTCTAACGATATGCTTACCTTTATGAGTTTTAAATGAACACAGGGCTATTGAATTCAATTTGGATTATTATTTGCAAACCCTTTCAACTGAAATTCTACCTACTTCTTACCTGCGCCGCGTCTACCTGTGATTAAAGCAAACCTCCGTCGGCCTAGCGCCGTCGTTTTTATAACGTGCATATGCCTTTATCGCTTTTCAGTATTGCTTTGACCACAGAGCAAGTATAACAATGTTTCATATCTGTTATTTTTGTCATCATTGCTCTGGGACATATTATTTTGCAGACTGTAGAATTTACAGAAGAACAACGCCTGGCCATGGAAAACATTCTCTGTAATTTGAACAGATCTACGATCTTCTCAACGGATCACCAGCATTTGTTTAAAATGATTAGGTACTAAAAATTTGAAGAAGGACTAACAAAACTGGAAAGTAATGGACCTACCGTTAAACTGTGGATGCAATATTTTCGCATGGTAACTTTGGTGAAGCAGATTATAGAAGCAGAAAGAATGGGTAATTGGCAGCTTCACCTAGAAACTGACCAAAAAATGCTGTCTTATTTCCATGCAAGCGGCCATAAAATTATGCAAAAACGTGTCATTTATATTTGCAAGATCTAATATTCTTAAAATACAAAATGACTCCTGATGAGTACAATAAATTTACAACAGACGGTTTTTTCACAATCAGGCGCACCAATAAATTTTGGTCTGTTGGTCAGATATGACTCATGGAAGAGGAATCACGGATAGGGCATTAAAAATGTGGACATTGGGAATGGTGTATTTGCACAACGTATGCGATGAGATTGAAAGATTTTGCAATGTTTCTTTAGCATCTACAGAACATGTGGATATGAGAAGTTCTCGTATTATTCGAGACAATGATGATGTGCAAAAGCTGTTAGCTTAGCTTACGCAACACCCTCCTTTCCCAGACATAAATGAAACAATGTCTATTTCCTCAAGAGTTATTGAAGATGAAAAAAACGCCTTTAGACGAAACTAAACATTTTCACTCGACTGCTGTACCTAAACCGTTGATTTTAGAGAAAACATATATATGACATATTTTATAGACAATTTCCTACTCATTTTGATTATAGGTATTTTTCACTGTAGAGCGCACGGTAACGGAGATATTTGAAAAAAACCGTTTTTGGAGGCCATCTTGCCAATATGGCGTCTCGAGAGGCAGTGCTTGCTTTGTGCAAAATGTGAATCTAGACACCCATCTCTAGAATTATACCAAATATCAAAACTTTCCGAGTTAATTGCACCTAAAACTACCTGACGGATGGACTAATTGGCATATAATAAATGTTAGCTAGTTCCATGACGATGACATTGGTCATTCCAGCTTCTATATAACAAAAATATTAACACTAAAATTTAATTAAACAGAGATCCAACTATTATACTAGGTTTCCTGTAGCCAACAAATAACTCATTTTATTTCTGATATACAGCGCACACCTAATATACATATAACCAGACCCCGGCTCCCAGACAGTTATCTCAGAGGCGCTCGTCACACGCAGATAAATATAATGTTTTGAATCGAGAATCTTATGTTTCATTTAAGCAAATAAACAAATTCTTTGTATAAAACGAATATATACTTTTGTGGTAAGAAATAAAAAGTTTGTCATATTAGGTATATTGCAAACTTATTATTTTCTTGACATAACATTATTTCCTCTATGTGGATAATTTATTTTTATGGGTACATATTAAACAATTCTTAATTCAAAACATTATTTTTATATCCGCAAGCACACACTCACTATAACATAAACACATGAAGAGTAATTGAAATAAAAAAAGGTCGAACCAATTATTAGTCAAGCGACTAATGGTTCATGCGCTTTGCCACCCAATTTAACATTTCTTATACGCATTATGCAGTAGCAATTGGGGATGGGAAAGCGGTTCCAGTCATATGTTACAAACGCCCTCACAAGAAAAATATCACAGCAAAATAACGTTACTCTGGAACGACCAAAATGATCCGACTGGCTTCATTTTCAACGACTGAGCGTCTTAAGTAGATTGAGTAGAGAGAAATATGTATCTAAAAGAAATTCGGATATTTCCACAGCCTTCTTTTCCAGCTTGTTACTGCTATGAAGACTAGACTCTTCATGGTTGAGAAGTTAAAAATGTTAACCTATGGTTATCATTCTGTGTAACTTAAAGGAACATTGTTTAAAACAACGACAATACAACGTTAAGGAAATAAATAAATGTTGTCTAAGAGAAACTTTAGCAATTTCAAATATGCGCGGGTTACTTTGACTGACCTTGACCGATCCTCTTTTTCACAGTACAAGTGGATTTTTAGTGAAAAGTGCCAAAAAATATAACTTCAGACCATTTATAAAAAAAATAAATATATTTCTAGCCAAACGTTGCCTGTATGTATGTTGATTCATTAATAATAACACTGTATAGCATGCACGCTTATAGTCACACGCACCTACTGGGTTCAGTCCTCAGCACGGTCACTAGCAATGTCAGTAGGAAGTGGATGCTTGTCTGCATTTTGTCAAATGTGTGACCGCTTCTGGACAGCTTTGGCTTTGGCAGTTGTATATAATACATGACGTGGTGTAATTATCTTTATATACAATTCAGGAATTTGAATATATCCAATGAACAATTGAACAACGGAAGCTTTAAACACAACATTTTAATACTTACATAGGCCAATTTCATTCCAGGATAGTTTACATCAGTTGTTTGGTAAAATTCCATGCATATTTTTTTCAGTATAGGATTCAGGTAAAGTGGTTCATCAAATGCCATAGCTACGGCTAAAATTTCGTATAAGGAATCCTACTAATTACAATTTTAAATCAATGTCTACCTTCGTAGGTTATGTCATCGTGAGTAGGTCCTATGCCCCCAGATGTTATAACATAATCATATAAACCAGAAAAATATTTCACTTCTTTACATACTTCTATAACATCATCACCTATAACCGAAATCTGTAAGTATTGACTATGTATTGATAATATCAGGAACACACATTTTATTTCTGACCTTCTTCAATCTTACGCCTAACTTATGTAGTTCAACAGCTAAATATGTTGAATTTGTATCTGGCACGTCTCCTTTTAGTATTTCATCTCCTACAACTACATTAATATTATACTAAAAATATGATAGGTATCTTAATTCCAACCTATTATTCCAGCAGTTGTGATGTTATTTCTGTCTGCGGAGCTAAAACATCGTACTAACTCTCGTCTTGTCAAAATCCGATTTAATGATTTTAAAGCCATGTTCTCTTTAAAAAGAGGACCCTTTTGATTCAATGCATTTGTAACGAAAAGGGTAAACTAATAAATTTTGACGTTTGATTAGAACACTAGAACTTTGTTGACATTGTAAATGACATTTGACTTTTTCTTACAGCTGTTTGCTTTGATCTCATCTTCTTCCTCTAAAAATCTACTAGACATCAGAAGCTTCGCTGTTCTATGGTTTGCTAATATAATACGAATAGACGTTTCATACAATTTATTTTGGGTAAACGTGTAATTTAATATTTTTAAAAAGGACAAGTATTTCTGGCAGATATTAGTAACGTGAGTACTTCTTATGATAACTTACCCTGAGTATTATAGTAATCTCACATTATGAATAAAGGGTCTAGCCGTACTTCCATGGCGAAACTGCCCCCGATAGGAACCTTTATCGTAACCTATGTTATATTGTAGAGGGCGCTAATAGTAGTTGATCGAGTAGATATTAGCTCTTTATCTTAGTTAATTGAGGAGCTATTTGAAAAAAAGTGTCCGGAGACGACTTTTTTTCAAAGCGATATATCTTAGTTAATTTTAAAGCTAGGAAAATAAAACTAAATGGCAGTGCTATGGTACACTTTACAGTTTATTTTATACCATTTCCTATGGGCCAAGCCTAAATAAAAGTATTTAAAAAATGCAAAGAAAAATTTTGTCAATCGATTTCTATCAGATCTAATTGAATTACCACTTTGAAAAAAATATATAATAATTGTCTATGTCTTGCCTAACAGCATGCCAAGTTTCATTAAAATCCAAGAGGTGCAACATGTCGAAAAAAAATTTAAAGTAAGTACATACATAAAATTAACGGTTTAAATTGGCTTTGTTTGGCATTTGGCTCTTCTATAAATACATTGAAATTATTTAATTCATATTGCAGCATATTTTGTTTAGATTAAAGAAAGCTCATTATAGATGTAAATCCTCTAAACATGTCAAGTGTTATAAGAAATAGGTAAACCTACTACTTGCTTGTGCTCGATATCAGGCGAGCTGTTCTTGTCTCTGCCGTTCTGAACTGAATCTTTGATCTCTCTCGCGCAGCGCACATCGCACATCAAAGTTTATTTTATTGTTTTATGATATTTATGAATATTAATACAAAAGAAATTGTACTAATTGTTCATATATTGTTCGGCTATTTCCTTCCATTTTTATTAAAATCAGACTGCTCTAGTTATATTTATCTCTTTTGTTACAAATAAGGATTCACAAACACGGTATCGTCTGTGCTAAATGCTGTGCGATGTGCGAAGCTCAAGTTGTTGATTTCATCACTCTCATTTAAGAGCATGGTTCTATTTAATTTTATTGTGCCATGTGCGAAGTGCGGTGCTATGTGCGTTATGCGGTGCACCGACGTGACGACGTGGTCATGCACTTACACGGAGGTTATGATATTTATGTACCCTTTTTAGGCAGGTATATGAGAGAGATCAAGACAAGAACAACTCACCTGATATCGAGCACAAGCAAGTAGTAGGTTTACCCATTTCTTATAAACACTGACATTTTTAGAGAATTTACGTCTATAATGAGCTTTTACTACTCTAAATAAAATATGTTGCAATATGAATTAAATAATTTCAATGTATTTCAATTTCAATATATAAAAGAAAAGTGCCAAATAAAAGCCAATTTAAACCGTTAATTTTTATTTTATGTACCAACTGGCTTGAGTCAGCCATGGGGGGATTCGACTTACTTGGGAATTTCCATATCCTGTGTAAATTGTGCTCCGCTCATAACGTAAACAACTGCATTCTTAACTGAGACCGACTATAGTCACTATAAAAGTAGATCAAAAAAACATTGTAATATTCTAGTTGACACCACCAATCGTTGATATACTTTTTATGAGCTGTCAAAACGCAACTTTTCCAAAGATTAATGAAATGTAATGCAAATTAGAAGCGTCAACATAGTGGTCGTTTAAGGTGGTCCACTTACTTAAAATTTTTTTTCGACATGTTGCAGCTCTTGGATTTTAATGAAACTTGGCATGTTGTTAGGCAAGACATAGACAATTATTATATATTTTTTTTCAAAGTGGTAATTCAATTAGATCTGACAGAAATCGATTGACAAAATTTGTCTTTGCATTTTAAAAATACTTTTATTTAGGCTTGGCCCATAGAAAATGCTATAAAATAAACTGTAAAGTGTACCATAGCACTGTCATTTAGTTTTATTTCTCTAGCTTTCAAATTAACTAAGATATATCGCTTTAAAAAATAGTCGTCTCCGGACACTTTTTTTCAAATAGCTCCTCAATTAACTAAGATATAGAGCTAATCAGGCCTATGATGGAACGTTTACGTTATTTAACATACACCTGTTATGTTGAGCGCTCGACTATCACTACTGTCATTTGTCACGCCATTATTGTTTACATATCTGTGCTTTGTCTGCTGGACATTAAGCTAATAATTATTAAATCGATAGTACAGGAGTTCGTTTGCTTTTTTTTTTGTAAATAACGTGAGTTTCCAATGAAATTGCGTAGAAACGACACTGTTCTGTAATGTAAGACTGTAATGGATTTTAGTGTTGTGTTGCGACTTCCAAAAATTCTAACATGGACGTAGACATTCATATGTATTATTAATTGGGTCATTGTCAAGAACACCGACTTCTGGAATTTCTCCAAATTCTTAACAATTACCATTAACTGATTTGTAAAGAACGTGATTCTCAAGAAATTACCTAAAACTGGCATTGTTGAATTACTTCCACATCCAGTGGTAGTAACGACAAAATTTTTAAAAATTTTTATTGTTCAAATAGGCATAGAATGTCATGAAATGTCGAGATTTTAAGTTCGAGCGAAAAAAATTTTTCTGTCTGTCTGTCGGTCTGTCTGTAACTTTTTTGTGCGCACGTTTACTCTGGAATCGTTTAAGATATTGACTTGAAATTTGGTACACATATGTACTTTAACAAGATCTGGAACTAGATTATATTTTCATCTTGTTCCGTCGAAGGGTTGGGGGTAAATTGGGGTAAATTTGGGGTAAATACGTAAATTAAGCAGGTAAGAGTCCATGAAATTGGTATTTAGTATTGTTACCCCCTCCGGACTTCTTAGGTAACAGTAAAGCAACTGTCAGTTGACAAATGAGTATTCGCCGGCCAAACTATCAGTGGAGACGGGCGGGGTCATATAATAAGTTGATTTAATAAGTGGGCGCCAAGTAAATTAAACTCCCCTGCAAATACCCTTAAAAGATCTTGAAAATCCCCCAATTTACTAAACAGAGATTCTACTCACACAAAACAAATGACAAGTTTACTTTAAAAATCTAAATGGAAGTTTATTATTAAATATCGGATACACATTAAAACAGTATTCAATGATATTCAAAAGTATTCAATGGTATTCAACAGTATTCAGCAGATATACAAACAAAACAAATAAAATTACCTAAATATAAAGCTCGAAGTGTTGCAAAAAAAATGTGGCCCAATATTTAAAAATATGTAAAAAGGGACTAAAATGATATCATAATGTAATATGCTTGCCTAAGATTTGCTATAATCAAACAAAAATTACTTAAAAAAAAAATATTTCCAAATGACCAAAAAAATTTAAAAGTTTATAAACTAAATAAATAGGCTCATAAAAAAAATACAAAGTCAAGATTTAAGTAGAGGACAACCGGTATATGTTGTAATAATATATTTAACCTAGTGGACAGAAATAGTATAGTATATATAGTATATCGTATCAGTTTCTATAATATTATTCAAATATTTGCTTTTTATATTATCCAAAAGAAACTAAAGAACAATAAAGAAAATGCGTTTTTTTTAATAGCAGTTAAGTAAAACTTATCATAAACCGTCGCAAAATAAAGTACTGCAGTTTTAGTGTTGCTTAAGCGCATTCACATAAAACAATCAGCCCAAAAATAACTGGTATTTTTTTTATCAAATGGTAGCTATAACTTGTAACGGAATTTTTGTCGAAATCCCGTTACAGCTCCCTTTAGACATTATGTTTTATTAATTTTTTGCTGTTCGGCGATTAATTTTAAATATTTTGTGAAATTTTGGATTTATGAAGTGATTCGCAGCAGTGTACGGACACCTTTAACCATATCTTTGGTAATTTTGTTACTACATGTTTGACGGTAAAATCGAGGGGAAAACGAATCATCTTTGATCGAACTCTGCGACAGAGTGGTCGATGCTCTGATCCTGTGGTTTGGTAACATGGCGAGGTATGGTCTTGTGCATTTATTTTCTTATTTTATCTAATTAATCTTTTGCTATTTCAATTATTTTATTTACTTAATTTAATTGAGAATGTATTTTAAGCTTGTGAGTGAACATATTTTTTTTTTTGGAATAGTAAATTAAAACCGTGTATTTTGTTTAAAGGTTAGATACCTATTTTGGTATCGATAATTAATTAATTCAACGGTTAATTAATTATTATTATCGGCCCATTTGGCATTTTCCTTTTTGTGTGATTATTTAATAAAAAATTAAATAATTATTATCGGCCCACTTGGCATTATCTTATATCTTAATTGTATAAAGTAAGGGTTATAAAATTATAGATTGACCGCGGAGGTCACCATATTCTCTTTTGTGGTTCCTAGACAATTTTCTTGCTGTTCGATGCGTTTTTCTAGGTAAGCTACATCCTGGTGTGTGAAACACTAGTGAATATATGTTGGTACAGGAATCGAGGGTGGAGATTTCTGGTTTAATGGTACCTAGGCTGGAACCAGGCGCGAAGCCAAATTTGTCCAGGAAATCTACCGCTGGGACATCTCTGGAGGACGTAAGGTGAGTGTTTTTTCTTTCATTATCTTTGATTAAATTTGGAGAGATATAAAGCACTCACCGAACGTTTGTCCAAAGATTACCAGAATTTGGGGGTTTCTGAACCAACAACCAACTTTCTTTCTTATTGTCTTTTGTGAAACTTGCATTGATAAATTAATTATATCGCTATTAATTTTTTCTTGTACCTAAATTAATTGTTAATGCTAGTGTCGGTTTTTCTATCTTACTCCAGTTAGTAGCTGGTAAATAAAAAATTATCTTTTAACTATTTTACCTTATGTCCATCTGTTCACATCAAGTTTTTTTAAAATATATCTATCTCGTGATTTATTCGTCACATAATGCACAAGTAACCATAGCTTCCATGTTATAAATTTTTTTGTCTGATTTCTGGTAGTGAAATCTGGATTTTTTTTAACAAACCACATGTAATTTCTATCTTTTTTGGACATTTTTGTCTTATTAAAATCATCACGTAAATTTTATCTTTTTCTTATCTTGTACCTTAAAAGTAACGTAGATTATCTTATCTTTCGGCAGTAATTTTTTTTTGTAGAATATTTTTAGTATTATCGAGTAACTTTTTGTCTTTAGCTTAAAATGCTATATTATAAATGTTGTTGTTTTTTCTTCATGAGATTATGCTAATTACATAATAGTGAATAATTTAGTAAAGCCAAATTTTTGTCTAATATTTTATGGATATTTTTCTTTATCGATTTTCGTGTAGATTTCACGTCACATTTTTTTATCACGAAAATATAATTTCATGTATCTAGTCATTTTGCAGAGAAAATTTCTCGTAGTTTTGGTCATTAACAATTTTTTTCGTTAACTTAATATCTCAGTACCTTGATTTCTAGTTTAGTAATTTACAATTTCTATGTAGAATATTGTGATTAAATTTTGTAGTTACCTATTTAGTTTTAGCGAAATTTTATATCGAAGTACCTTGTACTTATTATCTATTGTTTATCGTATTTATAATTTTTTCTATCTAGCCTGACTGGTTTTAACCATTGATTTTCCCATTTTTATGTAAACACTTGAACCAAGCGAAGAGGAGTGTACACGTATTCCGTCGTATGAAGGAATGTGGTGGTTTGGGAAGCATCACCGTTGAGAGCGGACTGAGCATACTTCAAGCCAAAAGGAGAAAGATTCCAGCTCAACATATGTTCCTCAGAGTCCGAGACGTCGGCGCTTCCAGCCCCTAATCCTGTGACATTCCGCTTACCCAGTTACGTAAGAATTTTGGAAATTGTACTGTCTCTGAATAATTGGTCAGAAGAAATTTTGTAAAAAACCAGTCAAATTTGTAATATTTTTTATTCATTTAATCAACGTAAAATTTTGTAACTATTTAACCACATTTTCACGTTGATTTTTTTATATTTATGATATATGATCTATTTTTATATTTGTACAGAAATTGTAAATTTTAACTTTGTCGTAATATATTGTTCAATTTTTATTGTGTGTTTATTCTTACTCGATATGGTATTCAAGAATATATTATTTTTCTTTCTCTCTCTTCGTAACGATAATTTAGTTAAAAATACGCTGGCGTCCTAAAGGCCCAGTACAACTTGAAAAATTAACTTCACAACGACAACGAAAAAAAAACCACAGATCTGCACTGAGCTAGCAGGAGCTAGGTAATTACACCTCTTGCTTGGGAATTTGAATCAATCCAATAAAGTGTCGTTATAAACTAACATATATATATTCACGTATATATATATACTAATTTCCGCCGTACATCTTAAATCTCACTAATAATAACCATAAAACGCCATTTTGTAAAACTTATTACCATTCAAAAATATAAAAAAGAAATGTATTATAAAATTTTGTTCACGAGAGGTGATTTCTATTCAAAGTTGTAATAGAAAATTTTTCCAAAAAAAAAAACAAAATTACTAAAGAACTTTAAGAAACTATACCATAAATTAAGTGCAATTATACAAACTTGCACTAGACTAAATAACGTAAATAAGGGAACTTATAATAACGTCCTTATGTGAATTAATTTGATTTTGTTAAGATAGATAAGTAAAAAATATATATATATATAATTTTTCAAATATTAAAAAAAATATGATTGCTCTTTAGCTTAACTTGAGTATCCTCCTATTTCAGGTGACTCCTCGCCTCAGGACTTCTACGAAGGTAAGTTGTAGCCCAGGAACGCCGGAATGGACAGAAAAAAAAATTCCCCAAAATGAGACTTGGCTCCCAGACTATTATTTTTCTTTCAGAATGGAATCTGCAGCATTCAGAACTCCTCAACAGAAAAACGCCAAATAATAGCCGTAACAATAGCCCTCCATTAACACCCTTCCTTGAAGGGTGTTCCACTTTATTCCACGAAAATGGTTAGATGATGGTGAAAAACGATGATAGAGAGGGTGAAATAATCAAATAATTGCTGAAATAATCCCTAAATAGGTGCGATTTCACGAAAATATCGTCACAATCCAAAAATACAAACTGCCAAACTTCGAAATCACATTAAAACACTGCACAAAGAATAATCCCAGAGTGGATGTTCACAGAACAAAACGTCTTCATGCAGTCACAACCAGCAATTAATTAAGAATGGCCCCTCTAATCACCGGAAATCGACGGATCTACATATCAATTAAAAATCCTATTTGAAAAAAAAATGTATTTGAGCTATTACAGTTCCTAAATTATAGAACTTTTGCTGATACCTATTTGAGCAGTTCATCCACTGTCCACTAGATGTCAGGATAAGTACCTCTAAGGAGAATTTACTGGACTAATGGGTAAGTATATAGACAAATACATAAATTCGCCCCAATAATAATAGTTTTCTATTTTGTAGGGATATGAGGAACTGTAGAAGTACCAACAATAATAAACAATCTTAGTAACTCTATGTTATCCATTAAATAATCATTAACTTACCACTAATATGTACAATATATTTATAACTAAGTAAATAAAGAAAAATTACCTAAACCTATTTAATTTTTTGCTAATTATCTTATGAGCCAAATGAACCGTAACAGTATATAAGAAAGCTAAGGTCTCAAAAAAAAAATTTTGGCCTTAGCCACCTCCATTACCACTCCCACCCCATTATTAAAGGGGATGAAAAATAATTGTGTGTGTATTTTTAAATATTTAAAAATAAAATTTTTGTCAAAATCTCTGGCGCGCCCCCACTACGGGCCCCTCGGAGCCCTCTAAACTCAGTACTTAATAGACCCCCCGTACGGGGGGGGCCCGCGCGGGCCCCCAATCAAATTTTCCTTGCGGGCCTTTTGAAGAGCTCCTGTAAAACATGTTTTTTGCGTGTTTGACTACTAAATGTATGTATTTTATGGAACTTTATTTTGTGATTAATTTGACTTGACTTTCGTTTTGTGAAATGTGAGGTGCTGAAGTATCTGAACCGGTTCGTTCCGGGACCCTAAAGCTCTCGGGCCCGGGTTCCGTGGAATCCGCGGAACCCCTGTAGATCCGCCACTGGTCAGTATTAGCTAGAAGAGTAGTTATTTTGATTCATTCTCCAATAATGAGTGTTTTAAAGTATTTGCCTGACTAGAATATTGGCGTGCCCAGATTAGGGTAACAATGTTAATACAGAAAGTAGGTAATTAATTATTAATTACTTCCACATCCAGTGGAAGTATAGTAACGACAAAAAAATTTGTAAAAATTTTTATTTTTCAAATAGGCTTAGAATGTCACGAAACATCGATTTTAATTGTGAGCGAAAGAAAATTTCTGTCTGTCGGTCTGTCTGTAACTTTTTTTGTGCGCACGTTTACTCTGGAACCGTTTGAGATATTGACTTAAAATTTGGTACACATATGTACTTTAACGAGATCTAGAACTAGATTATATTTTCATCTTGTTCCGTCGAAGAGTTGGGGGGTAAATTGGGGTAAATTTGGGAAAATAGGTAAATCAAGCAGGTAAGAGTCCATACAATTGGTATTTAGTATATACAAGAGAAGCTAAGGTCCCAAAAAAAATTTTGGCATTAGCCACCTCCATTACCACCCCCACCCCATTATTAAAGGGGATGAAAAAAAAATGTGATTTAGTGTGTGTACAAGAACCAGAAACCTCAAAATGCTTTTTTACTTCATCCACCCCTACTACCGGGGGGGGGTGCTACCGATGTGGGGTATCGTTTTATGGGTTTTTGGGGTAGAGGATTTCAAATATTATATTATTAAAGTTCCATAAACAATTATTTCCACATACCAAGTTTTTTCGTTGTGCGTGACTTAGATAGAGAATCTGGATGTGGAAGTAGTGATTCCTTGGGCAGCGGTTTTTTACTTTATGTTAGTTACTTTTCAAATGTATTTTAAAATGTTATTGTATCTATTGTAATGATTTTCCGTTTAATTAATAAATGATTTAATAGATATTTTATACAATATCGATCATATTTTATAAAATATGGTCGATTACACCTCTCATAAAATATCTTTTATCAAAGATCTTTGTCAAAGAACTTTTGCCCAGGTAGCAAGGGTACATTATAATGACGTCAAAATCTGGTGATTCTGGTCAAAAAGACGTCAGTGCACTAAAAATCGACGACATAATGACGTCTTATAAATGACATTAAAATGACGTGCTACACATCACGTCATATTGTCGTCTTTTTTCGGTGTTAAATTTATTTATATTTTACCGGATTACAAACTTTAAAACTCGCTGATGGCATTTTGTTATCGTAAGCAGAGTGTAAAGTTTAAAAAAAATAAACCGTGTCGTGAGGGATAAGTATTGGCGTTTTTATTCGAGGATAAAGTTTTTTAACAATATCCAAAATAATTTATATTCTAAAGAGTTTGCAAAGATTCGGCAGTTTATTTCTGAAGATATCGAGTTCTTTTAATAATAAAATTAGATTAAAATTCATTAAAAAGCAAAATCTAGCCGTTGCGTGTTCCACTATAAAGCAAAAATTCGAATAGAAGTTAGTGGTTGAGTGGGTTAAGCGTCGTCTTTCAAGACACTTGTTCGAATGGGTTTTTTCGTTTAGTTGTGTTCCCGTATCAACAATCAAAATTACGAAGTGCGCTCGCCTACGATTTTAGTGTTCTCAGTGTTGTGTTTATTTTTAAGTTACTTTTAGGTCCATGTGAACACATCAAAAATTTTAATCTAGTTTTTAAGTCTGCCCGTGGCAGACAGGAGCTTCTAGCAACCCCCCTTGAATTTATTTCCAAGCCGAACCAGACCTACCCCACCCAGCCTCACACCCACCTCGGCGATGTTCGCCGTGGTTGTCTGGCTGGCTCCGGGCTAGGATCCGGTGAGGCACATATATTGTACCTGAACTTAAAATAAAATATTATTGTTGTTGTTGTTTTCAAGACACGAGATCCGCGGTTCGACCCTTGCTCATTCCATCTTTTCTTTTTTTTGTTAAAATAATTGCGAAAAAAATGTTAGTTGTCTTTTTTAAGGTAATTGCTTATAAAACTGATGTACGAATATACTTCTTTTCAATTTTAGGTCTGTTTCAGACCACTAAATATTCTATTTATGTTGTAGATGATATTATACCTTTACCGTTTTTTCTCCAACACTTTTCACAGGTTTGTATAAGTACTTCAATTTAAAACTTAAATTCTTAAAATAAACACATTTTTTTTAAGGAACCGCCACTGAGTTAATGTAATAATTACGTTGTTCAACAAGTACTTGTACTTCTCAGGTGACACTAGTGACAGTTTAATTAAATTAAATAAGTTCTTCTTAATAATTATAAATAAATAAAAATACTAGTAACTCGAAAAATTCAGGTTTGGGAACACGTAAAAAATAGAAAAAAAAAGAGAACCTGAAAGATTTTCATATATTTTAAATAAGGTTAGAAATTCAATTTCACATAATAAAGACTTCGTACACATCACCATAAATACTGCTTTTAGCATCCCAAATAACAGTTACTAAGATAGCTCAGTTGGTAGAAGAGTCAGTACTGTAATACGGATAATGGGAGACATGTAGGTTCGACCCTACCGCAATTGGTAAAGGTAAGTAAAATTGAATTTAATAACTTAATAAACATTATAATTTGCAGGCAACCCTTGTGAGAAAAAATTGGAGTGATGGTAAACAATATTAGATAATTAGATATGTTAATGTAAATAATATATACGGATGGCTAATAAACAAATTCATAGGACAAAGCTTATTTATGCATCAATTACTTTATTTTGATCAAGTAGACTACTAACTAGTAAGTAGTTTTATATGTTTCTATTACTAAAAAGATGTGGGGGATTACCAAATACAACCTGAAAAAGACGTCAAATTAACGTCTAGCATAAGACGTCATTCGTCTGAGACATTAGGAAGTCATTTTCACGTTTCATTTACGTCATCTAACTCGCCATTTCTCGTCAGTCCTGATCATTTTTTCACGTCATTTTCACGTGCCTTTGCTACTGGGTGTAGTCTAATGATGGCCAATGCAGTTTCTTTAAAAATCGTTTAAAATCCCCGCCTGTACCAATCCCGCCTGTATCAAAAAGTCGGAAATACAGCGCTATTCTGCGACGTACGTTTTGCTGTTTGAAAAAGTACTGAGAGTTGTCTATCTATATATACATATAATTGTTTTGGCAAATTTACGGACCTACTTTTTTTCACAGATTTACAACTTTTTCATAACTTCAACTGCAAGGATGTTTCAATTGTTAGATCGCCGGGCGAGAGAGTTTATCGCGCCTGGCGATCCATGCAGTTGCATGAATAAATTGCAATTACATATAGATGCGCAAGTAGGCGCAGCTTATCTTTATGCACGTAGACAGTAGTCACTTCAACTAACATCACTGCGAAAAATCACGGCACCCAGACGCGCCTGGCACCTTGTAAGTCTACACAAAGTTGAACTTTGTCTATAACACTCGTCTTTTTACACTATTATAAATAATGTTCTTAAACTAAATAATTTTCTAAACAAATTCAACAGCCTATGTAGTATTCTTCACTATATACACGTGTCTTATGCACAACACAACAATTCACGGAATAGTCAATTTGTAAAGAATTATCTCAACGCAAACTTTACTAGTATTTCACCGTATTCGAATCTCGGAAAGTAAGCATCGATTAAGGGCTACTTCGGCTTTCGACATCGGAGAGTAAAATAGGCCCAAGGTTGTTATTGTTCCGATGCCAAGAAGGCTGGAATGTTCCCTACCTGATAAATTAATCTCAGATTGCAAAATAGATCATTTTGAATTTTGGCCGCTACTTGTGAAATTTTACACACCGTGCCTTGGTGGCTGGAATACTTTCAACCTTCGGGGGGCCATCCCGGAAGAGATAGCCAGAGCTCTCATAGGCCGTGCACACATCTTTTGAGGAGGAACGGTATTAATGGGAGAACGATATTATGCTCAAGCTTAAGTTTCGGTTTGCTGGGGTTTTGGCACCGCAACCCATAAGGACAATCAAAGCCTCTAACAAACTTATGAAATCTTGTTAGTTCGTATACTTCATATTTTTTTAAATTTCAAAAAATGTATGTTCTTAACAAGAAATTCTACAACACATTGTGTTATATTAATAAATTTGAACCTTTTCCTAAAAAAAAAATAATATCTATACGACTACCGTATAATCCTTGGGTAAAACATGTAACAACTGATGAATAATTGTAGTCATAAATCCAACCTAACGTATTATGAACATAATTTCATTATAACTCACCTTTGACCAATTTTCATAATCATAACGGGCGAGTCAATTTTCCAAGGGAGGTCCATGTTTCTGTTTGACATTTAAAACGCCAAACAACGTTTTACTGTGAAATAACTTTATTTTTTCACCTGAAAAAGTTAAAATAGTCGTGGATAGTATTTTGTTCGCGTAAAATGGCTATACACCCTCCTCGTTGCTCGAACTGGACTGTCCAGTCCAGTTCGAGCAACGAGGAGCAGCAGTAGGCAGCTTTCAGCGAGAACCTGAAGATGGCAGATGGGATTCTGCCGAAACGTCGTTTAGACAACAATGGCTCCAGCAGGAGCCTATCAACTACGTGGGAAAACACCCGGAAGTACACCAACACTTCATATATATATATATATATATATATATATATATATATATAAATATATATTAGTTTTAACAAAAAAATAGTGCCCATCAAAAATAGAACTAAGTTTAGCGGGCTAGACCCTAGTAAAATGGAGAAATGGAGACCTACTAGAGTTCTTAATATTCACATGTCCTTTTACACCAAATTGGTTTATTATAGTAATGGGCACAATTGGATGATTCTAAGAATGGGAATATCAGTGTTTGGATGATTTCAAGAATCGGAATATCATCCGATTATAAAATTCCGGATACTAATTCTCTATTACCGAGATGTATATGAAATAAAATATTTTGAAAATCAAATATGTTAATTTCTTAACAATATTGATTTATATAATAAATGAAATTTACTGAAGTAAAATGTCATTTAGGTAGGCATAGCGTGTGTGAACGTAATAGTGTGAATACGTATATGTTTTGTGTATACATTCTAAAATAGTTCTACATGGTAAAATGTCGCCCAAAAAAACTGAAAAAGATACAGCTGATGACATACCATCTAATCTAATAAACAGTGAAAAATTCAAGACTTTTATAAAAAACATAGTACCTACAAGAAGAAAATGCAACACTTTTTGAAGAACTAAAAACACTTAAAGAAGAAATAATCATATCATATTACGTGAGTCAAATATTCAGCTCATTAACTTATGAAGAAATAATAATGCTAACGTAACAACCTAAAAACTACATTTTGATATGCTTTTTATCCCTGTTGGGACGATTCAGTACCTTTTCAGCAGAGGGTCGTAGGATGACTCGGTACATTTTGACATGTTTTATTTTTCCTTTTTTTTTCTTTTTGCATTGACTAAAGTAAAAGCTAACTACATTTTGAAATACAGAAAGGGCATCGGTTATATTGTTATTCAGTAAATGAAAATCGGTCAAATATTTATAGAGATAGAATTTTCCCCGGTATGATCTTCATTTTTTTTTTGTTTGGACACCTATAGATAATTTCGTGTATTACCAAAATAGAGACTTTTTCGAGAAGGCACGATATCAAAATCTGTTGCATAGTAAAGCCTGTTTTGTTGGCCTTCGTATGTTTCTTTTACAATGGGTGGTGCAATGCAGGAATTGAAAACAATGCTTCCACACACCTCAATCCTTTATCGTATTTTAATTTCATCGTACGGGTAAAGGTTATAAGTAAATTCTTAAATAAATACCATTACTTCCAAATAATGAAAAAAATGATGATATTTTAAGTATAACATTACATTATTTTTTTGAACCTATATCTCACGGAGAAGTTATCAATTTGTAATATTTTTTAAATAATTCTCTGGACAATTATATATTATTCATATTTTTATTACTTAATTTTCTAAAATTTCACTCAAGAATATAGCAATAGAAAATTATAAAATGCAGAAACATCAGCGGAGTGACTTCAGACTTACGATTTGCTTTTCGGGCGGACAGCCACTCTATACCGGACGTGGTCATGCATCTTTGTAAATAACTCTTTTATTTTTAATTTTTCGAAAAAACTCTATTTCAGATTTTTTGCCCAAAAAAGTCCGTACCTTGTACCGGTTATAGAGATTGATCGACGGAATACTTAATTTTCGATTTTTATTAGGAAACTCTTCGGTATTTGTGAGGCGGAAAGCAAAAAGGGACCTCTTGTCGGCAAATTCCAGTTTTTAGTTATTGATATTAAATGAATTAAGCTTTAATTCCGAACAATTTGGTGCAAAAATCATATCTCTATGTTTTTTTTTTGTTTAAGTTACTAGTGCGTTTATGAAAAGAGACCTCTTGTCGGTCCCATGTTATTTCTCCATAAGCAACAAGAGGTACCTTTTCCAGGGCTGAACATCAACTGCTTTATCGATTATTTTAAGTGTCTCATCCAATTATATCGGTTTTGTAATCGATTACAACTTGTAAAGGTAATAAATCGCAAAAATCCGAAAATCGATTATTTTGACCCAAACCACTAATTCGACTGTACTGAAAAATTGACATCGCCGACAAGAGGTCCCTTTTTGCTTTCCGTCTCACATTTGTAGAATTTATAAAAAAAATCAAGCTTTCCAAAATTTGTAGATTCGCTTTTGTTTTGTCAAATTTCTCGCAAACGTCACCTAATAGACTTAATCGAGCCCTACAATCGCCATTTTTGAAAATCAAAATCGGACGTTCGGTTCGTTCGTTATTAATTTCATTGGAAAATCATACTCGTCCTGGAAAAAAATACTTGCGGTCAACGGATTCGGGTCGCCAGCAATAGGCTTCATTTGTGGCCGTGTACTTCGATCCCACCAAGTCTCATCGAAATCGATCAATATCCTGGACAGTTATCGTGCTTCCTAGCCCGATTTCTAGAAAACCAGTTTTTTTAAAAAAATTCAATTTCCATTTGTTTTTCGACATAGTCTCTGGTATACTTATCTGTGGACCGTTGCTAGCGGCACCATTTCTTTTTTGAAATATCTCGATCCGACTGCCCGTTACCGACTTATTCAATTTTTTCCGAAAAACTTGAAACGTCTATACCGGGTACTTCCGATTTCCGAACGGAGTCTAGGTTCCACCGTTAAGGTTTTCTTAAGGCCTCCCATTAGCCACCCAAGTTTCATCGAAATCCGAAAACGGATTAGGGGGGGCCGAGCGTGACAGACCGACGGACGAAATTGTCTAAATTCGCTCTCGAGTCGATAGATACGACTTTCATTTCGATCCGACGTTTTTTTCAGGTTTTTTTTTTCAGGTTTCGATGGTCCACTGGAGAAATGCAAAACCTATACTACATTTTTTTCAAAATATAGTAACAAAGCGAAGTCCAAAAAACCCGGGATAATAAATAAACAAATCACTTCAATATCAGTTTAAAACCCTAACCATACGTACGCTCATGTCACAAAACCTTTAACAAACACTAGTCAGTCGAAAAGAAATGCCGATAAGGAGCAGGGACCAAGTGAAAACGATGTATAAAATAATGAATTAAAAAGAGACGCACTAAATTCAATAAAGGGAAACATTAAAGTTATCACCGGTACACAACTAAATGGCCACTTTGGCGGAAAACTCACTGGCGTAGAGAAGAAGGCTTATCTACAAGTATGCAAATTCAAAAATGAGGATGCTGATATTGATGATTTTAAATGATGTAGATGTGAGCAAAGTTGAATGTGAGAAACTTATTTCGAACTAGGGATTCCCCACGATTCTCTCCACACATTATTTAGAGCTGAATATTGGCCACGTGAAGTTGAAATTAGTAAGTTTCTGTTTCGCTCCAAACAAGACACAAGATCAGACGGGCAGGAATTTACAAACATTACAGGAAATAAATTATCAAGAAAATAATTCAACGAAATTCGAGGCTATCCCTTCCAAGAGAGGCAAAAAACCAGTACCGCATCAAAGTACCCAGATGAACTATGAATTCATTGTAAGCGGTTTTCCTCGAATAAAATTGAAAAGCTGGAAATTCCATTAAGAGAAGAAAATTCTTTGCTCCATTTTTTTGTAAGTCGCGAAAATAACCTAAGAAAAACGCATAATTTAGGTTATTTTCTGAATTTACAAAAAATTGGTGGGTGACGGAACTAAACGATTCCTATTTCGCATGTCGAAATACGGGTTGCCCAATGGAGTCCCAGAAACAGACCTCTTTTCACTTTTTTTTGTGTGTCTAAGTTATATATTTGCACACGCGGTTTTCTAGAAAATGGCGGAGGATCCGGTGATATTCAAACGGAAACAATTTTTAGTAAATCCCGAAAATAACCTAAATTATGAGGTTTTTTTTAGGTTACTTTCGCGACTTACAAAAAAATGGTGGGTGATAGAGGTTATTAAACATCTCCTGTTCTCTTGCATACTCCCACATCATATACTGGGGCAAGCAACAAACATAAACAGAGTTTTTATTCTACAAAAGAGGGCAATCAGATTAATATTTTCTCTTAACCCCTTAGACACATGCAGATTAATGTTTAAGGTTAAAAACATTTTAACCCCTGTTAGAATCGGCTCTATTTGTCAAAAATTATTTAGTAAAACTTCCACTAAACAATGACATTCACAAGAATAACACTCGTTCTTCAAATGACATACAGTTAATAAATATAAAAAACCGCTGCCCAAGGAATCACTACTTCCACATCCAAGTCACTCACAACGAAAAACTTTGTATGTGGAAATAATTGAGATAGAACTTTAATAATATAATATTTAAAATTCTCTACCCGAAAAACCCATAAAACGATACCCCACATCGGTAGTGGAATGGGGGTGGTGATAGGGGGTGGTAGTGGGGGTGGATGAAGTAAAAAAATATTTTGAGGTTTCTGGTTCTTGTACACACACTAAATCACAATTTTTTTTCATCCCCTGTGATAATGAGGTGGGGGTGGTAATGGGGGTGGCTAATGCCAAAAATTTTTTTGAGTCCTTAGCTTCTCTTGTATATACTAAATACCAATTTTATGGACTCTTACCTGCTTGATTTACCTATTTACCCCAAATTTACCCCCCAACCAATATAATTCAGTTCCAGATCTCTTTAAAGTACATATGTGTACAAAATTTCAAGTCAATATCTTAAACGGTTCCAGAGTAAACGTGCGCACAAAAAAAGTTACAGACAGACAGACCGACAGACAGAAATTTTTTTTTCGCTCAAACTTAAAATCTCGACGGTTCATGACATATCTGAACAATAAAATTTTTTTTAAATTTTTTTGTCGTTACTATACTTACGTTACTGGATGTGGAAGTAATTAGCGACTTCCAAAAAAGCTCATTTCATTCCTGCAGTGATATACAGGGTGTCTCACCAGGAACTGCTTCGATCGATATAGGGAAAAGTACGCACCAGAAAATCTTGAAAATTTAGGAAACTACTAATGGCAGTACGGCCAATCCAACTAAAATAACTACAAGTATTTCGCACTTCCGGTTATACCGGAAGTCGATACCAACTTGCTTATTTTAAATGGAAACACCCTATATCTTTTAGAGTTTTCGAAAAGAGCATAAAATTCTGAGTCAAAAACATGAAGGATACCCTATGCCGAAACCCAGCCGTTTCAGAGATATTTGACATTTTAAAAAAATTTTGACAGGTGTAATGGTTTATAACTTTTTTCGAGTAAAAGATACTCATTTGCTTTTGGGCACGTAGAAAGAATACAAGGAGAGCTGCACTCTACAATTGAATTCTATTCAATAATAGTATACCAAGTGTTCCATTTTTGACGTTACATTTTGTAAACTTCAAACCGCGAAAACTTGTTTAGGTCAAATGGAACACCCTATATTTTTTACATCAAGTTATGTAAAATTAAATTTCTTTTTTTCAGATACCAGCATTGTGGGGGTTTAAGTTACAACTTTTTTAAATATTTGCGATTTTCTTAGAAATTCAAGAAATGTTATTAAAAATTTTATCAAATTAGCCATTATTAGAAACAATCAGTAATTTCATCATTCTATTATGTCAAAAAATGCCACTGTATTTAAATTACACCCACGAAGACTTTTTGAATTTGTTTATTATTTATGGAGAGTGCGATAAAATAATATCAAGAACTTGTAATACATTTGTTACTAGATATCCACAAAAACGAAAAATAACACGAAACACTGTAACATACCTATTAATTGGATTAAAGACACTTTGTATAAACTAAAATAGCTAAGTTGAAATCAACTAAAAACATGATTCCATTTTAATTAAATTATTGTTTAAAATTCCGCCCTCGAACCTCCACACATTTTTCGCACCTTCGGATTAGTTCTTCATGGTTAGCTCTCTTAATTGAATCCTGTGATAAGTTTTGAAATCCATTTCTTACTCTCTGTATATAATCTTCAATAGTTGTTATTGGGCTCTCATAAACTTTATTTTTAATAGTTTCCCAAATAAAATAATCTAGAATTGATATATCGGGCGAGCGAGGAGCCATTGGCGATCCATTGATCGTAAAAAGTTTCTTGTAAAAAATTATTTATCAAATACGCCTTATGTGGGGGAGCACCGGGGGGAGCACCGTCGTGCTGACAAAAAATGTTTCTGTGTTCGGCGAAAGGTAAATTTTCTAAATAGTTATTACTCAAATTTTGTAAAATATTTAGTACTTTTCACCTAAAAAAAAAACAAAAACAAAAAAAATTAACTATACATATTAGCAGAAGAAGAAATCTTTTTAACTTACTGTTTAAATTTTCTTGATAAAATACTAATGTCACCACTCTCTTATGGCGCAGTAAACATTAAACTGCCAACTTTCTTGAAAATTTCGCTATATAATATTTCCCAAATAAGAATCGTCGTCTACCGACCTTTTATTAGAATAAATTCACAAAAATTTTGCCTTCTTAGGAAATCTGTTTCATTCAATCGTTGAACCATTTGGAATGAAAACGAGTGAAATCTATGTTTAATTAATCCTATCCTGTAGAGTGGTGATTAGTAAATAAAAAAAACAAATTAATTAAGATTCTGTGAACTGAATCCTCGCATAGTCCCGATTCCAGAGCAGCTTGACTTAATGACGTCATTGAAAATGCATGAAAATATCCCATAATTACTATTTCTACGTTTTTGTCACCAACAATAGGCTTCCGCTTTTGGAGGAATTCTTGCCGTTTACCAACAATTCTTGAATTTCTAAGAATATGGCAAATATTTCAAACAGTTGTAACTTAAACCCCCACAATGCTTATATCAGAAAAAATGGAACTTAATTTTACATAACTCGATGGAAAAAAATATAGGGTGTTCCATTTGACCTAAACAAGTTTTCGCGGTTTGAAGTTTACAAAATGTACCGTTAGAGATGGAACACTTGGTATACTACTATTGAATGTTATTCAATTGTAGAGTGCAGCTTTCCTTGTGTTCATTCTACACGTCAAGAAGCAAATGAGTATCTTTAACACGAAGAAAGTTATAAAGGTTATTGTAAACCATTACACCTGCCAATTTTTTTTTTAAATATCAAATATCTCTGAATCGGCTGGGTCTGGCACAGGATATCTTTCATGTTCTTGACTCAGAATTTTATGCTCTTTTCGAAAACCCTAATATAGATAGGGTGTTCCATTTAAAATAAGCAAGTTGGTGTCGACTTCATGTACAGGGTGGACCATTTTAATCTACTTTTGCAAATATCTCGTCGTGTAAGCTACCAATTAAGAGAAATGACAAAATGACAAATGACAAAAGTTGTAGCCCCCCCCTCCCCCTAAGGGGGCCATCTGATAACTTTTATATAAGTCATTTTTCAATTGTTAGCTTAACTGGCGAGATAATTGAGTTCTTGTGATCTCAATTGTTGGTATTGGGCCTGAGTAAGACATACTGGAAACATTTTTGAAAATCATGTTTTAACGTATTTTTTTTCGTAGAATTAGATTCTGCGATAAAAAATAGGGGTTCCTATTTAAAAAACCAAAGTTTGGTATCACAGGGCCTCACCAAGGTCACGGACCCGGTGCCCGACCACAGAATTAGATGACCCTGATGCTAAGTGAATAAAAGTTCGCAATCATAATTGGATTGAGCTTCTTTAATAGGCAATTGATAAAAATAGCAAGTATGTGCTAAGTGAATATGAGTTCGCAATCATAATTGGATTGAGCTTCTCTAATAAATAGTTGATAAAAATAGCAAGCATGTGCTAAGTGAATATGAGTATCATAATTGGATTGATTTCTCAAAGATGTCGCACCAGCTATAGCAGCTTTGGCTAAAGAAAAGCTGGCGAGACAATTAAAATAGTGAATGAGTTTGTAATCATGATTGGATTGAGCTTCTCTAAAAGATGTCGCACCAGCTATAGCAGCTTTGGCTAAAGAAAAACTGGCGAGACAATTAAAATAGTGAATAAATAATACATTGATACACTTGATAAGCTAGTTTTAAAAAAAAATGTAGGGAGAAATATAGAGTACGTACCGTAACATGTACATAATAAAATAAGTAATAACAAGTTTTCTGAAGATCTAATTTGATTCGTATCTCGGTACTATCTTCATGGAGAGACTGAGGAATCCGTGTCTAGCGAAGATATCTATGGAACGGTCGACCTTTAGCTGGCTGTCTTCGTTATGGACGTCGTCTGTCATCAGCGGTTAGCAGCACGAGCAGTTTGGTTCGGCCCCATATTCTTGTCGCAACTGGAACAGCTGTCTAGAATGTCCATGGGAGATTACTTTCGGCATAACTATTTAACAACACTGTCAAAAGTTATTAAACTTCAGTCTTCATAATTAATTTTTGACAACTGCCTTTAACTCTTATGGACTCTCTGAAGAAATATAACGTGTGAAGTTCGGGGTCACCAATTATAGCCAAGAAATGCTATTAATAAATATATAAATAAGTTGTAAAAGATTTTACTTTCAAAAATATATAAAAAATGTTATAATAATTGTTTTTTGTCATTTATCACCATAATTATTATATACATATGTAGTACGTACCCTACAACCCCCTTAGATCCCAACAACTTTTGTAGAGCTCATTTCTTAATTGGTGGCTTACGCAACGAGATATTTGCAATAATATATTAAAATGGTCCACCTTGTATAACCGGATGTGCCAGATGCTTGTAATTATTTGGATTGGCCACACTGCCATTAGTAGCTCTCTAAATTTTCAAAGTTTTCTGGTGCGTACTTTTCCCTGTATTGATCGATGCAGTTCCTGAAGAGACACCCTCTATATATCCATATATAGAGATACGGCATATGTAGTTTTATATAACCTGTGATAAACGAGAACAAGAAAGAAAACAGAGAAATTAGGAAAAGTTAGACGGATGTACTACGGCTCCCAGTACGTAACACATTTCGTGAATCTTATTTTTATCTCCTTGGCGTGTGTCAACGTAAGGCATCGACACCTATCGCTTGTAGTGGGAATAGACACGTCTTTCTTTTCCTAATTTATCTGTTTTTTTTTCTTGTGCTCATTTAACTCAGGACCCATATATAAAACCGTATTTGCCGAATCTGTATGAAAGATATATTGTTTGCCCTTGCATATCTATGAGTCGAGCCAGCAACGATTTCGGAAACTGACAAGTAGTAAATAATCGGTAATCTCGGCTCACTCGGAACTCGACATCGGAATGCCATGTCATCTGTCCTCGCGAAGCATCGGTCGCTGACTGTGCAGTGAGCAGTAAAAATCGTCTAAATTATATTTTCCCTGATATTTTCTAATAATCGGATACTACTACAATTTTCATCCAAATAGTCCCATAACTATATTTCTCAAAAGTATCTAATTTCAATTAATAAAAATAGTTTACATGTGAACCTAGCAAAATTAAGTCAATTTGACATCACAAAATGACGATGACGTCGCTGGGGTGTGACATAATGACGGCTTCTTTACGTCATTGTTACGTCATTCTAGAGGTCAAAATGACGGCTTAGGTGACCTAAAAATGACGTCAGTCTTTTGCCTACGGGACCTTAGTCATACCCCCGAGTTTGTGATTAGGCATACCTAGATTTGTATATCTTAATTAGTAACTGAACCTGAGGCAGTAAGAAAAACTACTAATTTAATATCATTTACATAATTTATTTATTATTTATTATTGATAAATACTACATATTCTACTTAATTGTATAATATTGAGCATCCGTTAATATACAAGTATTCGTCTAAGCGTTCAAGTAGCAGAAAGAATAAATTTAATTTAATAATTACTTAAGCTACATTCAAAATAAAAAAGGTTTTTTTCTGCTAGTCAAACAACTTAGACAGATTCGGGATACGCAACACAAATTGTAACACTAATATATGAGCCCGCATAGTACATTTAATGGCTTATCAAAAAAACGACACTTCAAAAATTCTAAATACAAAAGTGTAAAAATTTAATTCAGTCATGTTCGTTATAAATAATCTAATCGAGTATACATTCGTGTGGATCACTTCATAATTTTCGCGCGATTGTTGCACCACTCTCCACGTACAGGAATCATCCGAGATTCCCTTTAAAAAGGCACAATACCTAGTTAATGTCCATTTTGGCACCCGAGAATGCTTTTCAGTTAAAGTTCGAGACTATCTTCAATTATTATAAAATTGTCTGTATCACTTGCACAATACTGTTGCATTGTCACTATTTTACAAAAACGTTCATCTTCTCCTTCTTGACGCCGCCGCTGCTATCATCTGCCTAAGCATCGGCTCTGGACTACACGCTTTTGGATCACATTTCATTTCTCCGTCCCCGCCGCACCTGAAACAATTCAAAGTTACGTTAATAACCAGCATATTTAACTCATTCATAAAAATATATTGAATTTTTAAAATTATAATTACACTAAAAATGTTTTTAGCAAATTATAAATCCTATAAAATATATCCATTTTCAACCACGCGTACGAAAAAAAAAACCAACCAAAATAACATTAAACTTCAAAGTACCTTATAATTCAGAGTACCCGTGAATAATTCCTATAAGGAATTTTCTGTTCATTTAATGTGGAGGGGGGTTGCCACAAACATTAATTAATATTTTCCACAAAAATATCGTCGCCGGTATGCCCGCCATATTGAAAACATGACAGGGAAAATAGGTATTTCTCAATTATCTCCTTCCGGTCGGTTCTATGCAAAAATACAACGAAATGCACTCCACTAAGACGAAATAATTGTATATGGAAATTTAATAATATATCGTCTACCCCAAGAACCCACAAAACGATATGCCTCGTCGGTAGTGCGAGTGGGGGTGAGTGAAGTGAGAAAAATTCTTGAGGCCTTTGGTTCTTGTATACACACTAAATCACAATTTTGTCTTTTTGATGAGGTGGGGGCGGTAAGGGGGTGGCTTATGCCAAATTTTTTTTTGAAAATTTAGCTTCTTTTATATATACTAAATACCAATTTTATGAACTCTCACTTGCTTGATTTACCTATTTACCCTCATTTACCCCAATTCACTCCTCAATCCTCCAACGGAATGAGATCAAAATATAAACTAGTTCCAGATCTCGTTAAAATACATAAGTGTACCAAATTTCTGCTTCTGAAATTATATTTTGGAATATTCAGAGTCTCAAAAGAATGGATAAACTGATTAATATAGATCAACATTAATTTTTTCGGGATACGAATGAACTGAATTATATTAAAAAAAAAAAACACTTACGTGCAGTGCAAGCAAGGCCCAGAAGCGGACGTAATCTCAGCTCCTACTTGATAGGCCCGCCCTTTAATTTGACAGCCTGACCTCGTTACTCTACCCTTATACGCATGGGACAAGAAATGAGGTGGCAACGTCGTAGTAGTTGTCGTTGTTGATGTTGTTACATTGACTGCCGTTGCCATTCCAACGGGACATTCATACCGCGGGCAGCAGAAACCTCTGATTGGTTCCTCATGACACCTTGGAATTGGTGGAGGACAACTTTGCTGGAGACAAATGATATCACTCCTAAAGCAGAAGCAGAAATCACAGGGATCATCTCTTGGAATTTGTTGTGCGGACACATACACTTTTCCGCCATACCGGCAAGTCCCTGGGCCAAGAGGACTCTGGTCCTCGTCTTCGTAATCATCTACTGGAGACTGATAGTCTGGTAGTTCTGGTACTTGTTCTCCAGGAATCTCATGACCAGGAATCGGTGGCGGGACATACGAAGGAGCCGAGGTCGATGGTCCAGCCGTGGATATTGGAGCTGTTACAGTGGCCGAAGTGGAAAGTTCGCCTGCGACAGACTTTTTAGTGGATAACTCTTCGTATCCTGATGTGTATGGCGCGGAAACGTTACTTGGAGCTTGAGTTGTTAATTGTTGAGATGTAAACATTCCTTCTTCGTCCTTTTCAGTTGATACTACTGGTTCAGTTTCTGATTTTACTGTCTCAGCGGTTGGTGTTTCCGTAGTGACGTATGCGACAGTAACTGTTTCTTTTTCTGTTACAGACGGTATATGATATGCCTCAGTTTCCTTATCGATTGGAGCATGAGTAGGGAATTCTCCTTCTTCTGGTTTCGTTATGTCTTTCTCTTTTTCGGTAACAGGTACTTCATGTTCCTTTTCAATAATCAGGCCTTCCTCAGTGACCGGAACTATTGGGCCCTCTTTTCCAGTTTCCTTTTCTTGCAAAGTTGGCTGAGTTACCTCACCTATTTCAGTAGAAATAGTTGTAAACTCAGTTGCTGTGGGTTTACTTCTTTCTGATGTGGTAACTGCACCTGTTTCCTCTTCTAGAGTTAGTGACGTAGTAAGAGGAATTTCGGTTATAGGTTCTCCTTCTAGTTTGCTCTCTTCTTGAGGTACTGAGATTGTAACTACTTCTGTTACATCGGTAGGTTCTTCCACTGACTGCGTCGATGTGCTTTCGGAACTTGCTTCGATTATGGGAGTTACTGTTTTCTCGCTTTCTTCTTTCGCTACCTCCGTTACATGATCTGCTTTTTCTATTGGTTTAGGAGTTATTGATTCTTCTAGTTCTGTTACGTGTTCTAAAGTGGGGCTTGTGGTTTGCAATGTTTCATGTAAATCAGTCGTTTGTGCACTATATTCAGGTTTCGCCGTGCTAACTCTATCTGGATAACGTATTTCTGGTTGTGATTCTGTTGATCCTTCATCATGTGTTGGAGCACCTTCTGTCGGTTCAATTTGATCGGCTGGTTTTCCGTCTGGTTGTTGGACTTCCGTAGTAATTTCTGGTTTAATTGGTATTTCAGTTTCAGGGGATACTTCACCTTCTGCAACAGGTTGTTCAGTTTCCACGTCTTCTGGTAGTTTTTCAAATGGTGATGTCGCTTCAACCATAGTTTTAGTGACAGATTCTGGTAATATTGAGGGGGAAGTGACAGCTTCTTCTATTTCAGGTATAGCTGCAATTTCTTCAGGAGATTTAGTTTCTTGACTAGATCCTACAGTTGCAGATTCAGAAGTCTCTTCGGATTCAGTACTCAGTTCCTCATGTGCCTTCTCTGTAACTACAGTTTCATTATCAGAAATAATATGTTCTCCATCCGATGGTTTGGATTCAATACTGGATTCAGTAACAGTATCTGGAAGTTTCGTGTGATCAGATTCTGGGACAGTAGCTCCTTCATCTGAGGTTTTAGGACCTTCTGTTACACTTGTAGATGCTTCTTCCTCGGGTTGATCTGTAACTATGATACTTGGTGATTCAGGCAATTTCTTATCTGTGGATGTTTCTTCACTTGAAATGGTATATTCTGTAGTTGAAAATTCATCAGTTGCAATTTGTTCAGTAGCTGTGGGTATTTTACTAGTTGATAATTCACTCTCTTTTACGGACTGCGTTACCTCAGTTTGTGTTTCTTCACTAGGCTCTACATTTGGTTTATCAGTGTAAGGCTCTTGGCGTTTTTCTGTGGATTCCTCTTCGGTAGTTGACACTGTATGCTCAATATCTTCTTCAGCTGCTGGTGTTACTGATTTTTCAGGGAGCTGAGATTCCTCGGTTGGCAAAACTGGCACTTGGCAACTTACATCATCACAGTGTTCAGGAATAATCGGAGTTTCATCTATTTCATTTCCAATTTCATCCTGTGCGGGATGTTGTTCTTCGTCAACAGATCCGGCTGGTCTAGCTGATGCCTCAGTTGTGATTGCTTCTTTTGTTTCTGTTACAACATCACTAGTTTCAGCACCAGGTGTACCAGTTTGTGACTCAGGGACAGCACTTTCCGTAGTAACTGTTTCAACTATCGGAACTCCCGCGTCAACTTCTGGTAATATTTCTGTTCCAATTTCTATTTTGTCTGTCGTTGAAGGTTCTGAGATCTCAGGTTTTATAGTTCCTTCCTCTATAGATTTTGATGTAGTTGGTTCATGAATAGGAACATTGGAAGTCTCAGCTATTTCAGTTGCTCCTGTTCCTTCTTCAATGTGTCTTGTTGTAGTTGTTTCCTCAGAAGGTATCGAAATTCCAGTAGACTTTTCAGTGGCTTCTTCACTTGGAATTATCTGAATGCCAATAGTAACAGGTTTTTCTTCTTCTTGAACCACTGTGGTTGTTTCGACAACATGACTATCTGATTCCATGCTGGTAACTCCAGGTACAGCTAAAAAGAAAGTTATTTTTGAAAAACCAATACTATTACAACATTAATATTTATACTTACAGCAAGTGTATATAGGACAACAGCTATCAGGAGTGTGGAATATTGGCATACAGCCTTGTAAATTATTTGGTGGCGGTGTGCAAGATACTGATTCACATTGAAGTATTGAGCTGACACATCTGCATGAAGTTTGACACTGGTTAATTGGTGGCACATTTGAATTATTTTTATAAGTTTGTCCATCAACCAAGCAGTTTCCTTCTCCAGGTATTCCATGTTCTTCTTCATCTTCAAGTCCAGATTCAGTAGTGGCTTGCACACTAGCTTGTGTTGTTTCGGTGAATTCAGGAACACCAGTTGCAACATGTTCGGGTAATTGTGTTCCTTCTGGAACAGTTTTTTCTGTAGGCTGTGTTTGTTCGAATGTTTCAGTAGTTTCAGTGGCGGAAACTTTAGAATCAGGGACTTGACTTGTTTCAGGTATAATATTTTCAGGAATATGAGTAATTTCGGATACCTCATCAGGAGATTGCGTACTTTGTGGAATTTCTGGTTCACGGGTTTCTGTATCTTCTGGAGAAACTTGTTCTGGTGCATGAGTACCTTCAGATGCCACTTGTTCAGGAAACTGGGTAATTCCTTCAGTTGAAACAATTTCAGGTGCATTGGTACTTTCAGGAATGATTTGTTCGGGTACGTGAGTGCCTTCTGGAGTTTCAACTCCCAAATCCACTGAAGATACAGTACCTTCGGGAGATATTTGTTCAGGTTCTTGAGTACCTTCATGAATTCCTTCTGTAGCTTCAGTGGTTTCAGGAACAATTTCTTCTGGAGTTTGAGTTCCTTCCGACATAGCTTCCTCAGGGGTTTGAGTACTTTCAGATACTTCTTCTGGCTTATATGTACTACCTGTGGATTCCCACAGAATGCTATGTGTGGTTTGAGGAATGACATCTTCAGGACTTTTTGTAACCTCAGTATTAATCTGTTCTGGATTTTCCGTATTTTGCGGAACAACATCTGCCGGAACCCTGGAACTTTCTGAAGAAGCTTCTTGAATAATATCGGTGATTTCAGTAATGTCATGGTCTGGCTTGGAAGTGCCTTCCGGATATTCAGTGCCTTCAGGTACAACATAACCTGAAGTCGTACTATCTGTAGTTTCTTGAGAGATCTGTGTACTTTTAGAAACTTCCTCCGGAAGCTCAGTGTTCTCAGGAATGATACTTTCTGGATGTTGAGTTCCCTCAGGAACAATTTTGTCTGGAATTTCGGTTACGTAAGTAATCTCTTTCTCAGGAGATTGAGTAACTTCAGTCTGCTCTTCTTTAGAGGTATCAGTGCTAATAGGAAGGTTTTCGTAAGGTGATCGAGTTTCTTCAGGTTCAATGTGTTCTGGTATTTGAGTGCTTCCCGGGAATAATTCATTTTCTGTCTCTTCAGGTCTACTTGATGTTATTTCGGGGATAATAGTGGCCTCAGGTTCTTCAGTTTCAGTTTCATCAGGCGTCTGTGTTGTTTCAGGAACTGTAGATTCTGGTATTTCAGTTCGTCCCGGAATCTCGGCTTCTGTCGCAGTATCCTGCGGTGCTTTAGTTACTCCTGGTGCTTCTTGTTCTGGAGCTTGAGTCTCTTTATGCACAGTTATTTCAGGGGCTTGTGTTCCTTGCGGTGCAAATGTTTCAGGTGTTTGAGTTGCTTCAGCAGTTAATTCTGGAGATTGCGTTCCTTCAGACGAAATTACTCCAGGAGTTTGGGTTTTATCAGATTCTATTTGTTCAGGGCTTAAAGTACTTTCTGGTTCTATTTCATTTTCTAAATCAATCGCTATGGGAGTAACGGTTACAATTCGTTCTTTTTCTGTTGATATTTCTGGTTGTCCTTCAGAAAGAGAAGGCGTTACCTTTGTCGTATCTTGTTCAATTGGTTCTTCGGTATGGGTAATGCTTTCCTCTGTTACTTGTTCTGGTCTTGGTTCTTCCGTGGATATGTCTCCGGAACCTTCAGCATGCTGTGTGTCTTCCGGTTTCTGCCCAGAACCTTCTATATCTTGGCCAGATCCTTCGATCTCTTCTGGTTTCTCCGTCGGTTCGCTTACTGTCGGAGGTTGTTCATCTTCATGAAGAGGTGCTACAGTTTGAGGGATGTTAGAAATAATTTCATCTGATGTCGTCGTGCTTTCTGGTAATTCATCTTTTACTTCTGCTCCAGGAACTGGTACTTCTCCTTCTTTTCCAGGAACTACAGGAGTGCAACTAGTTTCATCGGTGCAAGGTTCAGATATCGGCCTTTCGTCCACTTTGTTGATGTCGGTAGTTTGGTTAACTACCTCTTCTGTAACAGCTAAAGCGCATTCAACTTCACTATCACAACTTTCTGTAGCTGTTATTTCCGGAATATGGCTTTCTTTTTCTGACCCAGGTGAAGGGCAACCGCTTTCAGTATTACACTCAACCGAAGTGCCTTCTTCAGGTACCTTACTGGGTTCTATAGTGCCTTCTTTTTCAGCCGTTGAGACACAGCCATGCTCAGAATCGCAAGATGTCGGACTTTCGGGAATAATACTTGTCTCTTTACCAGATTCAGGTATTTGTCCTTGTGGAGCACAGTTTTCTTTGGTACATGATTCAGTAACACCTGGTATTTCATTATCTTCTTCTTGCCCAGGAGCACAGCCGTGTTCGTTATCACAAGGAGGTACTTCAGGAATACCTGGTACAGCTTCCGTAATACTAGGAATAGCTTCGGTAGTTATTTCTGTTTTATTTTCAGAAAGGTCAGTTACTGCTTCAACGGGATGACCAGATTCAAGTTTAGTAGCATCGGGTTGTACAGTTTCACTTGATTTTGGCAGTTCTGTAGTAAAAATAATTTTTTCAGTTGTTTGTATTTCTACTGATTTTTCTGTTTCGTGAACTTCCGAATCGGGCTTTATAGACGTCGAATCTGGAGAAATTGTTTCAAAAACATGATCCATTGATTGAGGTTTCTTAGTTTCTGTTGTTGGAATTTCGGTTACAAATTGAATTTCTTCCTTTTCAGTTGTAACATGGCCACCTTCCTCCTCTATTCCATCAAAGGACGGTTTTTCTTCCTCATGCGTTACTCCAACTTCTATCTTCTGAGTTTCAGTTATTGGAACAGCTTCTGTGACAGAGGGGCTTACCCTAGTTACTTCTTCATCAGGCTTTATCTCTTCTGAAATTGGTTCTTGGACAGAAGAAACAAGTGTTGTTGTCTCCTTGGGTTCAGAAACTCCTTCTTCTTCCAATGAAATACTTGGTTTAACTGTTTCAGAAATTATATTTTCAGTGGTAGTTATTTCTTTGGGTAATTTTGTTTCAGTTTCTTCTGTCACAGAAGGTACATCTGGTTGTTTAGTTACATCTGCATGAGGTTGTTCTTGTTCGATAATTGTTGTCTCTACTTCAGGAACTATGGAAGATTCTGTTTCAGGTCTTGCCGTAGTTATAATAGGTTCGAGAGGTTGAACAGTTTGCTGGCAACTTGCTCCACTGCAATATTCTGGAGAAATATGTTCTTCTCCTGGTCGTTCAGTGTCGGATGCTGTAACAGGTTCCGAAGTGACCGACTCCTCAGTGGTTTCTGTGTGTTCTTCTACCGAAATATCTGTAGACAAAGTGCCACTTACGTCAGTTCCGGATTCCACTGGTATTTTAGGTTCCTCAGTTACTTTAACTTCAGGTTGTTCCGTTACTTGGCCATGATCCACGTTTTCAGGTTCAGGAGCTAAGGTACCAATTGGCTCTAGTTCTCCAACACCGCTACCTTCTGTTACTTGGTTTTCATCCTCATGTGGTATTTCTTCAGTCGGTGAAAGAGTCGTTTCAATTTCAGATTGTTCAGTTGTATGAGGCTTCTCCTCAATTTCACTTTGATCTATAGGCCTTGTATGTTTATCTTCTGTGTCTAATTCTGGAACTTGAGTGGCACCTAGTTCCTGTTCTCTCGTTGGTATGCCTTCTGTAACTTCGTTTTCATCTTCGTGTGGTAATTCTTCATGGTCAGTGTCTTCATGTTCATCATGAGCAACTGGTTCAATAAAGTCTGTAATAACATCTTGTTCCGTTATTTCAGTCGTTATAGGTATGTGTTCAATTTCCTCTGGGACTGTAACTGCAAGTTTTTGGTCATCACTTTCTGGTGTTTGAGTTTCTTGAACAATTCCTTCCGTTACAACTATACCATGATCAGTTTGTCCTTCATATTCGGTTACAGGTTTTTGTTCTTCAGCGAATTTTTCTGTGGTTTGTTCAGATTTTTCTGTTACCACAGCTTCTATTGTAGTTGTTCCAGATTCGATCTTACTTTGCTCAGTAATAGTTTCAGGGCTTGTAGTTGTTCCTTTCTCTGATCCAGTAATCGTAGATGTAACTGCCTCAATCATTTCCGTGACTTTGGAAGTTACAGCTTCTACTGCTTCACTTATTTTAGATGTGATAGCTTCAACTGTGCCACTTTCAGTAACAGGGCTTTCTTCTGGAATAGTGTGATCGTCGATTATTTCTGTTGTAGATTCGCTAACTCGCCCTTCTGTTTCAGATGACAGTTGATCTTCTGCAAATGTTATTTGAGGGATAGGTGCTTTAGTTGTCGGTCCAGCTTCATCATCTATAGCGGTAGGTAGGGTTGTAGGTACTTCATAATATGATAGTGTGGTTAGATCCTCTTCAGATAAATTCTCACATTCGTATGTATCTGGACAGCACTGGCCTTCTTTTGGTGCTAGAGCGGTACAGTTAACTTTATCCAATGGCGTAGGTCCACATTCTTGAACAGCACAAACAATATCACCTCTCATACAATAACATTGCTCGCACGGTACATCCTTTTTGACTAGTGCTCCATCGGCGTACACTTCGTTGTTGTAAATACAATCAGTTGGTGCAGAAGTTGGTGGCAGTGTAGTTGTAGTAGTTGTAAGTAGTGGCCTTGGAGTAGTTTCTATTTCTGGGTGCTCTAAAATAAACAATATTCGTCATAATTAATTGCTCGTTTCTTCTATGATATTGTCATAACTTACCGCAATCGTACCGCACAGGACAACATACTCCATCAACGTAAACCGGACGACAACCTTCTACAACTTTTCCAGTCAAAGTGCAATCTTGTATAATACAAGCGGTTTTATTTCTGATGCAGTAACACACTTCGCAGGGGTTGTTTGGATTTGAGGGCACCTTGGCACCATCAGCGTAAAATAGGGTTTCGATAGTGCAACCATACTCATTAGGATGTCCAAGTTGTGTAGAAGGTGTGGTAGAAGCGTGAGGTAGTAGCTGTACGTGCACTGTGAACAATTCAGTAAATTAGTATTATTTGAAAGAAACAAGAATATTGCGTCAATTACCTTCTGGACAAGTGATGACAGGACAGCATTGGTCGACTTTCTTTTCTACTTTGCAGTCCTGACCGATAGCCTTTGTGAAAGGACATACCCTGAGGTAACACATGAGCATCCTGTTATGGCACGTACAATTCAAGCATGGTTCGTTCGTTATTATTCTATCTCCTTCGTCGTAGTGTTCAAAATTGTAGTAACAACCAGTTGCATCCGCGACTGAAAATATTTATTATTAGAAGGTTTAAAGTACTGATACTGGGTACAGATAATGGAAAGTATTAAAATGTAATTAACTAATAGAAATTTTCAAAGGCACATTATTTTGCGATGAAGAGTTATATTTATGTATGTGAGACGGTGCGGCGTGTACGTATTGTAGTGTATATGTACAATATTTTTTACTGTTTTAATTATAGTTTCTTGAATAGCGAAGATTCTACTCTAAGAGTTGGTACAATTTTTAAATTGATTTGAAAATTGACATTGAAAATTGCCGTAATTAAACCCTATAGATTTCTTAATGACTCGTAGAGCAGTTTAATTATTATAAATAATTATTTAACACCGTCATGAGTATACGCATACGCGGACCATTTCCATCGTGCTCGGCGTTTGTTGTATAAGCAAATAAAAATAATATAAAACAATATATTTTTTTTTACCTCGCTCTGACTCAAAAACAGAACAATTAATTTGTTTCTAATTTTTACTGCGTTGTCATTAAATATATGTTAACAAAAGGTGCCAATATGAAGACCACAAATATATGTGTAGAAAGCATGAATCTCTGTCTAAGGCTATGCCGATAAAATGTTAAAATTTGGAGGAGTAAGCTTTTATCTTTCGAAATAGGTACAAAGTATATTGAGAAAAATAAAGATACGGGATGAAGAAAACTTTTTTATTTGAAACTTTTTTCTGGGACTGGTAGTTTTCATGAAAATATGGCCCATAAATAGATTTTTGAAAATCACCAACCACAAAACCAATATTGTTAATGGGTTTACACATGACTAAACTAAAATCGTACATCGTTATTTTCTTTTATAAAAATACATTATTCGTTGCTAATTCCGACTAAACAGTGGCCTCCAACAGTACGCTCAACATTATTTAAAATTAGTCTCAATTTGATGTTCTCTGTGATCTGTGAGAAGACATGTGTGAAGTTTTATCATGGCAACTGATACTCAAGGTATGTATCTTCATTGCTTATATCATAAGATAGATTTATATAATCTAAATTACTTCGTTTAAAGTGTAATTAATAAAAATAGAAATATCAGGAAGTTTACATAGACTTATATTAAATAGTAACAGTTAGGAACAGTAACTATTTACTATGTTGGAAAGCATATACTTCAAGAAGATATACATTTTAAGTAGGTAGTAGCGGCTGGTAGAACATTTTTAAAAATGTTGTTTTAGAGAGACGCATCCACCATTGCGCGCAGAGAATTATTTCAAGTTCATAAGATCCTGTTAGGCCTATTTAACCTCGGAGCAGGGCTGGCTCCAGGTATTTTGCCGCCCCTCTTATATAAATAACATCAGGTATCTTTTCAGTCCGTTATTTTTTATAACATTTTAAGAGTCACCTACTGAATATTCTTGATGGTTTGTTTTAGTTGTATTTAAAAGGGTAAAATAAATTAATTGAAAAAATTAACCGTACTGAAACTTAAAAAAAATACCACACCACAGAAATCAGACAAGAAATAAAATCACATATAAGAAACAGAATGTATGTATGTAGCCTACCTTGGGTAAACAAAAAACTAACAATAACAAATTATTTATATAAGGTTAACATTACTATTACTATGTTAGTGAAACAATTGTTTCCTAGCTTTTTTATATTTTTTGGTAACTGGGGATTTGAAGAATTTGCCGCCCGCTTCGCCCCCCCCCCCTCCCTAGAGCCAGCACTGCCTCGGAGTGCTGAAAGTCAATCCCGGTTGATTTCATATATGACTTCCAGAGCCGAAATGTATGAACATGAGCACTTTAAGGAAATAAAAATTGATATTTCCACCAAAATAAATGCATTTACTGAAAAAGTATTGGCTACAAAGCTAAAGAAACAGCAAAACTGTATGTAATATCGTCACTTTGTTCTGTTGTATTATTACTTTCTGTGGATCCTTTCTAGTACTCGACAAATGATGGCATTATATGCAGTATATCTGAATTTGTTTTGTCTTTAATTCACCCTGCGATAGAAGTAGTCAAAAACTTGCTTTGAGTATCATGCCTCTGATATTTTAAAGAGTTTCACCTGCATGTGTCTGCCTTTACATCTGTGTCCGCTCATAACTCGAAAATGGCTGAACTTATTTTTATGAATCTTTCAACAAATTATTCTTCCACTTGTATTTTAGATATGATTATTATACCTGGGTTGATACGGTTGATCAGATAATTATATAATTTTAATTAACCGTGCACATCAGCGACTGCAAATTTTTTGAAAAATTATGATTCATTTAGAAATGCTACTACTATTAGATATTTGTTTTACCATGGAGAGGCTAAGAGGTTGCTAAAACAGTTTTTTTTGTAAAAATTTGAAATTACTAAAAATTATGAAATAAAAACTTCACTTCACACTTCATTTCAATTTCTCACAATTTCGTCCTCAGGTTAATTGGAACTCATTACGTCATATCGATATTGTGGTCGGTGTAAGAATAACAAATAACGAAACCAAACATATTTTCAACTGACTTCAACATTGACATTAGGTAAAAATTTTAGTTGTTTTTCCATTTTTTTTTTTTATAAAGTTAGCGAGACTCTAGTGTGAGCAGGCCCTGGCTATAGCGCCCATACAGAAAGAAATTCTTTCACTAAACGATAAGGAGTGACATAAAAATTAAATATGCCCAATTCCTAGGGATTTACAGCTCAGAATAAACGAAGGAAACTACAAATGGCATTAAAAATTACCTACATCGAACAAATAATATTGAATTCTTCGACGCAAAAAATGTACCTTAATAAATAACACACAGGTAACAAGAAGAAAATGGGTTGCGCTTTTGATCAAAACCATCTTATCCTATGTTTTTTGACATGTTGAAATCGATTCTGATATTAAAAAAAAAAATCTATCGCGTCAGTTTTTGTCAGTTTTTATCCCCTAAAAAGGGCAAAATATCCATTTCTAACAGAATATGTTAAGACTGCAATAAACAATTACCCAGTAACAATATTTCAGAACGTTTTGTATACCAATATCTTAAATCCTCAATTTTGAAAAATATTCTTGCATTTAATATATACAAAAACAATTCCAATAATATTAAAAATCTATCATTATCTGTTTTATATTACCTGGATAGTATTCAATTTCCGTGCTTTGATCTGAGTTTTCTAGTGATGCTGAAGGTGCTGAAAAGAAAAAAAAATTAAAATAACATTTAAAATTATTAGTAATCAGTCATAAGGGATGCTGACAAAATCAGATTGCAAATAATTTGCAAAACTAAATCGATATGAGATAATGACTGTAGTAACTACAGAGCTACTTGTTTAATATACAGTTTTTCAAAACTTTTAGTACTCCGTTTGAAGAAGGAACCAGTTATCAAGTTTTTTGCAAAAAAATTATATGCTTTCTCTTGCTGAACATAGTCTTAAAGCAGTAACGCAGAGACTTATATTATGTCAACCATAAGATCATCAAAGCCATATCGAACAAGGAGTTCCACAGAGTTAAATCCTGGGACCACTGTTGTATATATCTTTGCGATTGATAATATTAATCACATACAAAAGTGTAAATGAGGTTTGCTACGCCGATGATCTAAACATTATAGTTAGAAGAAATAACTTCATTGAGGGAAAAGAAACACGTTAGCAAGAAATTACTGGTCCGCTAAGAATAATCTCAATGTAAATAAAACGTAGCAAGAGTATTTTTTACTACAAAAAATATGCAGTTCGTAGTTTGCCAAATCTGAATTACAGAGACCTGTAGTAATTTGCGTACATTCTGGAAGTATGTTCATATGTCCCTAAATACAAATACAATTCTATTTTCTTAAGGAATCAATTCTGACACTTATATGAGATTATATCTAGAAATCTGTCACTGTCTAATTCTCATAGAACTACTATGTCCCAGAAAATTTTTCTTTATCAAGGGTGTAAATTTCATAATTCACTAGATGAAGGTATTAGGTCTTCTGGTAGTATACATATTTTTAATCGTAAACTAAAAAAGAAATTGCTATACAGGGAGTGGGTTTCGGCCCTTCCTGGAGGGGAGACCAATGTAACATATTAGTCTTCTTTGGATTTCTGGAGAACTTACTAATTTCTATAATTTTCTTTGCTTGCTTTGCCTTTTGTATCAGACTCCACAGCCTTGATAAGGGCTCTTTGATATAGCCATTGGTTTCTCTCCGCCAAGTAGTTGGAATCTAAGTCTGGCTAGGCCTTCGCAATAGGATGGCACATGCACTGCTCTTTCTTTTCCTCTTGACCAAAATGTTGCATCCTCGGCCAGCCCCATTAGACTCATATATGTCACCATTATCCCAATTGCCTTTCTATTTTGGCGTTGTAGATCTTCTGTAATTTTGGCTATTGGTTTTTTTATGAGCTCCTTGGCCTGTCTCTGTCGCGGGACACTCCTGCATTATTCCAGAGATTTATTTTGTACCTATCAATTTTTGGACGAAAATGACTCCTAGTTGTATTAGTTGATATTATTATCTTTTCTATTTCGATTTTACTATTCTACCATTTTCTACCATTTATTTAATTCATATGACATATCTAATGTGTGTGAAATTATATATTGTTACATGACTTAAGTCCATCACGCTGCCACTGTTAGATTTTTACTAAACCCTGTACATCATACCAGGGATTGAGTTGTGATTTAAATACTACAATGTATAAACTCAGTTACGGTCATTAATTAAACGAACAACACGTGTTACTAGTTGTACATTTTCTATCAGAATTGCAATTACGCAATACGTACAGGAATCAAATCATTTGTCAAACGTCTTCTTTGACATCGGATTAAAATGACTAATTGGGATTATATGCTATAAAAACCTTATTTGCAACAGTACTTATTAAAAGTAATAGCACCAATTTCCTCGAATTAATATAGCGGAGTGTAGAAAACTCAATTGTGGATATAATTGATAGCAAGTTTCAGCTTAATCGACACTTTACGTTTAGTTTTATTTATTCCACGCACACACTGAATTTAAATAGAATTAAGGTATGGGCAATATAAATAATATTAATCAATTGGCCATGAACTTATGAAATCGAATTCCCAAGAAGATAACATTAACATTAGCATGTACTACATGTTTAAAATATGTGAAGTAAAGTGAGAAGTGCACATCTACAGCGGCACCGGAAACAAGTTAGGCGACTACCGTGACGTAATTTTTGCTCCCATAATTAACACATTAAAGGTGACTTATAGTGTTGCAAAGACTTTTTCAGCGACATAAAACCTGAATCGTGAGTTAATATAGGATCATTCCCTGCTCGGTCATCGAACCAAAAACAACCTTTGAAATAAAGTAATATACAAATCCTTGTGTCCCTTTTCCTGTAAAATTTTAGTTAAATTAATAAACGTCGCGGATGACGTGATCCTCGTTTTTCCTAGGGTAGTGTTTCTCAAACTGTGAGGTACACCCTCATTAGCGGGCGAGAAATATTTATAATAATTTTTGAAAAAATCAAAGTAGCTGGAAAAATATTTGTTGCATTGAAGAAAATCAAACTCTGCTTATAAACGATGCTATGTACTGTATTGTAAAAAAATGGAAGGTATGGTTATAAGGAAATCTAATAATCCAAAAGCGGAAGTAGACAAAACTTTATTTCAAGTGATAAACTACTTAGATTTGGATTACACGCTTGCCACGGGAATGCATTTCTCCCAACTTTGTTATTATATTGGAAATAGATACCCTCAGGTGTCATCTACATTCAAGGACGACTGGCAGTGGGGTCCTTGATCGAACGCCATATAAAAATATCTACATACTACCTCAACGATTCTACTGAGATCTGTATTTGGCCTTTAAGGATATTACTCCAGAAAATGCAGAAAATTCATATTCACAAAGATAGGGAGTTGAAATGGTAAACGCGTAAAGCTCAGCTTATGTTCCACAAAATTTTACACTTTTTATTTATTTTTTTGTTTAATCATTTGGTTATATCACCTCGGTGTGGGAAAATTCAAGTATGAAAAGAGTTAAACGATATATATGAATAAATAGACAAATACTAGCAACAAAAGAAGACAAAAAGAAGTAGGATATACACAATACTCAAAAACACATTAGAATTAAACAGAAATTACTAGGAAAAGATACACTTAATAGCAGTAACTGATCTTCAATAAACACATACACATAAAGTATTTAAGAGCGAGAACTATTTGTTCGTGACGTGGGAAGATTTTTTTTCGTCTGATTTTTGGCCTTATGAACTTAGCATTTTGGCCAACGTGGGAAGATAAAAGGTTTTATGATTACGTATTTCAGATGATGGAAGCATGACAATTTAACATGTTCAAGATATTTGGGAACTAAACCAGATTATGAATCAATTTTCGCAAAAACAAAAGAGAACAAAGTTTCTTGCGGTCGTGTAAGCTAAGAAAACCGAAACCATTTAGCAACTGTCTATCTTTAAACACAATAATAAAATATACAATATCAATTTTATATAAAATGAATTTTAAATAGCGATGCTGAATATTCTCTAGACAGTTACAATACTTATTATAGCCAGAATTCCAAATAAGAGAGATATAAGTATTCAAGTCTGGATTTAACAAATGCAGTATAAAGCAAATTCAGTAATTCAACATGATCAAATCCATTTGAAAACCACAAAACTCAGACTTCTATTAGCGGACAGAACAACTTTCAATATGTTTGTTAAATTTCGAATCAATAGTAACACCCATGTATATAAACTCATCTGACCCGTTCAAGTGAGTACCGCTCAACTGATAACACAGCCCCACAAAAAAAAAGACAGTTTAAAGTAGCGAACCAGACCAATCTATCCCCATGTATTTTCGGTCGCTGAAACCGAAACCGGGGTCAAAAAAAATCGTACACCCCCAAAATCATTAGCTAGAGCCAAAAAACACCCCTGAAATGGAGTAAAAAGAAGATTAAGCTATAAGAGTAGTTGTTACATCTTAATCAATCGAATTATACAAATTAAGGTTAAACAGCAGCGTACATACAATAGATATGACACACCCCCAGGGAGAAGCGAAAACTAGCCCTCATATATAAAAAATCGATCCAAAACAGCAATGACTGCTAAAAAAAAAGGTAGAAATGTCTAGGTTTTGTTAAAGTGATAAGAAATTGCATCAGGTCCGACGTAATCTTCATAAACTGCCCCTATAGGGTTGAGAACAACCACCTTTAAGTTCAAAGGACACGAGAAAAACAAGAAAAAACGTAAAATCCAACAGGATTTCTATTTTCATGGATGTTATGATTGGCTGAAATTGCGTAGTACTCTGAAATAGAACTAGAAATTTACGTACCATCAACATCCTACAGTGTCAACCCTCAGAGGGTGTGAAAACTACCCCCTATGTGAGATTTAACTATAAAAAGTTACAGTGACTTCTATAAAAATTCGATACCCCTGCATTGTGTGGAAGAGAGAAGAAACTAGAATATGTTCGACGCTGTGCTTAAAAGCCACCCCCACGGGGTTGCGAGATGCTACCCCTATATCCATAAGATGCTGGAAAAACAGAAAGAAACTAACCGGATTTATATTTTTATGGATGCTATGATTGGCAAAAATCGTGTTGCACACTTAGAGTTTGAAACTCATGTCCTATCAATGTTATTAAGTAACACCCCCAGAAAGGATGTAAACTACCGTAATTCAAGATGCAACGAAAAAAATGTTGCAGTGACTACTGAAAAAGCTATACTGTTGCTTATTCATTTCATTTCCATAGTTTTTTTTCTTTTTTTATATGGGTGACGTCTCGCAACCCCGTGGAGGTGGTTTTTAGGCACAGTGTCGAACATAGTCTAGTTTCTTCTCTCTTTCACATAACGCAGATGTTCCGAATTTTTATAGAAGTCACTGTAACTTTTTATAGTCAAATCTTACATAGGGAATAGTTTTCACACCCTCTGAGGGTTTACACTGTAGGATGTTGATGGTACGTAAGTTTCTAGTTCTATTTTAGAGTACTACGCAATTTCAGCCAATCATAGCATCCATGAAAATAGAAATCCTGGTGCATTTTACGTTTTTTCTTGTTTTTCTCGTGTCCTTTACACTTGGGGGTGGTTGTTGTTAACTCTATAGGGGCAGTTTATGAAGATTACGTCGGGCCTGATGCGGTTTCTTATCACTTTAACAAAATTTAGACATTTTGAGCTTTTTCAGTAGTCATTGCTGATTTGGATCGATTTTTTTATATATGGGGTCTAGTTTTCGCCCCTCCCTGGGATTGTGTTTCATATCTATTGTATGTACGCTGCTGTTTAACCTTAATTTGTATAATTCGATTGATTAAGACGTAACAACTATTCTCGTAGCTTAATCTCCTTTTTACCCATTTCAGAGGTGTGATACAGGTAAATAAATAAGATACACAATAGAGGCCCCGGTCATGCGGTTTGGGGCACTCCAGATTTAGCTAGGAAGTGATCAAGCTTAAAATTACAGTATTCTATGTATTGATTCCGATTTCTTCTGGTTAGAGAAGAGAACACTAGGGAAGTTAACAGGTCCGAAAACCAAATATCCTTAAGCTTATGAGGAAGAATGCCGTGATCAAGAATGTCAAAGGCGTTAGAAAAATCCTCCTCTGCTCGCATCAACAGCCTAAGATATAAATTGAGTGACACAAAATAAAATTGTAATTTTTGCCTTAGCCTTCACAAAGCCACGCTGAAAAATACAGACACACATGCACACTAAGACAAATCCATGTATTACCTGAAAAATGGAGGCATAAAATCGCGCTTGACAAAAGGGGGCGTAAATAGCAGAAGTGTCGAAGTGAGAAATGTCGCCCTACGAAAGACTCCGGTCTGCTCCTCTTCTTTCAAAATATATCCTTATCTATATGTAGTCCAAATTTATCTATGAATTACGGGTATCTGTGGCCAATGAACAATAATCTTAAGTTACTGAACAGTTGCAGTTTATTAGTATGTTTAAACTGAAATTGAAAGAAATAATTGTCTTAACAAATTCATCTGATTGAGCAGTAAAGTAAATCCGCTATGTGCAAATTGCTTTTGCTGTTATTTAGGTCAACTAATCGAAGGTGAGAATTAAAATATTTACTTTTTTCACTAAAACATCTAATTGACTTTACCGTATGTAAAAATAATGCATTCATTAGACACTTGATACAATGTTCTATTTCCTATCTTTACATAATATGCATAACATTCCAAGGTGGTCAGAGTGAGATTGAAATATCTCGTGAAATTTCGAACATTTGCATGAAATTCTCGTGTTACACTTTAATGTCGACAGTTTTTAATTTATGAACCCCGGGGTCTTCGATAACACTTAAATATAAGTTGAATGACTTATCGTTGACTGAGAACCAAATAGTTCTAAGCGTTAAAACTAAAATTGCCCAGAAAGACAATTTTAAAGTTTGGCATACTGCAAATCGTTTTTGTGATGGCTTTTAATACGTGGAAATTAAATTTTATAATGTAATACACTTTTAGCAAAATAAAAGAAAATATGAGGAGACTACTTTAAACACGACATTAGCTTACAAAACTTTACGGAAAATGTACTAAGAATAGTGTTATCATTCTCTCTTTATTGTAAAGGAGAGTTAAATAGAACTAGATGTAGACGTAATACTCTTCGCTGGATTATTCAATTTTCTATATAATTACTGAGCGTTCTATAGTAAATATTTGAAAACAAGTGTTTTTTTTAGGTCTAATTTGCTACACTTATAATTTTAAGCATTACCAGATGATGCCATCTTGATTGGCGAAACGTTCGTCGGTCAGTTCAAACAGACTACGCATGCGTCAAGTTACAATCTTCCTTCACGATTAAAAAGGTCCGAGCAAGTCGAGCTTCGTACAAGTCCTTTATTTTGTAATATTCGAACGTTTCAAATTTAGTTCGGTTAGCTCGATTTGCATTAAATGAACGATTGTGACGCGTCCCATCAATCAGACGTAATATCCGAACACGGCTATAAACAATTATTACCTTAAAAAGGAACAACTAAATAGTGGCGTGTGTGAGTCGAATGAACATGTAAATATTTTGAGCCGGAACAAGATTACCTCCCCCCCCCCCCCGTTTTCGAGGATGCTGAACACGATGGCGGTGTCGGTGTCAGAATTTCTCTTTGGGGTTGCGCCTCAAAACGGCCAAAAACCACCCCAGAAAGGGGTAAAACGCGCTTTACTCGATTTCCCTGCAGAAAATAACCTTCCCCCCATTTTCGAGGATGCTGAGCACGATGGTGGTGCTGGATATCACCTTCGACCCCAACCAACCCCTCCACCGGCCAATACTCGCCCCCGAAAGGGGTGAATTTTTTTTTTCGTAATATCAGGCAAATTGCATTTCTATCCGTTTTCGAGGATGCTGAGCACGATGGTGGTGCTGGATATCGCGTTCGACCCCGACCAACCCCTCCACCGGTCAATAATCGCCCCCGAAACGGGTGAAATTTTTTTATATATATGTATAATATATATGCTATATATAATAAGTAAATCAGAATTTGGACAATTTTTGCAGTATAAATCCATAATCGAGTCTGTCAAATGCTTTTGACAAGTTTATTTTCATATCTACCACGATCCAGTGTATTAGCAATAAAATGCCAAAATAGTTGTAAATCTCCGGTAAATTTTCCAATAATATGGTCAAATGTACATAACCACTTTCGATTTCACATCATATATTTATTTTAGTTCAATAACTAAATAATTTAACTTCAATACGAATAAATACATTTTTTCTACGCTAAAAGTTTTGTAAAATAACATTTATTTTGTATTCAGCAAATTGCATATAAATAAATGATCACTCTGTAAATACATTTATAATTTTTAAAATCTGACGTAATATAAACACAATTTGAATGCCACTTAATTTAAATAAGAACTAAATAAATATTAATACATCTGATCAGGATTTGTTTATTCACAATTAAGAGGCATTTTTTAAGACGAAACTTTTGCAGGCATTTCTTTCATGTCTAGATAGATAATTTATTCCATTTCCCTTCGTGCTTGTGTCCATGAAAGCTTCAGACGGAGAAGTCAAGTTCGAGTTGAACGCGTATAAGAAGTTCATTACCACTAACTTCATTATGTTCAACGTAAACGTAATGATTTGAGAAGAATGAGAGAATGCTCTTTAACGTTCATTTCAATGGCACTGAAATAATGTGCAACTATAACCTGTAGTTGTTACTCTCGAAGGTTTTTAACAGAATAACCACTTACGACAAGATATTAAAATGAAATTAAGTAACTACCGAGGGCTGACATAAGTTTGCTTAATAATTGCTTAGACATACAAGAAACGCACTAAAATTATTAAGTACTTTGTGCTCATATTGAGTAGTATAAAAAATATTCATCATTTGAATTTGCTGCTAAAAATCTCGGATCAATGTACTTACAAAATAAAACAATTATAATTTAATTATCTTATCCATTTTATTTGAAAATAAAGCAAAAGTACGTACCAAAGATATAGTATTAGAGAAGTATATTAGCTAATTGCAGGCACCAAAAAATATAAAAGGTCATGTACTTTTTTACGGACTATCATATCTATATGTATTTTAGGGCACTTAAACCTAATTCGAGGTCAGAATTTTCACATGTCGTCAATATTTTCATGTATTTTTTACCCGGTTTCAAGCTTGTTCTAAGCTGTGTTTTGAGCTTAGATGAAAATATCGACATGTGATAATTCTGATCTCGGATTCGGTTTCAGCGCTCCAAAATACATATAGATATGACAGTCGGTAAAAAAGTACATTACTTTTTTTTGAGTTATTATTGCACATCCCTGGGAGTGTGTTCCATTTTCGCTCAACGTGCTAGCGCTCAGTCTCGGTGATCAAAGTCATTTTAAGTAAGTTAATTCTGCAAGGAATCGATTTTAATTATAGGTTTCGAAATGGGAAAATTCTGCTCTAAAAAATGGTATCGTGCCATTCTTAGATTAGATTTGAAGTTTTATTAAGGTCTAAAATTGCTTTTGAAAATTGTCAGTTAGTCTGTACGAACATATGGAAACACGCCACCATCCATCTGAATTTATATATATATATATATAATAAAAAATATAAGCTTATTAAATTTTATAATTATCCATCGAGTAGTTTAATAGTTATAAATAACACAGGCCCACGAAAGAAAGTCTACCGGACTAGACCATTATATTCTTATGTTTTAGGGGTCGCCATCTCGTCAGATTTCCTCCCCAACCTCAAAAAATTGCCAATAAACTCTAAAATGGCACTATTCGGGGTTGAACTCTATCTTTTACCACTGAAATCGTTTGTAAAAAAAGTTACATTATATTTCTGCAGTCGCTGAATTCGAATTCGATGTCTTTGGCCCATCAGGTGACCGTTTCTCCATAACCAAAAAATATAGAGAGAGAAACGTTTCAAGTTATAATTTGTAACAATTTCTAGTCCAAAATCGTAAAATTTGAAGCTGGATTTCTGCCTTCTGTTTATGTTACCTACTCTAATGGTGCTAATATATACTCTTTTACACATCCATTCTTTTATGGATTCGGGCTCTTTTATCCTTAAAAGATCTATGGAGTGACTTTCTCTTACGTTTAACCTTTCCTGTATTTTCTCTCTTCAGAGTCCAGTAAGAATCGACCATCATATTAACATCCCCTCTCTCTTGTTATCAACGCTCCATTTCCTTACTGTCTTGGTAAACTCCTTCTCCTTGCTTCTCACTATAATCTCCTAAATTCTTTGGAGAGTAATCAACATGTGAATGTAGAAAATGCAACTTGAGGTTCATCAAACATCTTAAGTTATCAAAGTTTTCCACCATATCAGCTACTACTTCCCTATAATTTTCATCTTTATGATTCCCCTAATTCTTTACAACTTCCTTAAATCTGGTACATGTAGCTCTTTCATTGTTATTCATTATTGCAACGAAATTCTCATCCCTCAACGTTGTTCGAATTTGTGGTCCATCGAAACCCCTTCTTTTAGTTTTGCATCAGGCATGTTTAAGAATTGTTTCTGTAACTACTGAAAGCATCCTCCTTCTTTATCTAGAGCTTTAACAGACTGCTTCATTAGACCAAGATTCATATAAAGAGAGGTGGATCTACCAGAGTATTTTTAATGATGTTCATTGAACCCGCTTTAGACGTGTTCTCTTTGGTGGAAAATTTTGGTAACTTAGGATGTTTGATGATGATTACTCTCCAATGAATTTAGGAGACTTTAGTGACGGACAAGGAGAAAGACTTCATCAAGACGTTAATGAAATGGAGTGACGATCTCAAGGCAGATGGGATATTAATATGATCTTGACTGGACTCTGAACAGAGGAAATGTAAGAGAAAGATACTCCATAGATTTTTTGAGGATAAGACTCCGATACCATAAAAGAGTGGATGTGTAATAATGGGGTATATATTAGTACTATTAAGGTAGGTAATATTAAAATAAAGCGGAGGTCCAGGTTCAAAGTATAAAATTTTGGAGTCTCAGGTTATAAATTATAACTAGCTATCGTTTTTCTGTCTATATTACTTCCACATCCAGTGGAAGTATAGTAACGACAAAAACATTTTTAACAATTTTTATTGTTCAGATAGGCTTAGAATGTCATGAAACGTCGAGATTTTAAGTTTGGGCGAAAAAAAATTTCTGTCTGTCGGTTTGTCTGTAACTTTTTTTTGTGCGCACGTTTACTCTGGAACCGTTTGAGATATTGACTTGAAATTTGGTACACATATGTACTTTAACGAGATCTAGAACTAGATTATATTTTCATCTTGTTCCGTCGAAGGGTTGGGGAGTAAATTGGGGTAAATTTGGGGTAAATAGGTAAATAGTCCATAAAATTGGTTTTTAGTATATACAAGAGAAGCTGAGGTCTCAAAAAAAATTTTGACATTATCCACCCCCATTACCACCCCCATCCCATTATTAAAGGAGATGAAAAAAAATGTGATTTAATGTGTGTACAAGAACTAGAAACTTCAAAATATTTTTTTTACTTCATCCACCCCCACTACCACCCCCTATCACCACCGCCACTCCACTACCGATGTGGGGTATCGTTTTATGGGTTTTTGGGGTAGAGGATTTCAAATATTATATTATTAAAGTTCCATAAACAATTATTTCCACATACGAAATTTTTTCGTTGTGAGTGACTTGGATAGAAAATCTGGATGTGGAAGTAGTGATTCCTTGGGCAGCGGTTTTTTTTGGTTACGAAGAAATGGTCACCTGATGAGGCAGGTCTTACGTAGCATTTGTATTGAGCGATCCCAAAAACATAAAGTAACCTCGTCTACAAACGGTTTCAATGGTAAGAAATAAAGTTCAACCCTTGAGAGTGCCATTTTAGCGTTTTTCACCTATTTTTCAAGTTAGGGAGGAACTATTACCTGATGAGGTAAATCTGACAATCGCATTCAGATTCAGTGACCGCAGAAACACAAGGTAACCCTTTTTTACAAATGATTTCAGTGGGAAGAGTTACAGTTCAACCATAAAGAGTGCCATTTTAGCGTTTATTTGCCTAATTTTTGAGGTTCGAGAGGAACTATTATCTGATGGAGCAAATCGGACATAGGACTCGGATTCAGTGACCCCAAAAACATAAGGATATGATGGTGGACACGACTTTCGTGGGCCTGTGTATGTATGTATTCCATTAAGAGCTTTTTCGAACCTTTTTCCTCGTTCTCGTCGACTGGATAAATAGTGAAAAATAAAGCAAAACAATTAATTTTTTGTTTGACTTGCTCTAGTTCAGAAACGAATGAACGAATTAATCTTAAATTTTTCCCTTATCAACACATATTTGTGAACAAAAGTATTATTATGAAGGCTAAATTAATAAGTGTAGAAGATATGATTTTTTTCTTGAAGTATGTCGATAAAATGTGAGAATTTGTAGGGTAGATATCGCAAGCGCGAAACATTTTTATTTTTCGTAATAGATAACAAGTATATTGAAAAGAAATGAAGATAAAAAGTGAGGGCAACTTTTTGATTTGACACTTTTTCTAAGGTTAGCAGTTTACAAGAAAATCCACATGAATATACGGAACGCCCTCATGAATGAAATGAGATAAAGAACGATATATATAAAGTTAGTAGTCATTGTGCGTAAACTCGTGACGTCGATGGCAACTTATATACCGTGCGTGTAATTTCCCATTAGGCATGTACATTCACGTAGCGCGAGAGATTTGACAACACCGTCAGCCGTAAATTCGTCCGTCGATGGAGCATTCCAGCTCCGCTATTTCATTTCAGCCAGCTGGCACGCGCGATGTTGTAATTCTTCTCCCCATGCCTAGCCCGCGACTACACACACGGTATAGCAGCCCTGTAATCGCCTAATGATTTAATACATCACTAGATCATTCATTTATGTTTAAGATATAATATTAATACCAATTTGTTGAATTTTATCGTTTTTTATTATTATGCAATTTTCCAATAACTTAAATATCCAATTTTGCCACTCCTTTACTGTTGGTAAATTGTTTATACCAATAAATTTACCACAAATTTAAAAAGTAATAATTTGATCGATGATCTAATGTTATACGTGTAGCACTTATTAGATAAAACAAATTGCGTCATTTTGGTTTTAACAATGATTTTATATGCAGGAACTACCTTACAACGACGTAAGTGTTCTGCTTTTCTAGGATTCTGCAAAAAAAAAATGAATATTTTTATATAGGGTGTCTGGCGAATAGGACTAAATATATTGCACGATGAATTTTATAATTTCTTACTATAAAGGAGGCGGGTCTCTAAGACCGGTTTTCGGCCTAATTTATTTTTGAATAAAAAACACTGATTTTTTTTATTATCATCTACTATCAATATCGAATCGATTCCACCCAAAACGAAACTTTCTTGCACTCACCTTCCCTGTTTATACCCCACTAAACTATTAAATAATCAGCATTCAGTTGATTTTCTTGCAGGTCACTGAAACATTTTAACATGATGGATATTTTTGATTTTGTACGTGTACTTTCGTTGTTTCGGAAGAGGTGGAACGGACAGGAACGAGGGGGTAAAAACGGAGAGTGGGGGAAAGTTTCGTTTGGGGTGGAGTTGATTAAATATTGTTAGTAGATACTAAAAAATGTTTTTCGAGTTTTTTCCTCAAGAAATAAATTAGGCCGAAAACCGGCCTTTACCTTAAAACTAGACAAATCAACCACATCCACAACACGGTAGATGGGCATAGCCTATGGCTAAGTAGTGCAATGCCGAAAACAGTATTGAATGTCTCTTTGAGCCGCCATTGCTAGCAGCGAAGGCATTATTATAAAAGACGGCGGCAATATCCAAATGGCGTTTTTTTTACGTTTTTTAGTTCCTATTATCAATTCAGTGAACATAATAAACGAGAGATAGATGGCCGTAGAAAGATTTTGAACTTGGTTTAGTTTGTCATCCGTTACTGACTTAGTCAATATTGTAGGTACTACCGGGCCTGAAAATTATAAGCAGAGGTTAAAATGGAATTGATAGAATATATATAATAAAGGCAAGGAAGCTGAACAGGAGCTAATCTATTATTATTGGATGAGGGATATCATTAATGTTCAACTGGAGCGTCAGTTGTCACGTCTCTATACTATTCTGAAGAATGACTTGCATCTAGGAACTCCATTCAGTCGACTAGCCACACAGAACATTCTATCGGTGTCTTCTGAACAAGTTTTATAAAAACTTTATTTTCCAACGAAGCCCGGTTTTATCTCAGTCTTTATGTTAATGCAGAGAATATGAGAATGGGGAGATTGTGCTGAGATAATATCTAGAATTTTTTCTTATCGGAGCCCTCTTCATCTTCAAACATTTTGTGTTTGATTTGTCATTAATAAGAATTCTCTTTTCATCATGTTCTGTAATTCGTATAATGTCTAGAATTATTTGCTTTTGGCATACTCTTCATTGGGTATTTTGACACCTCTGCAAGAATATTTTAAAATATAATGAAAAAAAACCTCTGCGAAACCTACGATAGCTATTTGACAACCATTGAAAGTTAAGTGAAGTTTCAATTCTAGATCTTTAGCATTAATTCCATATATACAAGGTTTATCGTACAAATTACGAAGAATCTATAATTGGCTTTCTATACAAACGGTTTATCAAACAGGCATGACTTTAATATCTTTTTTGTCGAAAATTAGGCTGGGAAATGTTGTTCAAAATATCAAAAATTGTATTTATAGTGCTCTTTGTGAGTGCGGTGAATATTATGTAGATGAGACATCTAGACCTTTCAGCGTAAGGCTCGATGAACATAAAAATTATGCTGGAAGGTGTGAATTGAAGAAATCAAAAGTTTGTCATGGGATAAACATTATGATTCAATGGGACTCTTCGAGGATTCTGGGAAAACAAAGCAACGATACTAAAAAAAACTTAAGGAACACTTATTTTGTTGAAGGAGAATGTCAAATTATTGCATTGATTTTGCACCAGTTGATTACCAATCATCAGAGACGAAGTAAGTAATATCGGTAAGTAAATATAATTTAATATCTCACGTGACTATGGGAATACATACAAACAATAAATTATTTCTCGTCATACCTCCCTCGTAAGTATACTCTAATTTCATTGTTTTGTCGATCGTAAGTGATGCTTTATGTACCAGATACCATTGGCAACGAGTCGTTATTTTTCATAACTTTCCTAGGGAAAAGTTCCTTTTATATGTAACAAGTATTAAATTATTTCACATTTTTGGAAGTAAATAAAGATAAGCCTTACTTGCTATATCTTCTATATCCGACATTATTTTCAAAAATGTTCAGAGCTATTATAATAATAAGATTTAATTTATCTTGACAGTAGTTGTCATTTGAATAGCGTCCTAAATTTATTTTATTGACGGTTGCCATGGATATTCCAAGTATCGCTACCTTTACTATTTACTTGGCAAATAAGAAACCTGACTCAAATCATTATGATTTTCCACTAGTTTTCTAAAGTTTTTTTCCAGTTTAATGACTCATGGCTATGACGAAAAATATAATATGCATCGCGGGTAGGACAGTGCGATGTTTTGGCCTCGAAAACTTGCAAAACTCGGCCCTACGGGCCTCGGCTTGCACACTGTGCTCTCGACCAAAAAAGTGCACTTACGACCCTTGGCACATAAATAACTTTAATAAACCAAAGTCTTGAAAATGGGCAACATATTTTTTCCGAAACGTCGACAATCTATTAACTTAATTTGTACACCACCACACTTAGTAGACAACCCTCAAATCCAAAGTCAAGAGTCCGGAAGGGGGTCACCGCATTTGAAAAAATCACAGTCAACATCCATTACGAACCGACATTGCCAGTGTCGGTGTTGGTGATTGAACCTAGTATACGATAGACACTGTGAGTAAGCGTGCTCCCCACATAACACACTTTAGCACGCTTGCTACCGTGTTAACCGGTATAAAATATAGACTAATCCTGTAACAATTTTGTTTAGTTTATGTATTTTTAGCTGTGAGCCATTTTTTTGGAATCAGATCCATTGAAATACCAACCTGTCTGATCAATTTGACGCAGAGGTTTCTTTTATTATGTTTTTCAATATTTTTGCAAAAGTGATAAATACTCAGTAAAACGTAAGAAATTTCTATAATGACACCGAAGAAAAATAATACCCGAAACCCTCCATTGACAATTAAAATGGGTAATGTATTTCAACTTTTTTTTTGTTCCTTCTTTATCTTGCTAGTCAAAACAAAACAACAGCAATGAACGTCAAGAGTTTAACTGCTAAAACGTCACCCTTTGGTGTCAGAAAATACCTGCGCCGCGAGACATTACAACATAATCTGCTCTCTCATCTTCGTTTTGATTCGTCACATCTTTCAAGTTTGATGAATGCTTTTAAACGATTTATTGAAACGTTAGTACTATTAGCAATTAATATTTTTATAGCCACTCGTAAAGTTTCCTGCTAGACATTCAGCTTCGCAATGAGACATCTACACAAAATAATAGACAATTTATTGTCACGTTAATAAATAATGCAGCTTAGGTGCGAAATGATTCATCAAAGCTAATACGCAGTGAGTGAAACTGCATTCTTATATATTATTTAACACATTAAGCATTGAAGAGCATCCATTAAAGAATTTCTCTACCGTGGTCATCTATTATTGATTTAATTGCTTATTTATTCACGATGCCTCTCCTTGGAGACGGGTCTGTGTATCATATTACACATCTCTGGAGATTATCTAACTTCTTTGCTCAAATTGCTTCTGAAAGATGGGGAATGTTGATCAATACTCCAAGGTTATACCCCACTACATACATAGTTACTATCAACCTTAAGGACAAAAGTCCATCATGCAGACTACTAACAACACGTTACGTCCTAGAGTTATTACCCTAAAAAAATACTGCTATTGGTTGATTTAATTTTTGCATCAATATTGAATTCCTTATATAGTCGGGAATTTGGAGTGCCAAATTCGATCCTAGGGTGTACACTCAAAGATATAGTATTGAAAAAAAATTGTACATTATTTTGGAATGACCTTGCGGATCTAATTGTGGAGGGCGCCAGTCTGGCCGCGATTGCAAAAAGGCATACAATTTTTTTTCGAAAACGTGCAACTAAATAAACTTAAATTTACTTCATGTGCATGAAAAATAACGATATGGAAGTTATATATTTGCAATATGCATACTTAAATAGAATTTTTCACCTAATAATTCATTGTTACAATATCAACCTATATACATGCCAACATTTTGACAGAAAATAGATTTCACTGGAAAATATTTTAAGTTCGTTCTTTCATGACTAACTAATGTTAAAAAAAGAGTAGAGTGGGCATGGGGAATATGCAAACGAACGTTCGATTAAGGGGTTTGTTGAGAGTTCACAAATAGTCCATTTGACATACGACATTTTAAGAGAGTCTTTTGATGAGGTAGATTCCTGACTAATACAACTAAGACAAATTGGGTCGAAAAATAGTATTACGGTAAAGTGAATTCTTATGTTTATTTTTTATTATCCAATACCCATCTTGAAATAATCACACACCGTATGTTTGGTTTAGAATAATAATTGCTAATGACTGAGAAAACATATCCTGAAGTAACAGTAAATCATATTTACACCATCCAGCCAGTGTTTGAACAGTATACTGTAAGAAAATTCCTCACACAGCCTCGTTTGTTTTGGTTTCAACTTTAATAGTGAAATCTTCATATCGCCCGAGGTAATGGTGTCTGGCTTGGTTCGTGAACTTGTCCATGACTGCATAACATGTTATCGACGGTCCGCCAAGTATAGTGAATAACTGTAGATTCAGTTACATAATCACGATTCGAGTATATTGTAATTTTTGAATGCAGAAATAGCATGCTATGGAGCGATATGGGAAAGTCACCGGGACGACGTTCAGTTGTTTTAGATGTACGAAAGTGTGGTGGTCCGTACGCTCCGTCAAGGCGGCGTGGGAGACAGCAAAGAGACTGCCTGGGAGGTCAAGCTACGAACCGGGGCCAGACGGATACAATCGCAAATTCCAGTGGCGTGGCTTCATCGTGTTCATCAATTCTCCGTTGCTCTACCGAGATAATTAAAATATATTATCCTTATATAAAACGCAAAATCCACCTGCTCACCCATTACCTCATCTTCCGAATCTCTTGAAATATTGTGTGAAATGCCTTTTACACTTAACTTACGAGAGGTAATGGGGTAATGGGGTAATGGGGTTAAAATTGCCAACGAAGGTTTTATTTATGTACCAAATCCGCTGAACTTGATATATACATGTAAAACAAAGTTTCTGTATGTATATTCGCATATACAGAGAATCCCTGAACCTATTGGGAAGTGGTTTTTTCGTATCATTTATATTTTTTTGTGAGGATCCTAGGCTATTAGTCATCATTCTACACCTTGAGGGGCTAAGTAATGACATTTAAACCAGAACAGAGTACTGCAGAACGGGGATATACACCTGGGTTTAGTAAGTAGAAAGGAAAATCATACTTGCCCATACCTGCTTATGCTCTGTCCAGCGGCTACTAGGGTTAGGCATTTTATTCCCTGACCATACTAAGATCCATACTAAATTAAGATTCAATTAACAGGGCGATAACATTTTTGAAGGCGGTTCAATTTAAAAAAAAAATATACATATGACAAGAAATCTGCATATGGTTTATTTTAAGTCGCCTTAATATTTAGAACAAAAACTAACACCTATATTAATTTGCAACCATTTGATCTATTTCAAATTGGAAAGTGTGGTAGAAAGTGTCATGGCAAAAACTAGATTGGTATCACTAAAAGTCACATGTTGACCAACTCGTCCAATTCCCAAACTTTGTAAAAATAAAATACCCACTTTAAATACCTCAGGCACACAAAACAAAAAAAGTAGTCTTTTTCTGGTACTTCATTGGGTAACCCATATGTATTTCGACGTGCTGAACACAAGTCAAGTGTCCGTTTAGCTCCATTGGCCACCATTTTTTTGTAAATCGCGAAAATAACCTAAAAAAACTCACCCCTTTATTTTCGCGATTTACAATTTTTTTTTTTTCTTTTTGGTAACGAAGATAAACGGATACCTGATTCGTATTCAGCATGTCGAAATACATAAGGGTTACCCAAAAGAGTCCCAGAAACAGATCACTTTTCATTTTTCTTTTGTGTCTGTGTAATATATTTGTATAAACGATTTTCTAGAAAATGGCGGAGAATCTGGCGATATTCATATATTATTTGTCTCTAAGACTTCACTGGGCAATCTCTATGTATTTCGACATGCTGAATACAAATCAGGTATCCGTTTAGCTCCCTTACCCACCAATTTTTAGTAAATCGCGAAGATAACCTAAATTATGAGTCTTTTTTTAGGTTATTTTCACGATTTAAATATGGTGGCCAATGGAGCTAAATGGGCACCTGATTCGTGTTCAGCACGTCAAAATACCTATGGGTTACCCAATGGAGTACAAGAAAAAGACCACTTTTTTATGCCTGTGTAATTATATCATTGCTTTCAGAATCTTTAATATTAAACTTACTAAATTAAGCTTAAAACTTACTAAAGGTACTGAAAATAATAATATGATTATTATAATAGAGGTAGGTATTTCATCTTTACAAAATTGATCAACATGTGCAGTGATTTTTTAATACCTCTAGTGTTACCTATCTAGTTTTCGCCATGATACTTTCTACCAAACTTTCTAATGTGAAATAGGTCAATTTGTATTTCTTAATAGCATTTAAATAGAAAAAAATTATCGTTCTAGAAATTTATTTTCATTTCCAAATTTCAAAAATATGTTGCACCGCTTCCTCTCGAAGTGAATAAATTAACCATAAATAAAAAGTACATTCCTACCGATGTTCCAGGTATACGAAGAATAAAAATAAAATGCATTAACAAGAATAGGTTATTTATGAATGGGAAATTCATCGATCAATGAAGTTGCGATTCTTAAAACAATGTGTTATTAAGATTCGTCACATGCACACCTCATCGAATATGCAATGTGCGTGGTGCTGTATTACATCTGTTCTATAAATGTTGACAACATAATTTACTGGTTCACATACCAAGTAACCTCAAAAAATAATCACCATGTTCCAGTTCATCACTGACACCACCTGAGGAATTTTAAAAGTTTAACAAGCTTGGTTTAAAATGTATAAGGCGAATAAAGAAAACCAACTTTCTTTTTTATTAAGTATACAATGTTCCATTAATATTGACACTAAATATTTTGTTGATTACTAAATGACAGTCAAAAGGTACTTAATTGTTGGAAAATATACTGAAAATATTTTCTATAAAACCGGTGGTTGTCTCACTTACAAATTTCATACAGTATTTGTAATATCCGTGCTAAAATATTGCCGTCAAATGTACGCCTTGTGGTTGTAGTTCGTTGTTATTGACCTCAAAATATATTAAACGGATGAAATTGTCCGTGAAAATATTTTAATAATATTATTTAATATTGCTGAGGTTGAAAAATTGGCGATGGTAGATTATATTATAGAAAGTAGGTGTCTAATAGTTGCTTTATGTAAAGTTTTCAATAAAAACACCATTCTGATTTTAATGTGGAATTTATACGATTTCATTCCTGCAGTTAATTTTATATCTGCAAAATACCGGCCCCTTCGCCCGTTTTATAAATTGTTATGAGGTTGAATTACAATACTTTTCCTACAACTGGTTCGCAAAGCTGACTTTCCGATTGTCATTTTCCTTTCAAAATGATATACTTTTTCACACTGTAAAAAAATTAAATTACTTTTTCGCACTAACGAAAAAAGTAAAATTATCAGGCAATCATGTTTTAATTGTTGCTTGAGTATTATTTATGCTATAATAGTTATTTTTCTACGACTCCACTGTTAAAAAACTACTTTTTTTCATTATTTGTTTGTGCTTAAAACATATGTTTAAGTTAATGGTAAAAAAAAGTAAAAAGCATGAAAAAAAAAAACATTACTTTACTCTGGCGAACAACCTAATCAACCGAGTTCATTGAAAACAATTGAAGTTGTCTAGCGATTTTCGCCTTAGAAAAGTAAAATTATAGATTCGTAATTTGATGTTTAAGTTAATTCTGAAATGTATTTAAATATGAATATTGGGGACATTTGTAGGACAAATGTTGTATGAAGCTCATGCATAGAGTGTCTTTCTCCACGCATGGGTTAAACTTTCCATTCGGAAAAAAGTACCAATTTTGCACTTGTTGCACAATAATAGATTATTCAATGAGCCTGTAATGATGGTTATTACTCATGAGGGTGACGTTTACGGCACAAGCCCACGAGCCGAAGGTGAATCTTGTACTTATCAGAGCGAGCTTAATAATATATTATTCAACGAGCGTGTAATGTTGGTTATTACTCACGAGGGTGACATTTACGGCACGAGCCCTCTAGCCGACGGCGAGTCTTGTAATTTATCAGAGCGAGTAATAGCTATTAGAAGCGAGTACAATGCTGTACTTTTTCGACGGCTACCCATCGCTTGAAATCATCTTTTCACAACAAACTTGTGTAAATTGGTAAAAAAACCTAACAGTAATTTTAAAATTTAAAGAAATCTAGATGTGCATCATAAACTGACATTTACATGACAGATTGAACTGGAACTTTAAATCGTCTTTTGTGATTGCTTCACAATTGTTGAGTAATGAATATGAACTCTTGTGATTGGTTCTAGCTCATTGAATAATGAAATATTAGTGAGTGATGAGCAACATTGCCTGTTGAAAAACGTATCTATAATAAATAAATTATTCAGCAGTCACAGAAAAATAAGTATTAGCAACAAGTACAGGGTTATTCATTATATTTTGACTTTTGACCTTAGCTCTTGCTTTTAAAGTTCAAAAAACTGAGAAGGAAATCCGATGAAATCTTAAGGAAATTAGAGAAAATCCGAGGAAATTCCAGGAAATCTTTTGCTTTTCGGATTTCTCTCCCCCGCCCTTCAAAAATTTTTTGGAAAAAAATCGAGGAAATCTGAAGGAAATACGAGGAAATCTGTGTAACTTTTGTCAAAGAGAAAATCTGGTGTACAAAATTTTGGGCGCATAAAAAAGTTATAGTCTATACTTTTGTAAAATATAACTAAAAAAAAAAACAACAGCCTACATAGGTCACGTGAGGGTGAGTTTTTTAAATATGTAAGGATTAATAGTTCTAGCTGTATTTTTTTCTTGACATATTGGACATGGAATACTGAGGGAAGTGCAGTAATTACTTTCTACGCAGTAGGCTGTGATTGAAGATACTATGACAATATTGTTACTGTTTGATATTTTGTATTACTAGCCACTAAACAGTCCTGATTTAACAACTTTAGATACACTTTGCGAGCATTTTTAAAGGGCAACTTTAATAATAATTTCAACCAAAATGACTAAAATACAAAGCTTATATCTCTTTCTTACATTGTCTAGAGTTTTCCCGGTTTAATTCGTAAATTGTTTCTATAATTGTAGTTTTAATTCATCACTCTGATACCACGTACCTTCAGCAACCTTCGAATCATATGTCGTCTATAGAATTTTAATGCCAATAGCATTTTGATATAAATCGAGAAGATGCCAGAATTCAGAATACATCAAGAATACATCATCAATAAACTAAAAATAAACTATGAAAAATAAATAAGTTATAATTTAAACACGTTTCTTGTTCCAAAGAATTATAATTAATTTGCAGATTGAATTACACAACATAAACCAGCATATTTTCACATAAATTTTATGCTTAACAGCATCTAGAAATTGAAAGAAATGAACTGATATACAGTGTTGTTCGGAAAAAACCTCGCAGCAAGAACGAAATGGTTTGATGTACGCTACAGCTTTTTGTCAGGCTTTAAACACTTACATATATGTGAATGTATTGTGCTTTAATTAACTTGGATGTTAACAGAGTATTTTGTAGCCTTTTTTATTAATGATATTTTGCAAAATAATGGCCTGCAATTAGCCGCTCCGCAAAGTTACGATCGTATATCTTTTACAAGTTGTAATTGTTCAATTCTGAATAACAATTACGTTTTAATTTAGTGCGATGTTGCAACACGGGTTCTTATACGGTATAAGCTTAAGAAAAAATAAATTGAATTACTGGCTACGACTGTACATTCGGCAGCAACAATTGCTTTAGTCCGTATAGTCCAGTCAACGAAAGAGTTGTAGAGAACATTGAGGAGGGGAGAATTTTCCTCTTCAGGGATGTGTTGGGGGTAGGTAGGAGGTAAACATACTAGAGGTCCCCGCCCCTAACCCCGCCGCTTCATGGGGAAAGGGGAGGTGGAAAGGTTCCTCTTTTCAATTTTTCGCTTGTAATTCGGAAACGATGTGTCGTACGGAAAAGGTAATGCAAAACATAATTAAATTTCCTACAAGAATGTTTATATTCATTTTCTTCCTATGTGCTATAGTTTAAAAGCTATTCGCCAGCCAAAATAGATAATTAATAAATAAATTGATTAGGTACCTACCTTGAATATTTCTATCAAAACGGTTTACAGTGATCTGCTAATAAATCACAGTCACAAAATAACCTTTATTTTACAACACTCGACGTATTCACTAACGCAATATTTTAGTCGAAATTTATACATTTCCTTAAATCTACAGTGTGACTCACTTAAAATGAAGATATCTTTATAACTTTTTATTTTGTTTTCGATTTGAATCAAAGTTTACTCAAGTATAGAACAAATCAGGATCTACTTATGACCAGAAAAACATTCACCTACTACAAAGGCAAAGCCATCTGCGGTACCAAAATATACTGAAAAAAATTAAAAATCGTATTATTGGGTCTTGACGAATTTCACGTATCCACCACAAATTGCGGAAACTGAGGATCCCCTTTGCTAGATGAGCTTATATATGAGAAATCCCCCTTCAATAACCGAATAAAATTTTTGGTGTAAGCACGTTTGTGGCGCCGCGCCGATCCGATGTATTTCTTAGAATTTTTAACATTCAAAATGTTTTTATATTTTCCCGCACATTTTGGTACCGCAGGTGGCTTTGCCTTTGTAGCAGGTGAATGTTTTTCTGATCATAAGTAGATCCTAATTTTTTCTATACTTGAGTAAAATTTGATTCAAATCGGAAACAAAATAAGAAAGTTATAAGGGGTGTCTTCATTTTAAGTGAGTCACACTGTATATTTAACTAAATGTATAGATTTCGACAAAATATTACGTTAGTAAATACGTCGACTGTTGTAAAATAAAGATTGTTTTATGACTGATTTATTAGCAGGCCACGGTAAACCGTTTTGACAGAAATATTTAAGGTACCTAATTCATTTATTTATTAATTATCTATTTTGGCTGGCTGAAATATCTTGTAAACTATAACACATAGGAAGAAAATTAATATAAACATTCTTGTATGAAATTTAATTATGTTTAATTTTGCATAGATTACCTTTTTCCGTACGATACAACGTTTCCGAGATATAAGCGAGGAATCGAAAAAAGGAACATTTCCACCCCCCCCCCCTGAAGCGGCGGGGCTAGGGGCGGGGACTTTTAGTATGTTTACCTCCTAACAACCAACACATTCCTGAAGAGGAAAATTCTCCCCTCCTCAATGCCCTTTTGGGCATTTATTGATTGGACTAGTAACATTGATTAGTTTATCTTACGTACAAATCAAGTTACTAATCTTTCACTACAATAAGGCAATTGTTTAAATATGCAATGATCGGAAAAGACTGTTGGAAGGAGTAAAATGTGAAGCACACTGGAATTTTGACCCTTAATGCATATGTTTATAAGGATAGAGGATAGAAACAGGGCCTAGAATTTTATTTTATTTCTCCCGTCTAATAAATATTTAAGGACTTCTAATACCTATTTCACATTTAAGAAATACGTTAAAATGTATATATCCACGTTTGATTTATAAAAACTTTATTTTAGTTTCATAATACAGTTTTTGTAATTCTTTATACGTTTGTATATTTTCTTATACCTTGTGCATGATAAATGGTAACTGAAAGTTCTTAAACATTTCTTCCAAGGGAGAAATAAAATAAAATTCTACGCTATGTTTCTATCTTCGAAAATGTCGCCTTATAAACATATGCGTTAAGGGTCAAGTTCTAGTGTACTTGACAGGCAACCCATGTGTCATGAAAGTAGTATGTAGAGGTTGCATAATTGTGTGACGTCACACTAATGCGGTCCATCATTGAGATTGATATAAGCTAATTGACATCCCTAACCTGGAAATTTTACCGAACTTCTACTTTACCTCATTCCCTTGTTCCCATCGGGATATGGGCCCGGGCCGCCTGCGTGGGAGGATGACTATCCGTCACACTACCGAGTCGATGATAAATAATCTATTTCATGATTATTGAAAAGCGTCGTCTTTTTCAAAACTAGTTTGTTGTTTTGATTATGGTCATCAATTCCATTTACATTTAAACAATTGTGCGAGTCGGAAAAAGACTCGAAAAACCCGACTATTGTCTCATTTAACCAAAGTAGTACTCTCCCTCGGTTTCGAGGATGCTGAACACCGTGATGGTGGCAGAATGTCTCGTTGGGGTGACCTACCCCCGAAAACGTCCAAAAACCACTCCCAAACGGGGTCAAACGCGTATTGTTAATGTTTCACGGAGTCTAACTTATTGATCCCCCTCTTTCGAGCATGCTAATTATGGTGAGGACCTGGGACGCGTGCTTGACACCCTCCCACCCCTTCAATGGCCAATAATCACCCTCCAAAGGGGTCAGAGTGTGCTCTCATCATACCACTGGACAAAATGGTTGCTTTCCCATTTTCGAACGTGCCGAACACGGAGAAGACCACGAATCGAGTGCTTAACACCAAAATGACAAAAAAATACCCCTCCAATAAAAATAATTTATATAATATTATTATAATGAAATAGATTAGATGTTTCAATTACTATATAAACCTGTTTTTCCCAAAAAATATGTACAAAAAATATACATTCATCTTTTTTCCGCTCCACAGTAAATGAAGATGACTACTTTGTTGACGAGATCGAAGTGACATATTAATGTTTTTTGCTATGTAGCATCCTCAAAAACGGAGGGAGGGGAGCTTTGCCCGGGGTGTATGCTGAGAACGTACTCTCACCCCTTTGGATGGTTGTTATTGGCTATTTACGGGGGTGGATCACCCTGGGGAGGAATTTCACCAAGCAGGTATTCAACATCCTCGAAAACGGGGGATCACCAAGTACCAAACAATTATAATACGCGTTCACCCCGTTTGTGGATGGTTTTTGGCCGTTTGCGAGTGCGAGGTGAGTCACCCCAACGAGAAATTCTGCCACCACCACAGTGTTCAGAATCCTCGATAACGGGGGATCACCAAGTAAGAGTCCCTCAAACAATTATAATACGCGTTAACCTCTATTTGTGGGTGGTTTTTGGCCGTTTGCGGCGGAAATTCTGCTACCACCACGGTGTTCAGCATCCTCGAAAACGGAGGGGAGAACTAATCTGGTTGAATCGGACAATAGTTGGGTTTTCGTCCGACTCACACAATCCACTAATAACATATACAAGGCACTAAATACTCATATCACTTAAAAGTGAAAACAATATAGTAATTTAAAATAAATATTGTCATAGGAAACTCTCGAGAATCATGGCTTGAAATGGTTTTTCAACATTGACAGAAATTAAGATAAGTTAATATATACATGGTTGGTTATATTAATCGAGTTACTGGAAAATTTCCCAGGGTTGCTACATGTAAACTTGGTAATTAATCAAAGGATCACTAGCAATGTTTCAGTAAAATTAAGGTGATGAATACTAGCAAATAAAATTACTATTATTATTACTCCCTGGTAGGTCAACAATACTAATCTGACCCTGATGTGTGACACTGGTATTGCCATAATTCAAGATTTTGTGTAATGTTTTTTAAATAACCTTAAATTAAATTTCTTGTAAGGTTATTAAAAAATTAATTAAACATTTATTTTAATTCGGTATATATGTCATATTTTCTATATCTTTATTTACCGAGTACTTCTCGTACTGACTACGGGAGAATGGTTATATTAAAACTGTTTATTAACAGTGTCATCAGTTCAATATGAACATGATTTCAATTAACGAGAAAATTTATGAGTTACTTATTATCTTTCAAAGAATCCATGATTGGAAATTAATAGACAAGAAAATTAATATACCTAAGTATTTATTGCTTCAGGAATGAAATTGTCGATGTCATACTATATTATTTCTTGCCCCAACATGATACTTATCGCATTGCAATGTTTATAAGAGATATTTAAACTCTTACCACACTATCGACATTTTTTAGAAATATTTATTTCACCGAAGAAATATCTATATCTTCAAATACTCCTCGGAAGTACCTAGCACCCTGTATTTGTATAGTTTCTTGCGTGCTTCAGAATATTTCAAATACTTTAAATATAAATAACAGACTTCAATAGAGAAGATTACTTTAAATACTGAACACCCTTAGGATGCTATTTGTGACATATTTATGCATTCGATAACTTGCATAAATTGCACGAGGTAAGCATTGTTTAATATTTAGAAAGCATTTTTAAGATTCTTAATCACTCACAGAAATGCCCGTACTTAGGTTAGATAGGTATATCAAAGTTTGAAGTAATAGCTATAATTGTGTCAAATCTAAATTCTACAATCATCCACCAAAGGTCTCCCCCCATCAAAATATATACAATTCATTTTTTGCCCCGCTACAATATTTGTGTTAACTTTTTGGTAAACAACCATGCCTCACGTCCTGAGAAAAATATATTGCATATTATTTCCAATTACTTTGAGATATGTGCCATCGCATCAACTTTCTAGCTCAATATCCGTTACTAGGAATGCATAGTACCTGTTTTATACTAGGTAACTAAGCCATAATGGTAGGCCCTTTGCGTCTACAATTTAGCGTGGACTCCAAACCACTGTCCTTGGCCACCAACTTTCACCCACCCTGGATCATTCCACCGAATTTTTGGCGGTTCAGTGGCTCGGTGGTTATCACATAGACAACCACAGGGGTCGCCTTACATAGCGGGTTAATGGTCCAGGGTTATCTGGGTTGATAGTCTACCGACTGTTAGGTGAGATACTTGGTCACCCTTCCAAATGCCGAACTTAATCAGCATTGCTTACCCTACTGATAGAGTGTCGAAATTTAAAAAGGTGACCTTACCGCATCCCCTTCTATTAGTATGAGGCCATAACTTATTATTGTTGTTTTCTTCTTCTAGATCATCTAGAAAAGGAAACAATATTTATCATCCATCCTTCCTATATCTGCCCGTCTGTCTGTGCGAAATTAAGATTCTTGTCTCGCTTTCAGCGGGCTTTCAATGGGATGTTGAATCAAAGAGGAACTTCATCTTAATCAGGTGGAAAAATTTTCACACACTTTTGGCAAATTTTAAACTTCAAGATCGGGGTCTAGACTTTATACGACCTTGTTTTTGGAGAAACTTCCAGTCCCCATTTAATACATTTGGATAAGAATGTCAAAAAATGCCTCCTAACGGGCGGTTACCAAATCAACATCATCCAAATATTGGGGATTTCAGCAGTACATTGATGACTCTGCTTCTTCTTCTTCTAGCGGGACGATGAAAGGTCGCCGCACTCAAACCTCGTGGCCTATTGTGCCTCCACATACATTTATGACTCAGTGAGTGAGGAAAAAATAATTTATGTACATAGATAAGGAACACAACATATTCGATTTACATTTTTTATTATTAACTTTTAATTCACAAATGATGCCACTTTATTTGAAGCAAGGAACAATGGGCTTTTACATGTGCTCAACTATTTTCAAAACAATAAATTACAACAAAGCAAAAATTATGATTGTGAACCGAACTAAAGAAAATCATCCAAACACTCTAAAGTAATGAACAGGATGGTATACCTTGAGGCCCTTGTGGCTAATAACAACTTCGAGTATGAGATTCGACGAAGAATTCAGATCACATAGGCCGTTAGTGAAGCACAAAGATGACATATTGATTCTTCGAGAGGTGGGTCTTAATAAGTTTGTTACAAGTTCATTGGACAGTCCGTCATGCAACAACTGAATTCTCCTTCCAAAACGAGTTTCCTGCATCATATTCCTCCACATTCTGTCAGTTTTTGATTACATGAATCGAAGAGAAGAAAATAAGGAATGCTTATAGGTAAGTGGTGAAAATGACGTCTTTCAAAATATTTTGGGTTGATGCCACCAAAGAACTGACGACAGAGAAGCTTATAAAGCGTATTTGAAGATAGTTTTTCCTTATCATACACTTAAACAGTATCTTTGAAAAAATTATATTCAATGTTCATTAAACGATCTAGTATATCATCTACTGATGATGCTAACTTGGTTGGCGAAATTCGCGAGTGTTATTCAATACTTTGCTATTTATGAAAACTCCATGAGAGTAAAAGTTCAAGGGCAACCAAGTCTTAATTTTGACTAAGCACGTTGCACATACATATAGCAAGCCAATTATGCGGTGACACTATTCTGTATCTACATTTTGAAATACATTATTTCAGGTCGTGAAACTATTGCAAGTGGTAACTTCTTTATACTACTAAATAGTTACATGGACATAAAATACATGCATACGTAGGTGTAGGCACTAAACAAACTTTATAATTTGCTCCAGTTTCAGCCAGTAAGATTCCCAAAACTGAATATGAATAATGAATAAATTAAAATTAACGAATGAGTTAAAACCAGAAAGGTAAAAATATTTCGTAACAGAATGGCTCTTAAGAAACGTGAAGCACAATTATCAAATTAGTTTAGTGGTTAAAATGCAATATACTTCTTATGCTGAAGGTTACGTTTAATAATATGGTGTTTTAATGTTTTTTGCTCGTTGCAAAAACATCAAAGGATATTTAAGTGGTAAAGATAAGCTTGAAATTATATCTAAAATTACTAAAGCGCACAATTCGCTACAGTTTCTTGATGCAAATGAACGCAAATGTTCAATTTAGATGTAAACTTAGCATTTTTGCAATATGCCACCTCGAAATTGTTTCGACACACTTTGAAATCGCATTCTTCGACACGTCCTCCCTAAGACAATATTCGAGTTTTTTTCCCGTGCAATTTGTAAAAAATTACCTACTAATATTCTGAGTTCACGCCCTCATCTCAAACGATCTTTACGATATGCAAAAGGAATTGATTTTTTGGGCATGTCTTCACATTTTTCGCTAAAATTGTATCAAGTTTCATTTTGGCAATGGTTGTAACTAGACGCCAAATATTATTTTCATGCAAATAGACATTAGAGTTCGACGACAGTAGGTGAAATTACGAGAAAAGGAAATGAGGGCGGTTTTCGGTCCTATCAGAAAATGGACCAAAACACATGGAATAAATTTCTTGGATACGTAGAACGAATACACCCCCCCCATACCCTACCATAATATATAAGTAGAAATACAATATCAAAAATTTGGTCTATTTTCTTATAGGGCCGAAAACCGCCCTTATTGACCCTCCGCCTTTGATGAATATATTTTTTAATAAATTGTGCAATTAGATTATAATTATTTTATTTAGTACTTTTTTGTTAAATGGATGTTATTCTTAACAGTAGTTAATAGGGATTTTTTTGAACTTTTTTGGTGAGTTTAAAGATCCTATCTAATCAAGATTTTTGATTTATGTGACATGTTGGGCAGGTGGTACAATATACATCATATTTTGGATAATAAGTAACCAGTTGAGGATAGAAAATATTTTTACAGTTAGGGCAGGATTATGCACAAGACTAAAGACTAGAGCTCCGCTGTGCCGAGGGGCACAAAGGAGATATATGTCATTTCAAGCATATGAAAAGCAAAATTTATGGATTAGTTTAGCTGTTTTGTAAATTACGTCACATCAAGAGATCAAGGCAGGTACCGGATTTGGATTAACTGGATTACAAATTTGGAAACAAAAAACATTGAAAAGTAAAATTCTATATCAATTCTGATTTGCCTTTGAAATAAATCAATTATCGAAGATTTTTAGAATCAGCAGTTAAAACTGCTGATCTAAGTACACTGGACAAACGAAATGGTCTACACTCGGTAAGTATTTAAATAGAAAATAATCAAATCTCAAATACAAAACTGATAAACCAAATATTATCCAGCATTCTTTGGCGTAACTGGATGATTTTAAACAACTTAAGACCCAAGCCAAATATTACTCTAGGTAAAAATAGATCTCCTTCTTAGTTTAGTTATATTTCTAGTAACCTGGTGATGATTCCAAATGTTATCGAACCCAATAATGTGTAAAACTACCTCTCTTCAGTGTGTATTACGCAAACCAAATATTTGCTCATACAATTATATAAATAGATACAAATATTAATTAGACCAGTTGTTAATATATTATACTCCCCTCCGAGGAGTCGTGAGACCTTGTCGTGGTAGAGAGGCTTAAGTAACTGCAATGATTCTGAGAGCGATGCCGGCGGGAGTCTTGTACTTCTGGCAAGGTCACCCATGCCGGTAAGGTCAAAGAGGAGCGGCGAAAAACTAAGGATGACTCAACCTAAGCCAAGGTGGAAGACAACGTGCCGAGGGCTGAAGGGCCGCAGGGCCAAATGCGGTCGCGAACGTTTCCCTGGGGGCACCAGGCAGCACCCCCTTGTATTCTATGCCTTACTCGGTCATGCGGGGCTCTGACCGAGCGGACTCACATTTCCCTAGCTTCTCGTGGGAACCACATGGAGAGCAAGAAAAAGGAGATCAAGGTCCTGCAGGTGAATCTCCATCACGCTAAGGCTGCTTCGGCCATTTTGTGTAGAAGATTCGAAGAAGAAGGCATAGATATTGCCCTTCTGCAGGAACCCTGGCTTGTAAAAGGAAGGCCCGCAGGCCTAAAGCCTTTAAAAAGTAAGTTGCTGTACAATACACTCTCAAGTAAACCAAGGGCGTGTATAGTATACAGTAATAGGGTAAGTTGTACATTAATTCCGGTGCATTGCACCGATGATTTTGTTACAGCTACCCTAACAGCGTCAACGGAAGAAGGGACGAAGAGCTGGGTTATATGCTCCGCCTACTTTCCAGGCGAGGAAAGATCCTGTCCTCCGCAATTACTAAGCAACATAGTTGCTTATTGCGGAAGAAGGAACCTTCCAATGATAACAGGATGTGATGCCAACGCACATCACGTGGTGTGGGGAAGCACCAACATCAACGTAAGGGGTGAATCTTTATTACAATTCATTTTAAGTAAAGAGTTACTAATAGCCAACATAGGCAAGAACCCCACTTTTGTTACTTCAGTGCGTAAAGAAGTCTTGGACATAACCTTATGCACGAGTAACATAAGCGATAACATTATAAATTGGCATGTGTCAGAAGAGCTATCAGGCTCCGATCACAGGCACATAAGATTTGATATCACGACTCCATCTCTGACGGAGGAAATCCCCGAGAAACCAACTGGGAAGGCTATTCAGAGTCCCTCAGAAGGCACCTGGAGGGAGGAACAGCATCCGGAAGAGATGTAGAGAGCCTTGAGGTGGCAGTGGAACAGGTAAGCGAGGCGATAATAGCCGCTTACCAGGAAAACTGCCCAGAGAAAACAAGGAAAAGCAGGGGTAAAACAATCTGGTGGAACAAACATCTAGAAGGCCTCAGAACAGAAGTGAGAAAACTGTTCAATAAGGCCAGATCCAACCAAGATTGGGATACCTACAAAATAAAACTCACGCAATACAACAACGAAATCCGCAAGCCCAAAAGAGACTCATGGAGGAGGTTTTGCGAAGAGGTCAATGATGGCCCTGCAGCCTCCAGAATCCATAGGGTCTTGGCCAAGGATGGTTGTACTGCAAATGAAGTAGGCTTCCTCAAGAAAGAGGATGAAACTTACACAGAAACACTAACGGAAAGCATCAAATTGCTCATGGAGGCACACTTTCCGGGCTCACTGATATTGGAGGGTTCGGAGGCCGTGCAATTCCCAGATCAAAGGCCGGAGCGGCCCAGATCTGCGAATTGGAGGCTGGCCAATAAGGTAGTAAAACCCGACAAAAATCAGATGGGCAATTAGCAAGTTCCAACCATTCAAGTCTCCTGGAATGGATGGAATTTACCCAATTCTGCTCCAAAAAGGGCAGAATATACTAATACCACACTTGTGTAAAATATTCAGAGCCTGTCTGGCCTGGAAGTACATACCACACATATGGCGGAAGGTGAAGGTCATCTACCTACTAAAGATAGGTAGGATATCAGACCAAACGCCCAAGTCATATAGACCCATAAGACTGTCCTCTTTCCTACTTAAAACGTTGGAAAGACTACTGGACAGGTACATTAGAGACGAAATACTAAGGGAAAACCCCCTTAGTGAGCGTCAATATGCATACCGGCCGGGAAAGTCAACAGACCTCGCGCTGGATGATTTAAATAGGCTACTAACAAAGTTATTAGATGACAAAGAAATGGCAGTGGCAACATTTCTAGATATAGAAGGAGCGTTCAATAACGCGACAACGCAATCTTTAACGAATGCATTGTTAAATAGAGGAGTTCCAACAGTACTCTGCCACTGGATTAAAGCCAGCCTAGAAAAGAGGATAATAGTATCCAATCTAGGCGAGGCTACCATTGAGGCAAAAGTGAGTACAGGCTGCCCTCAAGGAGGGGTATTATCTCCACTGACGAACTCCTCCGAAAAATTTCCGCAGAAGGATATGCTGACGATCTAGCGATAGTAGTCAAGGGGCGATTTGCGAACACGATATCAGAGCGTTCACAAAGAGCCCTAAATATTGTCGACAAGTGATGTAGTGAGGAAGGACTTTCCATAAATCCTCACAAAACTACAGTCGTCACCTTTACAGGGAAAAGAGCCTTGGGAGGCCTAAAACCTCTGAGGCTCAATGGAGTGGAAATTCCATTTGCCAGCGAGATTAAATAGGAAGTCATGTTTGACCAAAAGCTGACATGGAATTCCCACATCCAAAAAGTCACACAGAAAGCAACAATTGCCCTGGGAAGGTGCAGGCAGATGTGTGGAAAAAACTGGGGGTTAAACCTCAAGATGACCCTATGGTTATACACTAGGGTTGTAAGACCCATGATAACCTATGGATCGGTGGTATGGTGGACCAAGACACTGCAGCTTGGAGCACTAAGGCTATTAAGTGGCGTACAAAGGCTTGCTTGCTTTGCGGATTTCTCCTCCCACGGCTGCATTGGAAGTCCTTTTAGACGTGACACCACTACACATATTTATCCAAGGAGAAGCTCGTTCAGTGGTACATAGGCTAATGCAAAGCACAACGCCCATAAGGCAACAACACGGAACAGAGCACCAAAAGTTATACTCAGAGCTGAAGGCAGATCCCATTCTGGGAATGCCCAAGGACACTATGGTCCCAAAGTATAACTTCTACAAAAATGTTCAAATCAAAATACCAGAGAGACAGAGAGGACTGGAAAAACGGTCCTCCAATATCGGCGCAAACGATCTGGTATACGGACGGCTCCAAGACAGAACAAGGAGTCGGAGCTGGGATTTACGGGATAAGGTCGAAAACGAAGATCCCGATAAGTCTAGGAATACACGCCACAATATTTCAGGCTAAAGTGGCCGCTATACAGTGGTGTGCAAAGGAAATAATGAGGCAAGGAACTATAAACCAGTCAATTGCCATTTTTTCCGATAGCCAAGCAGCGCTAAAGGCACTCGATTCCATGCAGGTCGATTCAAGACTAGTATTCGATTGTATAAATGCCCTTACAGACCTAGGAAGTCAGAACAAAGTGACCGTGGCATGGGTACCAGGACACGAGGGACACAGGGGAAATGAGAAGGCTGACGAACTGGCCCGAGAAGGCGCATCTAAGGCCCTAGTAGGACCCGAACCCTTTTGCGATGTGGCTAAGCCACGCATACGAACATCCATTAACGAATGGGTACAAAATAAATCTCTAGAGTGGTGGAAGAATTTCTCACAACAGAGACAGGCCAAAAAGTTCATTAAAGAACGATCGGCTAAATTCACGGAAGACCTGTTACGCCAAAATAGAAAGGCCATTAGGATAATAGTAGGTCTTCTAACTGGACATTGTAGGCTTAATAGACATATGAGTCTAATGGGCCTGGCAGAGGATGCAACATGCAGATTCTGTCAAGAGGAAGAGGAAACCTCAGTACATGTGCTGTGTCATTGCGAAGGCCTAGCCAGACTGAGGTTCCAACTACTTGGTGAAGAGAAACCAAGGGCAGATAGCTATACCAAGGAGCCCTCATCAAGGCTGTGGAGTCTGATACAAAAGACAAAGCTGGATAAGGAGCTCTAAGTAAAATTAGACAAGGAGAGCCACAATAGATCCACGGGGGTCGCGGTGGCCAAGGCGAATCAGCCAGCTCCTTTTTCAATCTAATCTAATCTAATCTAATATATTATACTAGTCCATGTAGTACATTCAAAACGAGGGGCAAACTCAGAAGGAAATCCGAGGAAATCTTTTGCTTTGCGGATTTCTCCTCCTACGCTCTTCAAAAATTTTTTGAAAAAAATTCGAGAAAATCTGTATAATCTTCGTCAAAGAGGAAATCTGGTGTACAAAATTTTGGGCGCGATTCCAAATCATTTGGAATGCTTCAAAATTAAATGTTTCTACCATGGAAATTCGTTACCAAATAACACGAAAATCGTGGTTAATATCGTTGTTGATCGGTACCTATATAAGACAGAGTGGGGTCTCAGTTGATCATATATGTTATAGTCTAACGGCACCGTTAGCCTCAGATGATGATAATAACTATCTCTTCCAATGACCTTTTACTAAATATCTACTCAACGGAGAATCAGTTGTTATTGCAATTCAATGCACTACAAAATGCAAGTAATTTGTGTAAAGTAAATCTATTTTCTGTAAATTACTGATAAAAGTAGTTGTATATTTTGTGTAAGTTATTGATATTAATTACTTTATATTTTTTCTACAAAGTACAAACTATTCTATTCAAATTACTTCAAAATTTTTAAAATGGTTAACGTCCATAATGAATATCAGTAAATTCATGTGTTGGCTACTTTCATGCTATTCCAACTGAGTTTGAAAAGACTGTACTTATTCATATAAGAAATGATTTTTTTCTATTGGAAGAGTTCAAAGAGTACATATAATTTGATTTTGCCAGCTTTCCCAGGTTTGCCATAAAATGTTAGTTTAACAATGAGTCAGTGACAAAGTACTTACCAGCATATCCCAGCTGGGGTGTCAAGGCTAGGACTAGAATTAGTAAGGCTGGCCCCGGTTCGATTAGCTGAGTCCACGCCGACATGGCGCGTCCTGGAATAAAAAATAATAAGATTAGAAATAGTCCAAACAAATAGCAATATGTGGCGCAAAAGCTATTGTTTATTAATACTGCCTCTAGTGGTCCCAATATGTCAAGTAGAGCACGCCATCACTGGTGATATCTTGACGTATAGGTACTAACTCAAAATTGTATCAACGTGCAAATTTTGTATGCATATACCGAACACTTAAGTTGGTACTGCTTTACGTTCTCGTAAATAATAATAATAATAATAATAATAATAATAATAATAATAGATTTATTGCCCAACAGAATAATCCAATTACAGGACAATGTTCGTCACACATGATAATATTAAGAACTATACTAGGAACAAATACTGCCTATGCAGCAACTAATACATATTAAAAAATAACAGTAACATCATTATAGCATAACTAGTAAAGAACAGTCAAATATTATTAAAGACATAACAATAGTTTCAAAATAATACTGAGGAAATAATACTGATGATTTCAATAAACTGTTGTAACGGTCTTAATGTACTGACTTAAACGTGTGCTAAATATATCACATTGACTACTAAGCTTGTTATATAGTTCCATCCTAGAATAAATGGAAGACTTTTTGAGAATGTTTGTACGGCTGTTGGGACAATAAAATAGAATATCTTGACGTGCTCCTAATCTCGGGATTCTGAAATTAATTTTTGATAATAGTGTTGGACAGTCAATTAAATGGTTAAGTAGTTTATATAAAAATACTAAAGTAATTAGTGTTCTTCTATTTTCTAATGATTTCATATGTAATCTTGTCAGTAACAGAGTGTTTGGATATCCCTGCTCTGGATAGTTCATATCAATTCTGAAAACTAAGTACTTCATAAATTTTCTTTGAATTTTCTCTACTGCATGTGAGTGAACGTTATAAATTGGGTTCTAAATTATAACACCATACTCAAGTTTTGATCGTACCATTGAGAAATACAACGTTTTAAGTGCATCTACATTAGTAAATTGTTTACAATTTCTTATTATAAAGCCTAGTAATTTTAGTGCCGAATTTGTGGATACATTTATGTGTTCTGTAAAGTCCAGTTTAGAGTCGAATAACACTCCCAGGTCCTTAGTTGATTGAGCTCTTGACAAGTCCGTGCCATTGAAGGTATACGAAAACTCTATCTGATTTTACGCGTGTACGTTACTACCTTGCATTTTGATACGTTCATATCCAATTTATTAGAAGTACACCATAATTCAATTTTGCGTATTTGCTGTTGTAAAGTTAGGCAGTCCTCGATGTTGTTAATTTCACTAAATATTTTTAAATCATCGGCAAATAAAAGTGTTTCGCAATCTAACACATAACATAAATCATTTATAAATATAACAAACAAAAGTGGCCCCAAGTTTGAACCTTGAGATACCCCTGATGTTGCTAGGTAAGTATTCGACTTAAAACCATTATATTGAACATATTGTAACTGGTTTTCTAAATATGATATAAAAAAATTTAATATTAAATTACTAAAACCAATATAATTTAATTTTTCAATTAATAAATTGTGGTCTATACGGTCAAAGGCTTTTGAAAAATCAGTGTACACCACGTCTACTTGACCTCTGTTGTCCAGTGATTCGGAGACAAACTGAGTTAAACAAGCTAGGTTTGTTACTGTAGAACGTTTCTCCATAAAACCGTGTTGGTGAGTGGAAATTAAATTCTTTACCCCAGAATAAATTATAGTATACACTGAGGCCTCAAAGTCCTTGGCAAAATTAGGTAGAATTGAGATCCCTCTGTAATTTCTTTACATCTGCCACATTTCCGCTTTTATAAATAGGGCATACTTTTGCCAGTTTCCAACATTCGGGAAAGGTAGATGTTTGCAATGCAATATTAAATAAAGTTCGGAGTGGGGTGATAAACACATTTGCGCAGTCTTTAACTAAAAAACTGGGAACTTGATCATGTCCCGATGTCATTTTGTTTTTTAGCTTTTTGATACCTTGTCTGATGTCTGTTTCCGATAACTGATCGATATTTATGGATGGTTACTTATAATATCAGAAGTTGGCATTGTGTCAGACCCTGGTAAGTACACGCTATTAAAGAATTGACTAAACTTATTTACAATGTCTTGGGGGTATCAATTTCCTTTTCATTATAATACATTTTACCAGGTATTCTAGTAGTGCCTTTTTTATTGTTTATGTAGGACCAGAATTGCTTAGGGTCAACAGTTAATGTGGTCTCAATATTTTCTATGTAATTTTTGTACGCGTCTTTGGTTTGTAATTTGATTAGTGATCTTAAGCGTTTATATTCCTCTAGTGTATTTGCATCGCTATACTTCTTGTATTTTTTGCGGTGCTTATCTCTCAGCTTCACGTTTTTTATTATTTCAGGTGTGTACCATACGGGAAATTTTCTTTTTTTATCTTTAAATTTCGGAACATGTACGTCAAAAATTGAATATAGTTTTTGATAAAATTCATCGCATGCAATATTTATGTCATGAAAATTTTCAAGAAACGTCCAGTCAACCTGAGGTAATGAGTCGTACAGTGCAGGATAGTTTGCTTTTCGAAAGTTATAATTATGCTCGTTCGGGTTTATTGGAAATCTAACAGATTTAATTATTCGCGGAACAAAAGTAATTCTTAGGGCTGGATGGTGAACATCCTCTCCCACAAATGGTGCATTGTCTCGAGAGACAGTACAATTCGATAAATTAGATACTGTAAAACTTTGTTTACATGATAGATTGTCACACGCTCGAAAAACTTAGCTAAGCTTGCATCGTGTTGTCAATTGTTGAACGTTTAATTTATTTGGTTTTAGTTTGTTGATTGTTGATTTAATTAGTCAAAGTGTTTATTTAGGCAAAGTTTAGTTAGCGTGTTTCAATATTAATATTATGTAAATAGTTTAATTAAAGATTTTATATAATAACATTGATACCGTGTAAACACAGTAAAACTGTGTGTAGTGTAATTAGTAATTTAGAGTACAAAAATGTGTGTAATACGTATGTCACTAATAATTATAAGTTATTTCTCACTTGATTTCCACATATGAATTATATATATTTTCTTGCAAATCATATATATGTTAACAGTATCGACAAACAACTCCTTAAAAGTAAACACAAATAAAATAAGTTGGTTAAACGGTAACTTGGACAGTTATGTTCGTATTTAATGGTTTTTTATAGAGCAATAAGAACAAGAATCGATACTTGCTCAGTTTCTTAAATATTATTTATTTACAAAAACAATTATTATATTTATGAGCAATTATTTCAGTGCGGCATTAAAAAATATTTGTTTGCCGAGAGTAAGCAATTGATTAACCGAATAACAAAAAATAATCCGCATAATTAAACAAAGCAAACGAACAGGATCAAGACAAGTTAATATTTATCAAAATATTACCCGACGCAAAAAGTTAATGGGAAAAAGTAAATAACGGGTGTCTGTTTTAAGTTTCTATGAGTAATTTACAACACTTTTAACTGTATCATTCCATTTAAAGTTAAAGCTATATGCTTGAGTGGCTATAAAAGAATACTAACCATAAGATTTCGGTGAAGCCGATGTAAACAATAAAATACGGAAGAAGCGTCTAGCGTTCGCCACAGAATTTTTTAATATTGTAGAAACAAAATTGTACATTAACTTATTTATGTGCATATAATAAGCTGTGTTGATTCGTTGCAGAGGTGTTGCTAGGACAGATGTTTTTCACATCAAGAATAACGTATTATGCGTGAATTAGGAAGTTATATTTATAATGGAGAACAGTTATAATAAACTATGAAATGAAATTGGAACTTAAAAAAAAGATAAAGATAGTTTATGATATAATTCTAATGAATTCTAATAGAGCCAGATATTTTTATATTTTTAAATAACAAATTCTGGATGACCATAAAATGGCCATGTCAAATCGGAATATTTTGATATTAATCGTCAATATATTACCATATTATCATTCAAATAGGTTAGTGCTGTATTATTTGCCAACACCTGATATTATTTATTGAACTTCTTAAATGCTAGTAAACTGATGAGGTCCTGAATAATATTTGAGGCTATATTAACGTAACCATTCGTCCTGGATTAGGCTGGACAGTTCCGTTTTTCGAGGTGCTGTCCCGCAAGATGAACCGTCCCGCAAAAGTTCCGCATTGGTTTTAAATTTCGCCCCTTTCCGCTTATCAGTTTTGAAACCTGGACAACAATTTTTTTTATCAATTTTGAAACAGGAACAAAAATTTTTTTTTCAGAACTTAAAATTTTTTTCCCATTATGTCCCGTATTAGCAAGATTCAAATATGGTCACTTTAGGTCATACTCATGATATAGAACCCACCAAAACTAACTAAAATACTAAAAATGTTCTAAACTACCCTAAAAAACAAAAGTGCGCCAAAATTTAACACTAAAAACTGACTTTGCCAAAAATGAATATCAAATTAGAAAGTGCCTCAAAACTAATTCTTGAGACATACTACTATTGAAATGGACGGCTTTTAACATTCCGAAGAGTTATTTTCATCCAGCGACAAGACCTTTGGACAGAGGAACCTGATAGCAATTGTTCAAAATTTTATTCATGCCGGATAGCCTCTGGTTCTAGATCGTCTCTTAAAAGTTATAAGAACCCCCCAAGTGTAGAAATACATCATCAAACGTGACAGAATGGACGACTGGCGCCTTCAATAAATAAGTTTCGATGTGTCTTCAGACGAACGACGCGACATTAGGATTTTTTACATTCACACCTCATAATCAAAGTTTTTTCAATTAATAGTAAATTTTTTAAGAAGTGAAGAAAAAAAGTGACAGTTTTGACCTCTTAACATTGTCATTACAACGAAATTTATTGTAGGATCAGACGTTGCATTACTATTACAAACATTGACGTTGCCGTATAACAATTTAGCTTCGCACTCGAAAGATTAATGTATGAAGTTAATGAAATCAGCAGGTACTATCAAAGTCTGCCCAATATTTATCAGATACATTTTATTATTAAATACCACGATGAATTCACAGATCTGCACCATAATTGGATCTGGAATCAATCTCATAACATCCAAATCCATTTTCAAAACAAAGAATTTGCAAATTTATTTCGAACAATGATTTATGAAATCAAAACGTCTGTTTGATGAATACAATGTAAATGATGCAAGCATTACTGACTCTTTTCTATAGAAATGGTTATGTAAGGGTACTTCGTCAAAAAGAAATGATGCTTCACTACACTGCAGACGCATTGGAGACACCTACGTTCTGGTTGTTTCCATCGAAAAGATATGTTCTATTCGATTCAAATCTTCTGGAGCAGAAGAAATTACTGAGGTAAGTATTCAAGATATTGCCTTAATTTTCAAAAAATAGTTGAAATTATATATTTTTTTATAGAATCTAAAATGACAGTACGAGATTATATTCTTCACAGCCAACGGATGATCAGTCTTCAGATGGTTAATTTCTAAATTTGTGGAAAGTTATATCAAAGCAATAAGTATCAAAATGCGGATTTTATATACAATACTACTGAACTTCAAGAATTCTATTTAAGAAATATCAAAAGAAAATTAATGAGATAATGATATCATGGATGATAAAGCATAGCAAGAAGAATCAAATCCTTTTTTATTGTCTATCTCATGACTTCCTGAACAATGATCTTATCGCATTTTAGCCGTTTTTGTTCACTAGCTTTAGGATAAATCATAAATTATAAATTATATTTATTAGTTATATCCTCAGTATGGTGTGGGTGTAGGTTGAAAGTTCAATGAATTTTCTATATACCGAAGTTAAATATGAGTGGGTAAAGCATTGATGTTATTTGATATCGCTTACAAAAATGTGTTCTTGGCCATAAAAGAATAATTAATTATTTTAAATTTTATTCCGTAGGAAACCAACTAATTTCGCTATTTTGAAATACGACGTAATTAGTAAGTATATCATTGAATTTTAATTCAATCTTATTTCGAGTTTTGCAAAGAACAATTATTTTAAAAATAAACAAAAATGAATGTATTTACTTCATCTTTTCTGTTTCTATAATTAATTTTCTTCGGCTGCTAAATAGTTTACGTTTCGTTGAGTTCTTAATTGGATATAATTACGGTGGCTTTAGTTAAAGCGATTATTATAAATCGTTTTGTTCAATTTATTGAACCAGTCACAAACACATTAACTGTAATTACAAAAAATTACTTAATATTTTAATTATCAAGTTTAAACATAATCATTGGGGAAAATTTACGTCCTTTGGAGTAATTAGGCGGATGGTGGATAACTTCAGATTTAATAGATTAAAGATATCAAAATTTCAAAGCCTGGTTTGTTTACTAAAGCTAAGCTTCCTATCAAATAAACAAATGAGAAATCTCCTCTTTCCAATTTGTTTGACGTAAATGAGAACCACCTAACATAATTAGTTAAAAAGACTAAGAGAGCACCGTTTCCATTTAACCTATTAGCTCCTCCATAGTAATATATTTGTTTGTCTGTAAATTCGACAAATGGACAAATCATAAATATGTCTTGAGAATAGACTTAGTAACACCTTGAACAAACTAGCCGTAGGCCGCCAACACTGTTTCCCATGGAGCTTTATTTACAAGGGACTCTGTGTGAACAAATGTTTGATTTTAAACTTAAACCTTAGTTAAATGTGAGAAGAACCGCAAGTGTTAAATCCCATATTACTACATACTTAACTTTTGGATATCATTAAGTATATTGGAAGCTATTGCAAACTTTAAAATGATCGTTTTAGGAACGCTAAATTTATAGAAACGTACAATAATGTGGTGACAGAAATCAAACCACCTTAAACAATTGTTTCTTCTCAATTTCTGTTCCATTCAATTCAATTCAAAAGGAGTACTATTAATTAAACATACAGCAAGGTTTTTTGCCACCCATGTCAGGAGCCAGTCAGACAACCACGACGCACAGCGCCGAGGCAATTTTCCCCCATTAAATAATATTACGTAGCACTGGTGGAAAATTTTGGCTGTTACCACAGGAGAAGATGACAAATGAAAAAAAATATGATTAGGAAGAATAATTTAGAAACAGTAAATACAAGGTACAAATATAAAAGAAGAATTGGATAAGAAAGGAAGAAAGAATGAAGTTTGTAGTACTCTGATAAGTTAGAGAATGAGAAAACAGATTTGGCTAAAGAAGCTGCTGAAAAATAGGCAACACCTGGTGTGGTATTTTATGGTGAAATGGTGTATTATACTTTCTTATTTGTATTATATTGTTTGTTAGCGGACTATCGCTCGGTTTGAACTGGCAAAACCTTTGGGAAGTTGCTGGACGTAGTCCACTAGTGGTGTAATGTCTCTGCAGCGTGTGTTATAGTTCTCTAAAGGAGGTGTGCCTTGATGAATAGAAAATGACGCGCAGAAACTTATTCTCAAGAACTGTAAGTTCCCTTTACGTCGTGGCCGACGCGCTGCGCCACGCTGGAGTGGAGAATGTTAGTTAATTTCTGTTCACGGTTTAGAAACTTATTATTTAGGTTAGAAATGTTAGTTAACTTCTGTTCACGGTTTAGAAACTTATTTTTTAGGACTAGAAAAATGAATCCTTTCACACATTTAATATTTCATATTACTTTTTCTTGTACATTACCTCAACTTGAGAGCGTTAGCACATCAGTTACATAAATATCACATAATAAAACAATTTAAAACACACATTGCAGAAGAAACAATAGATTAAAGTTTTTTCCTTCTAGTTATTACTCAGACATAATAGAGTTCAGAGCATTTTAATAACAAGAATAAAGGAATATAGGCAATATAATTTGTAATGGAATTCAAATTACTTCTTCTTAGTCGCAGTATTTTGACAGGTTTTGTGGCTAACTTTATTACATATGTTGACTTTTCTTCACTGTATGGCACGTCCCACAACATCACGTATGTTGCAGTTGACTTTCTTATTAGTCCCTTAGTGATATCAAACCAAAGTTTTCGAGGGTGTTTCCTTCACCAATCCTTCAACCATTAAGCTACGTTCCATATTATCTTTGTCCAGTTGATGTGGCAAAAAACTGATACGATGCGAATATGATGCTGGATACAGTATCTAGTATCATAAATGACTATTTCGGAGGGCGTAGTTCCTGAAGAACCGAGCTGGTGGTGCAACAGTCTGACTCAGGAGTTCGTAATTTATATCTCCAGATCCACATCTTGAAGGAACAAACCCAATAACATTTCCATCTATCTAACAGTCCACATTTCAGATGCGTAAGAAAAGAAAACTAGTACGTTAATAAACCTAATCCCAAGGTATACCATCCCGTTTCCTAGTTCGCACTAACGTATCCTTGACGTACTTGGATGGTTTCCATTCTTGCTCTGCACATCTTCTAGCAGACATTATGTCACAAGTTCACTACAGATATTAAAGAGGATTGGTGAGAAAATACAGCCATTTGCAAACTTTACATACAGTCTGCAACGAATAAAGACTAGACCAGATAATATACAGTCCACAGTTTACCCAGTTATTCCAATTCAGCATTATCAAAAGCCCTGCAGTTATCTATGAAATAAAAGTACATATGCGCTTAAGCTTAAGTAATTCCACAGGTCGATACAGGTCCCATTAAGACTGTTTTTGTGCATTTTTCGGCCAACATGTCTGCTTTTTCATTGCCTTTGTTGCCCCGATATCCACAGTTTTGTTGAGCTGCTTCAAGGGGTAGTTGGTTATCAGTCACAATGCAGATTTTCATAGTAGTATGTAGTCTGTACCATGTCTTGGGTACAGGGTTCTAAGGCCATGACTACTGCTTGGAATACTGTTACTCAGATTCATTCAGGTTAATGTTTATTTCAGGATATTCCCCCGTAACTCCCTCACTTTTTCTATAAGTTCTAAATTCAGTATTTGTTCTTCGGTACTGTATCCTTTAACAAAGCCTGCTTATGTGGATATATTCGCCGAGATATATGACGCTGATAGTCTGGATTGAAGAATATACACTATTATTTTGCTGATACGAATGTATAAATGTCATACATTTGTTTCTCACTTTTTATGTATGAGAATTGTGGTTCTTCAGTCACTGAGTCAGATTTTTGTCTCATATTTTTTCTCATACCTTGTGTTGGATTTGCTTTCCATCCTCATCAACTAATTAATATAAGCTCCACTACGATGTTGTCGATCCAAGTTGCTTTGCTAGTTTCTTTATTTTTGTACGGGTGTCTACACAAATATAAGGAGTAGAAGTAGTATTTTTTTTTTGAAAAACAATTTTTCAATTCTGATTGATCAAATTATTTTTTCCATCTGCTTGCCAAATACTATAAAAATATTGTCTATTTATAGGCAAGCAAAAATTAGCAACTTAACGATTAAAATTTAGCAGAATTTTTAAAACAAAATATAAAGTTCTAATTGAAAAAGCAGTTGCAACATATAATAAATAATTCTTACGGAACAAATACTATAACAAACGATTGCCGTTGTTCACTAATTAACATCATCAATTTTTATTACATTCATTTATTTGAACATCTAATGGCTAGGTGCTAGAGAACCTGTCCTAGAGATTGCATAACCTCTTTAACTGTATTATCTAATTAACTTCTTTGTATGAATATTGTAACGAAGGTAAAACCATTGACAAATAAACTGATGTCTTTGCCACAGTTATGACTAAAAATAAATTATGCATTCTTAAGAGTAACTTAATACTTTACCAACAACATGTTAACCTTTATGCATGCGATACGACCGAGAAGAAATTTGGCCGACATGCCCACACACCACAATTATTATTTGTAATATATGACTTTCGTTTTCCTTACCGATAAGTAATGTGTTCTTTAACATCCGGTAAATGATTTTAACTGTTCTCAGTAACATTTGCAATCGATGAATGACAATTAATGGTGATGTAGTTACGGTACATTTAATATACTCTAATCTAACCAGCGCGGCATTGATTAAGTCTAAAGTTTTGCAGAGAGGAAATAATTGGAATTTCTTATAATTGCACGTAAGTAAATTAGAAAACAGTAGGAAGAAAATTTCGTTAACTGTATAAGTACGTAGCATTGTATTTAATTTGTTAGCTCAACTATTACTTCTTACGATTCGTTGAATACTGCATTAATTACTCTGCCCATGTTTAATCAACTAAATTGACATTATTGGGGTGTAATTAGGTGTTAATATTCTTCACAATGTCTTGGTGGGCATTTTGTGACCCATACATGTTTCTTGTTGGCGTCCCTTTGCTATGGCCTCATATTAAAGTTCGTTTCCATGTGTTGTTTGGTGACGTTAGCTCAATGCTTATTCTCCTCAATGTTCTTTTTTCTATTGATGTGGCCAAAAATGACAGGATGGGAAGAAGTTGGTTGTCTTGTCTATAAGTGGTTCTGCAGGTATACCGCCACCTGAGGGAGTAGTACAATGAGAACATCCTGAACGTCCAGGGAATTCGTAGCAAACAGCTCCAGATCTACATCTGCAAATCATCAATACGCATCGTCCGTCTTCCTTTTTAACATGTCCCATAGACGTAAAGAAAAATGGAGAAGATTAGAGCGTCCAATCTTAGTACACTCCGTGATTTTCCTGCCGCGATAAATTTTGCTCAACTGGTAAATTGCCGATCCTACCGCCTGTATTTTTTGTTGTATTTGCAGTTTCCTGTATTACCCATAAGGGTTCCAAGTTCCAAAATAAACTAATCACCAATCCATTAGCTCCCAGAGGTGCGTTTACGTACCACAAAATTATAATTTTTTACGAGTTACCAAACAATTTTTTCAGTATTTTCTGGAGGTAATCTGTTAACTATCATTTATTTTATGACTCAAAAGAATCCCATGGTTGTTTGTAAGAATTTGTTTTAGCTTTTTAAAATATGAAAAAGGTAAGGTTATTTTTCCAATTTCTTTTATTGCAGCAAAGTAAGTAAATAAGTAAATTTTTGAAATTTTTCTCTATGGAAAATATACTACCAGATGTGCTGGTTTTCACTTGCCACAAATTTTTTCTCACATCAATACTAAAACAAGCAAAAGTATTGAAAAACGCTTGGTGCGTTTTCACACCACTGGTATTTATGATGTACATTTTTGCCGACTGTATAAGAAAATTCCCGACAAGGCGTGTTTACAACGTCTGCATAAACGTCTTAGAGTGAGGCTGATCGAATTCAGTCTGCATTTATATCAGTTATAAGGTAGTTGAGAGTGTTCAATATGTCATTTAAGAAATATTTAACTGTGAAAGAATTTGAAACTGCTTTAGAGGAGGTTATGAACTGGGTGGAAAGAGATATAATTTTGTTTTACTTTGGAAGAAAACGTTACCTTTTATGATATTTAGGGTTTTTGTGACTATACACTTATACAGTGTCAAAGTTGGATAAAGATATTTGGAGGGAGAATCACTGCATACATAACATACATACTTAGTTCATGTGTTGTTTTGGTTGAGTGTCATTACAACAATTATTTGTTTTTACATGATACTATTGACACAGTTTATATTCTACCGGAGGTAGATTCGCTGAGGGATAAAGAAACAATCGATGAAGAATATATTTTGCCGGAAAATAATTTGTAAAACCTCGATATTACTGGGACTTTTCAAATGTATTTACCTGAATATGATTCATCAGCTGAAGAGATACTACAATCAAAACAAACCAAACTGGGTCCATCGACGTCAAGAAAATTTTATGATTCTATTAAAGCAGTAGAGGTTCAATATGACTCATCAGATGAAGAAACTCTGGCGTCGAAACAAGCCAGATTGAATACTTTGAATTCGGATAAAGCTAAAAACCAGTCACAATGGGCAAAATGAGTAATTAAATACACTCATTGCCTAATAGATATTGGCAAAAAAGGACAATGAGCGTGTCGAAGCAGAATTGACTATTTTACTTTTTTTTTACATGTTACTTGCTTTGCAAACTACCACCAAATTTAAATTAAAGTATAGAGTATAGCACCACTGGTTCGTTTGCGCACCAATGTTAAAAGTGAAAAAACGATTTGTTTATATTTTTATTGTGTTTCATTATTATATTAAAATACGGCTTTGTGGATTTTTATTATTTTAAGTTGTTTTTTTTTTGTCAAATAGGACATTTTATGTACTTTCACTCTTCGATAATTTCTTTGTTCTTCCCAGTGGTTCGTTTGCGCACGACGTGTTAATTTTTCTTGTGAAAGATAGTGCCGGAAATTATTGTATCAATGCATTTTAATAAATGAATAACGGCAGGTGTTTGAGCTCATCCCCACTTACTGCAACTAAGGTGGTATCATCTGCAAATCTCAAATCTCACAAATTATATGTTAATTTATACCAAACAGAGTTTTTCATTTATTCTCTGGCAAATTAAGGGGAAAAATGTACTGTGATTTACTTATATATATTTTTTAAATATTTGAGGTACATAATATGTTAATACATTATTTGCAATTGCATTTTTAGTTACACTCTAGTGGAGGAAAATCTACTTGTAATAAAATGCGAAAGTACTACAGTACTAACTCTTTTTAGCAGTGGCAATCATATTACACAGAAATATTATTAAATTAAATAGAATGTATACTGGCCATGCAGCAGACATTGTTAAATTCGTTTTTGTATTCCGAAATCACTGATATGAAAAATTGTTCAGAAGAATAGCGTAAATAATTTATGTGGACTCAAACACCGTTAGATAAAACTTGCAGCATAAGTTTTTCAACAATAGAAGAATATTGAAGATAGAGTACAGTTCTGTTACTGTGGACACGGGATTGTAAAATATACATTACATTAAATTTATTATATTTTCACGTATGCGTAAAAACAGTAAAAGTAGTATAATGGTTATTATTATTGCTATAACGAGCTAAGATAACTAGTGCTATAAGTTGGCAAGGTTGCCGTTAAGTGGTTTATACAAAATTTTATTTCCATAATTTTCTCTTAATGGAAAACATTGAAATAATGAAAGAAATCTGCAACTTAAGATTCTCGTCATGCAATATGTTTTACGTCTGTAGTAGCGGTTGGGCGCTTATGGTCATCCCCATATTGAGAAGTCGGATGCAACTATACTTTGTACTATATGATTACAGGGTGATGCACAATATCGTCGTACTTCGTGTATCATAAATACTATGCACTTGATAGACAATCGAAGAAAAATGAATAAATATAGTGTTTTTGTATAGTATTTTTGTAAAAGTTATCATGATCATAAAATAGTTATTTGAAAAAATAGGATAACGAAAAGTAAGATATTATGTTTCCTTTACTATACTGATGTGTACATAAAGCTCAAGGGTCTAGAATATACAAGAAGTCTGTAATTTTATATTTTATGTGTTATATGTTATTATTATTGAACTAACAGAATATTTTTTTTATATATTAAAACCTTCATTATCCGATAAATTGTCTGTCAGTATCAAAAAATTTCTTGAAAGGCTACTGGTCAGTAACGATTTAATGTGTGATTAATTTGTAGGGTTATTTTGACATAATCACTGATTCGCAATCTATGTGGTTTTATTGTATCCAATTTTAAATTATTGTAAACTTTGGTTCTGAAATAGTATCTTAGTTCTCATGTGTTGAAAAAAAATTGGACGCTTCTTAACCTTTTTTATTAGTATTGCATAGGGCCCGAACACGACAAAAAGCATTTAATCATTTTTGTCAAAAAATGCGCTCTTACCATTGTGCCACCATAACCAGTAGGTATTATTCTATGCGTACTTAAATAGTAAATCTGCAATGTCGTGAGAATAATTAATTAAGTAATTTACACATTATAAAAATGTATTTTGTCCAGTCAAGTTGAAACACACATTATAGAAATAGAGATATCAATTTATTGCACCTACTTATGAGTTCCTTTTAAGCTACCATATATATAAACAGATAGTAGCATGCGAACAAAATATACTGAAAAAAGGATTCCTAGAAATTGAAAAAAAAAAAGATTTAGTATCTCAAAAGTTTTTACGTTTTTAAAAAGGGATACGTGGAATAATTAAATAATTAGGCAATTACTCTCTCAGTTATTTCTATTTTTGAAAAATTAATAAAAAATATGTTAAAGTGGTCACCAATTAATTATTTTTCAACAAAACGCTGTAATAACAAATTTTCCAATTTGTTCACGTTCCAGTTTTCTATAAATCGAGTTTTACATTGAAAGTGAGTGGGTGATACAGTGAAATTGAGGAAGAGGAGCGTGTGCTCTCTGTGATCTCTCCAAAGTCTTCGATTGTACTGCTCAAGACCTGTGGTTAACAATGCTATCAGATGAGGCTTACTTCCAGCTCTATTAAAATTGTACCTAGACAATAGAAAACAATATAAATTCAGCTCTATTCTATTCACCACTATTTTTTATATTGTTTAAAAATGATTTTCACTATGTTGTTCATCATCACATATGTAATTTTTTGTTGAGGATGCAATAGCCTTAATTGCTTCAAACTCCAAATGTCCTGTCCCTAAATCGAAATTGAAAAACTTCCAATAAATGGTTAATTACATAACAGTGATAAATCGCTATGTATTTTAATATGCTCACTTTTTTTATTTAGTGTGTCTGTGTTATTATTTGGGGAAATTACTTTGAATTTATTTATACCATTTTAGGTCACGTGGTTTTGACAAGTCGGCCATTTTGCTTGAGGGACAACCAAACTCAGTTTGCGTGGTTTTATACATTTTTTTCTAGTTTTTCTTGAGAAACTGTGTGTGTTTTCGTAATAATGTCATGTAGTGAAAATTATTCAACCCTTATGGGTGATGTAAAGTATCGCTATGATGAGAAAATCAAAATAATAGACAATATTGACCCATACATCCTTGGAGTGGAGACTGGAGACCCTTCTGCAGATTTGTGTATTTTACCTTGTGTATCCGTAATTGGTATGGTAAATTACTTAGTGTTGACTCACAGCTTCTACACAGGCCAGCAGTTAAAGGCATACAAACCTTTACAAGCATATAAATATTATGAGGTTGGATTTGTGCAAGAAGTTTGTCCAAGAAAGATAAACTCAAATGTATTCATTGTTATGGGCAAGACAAGTTTACATTTAAATGACTAAGTGCTAGATTTCAGTGATAAGCATATTATATTATGCGTATGTAGTATTCAATAGATTCTACCAGAAAGTGATTTCTTTACCTTTCTCCTAAGCTTTTTTTACATTCAAAATAAACCTTATGTCACAATCGCACCTTGTCACACAAAAGGATGGCATTTTATTTTTATTTCACGTTTAAAACTGGGATTACTTCTTTGTTTACAATGGAATAAAAAGTTTGGTTGTCCCTCCGACTGATCGTGATGTCATCCTAAAATAGTCTATTATACTGGTTGAGATTAGTTATCTGAAACTTAGTTAATTTTCGTGTCTCTTACGCATTAATTGTAGGGGAAACTCATCACACGCTAAAGATATTTCGGGCTTCGGAAAAAAGTTGTCAGAGTAGAGTATTTGCTGGAATTAGTGAATAAAGAACACTGTACACCATTACTTACAAAGTTCTTACGAATTTTAAGGACTTTTTCATTTGCTATACATTTCTTTTCCAATGGCAGTACATAAAATATCATGTAAATAATTCTAATTATTATTATATTAATTTTTCAATATAAGTATATTGATATTCTACATATGTTTCGGCTTATTATGCCTTTCTTAAAAGTAAATACCAACGTTACTACTACTAATCTTTGTATTTACTCTTGAGAAAGGCCTAATAAGCCGAAACATATATAGATTATCAATGTGGAATATTAAAAAGCAGTTTTTTCTTGTAATTAGAATTATTTACAAGATTTTTCACAAGGAATTCAGTTCGATGCATTAACAAAATATCAATAATTTCAGCACTCATTGAGAGTACCATTTCACAAAAACTGGAAAATTAAGAACTTCTAATTTTAGATTTAAAATATTTCAGAGAATGTCTTTAAATCTAAAAATTTAAAATATGTTGCTAAACACCATAAAATTATTAAATTTAAATCATTTCAAAAATGCTACAAAGAATTTTAAATTCAACATAGTTACTATTCTGTGGATGAATTTAATCCAAACTATCACAACTGATATTAATATGGAGCGAAGTTTCTTTATGTCGGCCTACTATTTTTTGACTTTTAATGTATTATATAATTATTATTCTTCTCCGCTTTTTCATTTTTTGTCTTGAATGATTTTTTTCCATTATTTTTTTACTTTTTGTCTCGACATAAAACCTAGTTTTGTGATTGTTATATTCAAGTGATATTACGTATATATTTTCTTTCACCTTTAAACTTTGCACTATCAATATTTATTGTTTATATAGACAAGACAGAAAAATTTGTTTATTCATTCTATATATCTATCTAACTATTCATTAAAACCTCGATCTATATTGCTATGCTCATGTGCTTATATTGCTTATTCTATATGTAGAAAAATCAATTAAACATTCAATATATTTAATTTTCTTTAATTATCTAATTTATGATAATGAATTAAAGGAAAAATTTCAGTCTTTCAGACAGATTTATTGGAATGATGGTTATTTCTGCTGTAGTCAAACCCACAATACGCCCGTTTCTTCAACCAAATTTTTAGATACAATTAATACTAACGGTGAAAATAATCACGAGGCTGTTCGACCCATTTAAAACTGTACATTAAAACGATGATGCTTAAAATTAACTTTTTTGCTTTTTTTGTCAAGATATTATACACGTTGCCAGCCAGATTCATGGAGCACATTTTAAATCAGGTTTCATTATTTTAGCTGTAAGTCAAGTTTTTGCAACTTCATGGTTACAAAGTAAACCATTAATAAATAATATAAATAAAAAATGAATAATTCATCATACCGTTGCTTTAACACTGAAAAGAAACTAACGATGTAGAAATATTTAATTTAGTCTTTTTGACCTCACCATCCTTCAAATTCCTGTCGAGTGCCAAAGAATTGTGTAAAGCCATTAAAATTAAGAGAGCTAAGCACATACATGATGTTTAATAATGAACACTTATTATCTTTTGTCTCTTTCTGTTAACATATCTATGATTGATATGTGCTTAAATGATTAACTTAATAAAGCATTACGATGATACTAGAAGCAGTAGTTTAGTTAATTTGTAGTGATATTTCAATTTAAATTTATAAAAAAGTATAATGAAAAGATATAAATTATAGTGAAAGGATTATAATCAAAAATCAGAATTGATTATTCTAATGGAATAAGAAAATCTATTTATGCAGAACTGTTAGGTAAATGACTAGGTTGCGAAAATGTCAATTTTTCTTGCTATTAACGTGATAAATAAAAAGTTACTTATGTCGGTATTTTATATCGTTTAATAATAATTCTAAAGGACTGAAAACTGCCCCTAATTCTTGTGCCTGTTTGGCAAAAAATGCAAAAGGAGACTTAGTTAAATCCTTTTTCAATCGATTTCAAAAAAAAAGCAAGACGTGTGTCTGTTTCTGTATCTTTGACCGCGCATAACCCTAGAATGACTAAACTGAATTTTATTAATCTTTCAACAATCGATTTATAATTCTCCTACTTAGATTGTAAACTTGATACTATATTCCTATTGCCATATTGATATGATTAACATGATAATTAATTGTGTTCACCAGCGCATCCGCCAAATCTGCGAAAATTCCGGCTCATTTGCGTCCGGTATTAGTACAGGAAAACTACTGCAACTCGAAAAAAAATCGTGCAGACATTAAACTTTGGTTATAGGTTCAAAATGGACCAAAGTTCATGAAACAAAAAAGTAGGAGTTTTACGGATCCGCGGGAACCTATAGAGGGTGAAAAGGGGTATTTTTAATTAGAAAATCGCCAGAAAATTTGAATACTCAACTGCGCCCAAGATTGTTGAAATTTCGACGTTTCGGCTCCCATCTTGCAGCCAATTTTTAATAAAAAAAAGGAAGAAGATGAATATCAGGATATATTATTTACGAGTTCTTGGGATTGGTTCGATTACAAGTCCTTCTGAAGTTCTCTCTGCTGCTGTGGGACAGATTACACAGAATCAGGAGGCCAATTAAATTAATGCATAAGACACAAAACGCCTGTCAAGATGTTGCGAACGAAAGATAGTTTATATAAATAGTAATATTTTTATTTCTGTCTATTACTTCTATTACCTAACTTGCAACGATAATATATATAAATATTTTATAATATTTACATTAGAACCAAAATTTATATGCAAATTTCTAATACCAAAAGTAAACAAATAAATATTTATAAGTATTAGTGTGATCATGCAATGTTATTACAATGTAAGAATTTCTCTTTTTAATTTTATTTACCGAAGAATTTTGAGGCTTCTCATATTTTAGTTATTTCCATCAAAAGTTAGTATTAACAAGCATCACGATCACTTTTGGTACCTATTACTTTATTACTAATTATTTAAGAATCAATCCTCCTCTTCATTTGAAAAATATAATTGAACAAAATTATTTATAGAAGATTATCTAACTAAAATTGCGCATTTATTAATATATTGGATAATTTAAAATTATAGAATTAGCATTCCACAAGGACATATTTTGGCAACGACGATTATTACCAAAAAGTTATTTTCGATTATAAAGGCATTTAAGCGCGCCACTCTGTAAGTCAACAAATATGAGTCGGATTCTCAATCAGTTATTGCCCATCGCGTACTATAATGGATGGACGTCCTGTAACAGTTTTCCGAGAAGACGCTGCATTGGTATGAGAGCTCGCCGAGCCATGGATGGACGGACAGAATATGCTAACAGTACAGTTGGCCTTGACTGTGAGGTGTTCCCACGTGCTAAGCGAAGAAGATATACACAGATTTTGCAGATATTCACAATGCGAGATGTACATAAATACAAATAACTTGTAATTCATAATACCCAGGCATTGTCTCGTGAAGAAATCTCAAGGGAACATCTCACAGCTATTATGTTACTTCGTTCGTTGTTTTATAACAAACTTACTGTAAATATAACAGAAAATTATTTCTATAAAATTGCTATAATTTAAAAGTAACAGTTATCAAAATTACAATATTGGATCTTCCAAGAGAAAAGAATTACCCGAGAAAAAATGCATACCTACGTCTATACTTTTGCCTATCACATATTCATCAAAAATAGTGCGAATAGTTATTTTCTCTCTAAACTCTTTGAAAGAGTCTAATGCTCTTCTTCATTGGTTCCCATACCAACCAGTAAAAAGTCATGATTAATTAAAAATAAAACGGTAAATCAAGCAGGAATATATTTTTTTAAATTATTAATTCCTTAAATACTGCAGCAGTAGTTTATTAGATTAATAAATATTTACGTAATTATCTGTTTATTCCTCAATATTTTAAAAAGTCCATAAATTTGTGCCGTATTTAAAGAGGATAATAGAAACAATTTTTAAAAACTACGGATCTATGACATGACAGTAATATGTAATTTTGCCAATGTTTTAGAAATTGCTCTGCATGACATATTGTATCAGAGTGATCAGAAGCAGATTTCTGTACATCAATCTAGTTCCATGCGCAATAGGTTAACAACAAATCTTTTTTGTATCGTTCAATTTATAAATTAGCATTTTAATATCAATGTTCAAGTTGATGCACTTTATAAAACCCTTAATAACGGTTTCACCGGAACTGACCTCAATAGTCTTTTCTAAATGGACCACCCTGTATGTTTTTACATTTTTGAAATAAAGATCACATTTTGGATACATTTATACTATTATGAACAATTTATTTATTTATTTGCACGAAAAATAATTCGGATTTTAGTTGTCAATATAAATGGCCGCGAATATGTTAAAATTATTTTTGTTCCAATGTAATTCATATAAAAAATACGAAAACGTCAATATGTCCAATAATACATCATACAGGATGCTGTAAACTCATTAAAATCACATTTTTCAAAATGACTCATTTGTTTTAAATCTTATGATATGGGCCACCCGGATATTTAGAAAGCTCTATTTAGTAGGGGTTAAACGGTACCAAAAGTTCCGTAATGTGTAATCGTTACCGGCAGAAATGACAATTTTTCTTAAGAAATTTATGATTTATATCTAACTTCAATTAAATTTTGATCAACCCTGTATATTTTTGTTAATATTTTATGATGTGCCACCCTTCGCAAGAGACAGAATGGGTCTCTGGCTCATTCTTGTTGCATATCATAAAATATTAACATAAATATACAGGGTTGATCAAAATTTAATTGAAGTTAGATATAAATCATAAATTTCTTAAGAAAAATTGTCATTTCTGCCGGTAACGATTACACACTACGGAACTTTTGGTACTGTTTAATCCCTACTAAATAGAGCTTTCTGAATATCCGGGTGGCCCATATCATGGTATTTAAAACAAATGAGTCATTTTGAAAAATGTGATTTTAATGAGTTTACAGCGCCCTGTATGGTGTATTATTGGACATATTGACGTTTTCGTATTTTTTATATGAATTACATTGGAACAAAAATAATTTTAACATATTCGCAGCCATCTAGATTGACAACTAAAATTCGAATTATTTTTCGTGCAACACTGTATAAATTGTTCAAAATAGTATAAAATTTAGGTTACTGATACTACCAAAATAAAAGTAAAAGAAATATGTTTATTAGTGGTTTATGACAAAGATATTTTATGCAAATAATTATTACATACGGCAAATATGAAGTTTTTGCTAATTGTTGATTTAACTTATATGGCGTACCTATATTGACAGTTTATTTAAAACGTCTTTTAATTCAAGATTTTCTACCTTTAGTGGAAATTTAGTAGTATTTTATATGAGACAGTATTTACTGGGACATTAGAAATTATTCTATCTGCTTTCCTATGAACGGAAATTATTCTGGTAGCTGGAAGTACATATCCCCAGCTTAACAACCCATGTGCTATATGAAATGCAATTAAAGAGTAATAGGCAATAGTTAGAATATCCATTCATTGGTATAATACTGCTCAAATTTTTTTGGATAAAAATATTTTTGTTCAGTTTATTTGCCAGAAAACTCATACAACTCCAGTTTAACTTTGAGTCGAAACAAAGTCCAAGAAATTTTAGTTATTTCTGTATTTTCACTATTCTCTAGAGGTTTATAAGTAAAAATCATATTTGTTGTTTTATTTTGATTTAGAGATAATTTGTTGCGAGAAAATTATCTTGCCAAATTTGAACGTTTATCCTCCATGTGCTGCTGAAGTGCAATTAATATTCTATCAGATCTTAAGAACGCGAGGTTGTCTGTAAATAATACGAGATCAGACCAATTACGGCATGTGTAAGATAGTTTATATAAATCAGAAATAAAATGGGTCCTAATACTGATCCCTGTGTTACCCCACTTTTCACACTTAGGAGCTGGGAGGTGGGAGATATAGTCAATAGCCTGCTGCAAATCACAGTAGGTAACCTAACAATCTTTTCTTTCTTGACCGTCAACAATTTCATTTATAAGTTGTATTATTGCATCATTTGTTGATTTATTATTACGAAAACCAAACTTATTATTGTAGAATAAATTATATTTTTCAAAATAACCTATTATTTGACTTCTTAACATTGTTTCAAAAATTTTGGAAATTATTAGAACTATTGGTATTTGTCGAAAATTACCATTTTTGCGACTGGTATAAACTTTAGAACCTTCAAAACATTAGGGAGGAGACCAGAGTATTAATTTAAAAAAATAACTTCAGGCTTAATTATTATATTTTGTAAGTTTTTTATTGCTTTAACATTTTTAATATAGTGATGTCAAGAGTTCTTATTTGGGAAGTCTAAGCGTGTTATAATACGGCAACAAAATTACAATATATATATACTGAATACTTAGAACACAGTTAACGAAGCTTTTTAAAATATATGGTATGTAGCTTTTTATTAGCACATAGATCCGCAATATTAGTTAAATACATTTCTTATGTTAAATCTACATCGATCCTAAAATTGATAGCTGCAGCGTTTAGAATAATTAATTCTCATACTTTACGAATTGAGGTTCGTCTTTGCAAGTCTGCAATACCTTCAGTATGTGTCTAGTCAGCGTGGACAAACATGTTGAAATTGTCTACACTCTTCTTCATGTGTGAAATTTGTAATAACTTCAGCTGTATTACAGTTTCTTGATGGTGTACAAGTCGAACTAATCATGTAATTTATAATATTTTGTGATCTGCTGTTAATATTAATTTTCTAAATTGTGTTTTTATGTAGGTATATAATTTCGAATCAATACTTTAACTGGTTTAAATACTATTTTATATAGTAAAGTAAGATAAAATGATTACAAAATAATATAATTAAGAGAACTGTATTTTAAATTTTTGAAAAGAATATGCGGATTTTTATTATAGAAAATATAAAATATACCTATTTACAGAAAATAATATATTAAAATTTACTGTTGGTTTTTTTATTTAGAATACGAATTTGCTCATCGTAATACGTTTAGCTGCTAGTCTAAGTAGGTACCGAAAGTAAATCTTTAGTATAATACCTTTGTATATAATACAAAGAGAAAAAGGCATCTCATCCAGGTGTTGGATCCCTAGTTAACTGCAAAGCATTTCATTGTATACTACTATAAAATAAACACTTACAACGGATCCGGATGTTCTAAACTTTGATAGCAATAGTCGGTACAACAATATGGTTACACGCGCGCACATTTTATGGTCATTTAATTATATCCTACATTTAACGGGGGTTGTAAATTTCTTCAAATTGCCGTTTTAGTAGCAAATACATATAGTGTAACATATAATACCCTTGTTGTACAGGGTGTTAAATCTGCATCAAATTGCGGTTCATGAATTCTTGAACGAAAGTATTAAATGTTAGCTCAAAAACTGTACTCTTTTCAAATAGATTAGTTGAAATTGCATGTTTTTATTATTTATTTACACATTTTCTTGTATAAAATAAGACAACACAGAAAATTAACGTATGAATATTTTGGTTCAATCACTTTATTACCATCTAAATAAATCATTTAAATTGTTTAGTTGTCTTTCGGCAGTAAACTTTGACAATTTGAAATAAAAGTATTAGCGTGTGACCATAAATTAAACCGATGGATGGACCATTAGTCAGATAGGATCTCAAAATAGGCAAACGAGGTCCATTTGTGTATACTAGTACTAGGGTCTTACAACCACCAGCTGTATGTTCATTGATGGAATCACAACATCTATATGGTGAAGAATGGGTGTAGACAATTGAGACAATCCTAGATTAGTGTGAGAGAGGATGTGGGTGGTTTAAACATCTGGATAACATAAATAAGAATAGGCATAGAAAAAAAAACAGAAGTAAAAGTTTCCAAGAAGTTGTAGACTATCAATAAAAGATACATGTGTGATTTTTATGGACCATGTCACTTAATTATTAATTTGACTTGATTGATAGTGCTTTTCGGTGAATTTTTAGAAAAGAATAGTCTATTTTGTCTTTACTGCTTGGGATAGCGGAACTTGGTACTGCAAAGAAAGCTAAGGTTTCCCTGCAGTCAATTTAACAAAAAAAGATCAACTTGAGGATGTATATCGAATGGCATTTTGATATTATTCCTTCAATTGACATGATTACATTTTAGTCGATGGATTTTGAGCTGCGTTTTAATGTAAAGTGAATATTATTTTCAAGACAATATGGTATACAGCATAAAAATGTTTTGATTACAGTTAGCATAATATTTAGTCTAGCTAAGTATGAAAATATAATTTGTTACTCGCTGTTTAATGAACATGCAAACAACTACAAATAGCAAATGTGGGATATTTACTTATTACTTACTTCAAATGCGTATTGGTTAAGTGTAAGTTAAACTTATTAATTGATACTAGTATACTCATTTAATGGAGAAGCATGAGAGAATCACAAAATCCAGTTATTTCTACGATGAGAATGTACTTTATTATTTACATTGTAACTGCTAACTGACAGAAGCGTATTATTAATGAAAAAAAGTACAGTTTCACGTCAAGTAAAAATTGCTATAAATATTCGACATATTTCTTTGTACTTTCTTTTATATTCTTCTATTCGTGAGATGGACTTCCCACAACGTCAATAATAAATTAAATTTTTATACCAATAAAAATATGATTCATCAAAATCTGTCTACAAAAGAGACGTTCGAAGGTCACTCATCATGCCCCAATTATGCTTATGCTATAAACAGTAGCAGTTCATATAATTTCTATATCATAAAAAAACGTGGGCATTAGTTTTTTCCATGTGATGTTCCAGATCTTTAATATAAATTCTATTAAAAATTTGCAGTTATCTTAGTCTGGTGACTTGTTGAAAAATCTTGTCTTACCGTTCGTTTTCTTGCAATCAATTTTTATCACCTTTCACTTCTATTTCTACACCATCAGTAATGAACTAACAGTCTATGACGGAGATGACCTCAGGGTATTTGGCCCAGATCTGACACCTTAATGAATAAAAACCATCAATAATATATCGAAGGCTAAAAAGTAATTATAAAATACTATGAATTTGCTTATTCTTACGTAATAAGAAGATTTTAACATTTATTATAATAATTGCATATACACATCGTGTTTTACATTACTGAATGATAATTGTTACCATTGCTCTCTTAGTGATTTTAGACTTTTTAATTACATCGAAGAGAATTTTGTAAATTTAAGATAATCCGTGCGTATCCCCTTATCTCGTGAAGTGAGCAAAAATTATAAGCGACAGATAATAAATACCTCATAGATAAATCCTGGAAGTACCACAGATTATCTGTGGTTATACCTATTTAGTTGTGCATGCTTCTTACTCTGTAGATCAGCAGAGGTGAAGTCAACGACTTTGCGCATAAAAAAATATATGATTCATCAAGGAAAACAACTATGTATTAATAATGAAAGGATTAATACGAAAACTCGTTTTACATAGATGGGAATTGTTTTATTTAAAATTTTGACCTTGGCGGAATTACCTACCTAATATCTGTGCCATTAAACAGGAAGGAAGTCTTACCTACTTTATTTGTTAAATATTTTGTTATTAATTTTTTTTAAGGATTAACGGTGAAGTTCATAAACTCACTAAATTACTAGAAGGAAAAGGAAAGGTGGCGTTGAGGGCTTATTGTTCAAAAAAATTTAAAATACGTGAATAAAACCAAAGAGATCTACGAGAAGAACAAGTGTTGCTTCTAATTTGGTATGAGATTCAAGAGAAAAGTGTTAAGAAAAAATGGAACTGTATGAATTGATGGAGAAATAAGTATCGGTTAAGCACGCAGAATCAGAAAAATGTGGAAAAATGTGAAAAAGTTATAGGATAATTATATAAGGAAAGTAATAGCGAGATTTGTGTCAACCAACAATCAATATCATTGACCATGCACTTTAGTGTGTTAATTGTATAGCATTCGATCGACTTACTCCACCTTAAGAGAGAGTGGGACACTGCGGCACAATTTTCATGCATGTTAAATTTTATCTCCTTTGCCAAAATGTTATTGCCTATTGTCGTTTGTAATTATTAATTTGTTCAATAAAAATTATATTTCTTTTGCTAGTTAAAAAGTAAATTGGGGAATTTAATTGGTTAATAATATAAATTTGTAAATTTTGAAATTTCACAACGCAATTATTAGTAATATCAATTTTATTTTAAAAGAAACCAATCATTGTTTAAAACGTTGAAAAAATATTATTATTATTATTATTTTATTCGCAGACAGTAGACTTATTACATCTTTTATATTATTGTTGCAGATTCTATAGGTTAGTGTTTTGAAAATAATCTCGTTTTTGTCTTAATTAAAATTCTTTTCAATAATACCTAATATTAGTGTCTACAAATCAATCTATCAGAGATACAAGACACATATTAGTGTTATATTTTAATTTATAAATAGGCTACATTTTTATTTTCAATTCCATCATCTCCTGATGATGCCGAATGTGTTGTCGAAATATACGTTAATATAATTCATAGTATGATGATCAGTCTTACTGTCCCATTCAGGTAAGTCTTTTTAATTTAAATATGTTTAGTTATTTTTTTAACTTAAATTGTCCTATAACATTTTTGTTTATTATTTTAGTGATTTCAGAAACAATAGGTTTCTTTCTGAAAATAATATAAACTTTCAGTCCAAATTTCAGTATAGTCAAACTTTCTGTTCATAAGTTATCATGCTTACAAAAAACGTGACGATGGGCAGATAAACAGACGAACATTATTACACTATGCGTTTCAGAATTTAGTTAATACCTAATATAATTCACATATGTATAGCATTAAAAATCGCCGAGTTACTAGCCGAATTAAAACTAAAATGAGCTAAATACCTAAAACTTTTAATACGCGAGCTAGCGAGACTTCTTTTTGAAAGATTAGTTTAAAACTAATTTCTTATTTTTTGTATTATATTTAGGCTATTTCCACAAAATCGACTCCTGCAGGCGCAGCTGCGTACAATGCGGTGGAAAAAAATTCCGTTCAAAAATCGCTGTAGAATTTATTGGATCATCTTATTTTTTTTTAAATAAACTTCTTCGTCAATCTCTCGATCCAGATTTTCGATTTTTGTTCTTAATTTTTCAAAATTTTCCAAAGAAGTTTGAATTTTCATCAAAATTTTGAAAAATCAGGGACAAAATTTTAAAATACGGCTTGGCAGATCGATAGGTAATTAAAAAACGAAGATTCAAAAAAAAAACTTTCCGATTGCTTAAGTATTAAGACCTGAAAACTGATGACAAAGTGACAGTGACTTTTTTTCAAATCAGTCTGCTGGTCTTAACTTAAGCAATCAGAAAGTTTGTTTTTTTTGGAATCATTGTTTTTACTTCCACATCCAGTGGAAGTATAACGACAAAAAAATTTTTAAAAATTTTTATTGTTCAAATAGGCTTAAAATGTCATGAAACGTCGCGATTTTAAGTTTGAGCGAAAAAAAAAAATTTCTGTCTGTCGGTCTGTCTGTCTGTAACTTTTTTTTGTGCACACGTTTACTCTGGAACCGTTTAAGATATTGACTTGAAATTTGGTACACGTATGTACTTTAACGAAATGTGGAACTAGATTATATTTTCATGTTGTTCCGACGAAGGGGGTAAATTGAGGTAAATTTTGGGAAAATGGGTAAATCAAGCAAGTAAGAGTCGATAAAATTGGTATTTAATATATACGAGAGAAGCTAGGGTCTCAAAAAAATGTTTGGCATTAGCCACCCCCATTACCACCCCCACCCCCTTATTAAAGGGGATGAAAAAAAATTGTGATATAGTGTATGTACAAGAATCAGAAACCTCAAAATATTTTTATACTTCATCCACCCCCACTACCACCCCCCTATCACCACCCCCACCCCACTACCGATGTGAGGTATCGTTTTATGGGTTTTTTGGGGTAGAGGATTTCAAATATTATATTATTAAAGTTCCATAAACAATTATTTCCACATACAAAGTTTTTTCGTTGTGAGTGACTTGGGTAGAGAATCTGGATGTGGAAGTAGTGATTCCTAGGGCAGCAGTTTTTAATTGTTTATCAATCTATCAAGTCCTGGTTTTTCAATATTTTTTATGAAAATTCAAACTTCTTTGGAAAGTTTTGAAAAATAAGATCAAAAATCGAAAATCTGGCTCGAGAGATTGATAAATAATTTAATAACGTACATTTAAAAAAATAAGATAATTTTAGGTGATAAACTACTAGTAAAAACATGTTTAGCTTTAAATATTTCTGTCAATTGACTTTATTTTAATCACATATTTATGTTAGTGATAGGAGCACAGCGGTCTACAATGAAGATGGCAAAAAATCATGATCATACTGTAATGTCAATAAAGAAATAAAAAAATCTCAGCTTTAAACACGTATACCACTGCAACTTTTTTTAACATAATTGAAATACTGCCGTCAAGCGTTATCCTAGTAAAGAAGTGGCTGGTGTTTATCTTATTGATAAGCGACATAATATGATATAAAAAAAAGAAAAACCAAGTTTAAACGAATATAGCAACTAAATGTGTCGCTGGCTCCTACTGTATACTATTATTGTATACTGGCTACTGTTGTATATTCACAAAAGAGCTTGTATTTCGTCCTATTTTCACTAGCAAAACAAGATCTTCAGCTGGGATTCCAATATTCTTGTGGACCACATACTTAATCATTTCGTAGTAATTCTAAAAAACTCGGTCACTATTTCAAGTAAAATGGTCTGGGTTTTCTAATGTTCTGTCTGCCAATTCACATTCCAGGGGAATTTTATTACATTTTTATCTTAATTTTATACTGTAGTTTCCATAATATTTTTATGTCTCATGTAAAACCTGCACATAAAATTTACTCATAGATGCTGAATGTAATATGTTTTAATTCATGATAATCATTGCTCCAGTGTCATATATTTGCTCGTATAAATTGATAAATTCATCGATTTACTGACTTAATCGTTTTGTATGATTTTTCATGAAATGAACATTTAAATTTTATTGAACACATGACCTGGCTAGACTTTTAACCGTAATGTGGAATTGGTTGGTGTTCGACTGAAATCGATATTTTCAATTTATTTTGTGGTTGTCAATTTAATTGAAAACAGTTTTTAAAATTGGATAAAATGCATCGCAAATCTGATTATACTTTAATATGATTTGCAAAAATAAACCTTAATTCAATTTATATATGTAACTCTATTTGTTAATAATTGTCATTTCAATTATTCGTTTCGAATAAATAAGCAAATAGCAAACAATAAGAATAATTAAATTGTTGGTAAAACCAAAAGAGCACACGCCCCGCAAGTTGCTTTACCCAATAAACGTTGTTTTTTGTGAGTTTTGTTAAATGATTGCTTACAACAGGCTTAATAATAATAAGTTTCAATAGGACCCTATTCTGAAAATAGACGAAGGGACTAAGTTTACACCGCGAGTGTGTTTCGTTTTTATATGCGTTTTCTCGAAAACTGCTAATTATAGAAAAATGTTTCTAATGAATGCCCATCCTTTACCTGTATTTCTTCTCCATATACTTGATATAAAATCCGTTTGTTGTATTTACCCCAGCAAATTCACACATTTTATCGACTTAAAAATGCATATTTTCTACATTTATTAAGATTTGATTTTCATATTAACGCATTTTGTTAAAAAATACGTAGTGACAACACGGTTAAAATTTGGATCATTGCTCCGTTCTTGAGTTAGACCGAGTTAAATGAAAAAATAATTATTAATGGACATTGAAAACATGAGAAATGGTCCTCGAAAACTCGTGACGGTGTTAAATAATCATTTTTAATAGTTAAACTATTCGATGAATCATAGAATTCAGTAGGGTTCTATTCTGATAAACTGCAAAAATATCAAATGAATTCATTAAGAATGCCCATTTTTTTTTTATTTCATTGAAGTGTGTGTTTATGTATAAAAACACGCCACACCGAATATCAGCTCTTAAATCGCAGTACTTAATTTGCAATAAATAATTAAAGTTGAGATCCTCGCGAAAAGCACTGTGACGTCAAATCGAGAAAACTAGTCACGCGTGGGCCGCCCGGGTTGCCCGGCCCTTAAGCCGCCCCTGTCTATTTTATTTTTTGGGCAAGTTCCCTATTGCGACCCGTACAGTGTTCCCGTACATACATACTCACAGACCAACTAACGGAGATGTATTTCTATTTTCAATAGCAATTTTAGAGCTTAATAAAAGTTCAAATCAACCTAAAAATGGTACCATTTCTTAAAGTAGAATCTTCCCTTTTCAAAGAGCCAAAACATAAATCGATTCCTTGTAGAATTAACCCATAAAAAATGACTTTAATCAGCGAAATTGAGTGCTGGCGCGCTGTCCAAGAACAAAGCGTACACCCAGTGGAGTGTGAAATAAATATTTTATGGAATAATGGGTAGAGACTAAATTTTCTGCGTCCTTAAAAAATTAAATCAGTAACTATGACATAGTAGCCATAAATGCAATATAATGCAATATCTTTTTTCGTAATAGTTAGTTAATGAATGTTTAACTAAATTAAGTAAACTGGTTGTTAATTTTTACTTTTTAATTTATTATTCATTAAGTCAAGTAGTTAGTAAATTATCTTTAATTAAACCGCTTTGAATTAATTAATGAATGCGCTAAGTAAAGTGCATTACATCGAAGACAAGTGTTTTTCTATCACCATATCGCCTTTGGATCAGCCGACTAATAGTATTCAAGAAGCTTGAATGAAGTGAGCCATACCACCAAATGTTTAACGTATAAAAATAAAGTTTAATGGTCCTTCCTTCCGGTCCCTGGTACCTACTCCTGACCGATAACTGTTTAGAAGGGCCTAGGTATTACATATGGCATTTTTTAAGTGCTGGGTATCTAACTTAGGTAATTATTTCTGGAAGAGATTTAATTTGGGGTATTAGGAAGCACTTGTAACTACTTAAAGATAATTTATGTTAATTTATATCAGGAAAAATTAGTACGTAATGCAGTAGCGGACATTAATGCTTGTTTTACATTATTTTCCATGTTAATATTTATAAATATTAATGTAGATTATTTTTACGTCTAAATATTAATAGGTTAAAATTAAGTTCTTTTATTAATAATGTAATGTAAATTGTGGAACATAAGTTGATTACTCAAAAATTAAACTAGACAATTTTTTTGCAAACTTTGGTCTAAAATTGAACTACTTAATTTTGTGAATACGGATTCTGATCAAAACAACTACTTAAAAATATCAATGATTTTTCACTTTTTGTGTTGTATCTTTAAAAGTATCTATTGAGAATTTCATAATTGTTTTTCTTATGAAAGCTATTAAAGATAATTGTAAAGAAAACTATTTACGGTAAATATTTTTAGAGATATAGCGGTTTGACTAAAAAGGTGTTAAATCACGTAAAAACGTCATATTTTCAAATATTGCGTTCGCAAACTTTTGTGACGCCTTAGACAATAAAAATGCATTGGAAATGTTTTGAAATAAATCATATAACAAAAAAAAGAGCCTACGTAGTTCGCTAAGATCGACAGGACCGGAGATATGAAGTCGCCAAGTAGGCATAAAATTGTTATTTTTACTAATAGACTCTTTACTCTGATAGTCAATTTATTTCTATAAAAGAACATTCCCATCCATGCTATTATAGGTGAACTACTTGGACAGTAAAAATATTTAGTTTTTGTACTTGCAAATGAACGAAGTCATTACTTCGAAAATTATTTTATATTCATATTTAACACATTTTTACTTTTTTTTTGTTAACAGTTTAAGTATTATTTTAAATAAAGAAATATAAATTTATATTAGAACTGCGACATTTTGAGTAAATATAAAAGAAATTAGAGACCTCATACCACCGATTTTGTTGATGTAGCGACCTCTACTTATGCCACTTTCTTATTGTATAATACTTCTAATAACTTTCCATGCATCTTTGCAGACCAGTGTCACAAAATTTTGCAAACGCAATATATGGAAATTTTACATTCTTAGGTGATTTTTAGTGATTTCTCAAAGTGCTACCCCTGAAGTATTTATTGTAGAGTTCTTTTTGGGCCCATTTCTCTATATTTTCATAATGCATGATTCCTTTTAAAGAATAAGTGAAAAACTACACCTATTTTCTTCTTGTGTCATAGACCGTATTCGCAAAATTAAGGACAAATTTTGACCAAAAACTCATTGAACAATAATAGTGCAAGAAACATAAGCCTAAAAGTATGCGAACCTTGAAAAAATTAGTACAAGCAAGAAATTTGGTGGATACGTTGCAGTTATCATCTTATTGAACATACTAAAAGTCCCCTAAATTCTAAGCTGTGCTGCGCCCGCCATATTGAAAAATGGCGGCCCATTTTCAGATTTTTGTATATAAATATTTTACCGTTGCAGATAGGAAAAAAAGTTTCAAATAAAAAATGTAGGTAATAATAAAACAAACAATTTTTGATATTAACATTTTTTTCTCAAAATCGAACGGTTTTTGAATTATCAGGAAATTATTAGAAGAAAGAAGATCGGCAAGAAGGACATCAGCAGATATAAACGTAAGTGAGAATACTTTGAATACTGTCACCACAACAACGCAAGCGGTATTTCTTGCAAACAGTGCAAATAAAAAACTTCTTATAAAATATCTAGCCTTCCAGTTAAGAAGTAGGGGTGTCCAGGTAGAAGAGGCCGAAGCTGATGCTGATGTGTCGATCGTAGCAGCAGCTATTGAGAAAGCAAGGCATGGTTCTCGAGTAGTTGTTGTTGGCCAGGACACCGACTTATTATTCCTCCTAATAACTTTGTCAACAGATTAGATGCATATTTGGTTCCTTCGACCAGGCTCAGGGAATAAAAGAAGTTTAATTTTTTACATATAAAAGCAACTAAATTTGCACAGGAATACATTACACTGTCTGATGTTCATACATGCTGCTACAGGTTGTGTCACAACCTCCGCGCCCTTTAGAAAGAGCAAGATTAAAGGCTTACGCCTTTTAGAACAAAACCCGAATCTACGACAAACTGTTGCATTATTTACGGAGGATGCTGTATCCCAAGATGACATTACAGCTGCAGGGGAAAAATTTCTGCTTACCATTTATGGGGCAACAAAGTCCCAGACGCTTGATGAGTATACATATTTTTCATACAATCATCTGATCAGTAAGCAGCAATTACATTCCAAATTTAACTTGGCAGTGTTGCCTCCTACAAGTGCAGCAGCTGTCAATCACTCATATTGCACATATCTCCAAATCCAGCAGTGAATGGCTAATAATTTAGAGCCGACTGCCTGGGGTTGGCAGTTAAGCCATGGGGCTTTGAAACCAGTTTTGACATGTTTAGATCCAGCACCTAGCAATTTACTGAAGCCCATACCCTGTGGTTGCAAATCGGGATGTACAAAACGTTGTGAGTGCTCATCAGCAGGGTTAGAGTATTCTGCCATGTGTGGATATTGCCAGGGATTATCTTGCAACAACTCAGAAGATATATTACCTGACGACGACATTGATAATGACGAACTAATATTATAACGTATTTTCATATTTTATTCTATTTGTTATAGGCTTCATAATTACAGTATATTTTTCTTCTGTAATGGTAATATACCTAAAAAAATATTTTTGATTTACATACAACCTATAAAAACACATTTTACAGTGTATTTTGTACACAATTGGGATTTTTGAAACTTCAATAACATTCTGCACCTCAATTCAAAAACCATTCGATTTAGAGAAAAAAATGTCAATACCAAAAATTGTTTGTTTTATTACTGCCTACTTTTTTTATTTAAAACTTTTTTCCTATCTGCAACGGTAAAGGATTTATATACAAATATCTGAAAATGAGCCGCCATTTTTTAATATGGCAGGCGAAGCACAGCTTCGATTTTAGGGGACTTTTAGTATATTCAATAGGAATGCCAAGTGAAACATCTCCACCAAATTCCTTGCTTGTACTAATTTTTTCGAGGTCAAAATTTATTTTTTCTCCACTGTAATACGTGATACATTATTTCCTGAATACTTTCAAATCCCTTTTTTATCCGATTTATTAACTTCGTGGATCTCACGATCATTTTTATCACTATTTATGAATATCTTGGTTATACGTTCTAATAAGTAAAACATTGATATAAGTATGTTATTAGCTACTTCCGATATTAATCGATTATCAAGATGTGAGACGTAATTGAGGCACATACAGTAATAAATGAAGTCGTAATTACTGAATTACTAACTTAAGTATACATATAAAGATAGATGTAGATGTGATCAATCCATTTTGTACTTTCTATATTCGAGATATACTTACGGACTATAAATGATATTAACATTCTGTTAAACGCTTTGGAATTAATGTCTTAAAGACATAAAAGTATTATTTGCGAAAAGTCTGTATAATAAAAGCTATAAAACAATAAAATGAATATACTCATAACCGTCACCGGAGATTAAGTGGCTATTAAAATTTTAACACCCTGTATTGAAATATTTTTTATGTTCTCAAACTTGCTAGACTCGAAGATGCTTTAATGATTTCTTAGAAGAAGTGGGGACAAGGATTAACAGTGTTATCAGAGAAAATGAATGCGACAGACGCAAAAACTGAAAAAAGTTTAAAGCAGTATTGTTTAAAATACAAATATTAAAACAAACGAAAAGAGAAACCAATACTTTTCATTTATCTTATACATAAATTGATAGTTTATCAAAAATTAAAATAAAACTAAAACGCAAAGAATCAGTTTTTTCTTTAAAATTCATGTTTTATTAACTTCTTTACTTGTACAATTATTGTTTGACTCACCGGTTAAATATATAAAGGACAATTTGTGAATTAATTATATACGTAAAATCCAGTTTACCGACAAATATTAGCCGTAGCAGTTACCGCATCTATTTATAGATTGAAGATGAAGATCAAGTTCAGCTTTAAACATTTCTCCTCGTCGACTAGAGACAATACTGGATAGATTAGTACACGTATAGCCAGTCCTTGTTAAGTTTTCTGATTTTTCTACCACTGTACAAACTTTAATTTCTTTACTTTATCACCGCTGTTTGCCGACATACTTTGCATCCCCGTGTGAGACTTACCAAGAGGACAAACATATTTGTTTCCCACGATTTACTTCCCTTAAATACACAGTCAGAGTTGTACGCATATACGTGAATCTTCAAAAAAATTTACTGATTTCAGAACTGCATGTTTAAATTAGGAGACATTGAACTTAGACGCCAGTATTTGTTTATAATAATCCAAGGACATTTAAATTATTTTACAACTGGCTAAATATTAAAATAAATCAAAAAAAAACACAAATAATAATATTACGAGAACAGTATAACGTTATTTTTTCTACGCTGTGTCATTTTTGAAAAGTGCTTATAAATTTTTACGCATAGTTAATTTCAAGGTTCGCGTACTTATTTTTTAACGTAAAATCCTTTCTTCCTAGAAATATTGCTACGCCCCTGTACAAATTTTACCTAGACGTAAGTGTTTGACATACAAACAAACGCGTTTTGCTTAAGTTTAAGATTAAAACAAAAGCGTAAAGTTATGTTTGTATTCGTTAAAGGTTTCTTGAATGGACTTTTGTTAGACTTTTTCATTTGACTAGCAACTTATTCCCACTATTAAAATAACATTTTTTACTAAACTACTCTAATAATTTAGTTCTGTGATCTAGATATAATCTGTGCTATGTAAGAAGTAAATATACATAAGATTAAGGCAAGCGTTGGTGATTTAATTTTTTTACCGCTTAAGACATATTTTAAAGACATATTTTAAATATTACCTACTTTGGCTATGTTAGACAAAAGAAAAAACACATTGTAACTGCTTTAGTTTTGACAGTTACTGTGATTGGTTTTCCATCAAAGCTGGGTATTCCTTACCAGACCAAAAAATGTGCCAGTATAATATATAAATATTTCAGATCATGGCCGAATTTTAAACCTGATTTTTATTAGCTTGAGAAACAGTTATGTGAATGCAGAATTGAGGTTTTATGTTTTATTTTGCAGCAGTGACCTTAGGCGTGCCGCTTATGGGTACATTCAATTTTTTATGTCTGATACATTGTCGATTTAATGTATTTGTTCGGCAAATATTTATGCACATTTGTAAGTATATATACTTACGGATTCTATAAATCGTATAATGATATTTATTTTACGGTGAAGTATGAAGCATCTTAACTTTTCATTTTTCACTGGTATTTCTTTGTACGAGGTGTGCTGTTTATATGAATAAATATATTTAGAGAATCAAACAAGTAACCTTTCAACATGACTGGAAATATTTCTTTACCGACTATTAGTCTTGATTATATAACCTTAACTTCCGTTTAATGATACATTATATTTCTTACATCTTAAATTATATCAAAATTATTTCAAATTAATTTTATTTTCAAAAAATAAATAAATTCATTACAATCACTAATTTTTATATGCACTTATTTTAAATATTAAAAATAAACTAATAATTCTCTTTTTCATTAATTCTGTGTTAGGTGTATGATGAATTTTTTAAAAATAATTCTGTTATATTTTATACCATTTTAATTAGAGAAAGACACAAGAATATAAAACAATATACACATCATTATTAGGTAAAGAATATTTTTATAGAATTTCGCAAACAGCAGAAAGAGCAATTTATGAAAAATCAAAAAGAAAATCTGCTTATGAAAATATTAATTTCAAATCATTCAGTTTTTTGATAACCTACCTCTGGTTATGCTACAAATTAAGAAATTCTAAAATGAATTTATTATACTGTGAAATACAATTTTTTTCAATTTCTCCTTTTCATAAAAAAACTTCGTCCAACATTTTCAATAAAATTGTTTTATTTAATAAGAAACTATTTTCATTTATTTTCAGAAATCTATTTCCATTTTTGTACCCAATTTTAATTTTGTTCATATTTTTAACATAAAATACATTTTTGTTCCGATATGAAATTTGTATCAACAAATTTAACGATTTACCTAACGCCAAAAATGTACAGTCCATTTCCAAATTCATTAATAACTGTGCCAATAAGAAAGCAAAATCCATAATAAAATATTATACATAAGTGACTGTAGATCGTTATTATATTTTCAAATATGATTTCATTATGATTTTTCCCTGCACACTTTTCTATAAAATTGTTTTATTTACATAAAAAACTATTTTTCTTCATTTTGAAATATTTATTTCCGTTTTTATGCCTAAATTTTAATTTTGTTTAGATCTGAAATTTCTATTAACGAATTTGACGATTTATCTATCGTTAAAAATTTATAGCCCATTTCCAAATTCATTGATAACTGTGCCCTTGGGAAAATAAAATCCACAGTAAAATATTACATATAAGCAAACATTATTACATTTTAAAATACAATTCTTTACGGTTTCCCCTTACATAAAAAATGCTTTTCTATAAAATTGTTTTATTTGCTTAAAAAACTATTTTCCTTCATTTTCAAAAGTTTACTTCCATTTTAGTGCCTAAATTTTAATTTTGTTCACATTTTTTACATAAAATACCTTTTTGCTTTCAATATGAAATTTTTATTAAAGAATTTAACGAATTACTTATCGCCAAAAATTTACAGTCCATTTCTGAAATAATTGATAACTGCCTTCTTGGGAAAATTTTGATCTAATATGAAATTTTTATTAAAGAATTAACGAATTACCTTCGCCAAAAATTTACAGTCCATTTCCAAGTTCATTGATAACTGTGCCCTTGGGAAAATAAAATCCATAATAAAATTTTTATTCCAATGAATTTTTTAAATTCACCATTTAGTAATTCTAGTGAAACATATGTAAATTTGTTGTGCCCATGAGAAAGCAAAACCCACAATAAAATATTATATATAAGTGACTCTAGTCATTATTACATTTTCGAATATGATTTCTTTATGCGCCCTTGGAAAAATTTTGATCCAATATGAAATTTTTATTAAAAAATTAACAAATTACCTATGGCCAAAAATTTACAGTCCATTTCCAAGTTCATTGATAACTGTGCCCTTGGGAAAATAAAATCCAGAATAAAATTTTTATTCCAATATTTTTTTAAATTCACCATTTAATAATTCTAGTGAAACGTACTGTAAATCTGCTTATCACCGCGCATCACAGGCAACTTGTAAAAATTCAAATAATAAATGCATCTCATTCACCATCACTGTTATCATCTCAGCTCAGCTGAGGTAATGTAAGGTAAAGCCGCCTAATAAAGCCACGTTAATCCTTAATACCACTTTTGCACTACACCTTATCACTGAGAAGAAGAAGAGCACTTTATCACTCGACCCTTAACTTACCTCGATTTTGTCTTCTTCGTAAAGAAATATGAAAAAGATGAGTGTGTAGCACTTTAAGTCCAGGCCGCGTGTGAAGAAGCACTGACGCCGGTGGTTCACTGGTAAATGTAACTACTCTACAGTGTGTTCGCGAATATAAGTGTCGATGGACCGACACGGGGCACTATAGAGCGAGTTTACAGGCGGCCGGCAAGAAATGAACTCGTGCGATTCTGTGCTCCGCAACTTTAAATACTTGCCAAGCGGGGGAATCGTCGACTTAGCTCTTAGGCAACGAGTCTTTGCCGTACAGTTTCATTGGTTTGCCTCGGGGTGAAGAAGAACAGTACGGAATGTATGTACGAGGACGCCGCCACAGACGCAAAATAAGATTAGGGATTTGTCCTGTGCAGCCTCCAGCAGGACTAAAATGAGGCATTTCCTTTGATATATCCCGTCTGATTAAACGAAATTGATTTACTTCGTCGATTTCTTATTTATACAATCGAGTCGTGCTAGGATGTGTACATACGACTGCTATTTTAATACACACAGTCTGAAATTGCAAAATCGTTTGAAATTAATGTGATTTTTTTTTTTCTACATGTTAATAAGTTATACAGTGTAGGAAAATATGGAAATTAATATGTTTATAATAGAAATAATCTTATCAACAATTAAATGCGCGTTTACTGATAACTGATCGAATCCACCAAGATCTTAATTTGAAAAGGGGTTTTGTGGACATATTCCACATATGATGTTTTTTTTGCAAATGTATAACGTGTGTAGTGTAAACAAAGAATAAGACTTTTTAAAATTATTCTTTAATATGATTTGTTAATGATATTTAAAAATATATTATTATTTTAATGTCTATATCCTGAATACTTTCGGGAAATGTGGCTGAAAGAGAACCCAAAAAATGATTTACCGGTTTTATAAAATAAAAACAAAATAATTAGACAAATTTTCAATTTCAATATTTCTGTCTGTTAATGTGTAGTGGACATCAAGTTTTAAATGTTGCATGTTAATTTCGGTATGAAATTAGTTAATCGAAGAAATGTTTAAGGAATCAGTGTAAAACTAGATGCTAGGAAAATATCTAGAATCTAATAGGGGAACCGTGGGAGTTATATACGGTAAACGTTTAAAGTGTAATAAAAGTTCGGTCGCGACCGCAAGGCGCAGGGGTAGTCCGATCGGAGTGCCTTATTTATCGTTGTGTATCGTTCGACGATTACGGGGGTGGAAAATGTTGTACCCCTACATTTCGGCTATTTTAAAAAAACTCTGTCGATGTTTAAGTGCACTATAAGTGAACTCAGTATGAAAACTAAAATTTCCGAGACACCTAGGGTAAGGGGAGGCAAGTCAATATAGGTTCTCAAAGGCGAGAAAAAAGAAAATATGTAAAAATGACTTAATAGACCATAGCGAGTGTTGTTAACATGTAGATGCGGTTGGGCAGTTTTCAGAATTGCTTGGTAATTTGGGGGGTAGGGGACGTTCAACTGTTCCTATCTAAGTCTCTGTTCAATACTTCAATTTATGCAGCAGTTAATTTTTTCATGATAACTATTACGTTAATTTCCAAAGTGTCAGAAGTTTCTTTGGTGGCGAATTCTGTAAACTTTTTTGCTCAAATAGGTTTAGAATGTTATGAAACCTAGAGATTTTAATTTTGAGTCTATCTGTCTGTAACTTTTTTTTGCGCACGATTGCTCTAGAATAATTTATGATATTGTCTTGATATTTGGTACGCATATGTATGCAATGAAATCTGATGGAACTAGATCTTTTATCTTATCCCTGAAAAAATGGGGGTAAATATGTAAAGCCAGAGTAATCAGCCTATAAAATTGGGATTTAGTATATACTTGAGCTACTAGTCTCAATTTATTTTGCGGCATCAGCCCCTCTATAACTCTTATTACTACCCCCACTTCATTATCTCAGGGCTATAAAATTGTGATTTATTGTGTATACTAGAACCAGAGGCCTCAATTTTCTTTTTTTTTTACATCAGCCACGTCATATGTCAAGGTTTCCTGTTAGGCGTAGACCCTCACCTATATCATAAAATTTTCCTCAATTGAGGGGTTGTGATGGTTCAATAACCGGTATATACATTGAATGGAAAGAGACATTGTCGATCTGAAATTTCTGAAGTTTCTCTATATGCGATATATATCAGTATTAACATGAGTATTAAATATACAAGGTGTACGATATTTACTGCAATATCCTTGCAGCATCTATAAGTAAAAGTGCTTCTCTTAAGTCGTAGATATATCAGAAATTTCAATTTTTGGAGTTGCCAGAATCATTTCGAAAAAGTGAAAATTGTTTTTTTTGTTTTTCTCAAAAAGTCCAACTATAGATATTAGAAAGACCTAAAAGTATCTGCACCTACTGCTATAAAAGCTGAGATTGGATCAACAACTGAAGCACCCATTCCTGAGATAACAAAACAGAAGGGCTAGTTAGTGAATCTAACTTCCAAAGTTACCGAAATGATTGAGGCAGTTACGTGTGCGATTATTGAATCAGACAAAGGTACAACCTCAAGCTATGAAATTATTTCTGGGGGAAGTAAACTCGAATTTGAAACAACTACAATAGAAGCTATGGTAACAAAGAATTTGAACAAATTACAGAGAAAAATCTGCTAAAGAACAAAAACCTGTAATCAAATATGAAGGACAAACTGACCATGGTATAGTTGTAACGGAAGGAACCGTTCAAGAAACTAAAACATCAGAAAGTGATGACCAAAAACTTGCAGTTACCGCACCACAAGAAATTGAATGCATATCTGTAGCAATTGAAATAACGGAAAAAGATATTATGACAGAATTTATTGAACCAGTTGTTCATGATGAATATGAAGAGCCTGAATATGAAGGACTACCACACGAAGATGAGAATGAAGTTACAGAAGGCATACCAAGAGGAGAACAGGAACTAGTTGTTACTCAAGTGCCGGAATTAGACAGAGAAAATAAACACACAAGACCTATAGATCAAAGTGCAACTGAGGAGAAGCCTCATACAACTGAACAATCTGAAATTGAAACAACACTTTCACCAACTGAAGAAATACCACATGAGGACGAAAATCAAGTAACAGAGGGTAGCTGTGTAAAAGAATAAGAGCCAATTGGTACCTTAGCTCCTGAACTTGAAAGCATAGATCGTGCGTAACGAAACAACCTGAAGTTAAAGTAAATGAAGAACCTAAAATACCAGTGGAATCCGAAATGGACGTAAGTACCGACATATCGGGAGAAGAGCAAACAAAAATCACTAAGAAATAGGTTGCGTCTGAACCTATTACAGCATCAGGTTCGAACAACCAGAAGAACATATTTCTCCAGAATATTGCAATCGGGAGAGTTGCCAGCAAACTGTTCAACCTCTTGAACCTGTTATAACTACGGCAAAACCTGAAACAAAATCGTAGTATCACCATAATCTAGTTCAAGTGAGCAAAAATATTTTTATTTCAAATTTGGCAAATGCACTAGTATAGAGTGTGTAGCACTTTAAGTCAATGGAAAATTTTGTGTTCAAATAGGTATAGAATGTCATGAGCAAAAAAAATTCTGTTTGTCTGTTGGTCTATCTGTCTGTCTTCTCTAACCTTTCTTGTACGCATGATTACTCTGGAACGGTTTATGATATTGACTTGAAATTTGGCACACTTATGTATTAAAACGAGATCTGGAACTAGAATATATTTCGATTTTATTTCGTTGAATGATTGGGGGGAATGGGGGTAAATAGGTAAAGCAAGCAAGTCCAAAGAATTGGGACTTAGTGTAGGTAAAAGAATCGAGGTCCTCAAAAAATGTATTGGTATCAGCCACCCCAACTACTACCCCACCCCATTATTAAAGTGGGAGGAAAAATAAGTGTGTATACAAGAATCAAAGGCCTCAAAGTTTGTTTTGACATTAGCCACCCCCACTACCATCCCCATTACCTTCCCCACGTCATTATTAAAGGGGGTAAAAAATATTTAGTGTGTGTATAGTAACCAAGAACGTCTTTTTTTTTTGATATTATTCAACCCATTATCACCCCCATTATTGAAAGGGGTGAAAAAAAATAAAATTGTGATTTAGTGCATGTACAAGAACCAAAAGTTGACATCAGCCTATTTTCTTATTTAAGCGCGAAGGCATGATATACTGCAGCCCAGGCAATAAATGCATGTTTTATAAGAAAAATAGTTTTGCATTATAATTTCAGGTGTTTTATGTACATACGCACATATTCATTTAATTTTAACATTATTCAGTGGACGTCATAATCTGTGAAAAGCCGCCTTCATTTCAAAATGTAGCTGTGGTTGTTGTAGAAAGAATAACATGTCTACAAAAAAAAGGTCTTATCCTAAAGTTCTGATCTAGCTTTTTTGAAGTATTTTGATGCATTGAATCCAATTTTGGATAAGAAAAAATATCATATCGTGTCAGTTTCCCTCCATCACACACTTTCATCCTCTAAAAAAGGACAAAGAAAAAGGTCTTGCCCTATGGTACAGACCTAATTTTTCTGAAGTATTTTAACGTATTGAAACCAATTTTGAACACAAAATAATTTTTAGGTGATGAGAGGGGATCGTAGAGGGAAACTGCCACGATAGAAACTTTTATGTGTCCAAAATTGGCTTCAGCGGGTAAAAATACTTCAGAAAAGTTAGATCAGAACCTTAGGACAAGACCTTTTTTTTTTACACATTTTAGGGGACAGAAAGGTATTAGGTAAGTTTCAATTAGCTCGACGGTGAAATTTTATTTAATAGTTTTTATTGAACTTTTTTGAAAGTGGTTCAATCCTTTTTCAATTTTTTTTTGTATTTTGTAATGTCTGTTCATCATTCTGTTCATATAGAATATAGAGAAACAAATATATAACTTGATATTTATTAAGGAAGTTGAAACAGGCATGTAGCCAGAATTAAATTGTAAGGGGTGGTCGGGGAATGTCAGTGTGTTAAATAATTTATTTCATAAAAAACTTAAGTATATTCTTTAAGATGTTTATTATAACATACCTACATATTAGTAGGTATCAGCAAAAACAAGGATTATAAAATATGAAAAATCAACACAAGAATTCGTAAAAAAAAAGAAAAGATAAAATATAGTATGAATTAATATTAATATTAATCAATAAAGTTGCAATCTCCTGTTACACCTGCTGTTAAATTTTCTGTAAAATACATCTGTGTCAATATTTTGCGTCCGTTCTGAAATGCAAGAAGAATCAAGTCTGCCATTCTTTGATGGCACATGGACATTCTTTGGGGACGATTTATTTGAGTCCGTGTTGAAAAGGTGGTTTCGCACACTGCAGTGCTACAAGCAAAAATCCTGTCTGTAGCCAAGAGATTATAAGTATCCTCAAATGCCAATCTTTGATTATATATTTCTTGGAATACTATCATCAGTCGACTTCGCCCTTATCGTTGATAACTTTTACTTCACTTTTTCTTTTCTTTTCTATAAATTGCCTGAAAACTTTTATTTCTTCTACTGATGGAAGTTTTATTCTCAATTTCGAATCAAAATATTTAATTTTATTAAAATCCATTTCATTTTCAACCGTGGAAATGGCTTGCAACAATTCGGCGTTCCACTAAACCTTAGGTTCATTTCGTTTAAAATAATGTCAATTACGTGATTAAATACTGTTTTAAATGGTGATTGGGTACCACAACATCTGTAGATATTTCCCCAGTATGATTGGTTACAATGTAATCTTGAAGTTTTCTAGGTATTTTTCTTTTGCAAGGAAATAGCTGCTGCATCTTCAATATGAAACACAGTATTTAACATTTTTATTATTTCTTCTTTAGTGCCAGTTCTCATTTCTTCAAGAGATTTTGTAGCAGCATTTGTAATTTCAAATGAATCTCTTAAGCTACATTCACGTGCCTGGAGGGCTTTGTTCGCAGACTCAGTACTTAAAATTTTTTTCACAAAAACAAAAATCTTTACATTTAATAACAGCTAACAGGACGTTTCTGCTATTTGTAACAATCTGGAAATTTTTCAGAGAATCTAATATTTTGGAGGTTCTTTTAATAACAGCTCATTTTAATTATTGAAAATAAATAAAAAATGTTAACTAAAGATTTCTCAGGTCGTCTCCGGCTTTAAATAAAATATATATTTTTTAAAAATAAAGTCGTAATATGGAAAACTTTCCAGAGGGTGCTCAAAGTTTTTCAGGGGGTGCTCGGCACCCCCTGGCACCCCCCTAGCTACAGGTCTGATTTGAAATCACTTCTGGTTAAGCCGAAAGTGATTATTAATATGTGAATGGATAATAATATTTACGTCCTTCACTCGACTTATGTTCAAGTTTTCTCAAAATTGTAGAAAATTGGGGGATCCCTAGTGTGTATCAGCCGATATATTTGTACGACTTAATATATTGCGATGTGGAACTTTGTTTTTGGCAGCTAATCGTTTTCCACCTAATTTATAATACTTGTCTTTTCTAAAACCGCATGACTATCTCATTTGTTCTTGAGTTATGAAGACGTTTTCAAATTCGTAGGCGGTGCAACGCCCATACGTTGGTCACGCACTGCGTACTTGAGATGTTATTTATTTATTATACTGTACTTCTACGTAATATAATGCTAATACCACTTGAAATTGGTAAAAAACAATAAAACACGTCTTAACAAATTTTCCCACTTTGATAAAATGGGAATTTTATAACTAATGAATAAATTGTGATCGTTTTTTCAATATATATTATTGTATGTCTTTTAACTACTAGTCTGTCTAATATATGCGTTGTCAGCAGATAAACAAACGCGCAACTCAATTGGGCGTTACTACACAAATAACAATCATATACAATCTGGAGGAAGTATACACGGTCTAATTAGTTTCGTGTTATAAAATAACTGGTAGTGGGGAGGGTCTGAACAAACAAAAAACCTTATATAACATAGAGGTCTAAAGACCATAGCTCTGAGGAAAAATTGTTTTTTAAATAAAACTGGTTCAGAACTTCTGGCCAGATGGTACCTATAAAATTGACTGGGTCAGTAACGTCTGTAGAACTAAACTCAGTTCATGGTCTTCTTACGACCTATATCTCATTTTTTTTTTAGTCGTCATTGCATCGATAATAAGAAATAAACAATGTCAACAAAGATCAGATATATACCACCCGATCTATTTGAGTACTGCCGTCTTTATGTCTAGGGAGTTTATTTCTTAGTTATGAAAAAAGTGCAAAGATCACCGATTTTTACAACCCTTTGTTTAACTTCGCCTGTTTGTATGTTGGTATGTTTAGATTAAATCTTAAAATCAATTGTGAACCACTTAACGACTTCCAGTTTAGCTAAAATTTTGCATACATGTGCAAAACAATAACATTGTACCAAAAATTTATTTATTTTTGACATTTTAACCTTAATTAATTATTTTAATTTCATACAATTGGAAAAATCCATTATTTCAATTTACAAAAAATATAAATCTGAGAAATGGTGGAGAATCTGGTACTTTTAAGTAAGGACGACGCAATAAGTATAAAACTAATTAAGACTTAACTAAAAATTTAAAAATAAAATTATACATAGAAAAAGCTTTTTAAAAACAAGCTTTTATTATTACTTAGGTATTCTAAAACGAAAAAAATAAAATGAATTGTCTTGAAAACTTATCGCGTAAATAGATAAAAAACTTACTTAGGTACTTACAATCAATGACAAACAAAATTAATGCCTGTAGCTTATAAGACAATTAATTTTATTTTTTTCGTTTAGTAAACTAAATAATAATAAGAGCTTATTTTTAAAAAGTTTTTTTTACATATAATTTTTTGTTCTTGACGACATGCCATATCATATACATGTACACCCGCCGCCCTAATTGCTTTGTTCTAGCGCAAAAAACGCTGCACTGTGAAAGACACTTTTTGTGACAATAAGGCACACGCGCAAGTGTATTCCCTCTTTATTATAATTATTGTTATTGTTACTGACTTTTGTTGCATTTGACATAAAATTGAATTTGAAGCAGTGCAGCTTTTATCACGCGGTAAGACGAGACTGACGTCACAACACACGGTGACGACATATAGTAACGTCAGATAATTTATTTACTCCTATCAGCGGCGTGATAAATTGAAACGTTGATTCACACTTCGGCACTAAGAAATATTTAGAATATTTAATTACAGATTTATCCATCTTAAATCAAAAGTTAGGACAAATTCACCAGTAAATATATACTAAAAACGCTAATTTTATAACGCCGCTGCACAGTGGACCAGAATCCGAAAAAGCTGGCCAAATGTCCAAAATTCGAAAGAGGTTTAATTGTATTCAAAGTAATATTTTTGTAGTCAGAAATGCTCAGTTCATTACGTACCGCAAATTCCAACCGTATTGTTGCCCATTTTTACCTGATACACCCTAAGAAACACAACGTTCTCTTAGCGTAAAATTGTGAATAGTTGCTTGCTACATTCGAACGTACTATTCGATATTTCTGTTATTTGTGTAATTACAACAAAAACAGTAAAATTTTAGGAAGATAATCAAGTATTTTATTTTGCATACATTTATTGCTTGTGAAATGTGATACATTCGGTCATAAAATTATGTTAAACGGGGTTCTACAAAAATAAAGAAATAAAAATTAATGGGTACATTTTGTTTGAGCTACAAAAAAAGTGCAACGTGTTCCAAGCATGATTCTTTTACTGGTCGATTTCTTATAGTTTTTTCAAATTATAGTACAAAATTTAGAACCCGATTCAACCCGGTTTGGAAGTAATGAGTAATAATTTGGTCAAGTACGAGGTCTTAAATTGAAAATATACGAACGACGCGACGACGGGCTCTCGCTCGGTAACTGCTTCGAATTACTATTTTAATTTTTTCCATGGAATTTCTACAAATAAATTAGAAAAATGAATTGAAAGCAAGGGCGTAGCTACGGTGGGGCAGGGTGAGGCGCTTGCATCCCCCTAGCTAGCACCGAATGCGACTTTGTTTACAATTATTTGTATCATATTAATGAAACGTAGTTTGCTTTTAATGAAAAAATATTTCACTATTTGACTGCATTGCCTTGCCCCACCCTGAATAGTGGGCCAGAATCCGAAAAAGCTGGCCAAAAGTCGAAAAATCTAGTTTCGAATTTAGGACTTTTTGTCCCCGAACATTTAGTAGATGACCCCAGGTATAATATAAACCGGTCCCTAGGAGCCGACATCCCCTGAGCTCTTTGTAACTTCATTCCGAATGTGACAGTCACACGAAGCGCACCGAGCTGTTTATTTCACGCAAGTTGTTGTAGTTACAGAAAGTGCTGTAAAAATTTAGAAAATAGTGGCATTAAAATACATTAAAATGGATTCTCCTCCACAAGGTATGTATAATTATAATTAAATGTCGAAGGTGAAATTTCGTAATTATTAATTTATACAAAATTATTAACATTCAATAGGAGGTGGTTTTTTCATAGAATATAGAAAACATTTTTTTCTTTATCAAGAAATAAGTTTATGTTTCCTTCACACTCGTTCAAGGGGTTGTTTTTAAGTTGTCCGTTGAACATTCTTGATAAAAATATGTAAAAATTGGCTGCCTCTAGGAGCCACTATTGTTTTTGTGATCGTTTTTCTGACACGGCGCAAAATACAGCGACGCGTTAACTTTAGTTTATAGTGTTGTTTTATCATAAAAATTCCATTTAAACGTAACAATTTATAATATTTATGTGTTATAAACAATTTTTGAAAAAATTAAAGCATTTTGTTGTCAAAAATAATTATTGAAAAATTATTTATTTTTTGGTTGGAATTTATAAAATGCCTAAAAGTATGTAAAATTGAATTTAAATTAATTAGTTAATTTAATTTTTTAAATTTGAATTGAAATTCGTAATCAGCGACCTCGAAAACCATACATAAAATGATTGACTTTTCTCAAATATTTTTCACCATATTGGAGTCGCCATTTTGCTTTTGAAAAAACTATTACCAAATTCGTATTCAGCGGCCTCGAAAACCCCCGAATACCAATTTCCAATTAAAATGCCTTACATTTCTCAAACGTTTGTCGCCATATTGGAGCTGCTATTTTGTTCTTGGAGAAACTATTATTAAATTCGTAATCATCGACCTCGGAAACCCCCGAATACCAATTTCCAATTAAAATGCCTTACTTTTCTTAAGCGTTTGTCGCCATATTGGAGCCGCCATTTTGTTCTTGAAAAAACTATTACCAAATTCGTAATCAGCGACCTCAAAAACCCCCAAGTGAAAATTTTCAAAACTATTACTCCGTTTTTCGACTTTTGGCCAGCTTTTTCGGATTCTGGCCCACTGTGCGCTGGCAGGAGTAAATAAATTATCTGACGTCACTGCAGGTCGTGACGTCAGACTGGTTTAACCGCGTATAACCACCACTTCAGATTCAATTTTAGGCAAAATGCAAAATGTTTCTATGAGATTAATAATAATCGAAACTGTTATTATAACAAAGAGAGAATCTAATTTTATCATTATTAAACAAAGTAAAAATTTATACGTGTTCCCTCTTCGTGAAATGTTCATATTACCTATGTTCCTTTAGAAATATACGCCCATTAACCCACAGAGGGAAGAAGTTCTGAAACTTTTCGTACGTAAGTGTTCAAATTAATAACTTAGTTTTGCCCAAAGTGCACCTAGAGGAAAAAGTTATGTAGGTGTTTTGTTTGTCTGATGTTCCCCAGTATTAGTTTTTTTTTAATGATGTGAAACTAATTACATCTTATAGAAAAATAAAATATCTAAATACTTTTTCAATGTTTACTCCCCCTTATTCACACAAAAAAAATGAGCCTGGATTATGTTCCTTCCATTCACATGAAAACGGAAAGATTCCACTTTGAAAAGAAATCAACAATTTCTAAGTATTAGTTTGAAAATATATTGGTATACTGAACTTTTAGATTTGATGTAATTATTTAACATTGTTTTGGATCTTGCTTTTACATTTTGTCAAATTAGTGATTGTTTATCATTTCTAAGTTAAACAAGAGTACCGTTTTGACGTAAATTTAAAGTTTGAAACATAACTCAAGCTCGTTTTTCTTATAATACGGATTAAATTTAGCAACACCTACCCCATCCATCAATTTCCTGTAATAAGAAAAAGAAGAAATATTCAGAAAATGTTTCTTACTTCTCTTGCTTACTGAATGGAAGGGAAGCATTTTAATCGTGAAAAAACCACTATAATTTTCATGTTCTTTCAATTCCTTCTGTCTGTCTGTAGATTAGATTGGATTAGATTTGAAAAAGAAGCTGGCTGATTGGATCTATTGTGGCACTCCTTGTCTAATTTTACTTAGAGCTTCTTATCCAGCTTTGTCTTTTGTATTAGACTCCATAGTCTTGATAAGGGCTCCTTGGTATAGCTATCTCCCCTTGGTTTCTCTTCGCCAAGTAGTTGGAACCTCAGTCTGGCTAGGCCCTCGCAATGGCACGGAATCTGCATGTTGCATCCTCTGCCAGGACCATTAGACTCTTAGTCTATTAAGCCTACATTGTCCAGTTAGAAGACCTACCATTATCCTACTAGCCTTTCTGTTTTGGCCTAGTAGGTCTTCCGTGAATTTGGTCGATCGTTCTTTAATGAACTATTTGGCCTGTCTCGGTCATGGGAAATTATTCCACCCCTATAAAGATTTATTTTGTACCCATTCATTAATGGATGTTCGTATGCGTAGCTTAGCCACACCGCAAAAAGTTTCGGCTCCTACTAGGGCCTCAAGTGCACCTGCCCGGGCTAGTTCATGAGCCTTCTCATTCCCCTTGTGCCCCTCGTGTCCTGGTACCCATGCCACAGTCACTTTGTTCTGACTTCCTAGGTCCGTAAGGGCATACAATCCCATACTAGTCTTGAATCGACCTGCATGGAATCGAGTGCCTTTAGCGCTGCTTGGCTGTCGGATAAAATGTCAATTGACTGGTTTAAAGTTCTTTGCCTCATTATTTCCTTTGAACACTACTGCATAGCGGCAACTTCAACCTGAAATATTGTGGCGTGTACTCCTAGACTTTCGGGATTTTCGTTTTCGATCTTATCCCGTAAAGCCCAGCTCCGACTCCCCGTTCTGTCTTGGAGCCATCTGTATACCAGATCGTTTGCGCCGATATTAGGGGGCCGTTTTTTCAGTCCTTTCTGTTTGGTATTTTGATTTGAAATTTTACTTTGGGGCCATAGTGTCCTTGGGCATTCCCAAAATGGGATCTGCCTTCAGCTCTGCGTACAAACTGTAGTACTGCACTCAATAAACATAAGAAATTAACAAAACATGACTTTGGCTATGACAATACAGAAATTTTAACTACTGAACCTAACAAAAAAAAGAGAGAAATTATGGAAATGATCAACATTCACAAAAATAAAAAAGCTGTAAATGACAAAACCGAAATAAATATCCTAAGCAAAATATATTATAATGTGTTGTAGCATGGCTTGGGGCTCCAGACAGATAACTCTGTGTAAGCAGCCCCAAGACATGCTATGACACATTATAAATAAAAAAGTGAAAGTAAAAATTTGTGTTTTCGTAAGAGTTTTCAGTTCAAACATTTTTTCTTAAAATAATTTTGTTCACATTAAAACAAACAACCACACCAATTGCCTTAAATAAATAAAAAAATTATTAAATATCAATAACACTACTACCGCCATCTACAGTTGAGGGTCATAACCTGTGTACCGGTACAGTTGGCTCTCTGCCTTGTCGCCGCGGCCGCTCCACGAGGCTTCGTTCTGCCTTTGCCACGTGTTGAAACAATCGTGCATACAAATTATTAAATTAATTTACAACATAGTCAAATAATACAATAGCAATGAATTTTATTAATAATAAAAAAAAAAGAAAAAACATATATATATATATATATATATATATATATATATATATATATATATATATATATATATATATATATACACTAGCTGGCCCAGCAAACGTTGTTTTGTTTTGCCATATAAATTATACATTTTTGTCCGAAAAATAAAAATAAAATTTCTGAATAGGGCCACTCTTATCACCTAGGGGTATAAAAAATAGCCTACGACCTATTCTCAGACCTACCAAATATACACCAAAAATTTCATAAAAATCGGTCAAGCCGTTTCGGAGGAGTTCGATAACAAACACTGTGACACGAGATTTTTATATATTAGATATATATTTTGAATAAACATAACTTCATATGGCGTTTTTTTTCTTCTTTCTGTTTGTGTTCGGGTTCTGGCCCCTCCCGCAGTCAAATCCTGGGACTGCCACTGCCATGTTCTAATAATGAAATTAGACCTATTTTCATTGACAAATTACAATATTCAAGTACAACAGGAATTTACAATAGAAAATATATATAGTTGTATTCGTTAGAAATATAACAAGTATCTAAAACAGGTTTAAAGAGTATAATGTTTGGTTTTTTAAATATTTATAATAAATCGAAAATAAATGCAATTTCCCTCTCACTCTGCAAAATCCTATCCTTAAAGTAAAACATTATATGTTACGTCGTCCACCAAAAGTGCATTTGCCCACCATTTTCATAATTGCATAGATTCTTTACTCATTGTATGCGCGTTTAATTAGTTAGTTAAAATTTATGCATAAATTCTCGACATTGCTTAAAACCACTTTGAAATTTCATTACTCTACGACTAGTTAGTTGCAATATGTCGCGTGTCTATGAACATGAGTATCAGTCACTTTTAACAACAAAAGGTGACAAAAGAGTTAATCATCGATACCTTTATAATTTTCTTAGGTCAGCTGAATTATACTGCCTGCCAATGTTGTTCATTTCGTTAAATGTAGTCGAAGAAAAAAAGTTAATAAATTTCTGTTTATAAAGAAAACTACATAAGCTTAATAATTTCTCAAATTGCTTACATTTTTGTCCGAAAAATATACTTTTCGAATTGAAATAAACTTGTTCCCTTATGCTAAAAGTTTAGTTAAAGTACGTCCAATTTCCTATGAATTAAACAGAAAAAACCCTCTGACGCCAATAGTTCGTAGCTATATGCTCTTAAAGTAGAGCATTTCTTTCCGTTCTTCGAGTAAGTTCCGCATTTTTCGAAAACAACTCTTTATAGGTCCATTCAATGTAAAAATTAGTTAAATCAGAGGAAGGAGGTAAAATTCTGTGAAAAATTAAATACACACACCACACCACATATAGTAGACAAACCCCAAATCTAAACCCAAGGTTCTTTGGAAGGGGGTAACACATTTGGAAAAAGGAAAAAGCTACCGTACCGGTTAAGGTATGGGTAACGCATTTTTTTGTAAATCATAATAAAAAATCAGTAAAGGTATTTTCACAAAACTTCCCACAATCTCATAAAAAATGCACAGTTTACATCATTTAATTATTAATTATTTTTTTAAAATTATGCTTATTTTCCTAAAAATTCTTTACTTTTCATTTATTCATTAACTTTTCTGTAAGATGATTACTCTGTATATTTTTTCAATTAAAAGTATTAAAATTCCAAATATTATTTTCTTCTGCCGTTTAGTTATTTATTAAAGTGACCTCCCTCTACTCATTTCATTAAAAGTATGCCAGATTTCTTCCTCGGTAATTCTGTCAACTGCAGTGCAAATATTATATCCACCATAATTATATTTCATAGTGACCACCTTGTATATTTTTTATAATTTTTCTTTCGCGACAGTTGTGTTAACTACATTCAAAATATTATACATCACATTCTTCATATTTTTTTTTTAGGCTGACCATCCTGTATATTTTTTTGTCATATTTTCTTCGTCAGTTGGGTTAACTGCTGAGAAATATTATCCCTCACATTTTTTCATAATTCCTTTTAAGGAGACCATTAACTACATGCGAAATATTCCCCCGCCACATTCTTCAATTATTTTTTTTAGAGTGGCCACCCTCTGTATATTTTTTATATTTTTCTCATTGACGGTTGTGTTAACTATAAGCAAAATATCATCGTCTTCCGTCACCTTTTTAAATTTTTTCTTGCAGTCCACCCTGTATATTTTGTTTTTCATAGTTTCTCTCTTTGACAGTTGTGTTGACTGCATGTGAAATATCATTGTCCTCCGTCACATTTTTTGTGACCACCCTGCATATATTTTTTACATATTTTTCTTCTTTGACAGTTGTATTAACTGCTCGTAAAATATTATCGTCCTCCGTCACATTATTATTTTTTTTTTGGGTGACCACCCTGTATATATTTTTTACATATTTTTCTTTGACTTTATGTTATCTGCATGTGAAATATTATCACATTTTTTATTTTCTTTGGCTGACCACCTTGTATTTTTTTTTCATATCTTTCTTCTTTGACAGTTGTGTTATCTGCATGCGAAATATTATCGTCCTCCGACACGTTTTTTAATTTTTTTTTTTATGTAGAATACCCGTTTCAAAGGAATTATCAAATCTTTATCTTTTAATCTTCAAGTCTTTATCATCAAATGCCGGATAGTTACAGGTTTGAGTGTTTGCGACCCTACTAATAGAATCAACTATCTACCAAATATTATTCCCTCTGTCAAATACTTTTCTGAATATAGCGTCAACATATAGGCAGGTATCAATCCTGTAGACACTGATGGAATTAAAGACCTCAGTTTTCGTAATCTACACAGTCTAAAACGTGAAAGTCTGAAAAAACTGGGAGAGATTTTTTCACGACTACAATTCGGTAAACGAGGGAAGTAAAAATCAAACAAAAATATTAAAATATAGGAATTCTTTGAAATTGTGTAGTTTGAAAACTACCCACCCACTATGGCTAGAACAATAATGTTTTTTTAAGTTTTACACAAAATTGCAATCCTGCGAATGACGCTTGAAAAACGATAGAAAACGGTCTAGTTTCAGAGGTCACAGCGTGCGCGCTATTCGAGTTAGTGTTTTTTTATTATTATTTATCGAAAATTGAGTGTACTTTAACTCACTTTTAGACTACTTTTACGTGGGATCAACAAAGACAATGGAACTTCAAGATTTGAAAAATGCGATTTTCGGGAAAAATAGCCAAAAATTTATTTTTATGGCAGGATGTATTTTGGAAATTATTGGGACGTAGGAGGTAATGAAACCGAACACTACATGATTTTGTGATTTTTGCACTTAAAAAAAATGTCTGTTCTCGAATGATTTAGAATTCACACACTGAGAGGATCTCTTTTAGCACATCAAAATAAAGGGTTAAAAATCCGGAGTTATTTCGCTACACCGCATTATCAACGTTAATTGTTAATTCTTATGCTTCGCACACTTGAAATGAGCTCTACGAATCTTTACTGAGACAATAAAATCACCTGGAGAACTAGTAAATACTAAGAGAACAGGCCTACGAATGGAGATAACGGTAATTAGAAAAAATCGGTGAAGTTATTAAGAACTTATAGTAATTATAGTGAAGTTATTTGATGATGTAGTAAAGTATCGAATGGAATTTATAATATGTTTTCTTTCTAAATGCCTCTCATATATTTTACATACCTTGAAAGTATGTTAAAACGTATAAAATTGCTGGAAACAATAATCCATTCATAATTAGGTAGTAACATAACCAAATAAAAGAAAAATAAAATTATTAAATGTAAAAACGAACAAATAAAAAATCTATAAAAGTATTTACAGAAAACTTCCTTTTCTATTTAACATCAGGCTTCTTCCTTGAGAGTTGTGTTAACTATATGCTAAATGTTATTGCCCTCTATCACATTTCTTTCGTTAACTACCTTGTATATTTTCCACTGAAAGTATCAAGTTTCTTTATTGGCAGAGAGCAGTATCTTTATACAGACTCTTTGATAAACAAAGGTTTCTAAGGGAACTACCTAGGCATTAATTTATTTAGTTTACATAGTCTGTTTATAAAAATCCGAAAAAATCACGGAGAGTGATTTTTCACGATTGCAATAATTCCTTCAATAAACGAGAGGAATCTCGAGAGGAATAGAAATCTGCAAATGTGTTTCTTTTATGTCCTTATTTATATTACCGCCCTGGCTATACCACCACCACTCAACCAGGACACGCACAAACTGAGGCAACAACCATTCACTGCGACATTGTCATCTGACGCAGCTGAAGCTCGAACTCTGGAGATATAACAGCGACCAGACATGTTGTCTCACACAACAGCGGACTAGCCCACTGCTACCGTCTCGGTAGCACATTAAAAACGCTACTAGATATCCATACCTTAGCCAGGATTCGAACCCGTGACTCCGTGATCTCAAGCCTAACGCATAAGCACTGAGCCACTGAGTCGACACACAAAAGGCTTTTCAGAATGTAGAGTGGGACAAACTGTGAGCTGCATTATTGGAGATGGGGACATTCAGACATCTGGTGTTTATCATTCGCAAACTGTATGAAAAAAACTTTGCTTTGGCGAAAATCGACCAGAAACTTCGACAATTGTGAAGTTGGCTGTGGTATCAGACTGTGTTAATTTACCGAGGTAGACAGACAGCGTACTGATACTTTCGAGATTGGGTCTGGATACGAAGACGTTTACTATGGACTTTCTGGACATACCAACAGCTCGAATCTCCTTGAAATACTCCACTCAAAGTACTCTCTAATATCGTATTCTCACGAATCGTCTAATTTTTTTGCCAACTTAACCGGACAGAGAATATAGTGCGGCTGGTAATTTAGAAAAATCAGGTAGCAAGGGGCAAAGAGCACTGCCTTCAAAACGTTGGGCCATTATTACCAAGGAACTGATGAGAGCATAATGCTGTCAAACGTGCTGTGCAGTAAAACGAGGCGAAGTAGAATAATGAATGGATTACAAATCGTCTATCAAGACATTGTGAATAAGAAGAAAATTGCATTGAAGTTTGGTGTAAGTAAAGAAGTTTATATCTCCTTGTATTTGACGAAAGTGGTTTTAAAACAGCAAGTTGTTCTAACTGTAATTCGTTGACTGGTGATGTATTTAATAAATATTTTATACCCTAATATAACTGAGCTATTTGATGATATTCAATATTTTTTAAGTATCGTTTAAATTTTACAGGAAAAACGCATTTGACTATATTATCTGAAATCCCCGCAGTACGGAAACAAAAATAGCTTATATGTCATAGTTTCGTAAAAGTTAGGAAGGAAAACTATACCTTTAACACATTCATTTCACAGAATCAATAAAATTACCTGTTGTGATGATTAACATTTAATTGATTCACATATTTTTCCAACATATCAAAGGTCATCAGAAATAAGTTTTCAATAAATTTATAATGATAAATAAGTCTACATATATGGTCTTCTACTAGGTATTTAACAACAAAACAGATATAGATTATTTGCTTCTAAGGGGTAAATATCTTGATTGTTTTATATTTGACCATCTGTATTACTTTAAAATATATCATTACAGTATCTTATAACAATATAGGGTCAACTTCAAATACAAATAAATAACTGGGTCTGTCGAGCATTATGACTCACGGAAATTCTTTAAAATAGTCACTTGTAAAATGTGTTAAAACAAGCAAGAAAAGAAGTAATCACTTAACATATATCCACGACGCCAATATGCAGACTTTTAAAATTCATTATTCAGAACTACTACATGGGTATTGGTTGTGGCATTTTCTTAATTTTTCTCTATTCTTATTGGGATGCTCTGCCACATGTATTCTTCTAAACAATGTCTGAAATCTACAAAATAATACAATTAACCAGTATTTTACTGGAAAATAACCTCTACGCCTGTGTCTTTTACGTCAAAGGATCAGTTAGAGGGTGGTTTTGACAAATAATGAATAAGAACAAAAATATAAAAATGACGTATTTTGCTGAAGTTTCGGAAAACGAATCTGTTTCCTTTCTCAAAGCGTATTATAATGTTTGTGGGCTGTGTATATTAAATACACAGCTTTAAGAATATATTTGTTATATTCAATTATCCATAGATACTTACTGCTTACACAGAACTGTTGATATATCTAATTGATAGTTTTATTTTAAACAATGTTAAGTTTGTTAAGTTCTTCTTTTAACATCGGCAGCCAGGTTGTGCAAACATCTACAGAACAATTCGACACGCATTTATCCTCATTCAATAGTATTATAGCCGCTTCTTTAATTTTTCTTTTCTGGCTATCTATCTCTTGTTAAAATTTTTGCCGAGTCCCAGTTTATTCTATTTCCGTTCTCCCAAGCGTGTTCGCAAATCTTCGATTTCTGAATCTCATTTTTTCTAATGTAAACCTTGTGCTCACCCAATCTAACACTGAATGGTCTGGATGACTCACCCACATAATGTTTATTACACTCACACGGAATACTATAAATGCGGTTTTTTGAATTTTGCTCATTATTTAGCGGTTTTGTTTTTGTTAAAATAGATCTCAATGTATTGCCCGTTTGAAATATCATCCTAATATAAAATCTATTGCCTATACGGCGTAGCTTTTCAGATAATCCGTGTACATAAGGAATTAACGTCGTGTACCGTTGTTCATGTTTTTGTCGTACATGATTATTATTTTCTATATATGTGAAAGTTCTATCAACAAAAGCTTCAGGGTATTGATTGTTTATAAGAACCTTTTTTATAAAGCGCTTCTCATTGTCTAATATTTCATCATTAGAAGAAATTATTTTGGCCCCATCATATAAGCATTTTATGACACTCTTTTTAACATGCATCGACTGATTTGAGTTAAAATTCAAATACCTGTTGGTGTGTGTTGGTTTTCTATAAACGCTTGTTTCAACCATATTATTTACTCTTTTAATTAAAACATCTAAAAGAAGAAATTATTTTGGCCCCATCATATAAGCATTTTATGACACTCTTTTTAACATGCATCGACTGATTTGAGTTAAAATTCAAATACCTGTTGGTGTGTGTTGGTTTTCTATAAACGCTTGTTTCAACCATATTATTTCCTCTTTTAATTAAAACATCTAAAAAGGGTAGTTCATTTCTATTTTCTACTTCTAATGTAAGTTTAATAGATGGTTCTTTATTATTTATATTTTCTAAAAAATTATCTAACAAATCGACTCCGTGGGGCCAAATTGCAAATATATCGTCAACATATCTCCACCAGCTAACCGGTTTATATATACAATTTTGAATATGTTTCGTTTCAAAGTCCTCCATATATATATTACTTAAAACTGGTGACAATGGAGACCCCATTGCCATACTAAAGTTTTGCTGATAGAAATCACCTTCAAACTGAAAGTAAGTCTTTTTTATACATAATGTTAGAAGTTCCATTATGCTATTAACAGTTAATTTAGTTCTAGCTTCCAAATTATTATCATTCAACAATTTATCCTTGACTATTTCTACTGGGACATTGGTAAAGAGGCTAACTACATCAAAACTAACCATCAGATGGGTATCATGAATATTGTTTTCATAAATGTTTTCTATAAAGTGTCTACTATTTTTAATATATGAATCGGTGTTTCCAGATAATGGATTTAGAATATTAAGTAAGAATTTTGCCAAATTATGGCATGGCGAATTCATGGAACTAACAATGGGTCTTAAAGGAATATTGTGCTTATGTATTTTTGGCAAACCATAAAAATGAGGTGGCTTGCTATGATGCGGTGTGAGCTTACTTCGTTCAAAGTCATTAAATTTATTTTTATACTTGAATAGAGTTCTATATATTTTGCTCTCAATTGATTTTGTGGGATCCTTGTTTAATTTTGAGTAAGGTCTTTCATTGATTACAAAAGTCATGACATTGACTTTTGTATCATATACATTTTTATCTATAACAACCGTGGCATTACCTTTGTCTGCTGGTAAAATTTTAATATGTTTTAATATCTCTTCTTAAGGAAGATATGGATTGTTTCTCTTCTGTACTTAAATTGTCTCTAATTTTACATTGTTTTTCTAAAGCAATTTTTGCCCGTACGCGATATTCATTTGCATCATCTGTTGGTATGTTTATGGTTTGCCAAAAATACATAAGCAATATATTCCTTTAAGACCCATTGTTAGTTCCATGAATTCGTCATGCCATAATTTGGCAAAATTCTTACTTAATATTCTAAATCCATTATCTGGAAACACCGATTCGTATATTAAAAATAGTAGACACTTTATAGAAAAGATTTATAAAAACAATATTCCTGATATCCATCTGATGATTAGTTTTGATGTAGTTAGCCTCTTTACCAATGTCCCAGTAGATAAAGCTTTAAAAATAGTCAAGGATAAATTGTTGAATGATAATAATTTGGAAGCTAGAACGAAATTAACTGTTAATAGCATAATGGAACTTCTAACATTATGTATAAAAAAGACTTACTTTCAGTTTGAAGGTGATTTCTATCAGCAAAACTTTGGTATGGCAATGGGGTCCCCATTGTCACCAGTTTTAAGTAGTATATATATGGAGGACTTTGAAACGAAACATATTCAAAATTGTATATATAAACCGGTTAGCTGGTGGAGATATGTTGATGATATATTTGCAATTTGGCCCCACGGAGTCGATTTGCTAGATAATTTTTTAGAAAATATAAATAATAAAGAACCATCTATTAAATTTACATTAGAAGTAGACAATAGAAATGAACTACCCTTTTTAGATGTTTTAATTAAAAGAGGAAATAATATGGTTGAAACAAGCGTTTATAGAAAACCAACACACACCAACAGGTATTTGAATTTTAACTCAAATCAGTCGATGCATGTTAAAAAGAGTGTCATAAAATGCTTATATGATGGGGCCAAAATAATTTCTTCTAATGATGAAATATTAGACAATGAGAAGCGCTTTATAAAAGAGGTTCTTATAAACAATCAATACCCTGAAGCTTTTGTTGATAGAACTTTCACATATATAGAAAATAATAATCATGTACGACAAAAACCTAAACAACGGTACACGACGTTAATTCCTTATGTACACGGATTGTCTGAAAAGCTACGCCGTTTAGGCAATAGATTTGATATTAGGACGATATTTCAAACGGGCAATACATTGAGATCTATTTTAACAAAAACAAAACCGCTAAATCATGAGCAAAATTCAAAAAACTGCATTTATAGTATTCCGTGTGAGTGTAATAAACATTATGTGGGTGAGTCATCCAGACCATTCAGTGTTAGATTGGGTGAGCACAAGGGTTACATTAGAAAAAATGAGATTCAGAAATCGAAGATTTGCGAACACGCTTGGGAGAACGGACATAGAATAAACTGGGACTCGGCAAAAATTTTAACAAAAGAGATAGATAGCAAGAAAAGAAAAATTAAAGAAGCGGCTATAATACTATTGAATGAGGATAAATGCGTGTCGAATTGTTCTGTAGATGTTTGCACAACCTGGCTGCCGATGTTAAAAGAAGAACTTAACAAACTCAACATTGTTTAAAATAAAACTATCAATTAGATATATCAACAGTTCTGTGTAAGCAGTAAGTATCTATGGATACTGAATATAATAAATATATTCTTAAAGCTGTGTATTTAATATACACAGCCCACAAACATTATAGTACGCTTTGAGAAAGGAAACAGATTCGTTTTCCGAAACGTCAGCAAAATACGTCATTTTTATATTTTTGTTCTTATTCATTATTTGTTAAAACCACCCTCTAACTGATCCTTTGACGTAAAAGTCACAGGCGTAGAGGTTATTTTCCAGTAAAATACTGGTTACTTGTATTATTTTGTAGATTTCAGACATTGTTTAGAAGAATACATGTGGCAGAGCATCTCAGTAAGAATAGAGCAAAATACTACATGGGGTTAAAATCTGTCAGTTAAACTCAATTACAGTAAATCTAAAAGTGGGGCAAAAAATCAGCAATCTTTCAACAAAGAAAATAAAAGGTACTATTTATATGAAGCGTATCATTGTTGTTGGATTGTGTGAGTCGGACGAAAACCCGACTATTATCTGATGCAACCAGATTAGTTCTTCCCCCCATTTTCGAGGATGCTGAACAACCGTGGTGGTGGCAGAAAATCTCATTTCCCGCAAACGGCCAAAAATCATCCCCAAACTGAGGTTAACGCGTATTATAATTGTTTGAGGGACTCTTACTTGTCCCCCGTTTTCGAGGATGTTGAATACCGTGGTGGTGGCAGAATTTCTCGTTGGGGTGACCCACCTCCGCAAACGGTCAAAAACCATACCAAAACGGGGGTTAACGCCTAATTATTTGAGAGACTTGGTGATCCTCCATTTTCGAGGATCCTGAACATCGTGGCGATGGTGGAATTCCTCCCCGGGGTGACCCACCCCCGTAAGTGGTCAATAACAATCCTCCAAAGGAGTGAGAGTGCGTTCTCAGCATACTTCCGGGCATCCCTCCCCGTTTTTGAGGATGCTACACAGGAAAAAACATTAAGATGTCACCTTTATCTCGTCAACAAAGTAGTCATCTTCATTTACTGTGGTGCTGAAAAAAGATGAATGTATATTTTTTTACATATTTTTTTGGGAAAAATAGCTTTATATAATAATTGAAACATCTGATTTATTTAATTATAAAATATTATATAAAATATTTTTATTGACGCAAACAATTACTGCATATATTGTTACGCTGGCTTTTCTTACATTATAAAATACTTTGACTATAAAAAAAAAACAATAAATTTATTTGTTTATTTTTTTATTTTAAATTTACTTTTACGTTCTTTGAGCCCGTGCAGTTACACTCATTATGAAAATTCGAAGGGGTATTTTTTCACCATTTTAGGGATGAACGGGTGTCAAGCATTCGATTGGTGGTCCTCTCCGTATTCGGCATGCTTGAAAATATGAGGGAAATCTTTTTGTCCAGTGGTATGATGAGAGCGCTCTCTCACCCCTTTGGAGGGTGGTTATTAGCGGTTGAGAGGGTGGGCGGGTGTCAAGCACGCGTCCCAGGTTCCTCCTTATAATTGGCATGCTCGGAAACGGTATAAGTTAGATTCCATGAAACATGATGAATATGTGCGTTTGGGGATGGTTTTTGGCCGTTTGCGGGGGTAGGTCCAAGTAGGTCCCAACGAAAAATTCTGTTCAGCATCCTCGAAAATGGCGGGGGGGAGAACTACTTTGGTTGCATCAGACAATAGTCGGGTTTTTCGGATCTTTTTCCGACTCACACAATCCACTAGTCTCTATCTTTCAAGATTTTTCAGATTTGCTGTTGCCTAAAAAATGTGTACTAGGCTTGACCAGACCTCTGTGATCTATATGAAAAATCCTGGCAGTAGACTCATGATTTACAGATTTCGCAAATTCCATAATTTGTTTCGGCTGTTGTTTATTTTCATGTGGAAGATCTCGGTGGTAAGTATGTAAGTAACATATATAAAAAGTCTTACGTATTTTAACGATATAAAATCGATAAATCTTTTACTTGTAACTAAAATGTAAGGAAAATTTTCATTCAATTATCCAGTTACTTTAACAACTGCCATTCCGAAAAAATCGAAGCCTTCGATTGTGTTAATTATGCATGAGTTACTATGTTTAAATTAAAATTTTATAGTCCTGTCGATATAGCAAACAAAGTGTTGATCCATTTTGCTCAAATCGGCAACATTTCTCATTGCATTTCCCTCCATGTAGGTTCGCAGGCACAACATATTTAATATCTTAGTCAGACTGTTGGGCTTAGTGCTCTCGGTGCCTTAGTGACAGTAGGTAGATGTGTGTTATTAATTAATTAGTTAAAGATCATCCGATCGTATTGATATCAGGAGCATCAGGTTTAGTAATATGACTTCTAGATATATCGTTTATGGAATTTTAAGATGGGAAAACAGTGAAGGGGTTGTTCAGAAATCTAAAAAAATATGCAAGAGATTTGGCAAGGTTCCTTGTAGGACAATAAGAAAAAACTGGTATGGTTGATGTTTTTTTAAATATTTGCAAACATCTACATTCTACCATTTGGGTGTCTGATTTCACTGTTAAAGAAATATGCCTATATCATTAAATATTTTCCTAAAAGAACACCAGTTTTTGTGTTTGGTTGATTTAATTATATTTATTTTATGAAATATTAATATTATTATTTTAATTCTTAACGATGCAAGTTTTCGTCTAATTACAAAAGACTTGCATTATTATTTTATACCGTGCGTGTAATTTCCCATTAGGCAAGTACATTCACGTAGCGCGAGAAATATGACAACACCGGCAGCCGTAAATTCGTCCATCGGTGGAGCATTCCAGCTCTGTTATTTTATTTCAGCCAGCTGGCACACGCGATGTTGTAATTCTACTCCCCATGCCTAGCCCGCGACTACACACACGGTGTATGTATGGAAACACCGCATATTTTTATGTTTTTACACATAAGCAATGAAAAGCCATATAAAACATAATATAAAAAACTGCCCAAAGCGACGCTACTGCATAATCGCCAATTGTCTGGCTACTGCTATTACATTTTATATCCCAACAGTTCAAGATACTGTAAGGTTATGTCCTAATTGCACATCGCGCGAGCGACGCGATGAAAAATCAAACTGTACAAATTTGTGTATATGTCCAAATTAGCAGTGAATGCGCGACAGGGCGGTTAGACGTGATCCCGTCGCTTCATCGGATGTTTTGTTTTTCAAACCAGTTTGTTTTTCGTCTCTCGCTCACGCGTATGTTTGCAAATATGCGAGATCCTCGGTCAGAATTATTAATTTCTGAAGTTTAGAAACTGCCAATTCTGTAGAACGCAACGATTAATTCGCGAGTTAAAGCGATCATCGCATCGCTCGTTCGCTCGCACGATCAAACTATTTGTGCAGTTAGGACATAGCCTAAGATCTCAAAACGATACCTTCATAAATTCGTCATATTAGGTCGACTATGGGGGATTACCCTTCATTTATTAAAGCGGAAAAACTGTATAATCTTACATATTGGTCTGTGGTACAATGTAGTCAACAACGATGCCACTTTAATAAATACTACTACTATTTCGTTTGATAGAAATGTCGTTAATTTTTCGCTCCACTGCCAGGGACTTTACGTCCATACTGTAGTATGGATAGAGCAAATTAGTATTTGGAAATGATGGAAATAATTTTGTGAGTCTATCTGTCTGATATTTAATAAAAGAATATTTTTTACAGAGTTTTATACTCACAGTTTTGTTTGCTATAGTTTGCAAAAAATATCTAGATACTATTTGAGAAACTATTACGAATATATTTAATAAGAATAGGTGGTATAATGAGCAAGTCTTGGGGGCAGTAAATCTACCACTAGCCTAGACGACAGAGATCATTTTATAGTGAAACCCATAAAAAGTTGCAAACTGAATAATCTTTTTTTTAATGAGTTGGTGAAAGCGTATAGAATAATATCCTGAAAAGTTTACATTCCGCTCGGTAGTGAAACCCATAAAAAGTTGCAAACTGAATAATCTTTTTTTTATTGTGTTGGTGAAAGCGTATAGAATAATATCCTGAAAAGTTTACATTCCGCTCGGTTGCACAACATGAGAATAAAGTAAAAAAAAAATTTTTATCAATTTTTTCAAAATTTTTAAATTAAGTCAGGCTAGAGAAAAACAAAAAGTACAGGTGGGTAGACCACGTGTTTCTGAACAAAAAATGTTCTGATAAAATTTATCGCTAAAGCCACGGTTTTCCCGGAAAAAAATATTGAAATAAGTTTGTCACTCTGCTCGGCCAAGAGCACGATTAAATGCATACTACGGAACTACTAAAAATTCTTAGCAGTCCTAATAAGTAAAATAAAGCTTTTTTTCTCTTTCTGATTACACATTTTTAACATTTTTCTTAGTGACTAAGAGGATAGATAGTGGGTCTGGAGGGAAAATATATAATTATGAAAGCATACACAGACACCACACACAGCCGCTGAATCGCTCGCATGAATTTTTACGTGCCTTTACTGTATTGTATTTATTACAGATACACATATCCACACTTCAGCTATATCTATTAAATTCCTTATACATTTGTTAATATATTGGAAAAGTTTCAGAATTTATATTCAATACAATCAAAGATATTTTCATAGTTATAAGGATAAGATCGTGACAATCGCAATTTCTTATCATGATATGATTAATCATATTTTCGAAAAAATGCATAAAAGTAAACGAATTTGTGTTGAAACGTTTGAAAAGTATAAATTTTCTCCGAAATAGTGATATTTTATTTTTCCAATGGGTCAATTTCTCGGCAACTTACAGCGTCCAATATATATATTTATCAAGAAAATCATCAAGCAATTAAATTAAAATGATTTGAGATATACTTTTTTTGAATTCACGTTACTACAACTTAATAAACCATAATAATCATGAAGTGTACATACTTTTTAACAGTTCTCAATGAAGAAAGAATTTTTTTGAAGAGCTTTTATTTTTTTTTATGTTTTTTATTGCGACGATTGAGTTCGGGCTTAATAATATATATAAGCATATTTTTCCCATCCATCATTTGCTTGTATTGTTTGAAACAAAAAGCATCAGAAAGCTACAATTTCCAATTTCCATCTTTTAAATGAACCAACACTCGTATAGATTGAACAAATTCTGATTTAGTGACATGTAATTCAGTACGTCGCACAGTGGGACCAATTCAATTTTTATCTGGTCAAAATTAGTTTTTACGTAATGATAACTTCTAGTGAATACACATTATTGAAATAAATAAAATCAATGTTGTTGGTGACTGTAGAGCCAAGTACATTAAATAATATCACATACTGAGTGTAGTAAAATGCCCCAAAAATGAATAAAACCAAACTGAGTAGTGTCGCTTTTATTATTAAGAATACCCTGACTGACTGACCCATCTATCAACGCACAGCTCAAACTGCTCAGTCTACAAACTTAAAATTTTGCATAGGGGCGAGCGTAGAGGCGACTTCAATGTGAATATCAGTCGATATTCCGTTGAAGCAACGTCGAGCGCGGTTAGTACTTGGATGGGTGACCCACCTATCTTGGGAAATACAGCGTTCTCGTCCCACCTTCTAGAGGCTTGTATATCAGTGTATACTCGGAAGTTACGTAATTTCAGACGAGGATTACGTAGTGGATATACCATCCTTCAGAGGGGATGTAAAGCAGGCGGTCCCTTGTCTATTAAATGTTAGGCAAGTAAAAGATCCCTACTCTTCTTAAGGGAAGAGGTTCGGCAAAATTTCCAGGTTGGGGGTAGCTCGTCTCCTGGCGTCGGTGATAGGCCCTGGTAGCGGAAATAGACCGACGTTAAATAGTTAAAAAAAAAAAAAATTTTGCATAGAAGTTCCTCGAATGTCATAGGCATCTACTAAGAAGGGATTTTTCGAAATTCGAGGGGGGTAAAAAAGGGGGTTGAAATTTTAGGCTTTTTCGGAAACTGTTAGATCTAAATGCGTGACATTTTGCAGAAATATTTTTTGTTGAAATCTCTTAGATACGTGTAAGACGAAATTTCAATTTTCACTTTCTGAAGGGGTAAGACCGGGGGTGATAGATGGTCTAAAGGGTATCCGTATCTCTGAAATCGCGTAAGTCAGAAACGTGATATTCCACTGACGGGCTCCTCTGAGGAAATAAGAAGACACGTAAGAGACCCCCCACCCCCTACCCCTAACGGATGACAGAGAGGGGGATGTTTTTAAGCATGAAATTTGACCATTACCCGCCCATGTGTTCTATTGTCGATTAGAATAATTGTTTTTTTCGTTTAACTCGCTCTAACACAAAAATAGACAAATTGCGATGCGCAGTGAGTTTCCCCGAGTACTAAGGATGCGCAGTGGGTTTCCTCGAGTACTATGGATGCGCAGTGGGTTTCCTCGAGTACTATTAATACGCAGTGGGTTTTCTCGAGCAAAATGGATGCGCAGTGGGATTCCTCGGGCACTGTGGATGCGCAGTGGGTTTTTTCGAGTACAATGGATGTGTTTCCTCTTGTGCAATGGATGGGAAGTGGGTTTCCTTAAATGAAATGGATGTGCAGTGGGTTAGTATCTCAATGTTCTTAATTCCACGCGGACACAGTCGCGGGCATCAGCTAGTGTATATATAAAGAGCTAGACATCTTGAACAGCTCGAACAGGTGTAACAGGAGTAACAGGTCCGCGGACCTGTTACACCTGTTACACTTATTAGAGCTGTTCGAGCTGATCATACATAATATACGTACATGTATATGTATATGTAAAGAGCTGGACATCTTGAACAGCCCGAACAGGTCCGGGGACCTGTTATACCTGTTACAGCTGTTCAAGATGTCTCACCTGTCTCACTCATGAACATCATGTCAGGATAGGTATTAGGAAATAAAAACACATTTTATAAATAATTCAATTTATTTAATGTAAAATATTTATATCACAATATTAGCTGATGCCTGCGACTTCGTCCGCGTGAAACTTCCTTCGCGTGAAACTTCCTTCGCGTGAAACTTCGTCTGCGTGGAATTAAGAAAATTGAGGTACTAACCCACTGCACATCTATTGCATTTAAGGAAATCCATTTCCCATTCATTGCGCATGAGGAAACCCACTGCGCATCTATTGTACTCGAGGAAATCCACTGCGCATCCATAGTACTCGAGGAAACCCACTGCGCATTCATAGTGCTCGAGGAAATCCACGGCGCATCCATAGTACTGGAGGAAACCCACTGCGCATCCATAGTACCCGAGGATACCCACTGCGCATTCATGGTGCTCGAGGAAACCCACTGCGCATTCATAGTACTCGAAGGAACCCACTGCGCATCCTTAGTACTCGAGGAAACTCACTGCGTATCGCAATTTGTCTGTTAGGGCGAGTTAAACGAAAAAAAATATTATTTTAATCGATAGAGCACATGGGCGGGTATGTGTCAAATTTCATGCTTAAAAAGATTAGTTATGGCGCAACTTGGCACATCAGCTATTAAGCAATCATAAGTAACCACTGTGCAGAAGAGAAAAATAAAATAGAGAAATATCCCCTCGCCCCCTCTTTTTTTTGCGGTCCTATTTAACATAACTAGAACTAAATTTTTCAGTCGACAATTGATTATACTTTATTATTCAATAGATAATCCTAATTTGGGAAATGTGAATGTAGGCTACATACACTTACCTTACTGTTAAAAAAAAAAACAACCCACTAACCGATAGTCAACTACGCTATGTTGATAATATCAAACGTCCAGAGGTGCTGCTTATTACGAGAATTTCGTACGCAAATAACGTGCAACTTACACTGCACCTTACACTCTGAATCTAATTACCAACGACGCGTCGTGTATACAATAAACTTAGCTATCTCTAACGAGTACGTTAAGACAAGTTTTGTTTTGTTTGGCGTTAATTGTTTTTTGCACTTTTGTCCGGCTAGAAATGAATTTGGTCCCACTGTGCGTCGGTGTCACAGTCATGCATATTCAAGCGCGTGCACGCATGGATCTCGCTCCGAGTTATAACGTTAAGGCGCCGTTACACGGCGCGTGGTTCGCCGAACCACGTACCAGGTTCGTGGTTCGGCGAACCACGCGCCGTGTAACGGGGCCTTAAATTGAGGGTGTCAATATAGTACGTAGTTCATTCAGATTTGTGATGCATTTGGTTGTATCTTTTGTTCCGTGCAAGTTTACCGACATCCGATGGATCGCGGTGGCACGCACCGCGAACCACGAATTAATAGCGAACCACCCATGTCAGACGGCGCGTGGTCCGTGGTTCGTCGGACCAGGTTCGGCGAACCACGCGCTGTGTAACGGCGCCTTTACACTTGACTATTTTTTTCTGGGAAAATCGTGGCTTTAACGATAAATTTTGTTAGAACATTTTCTGTTCATAAATGATCTATCCATCTGTATTTTTTATTTTTTTCTAGCTTGATTTAATTTCAAAATTTTGAAAAAATGGATGAAAGAAATTTTTTTTTTACTTTTTCTTATGTTCTGCACCCGAGCGAAATGTACACTTTTCAGGATATTATTCTACACACTTTCACGAACTCATTAAGAAAAAGTTTACATAGTGGGTAAATGCCTTTGTCGACTGGGCTACACCAGGTTCGCAAATATATCATTTGCCATTATTTATATCGCATTAAAATTAATAATTAATTTCATTCCACAGTTGTCAAGAATCTCGTACATATTATAACTTTTTATTGTTGATATAAATTAAGATTATCTCAAATGAGCATCATTAATTATTATGATTTTATATGCAAAATATTAATATTTTACATTTTATCATTTAATTATCTACCAGACGTAAAACGAATATGCATCACAGAAATATAATAAAATTAAAACTAAACAAACTGCCTGCTATTTTTAGAAAGAGATACCTACCAATAATTGCAAGTATCACATTATGGATTAATTGGAATCGCACTGTAAGTGCAGGTTAATGTCATTAATGAATAAGAAATAAGTATACATTAGTTCTCAGCATATTAAGCGCTTGCACACATGGTGGAAACATGGGGTTTTTATGATAATTTTCTTAAGTGTGATTATAGTGATCTATTTTCTGTTTTGATTTATTTAAAGAAATATGTGCAGACATTTTAGATGTATTTATACAACGTGATCTACCAAGAAACGCGGAAAATAAAATGGTGTGCTAGTCTGCAATGTGGGAAAGCCCCTGCAAAATTTTAGAGGATTCTGAGGTAATTTAGTATATTAAATTATTAGTCAATTTGCGAAGATACACTACTGATCTCGCTACTGATGTTGAGTAAGTCCCGACCTAATTCTGAAGAGGTCGACGAACTTATGGTGAAAGAACGTATTCGAGTTGTTTACATTTCCTTAATTGGCATAAAAAGTGAAGCCGGCCGGCGAGATAAAAAAGATGTCTACACGCGATCCAGCGGCAGGTAGTCAACATTGTTGGTACGCTTTGAAGATAATTGGAATTTCAGCGGACCAATTCACTTTTACGAATGAGTTCAAAGCATGCCGACAAGGCTGGCTCCGTGCCGCTGGATCGTGTGTAGACCCCTAGTGAGCCGCGTTTTTTGCTTCCGGTCGAACAATAGTTACACGGCCGTGTCATTGACCGGTTTAACTAAATATCTCGTATATCTGCTTGTCAATGAGATCAATGTCTTCGATTTATTTCGAATTATTTCGGTATTTTTGTACTGTGATTTGATTAAAATCAAAAAGTAACTTCTATCTTATCCAGATTTGCTGTCAGTAGTGTCAATCCCAAGTCTGATAAAGTGATATGGTTGTACCGCGTTACGTTAGATTAGTTGAAGTCATTGGCGGCGCATTCCTACAAAAAAATAAGGTAATTTTTTTGGTCATTTTTTAAACATTTTTCATTTTTTTTACTCCTTTCGGTGGGGACAACCTACTGTTAAATTTTCCGCATGTCCTGGTAGATCACGTTGTATATGCTTTCATTTAATAAATGTATTTCTTAATAGTCGGCAAATTTGTCACTACGAAGACAATTTTGAAAAAAATACGTACATTATCTGAAATAACCACCACCTTCCATATTTAGATCCCATTTCTCGCCGCAATAGCAAAACCACGTAACATTTTTTTTCGAATATTTTTGTATTCCTGAAAATTATTAATTTTATGTTTCCATCGCATTTACAGACTTATTTTTTAATATTTCTTAATGATTCATTACCATACTTCCCCTTCCGCATTTATGAACACAAAACAGTAGCGGTAACTGTACAAAAATAATCATATCTCTTATAGCAACGCAGCAATGCAGATAATTTTTTCAATAAAAATTGCTTCATTCTTTTCTGCAGATTTCATATCATAAAAGTATGCATTTATCTGCAATAGTTTTAAAGATGCCTCGATGCTAAAATTTACACTGCTTTTTTCGGATACGCTTTGTTTAAACAATTTCTGTAGAGAAAAATCTAGAGGTATGAAATGACTAACTATGATTCCCAATTCCTTTTTTTTTCTGTTATTACTGCAGTTACATAAAAATGTAGCTGTTTAGTCAAAAATTACAAGAATGGAATCAAAGAAACGAATCATCCTACATGAAGGATAGAATGTTAGAACTTTAAAGGTTAGACTAAGGGAAATAAAAAAATCTATATTTTTTGGCAATCAAAATAATATTTGAGTCTCAGATTATATATATTTTTAGCCAGCAGGATTCGAATATGCAAAAATATACAGGTTGTCCCATTTAAAAATTTGATTTTCATATAACTTGATCGAAACTGGAAGTCGACCATTTTGGTTCTTTACACCATATATCACAACAACAAATTTGGAAAAGATTGAGTAGCCCATTCAAAAGTTACAAGAGTGTCCCTATCGGCTGAACCACCCGGTATCTAGTAATCTATACATACCGAATGACTCAGCCCATAGGAACACTCTTGTAACTATTGAATGGGCGAATGGATCTTTTTCAAATTTGTTGTAGTGACATGGGATGAACTTTTCAATTATATGACATAAAGATCCAAAATGGCCGACTTCCAGTTTCGATGCAATTGACATGAGAATCAGATTTTTAAATAGGACAACCTGTATATTCTTGCATATTTGGATGCTGCTGGCCAAAATACATATGATCTGACCCTCAAATATTATTTTGATTTCCAAAAAATATAGATTTCTTAACTCTCAGTTTTAATCATAGAAGGCCGCGATTTTGCCAAAATTGTTAAAAATCAGTCTGAAAGTACTTTTAAAATATTATCTTTTCAGATACTAACATTAAACACGATTTATTCTTCATTAAGTTCAACCATATTAGTTTTTCAACGAAAACTATTTTTTTTTAAATGGGACAACCTGTTACTTAATTAGATCATTGAATTACGAATAAAATGATATGTATAATGTCTACACCTTTTCATTACACTAAAATAATTAAATAAATAATAATAATAATGTTTTTCTTTTTTTAATATTCTTTGGAAATTCAAATAATATTTGAGGTCATATGTATTTTGGCTAGCAGGATTCAAATATGCCAAATATACATTTTGTACCATTTAAAAATATGATTCTCGTGTAAATTGCAGCGAAACCGGAAGTCGGCCATTTTGGTTCTTCACATCATATAATTGGAAATTTCATCCAATATCACTACACTATTTGAAGAAAATTCATTCGTCCATCCAAAAGTTACAAGAGTGTCCTTACCGGCTGAGCCACCCGGTATAATAAATTTATAAAGTTGGCGTGTCTGTATATTGAAAATATTTATAAAAAACTGATCTGGAGGGATGCGAGTTAAGTAATAGAGTACATTAATATAGTTTTGGAATTTTTGTCTGTTTGTCTGTTTGTTCGAACGCACAACACGCAGAAAGCACTGAACCAATTCGAGTAGGTTTTTCCCAGGTAAATTTATTTAAGCTTGAAGTAATATTTCATCGAAATTGGCCTAAGCCAAGCTTTAGGGAAATCGGTTTAATCCAGAATCTTCTGTAATATTATAGTAGTGTAGTAGCTAGTATAATAATATAAACATAACATTACCACGCCACATAAGCAGTCAACACCCAATTCCAAAGTCAAGTTTCTCTGGAATATATAGGCAACTAAAATTTAATAGAAATGCTTACCAAGCAGGCAAATCGATTATTACATTATACAGGGTGTATGAGGACGGGTGTCTTGATATTCGAGGGTATGTTGCAATGACTCATTTGTTTGTGATTGGTGCGTAGATATTAAAAATTGTTTGTTTATAAGTGATTTGTTTTATTTTGGGGTGGTGGTTCTTTACTTTGCTGATTATTCCTCTTTTAGTATGATGCCATGTTAGTAACTCGTGTATTTTTTATTTTTATTGCTCTTTTTGGATTGTTACAAATGTTATATATTTCCTTGGTTTAGATTTTTTGTTGTATTTTTGTATTTTTATTTTTGTGGGGATATTATGGAGTATATACATTAAGTGAGGGACATTTGGCAATTTAGAGGTTGGGTAGCTAGTGAGTATAGGAGTATAGGATTTTCAAATCTGATTAAACAGTTGGCAAAGTTCGGCAGAACCTTTCTGAGTATAAAATTTTGACGTGAAAGAGTGCCTGACAGCTCGTGGAGCAGTGTGATAGAGGCGCGGAGAGGGAGTTTGTTGACTGGTCTTAGGATTTTGCTATGTTGTATTTGGACTCTCTTTTGACTTGTGTTGGGGAGAAGGGATCCTAGAAGGTGAGGATAGGGTATAGGTATGGTTTGTGTGATTAAATAAAAGATAGATATACAAGAAGAAGAAGATGATACACTAGATATCGAAACTGATATATACATTATGTCCCTCGGGTTCGAACTTAACGTATATTAAGGGAATGATAGTTTCAGTCGGGAGTTGCCGAATGAAAATAACTTCTGTTAGACCTAAAATTTTTATTTCAAATTTTCAACAAATGCAAAATTTCGAAATAGAATACTCTACTGCTACTATTAAAATTAATCTGTATATACATATATCCTCATATGGGGTGGACGTCAGAAGCATGTAAACAATAAACTTTTATATATACTACGTTTTATTATAATTTTAGATCAAAATTTGACCAAGGCTCTTACTACCCTCGCTTAATGGGAAAATATTGTAATCGTAAAAAAGTAACCTCTGAGATTTCTTTAGATTTTCACGTTTCATACTCAATTCCATCAGTCTGTCTGTCTATTAGTCTGGTATCTGGTGTCTGTTTGCCTGTTAGCGCTATACCTACAAAACTATTAGATGAAGAAAAATGTGCTGAGGATAATATTATCTGGCTTGTAGATAACACAATTGCCAAAGAAGAAAGTTGCAATACTTTTAGTGAAAATATACAGTCTTCACTTTAAAGATATAGTTCGTTAAGAAAATGATGGAGGAAAATAATATTTATAGCGTAGTTGACAATATTGTCAAAGAAGGAAAAGTGATATACTTTTAGTCAATAGAAAAATATAAGGCATCGTCACCTAAAAGAAAATGCGAGGATGTACTACATATCTAAACTGAAAAATATACACCGTGTGTAGATTAGGTCATATACTAGTTTTACTTTAATATTGTTAAAAGGTGTTTTTGCTAAGACTATAAGCACCATTTTGATTATTTTGCACAAAGGTGTCACTGCTATACTGCTATACGGGGTCGGTTGTGCCTTCGAAGCGAACGGAGGTGTTCCCGAAACGCTCCCAACAAAACGTCAAAAAACCGGGTAAAACTCCGTCAAATTTGATAAAGCATAGGTGAATTGTAGCTCAAAAAATTCCGCGTAAATCGATACGTCATAACAAGAGAACAATGTTGAAATAGAATTAATATTCAAAAATAACTAGTACAGAGTTATTTAGTGATCAGTGCCCTGTGTATAAAGAAACGAAAAGAACGTAAACAAACAAACGACCCAACACTGGCAAAGAAAGATAAGTCATTTTAAGTATATTTATAACCACTTTAAGTGTTTAAGCCCACATTTGTCGACAAGTTTATGGGGGCAATAAATTGTTGAAATATGGCCATGATATCTCTCTGTAAACCTTCAAGTAAATTATTTTCCAACCATTATAAAAATTTTCAAATGAATTTGGTTTGGATTGTACCGGAAATAATCAATAATGTATTGTTCGTAATTTCTTATGTTAACCTTCAAATAATCTTTTTTCATAATTATTAAAACACTTAGGCGAATTTAATATAAATTGAACGCGTAATATCAAATGCATTACTCTTAAAGTATGATCATAATATTTTCTTAGGTAAATTATCAAGTGAGAGTTTTTAGGTCGAAATTAAGCTCGTTGTTTAGTGAAGAATTCTGCATGGCATGCTGGTATAACAACAGTTGAGTGATATAGTTGGTACTTAATTAATATGGGTAATCAAATCTCTCAGTGCGAAGAAGTGAAAAAAGGGTGACCAAGACCATTGTTAAGTGAAAAATTCTACAGAGTGGTACATATTAGCATAACAGCCGTAATAATCAAATGCATTACTCTTAAAGTATGGCTATTATATTTTCTTAGGTAAATTACCAAGTGAGGCTTTTCAGGTCAAAATTGCGCTCGTTGTTAAGTGAAAAATTCTACATTATATTCCACACTAAAAACGAGGAGACCAGGTTACACGTGGAAAACAAGAACCGAGAGGATCATGAACAAACTGGGAAAGGACCAAACATACTGGGAAAGAAAAGCAAGGGGGGAAAAGAACCAGAAACCGAGGAATCAGAAATCTCAGAAGGAGAAGAAGAAAATCTGTAGTAGCAGAAACACAAAAAGAGGACCATAAACATTAAATAACGAACCCAATGCGGCAACGCATTTCACAAACACCTACACTACCCATTCCCCACTCCTGTACCATGCGTCATGTGGCTCTCGCTGTTAATAGTAAGTATGATCCAAATCTAACCCAGCATTGGAAACCGAGGAATCAGAATACTCAGAAAAAGAAGACTCGAAGAAGCAGGAACACAAAAAGAGGAGCATGAACACTCCATATCACGACACAACGCTGCCACATACGTGACAAAAATACTCAGAAGAAGCAGAAGTCCAGAACCAAAAACACAGAAAAAAAACGCCTCCTCACGACACAATGCGGTAACGTATCTCACAAATACCTACACCTCCCATCCTTTAACCATGCGCCATGTGGCTCTCGCTGCTGGCAACAAGCATGACCTTAGTCCAACCCATCGTGGACGTAGCAGGCTCAGCTGTATAACCCTGGGAATGTCAGCAATTCCTACCGCACGCTGGTAAATCAATCAATCAAAAAGTGTCACTGCTATACGTGTTTAAAGTTGATATTTTTTGTGTCCTTTATTGACATTTCAGTATGATGGAAAATGATTTCCCAGAGACCGTAACCGAACCAAAACCGTAACCGAACCAAAACCGTAACCGAACCAAAACCGTAACCGAAAACCGAAATGAGAGATTCTGGAAAACCGAAACCGTAACCGAAAACCGGATTGGCACTGCTCTGAAAACCGAAACGAAACCGAGAACCAAATTAACGTTGTTCTGAAAACCGAAACCGTAACCGAAAACCGAATATGGTGTACGTTAGGTAACCGTAAACGAAATTGAGCAGAAAAAAACTTCGTTTCCGGTTCCTGCAAGCATTAATTTAATATTAACCGAAATCCTAACCCAAAACCGCACCGTAATTACGAATTTTTCCTAGCCGTAACCGAAACCGAAAACCGGAATGTGAGATTCTGGAAAACCGAAACCGTAACCGAAAACCGAATTGATGCTGCTTTGAAAACCGAAACCGAAACCGAAAACTAAATTAACGCTGCTCTGAAAACCGAAACCGTAACCGAAAACCGAAAATGATGTATGTCAGTTAACCGTAACCGAAACCGAACCGAAATAAATTTCGGTTTCGGTTCCTGATTTCCTGCCACTTTTATGTAGACCGGCGTGATCTTTTTATTAACATACATATGTAATTAAAATAAAGTCAATTAACAGATATGTTTAAAGCTGAAATTTCTCTTTCGAGTAATTTATTATTTACCTAAATATAACACAAAAAAAATAAGAAATTAATTTTAAGCAGATCTTTCAAAACGAGTGTCGCTGGCTCCCGTACTATAATAAAACAAGTGGAAGTTGCAATGAAGCAATGCCGGCTGCGAATATTTATTTGAACTTGAAAAAATAATGGCGGATTATCAAAGAGATATCCGTAGTCGGCCGTGCCCGATTGTAACTTCTCGTTTTAACTAACAATTTTTAATTGTTCAATATAGTTATGACATGAATATCAAGTACTGCTGAAACCTCAACATTGTAAATGAAGCAATTGAAATCAAATTAATTGCCAAGTACACAAATTCCAACGACAATACATATTAATGCATCCATGAGAAAGCAATCATATCGTGGGAGGTATATTACTGTATAATTTCATGACTATTGTGACTAGACAACTAAATGATAACTTTTGTGTTTATATTTATTATTAAAGTACAGTAACTTTAATTCTATTCGCTAATTTTGCGGGAAATAGAGAATGGTAAGTGTTAAGTACTTGTTAAAATCGTTAAGTATATGCCAAAATGTTTAAGAAGACCCACTTCACATTCTCATTAATGAGTCTGCATATTTGAACTGTTAAACTGTAATTTGAAGAACTGTATAAGTACATTTCAAATGCAACCTTTTACTAAAATTAAATCTTATTTTGTTCATACTTATTTAAATTTATCTTGAAGTGCAAATCTTGATAAAAATGCCTACCTATAATTTTACAATTCTGTTCTTTTTTTGTTATATTAATTTTGCTCAGTAATTATTAGTATATACCCAAGGATAAGTGCTCTTTTGCTTCGGTCGTTGATTTAAGATTGGATATGCGCCTGAAGAAGACTATCTTCTTCCGTGTCTAAGAAATGTTTGCCTATCTTAACGGATGGTCTGTACTAAAATAGATTGGATGAATATATAAGTGAAGTCAACCCATTACATAACGAAAATGCATTTGCCCCTTGGTACTATCCAATAGAGAGCATCACACAGGAATGGGAACATAAAGCAAGCAAGGTGACAGCTCCCTCGGCTGCATTGGAAGTCCTTTTAGACCTGACACCACTACACATATTTATTCAAGGGGAAGCTTGTTCAGTGGTACACAGGCTAATGCAAGGCAACAACACGGAACAGAACACCAAAAGTTATATTCAGAGCTGAAGGCAGATCCCATTTTTTGAATGCCCAAGGACACTATGGTCCCAAATTATAACTTCTATAAAAATTTTCAAATCAAAATACCAGACAGAAAGGACTGGAAAAACGGCCCTCCAATATCGGCGTAAACGATTTGGTATACGGACGGCTCCAAGACAGAACAGGGAGTCGGAGCTGGGATTTACGGGATAAGGTCGAAAACGAAAATCCTGATGAGTCTAGGAATACACGCCACAATATTTCAGGCTGAAGTGCCCGCTATACAGTGGTGGGAAAAGGAAATAATGGGGCAAGGGACTGTAAACCAGTCAATTGCCATTTTTTTCGACAGCCAAGCAGCGCTAAAGGCACTCGATTCCATGCAGGTCGATTCAAGACTAGTATGGGATTATATAAATGACCTAGGAAGTCAGAACAAAGTGACCGTGGCGTGGGTACCAGGACACGAGGGACACAGGGGAAATAATGAGAAGGCTGATGAACTGGCCCGGGAAGGCGCATCTATGGTTCTAGTAGGACCCGAATCCTTTTGCGGCTACGCATACGAACATCCATTAATGAATGGGTACAAAATAAATCTTTAGAGCGGTGGAAAAATTTCCCACAACAGAGACAGGCCAAAAAGTTCATTAAAGAACGATCGGCCAAATTCACAGAAGACCTACTACGCCAAAATAGAAAGGCTATTGGGATAATGGTAGGCCTTATAACTGGACATTGTAGGCTGAATAGACATATGAAATGTGCTTGGCAGAGGATGCAACATGCAGATTCTGTCAAGAGTAAGAGGAAACCTGAGTAAATGTGCTGTGTCATTGTGAAGGCCTAGCCAGGCTGAGGTTCCAACTACTTGGCGAAGAGAAATGAAGTGCAGATAGCTATACCAAGGAGCCTTTATTAAGGCTATGGAGTATGATACAAAAGACGAAGATGGAAAAGCAGCTTTAAGTAAAATTAGACAAGGAGTGCCACAATAGATCCATGGGGGGTCGCGGTGGTCAAGGCCAATCAATCAGCTCCTTTTTCAAATCTAAAATCTAAAAATATAAGGTATGTGACATAACCTTGGTTAACTGCCGAAAATATGGCTAAAGTACAAGTCAGGAAAGTTCTGAAGGCTCAGAGTGTCAATATTGCTATAGAATAGGAAGAGTATAACCTTTTTGAAACAGTAAGAGTAATTACCCGTAAATTTAAACTCACCTGACGACACCACCGGTACTCTAAAAACTAACAAGAACTAGATCATTGAGGTTTGGCGTCAATACCGTGAAGAGCTTTTCGAAAGTATCTATAAGCAATGCCTCTGGCTGCCAGAGTCAACGATATCATAGCCGAGGCGCTTAAATTAGTTGGTGAAAATGAAGTGACGATCCTTCACAGAATATGCTGAGAAATATGGAAGACAGGAATGTCCCCTGACGTTTAAGGGACCTCAATCGTCTTAGCATCAGATATCTATGATAATTACAGATTGCTACAATTAATATCTCATGGCAGTAAAATAATGATGTATATTTTTCAATCTAGATTTGAACATTATCTGTCTATCTTGACAAATGCCCCTTATTTGAGAATGCAGTACTAGAGAGCAAATACTGAATTCGCAGCAAGAACCTCATTGTACTTATTAGTTAAAATCGGAATAGTCAATGTCAAACTGATATTCCCATATGTGCACACTTTCTACATTTTCGTTAATTCAATTTTATCTGAAATGTCAAAATCCAATTCTTATTTTGCTTTTACTATTATCTAATTTACCAACATTCACCAAATTTCCGAATTTCGCATATTTACTATAAGGAGACGTCATATCCAAAAGCAGCTGCACCTACATAGCTATATCTGGTAACAGACTACAAAATGTGGTGATGGTCAACCGATTAGATTTTTTTTGTTCGGTAGCCGTCTAACTTTCGTTTCCGGAATCATTGCAGTCTCTTGGGCTTATTGTGATATTCTCCCATTTGCATTATGATAACCAATGCAGTACTCTGGTTCCTTGCATTAGCTTGTACAACCCCATCGCTTATTTGGATTCACATTCTTCTGGACTCAGTCTTGGTTGTCCATATATTGCCTGTCTTCTGTGATCCAGAGCCTCACAGTCGCATAGGATGTGGTAGGATGTCTCCGTCGCCATATTGCATTGTCTGCATTTTAGGTCCCTGTTGAACAGTCCCATTTTGTGTAGATGTCCTTTCAGGGCACAGTGCCTTGTTAGGAAGCCAGTGATTATGCGGAGCTGATTCCTGCTTAGTGACAGCAGTTCTTCAGTCTTCGTTCTGGATGGTCCTTTGATAAAGGTTTTACCATGTTATTGCCTGGTTATTTTTTCCCAGTATTCTTTGTGTTGGTTCTTGACCCAGTCCCTCATTTGGCCCAGTATTGTGGTTTTAGGCACTCCCAGGGCCGGTTCTGGGCCAATATATGGAGCGGACGATCCCTTTCTCGCTAGCTCGTCAGCTTTTTCGTTGCCTCCGATTCCTGCGTGTCCCGGCATCCACTGAAGAGTTACCTTATTGTGATCTGCTAGGGCTCTTAGTTCTTCTTGGCATTCCCACACCAGCTTGGACGTCACTTTAAGATTTGTCAGTGTCCCTAAAGCCGCCTGGCTGTCTGTCAGAATACTGATCTGCTTGTTTTTATAGGCTCTCCTGTTGTTTTCTATTGCGCAATCTAGTACTGAGTATACTTCTGCCTGAAAGACAGAAGTGTATTTTTCTAGGGATGTGAGTTCCTCATATCGCTATATATGCCGGCGCCAGTACCTCTCGCGGTCCTCTGTGTACCAGACCAGGTCCCGTGGTCTGGTGCTATTGCCGATTACTGACCATTCACTTCGATCTCCTATTTTTATTTCGAAATTTCTGTTAAAGGTGTATTCAGGGATCATGTGGTCTGTTCTCATCAGAGATGTTGTCGCTCCCACTAGATTCCTAATTCGGTAGTGCCCCAGCGCAGCATATTTGTCTCTGGGTTTGTATTGCAGCCTGAAATGTTCCATCGCCCCCTCCCCCAATACCAGCAGGTGGAGGGAGGGAAAGACCAGAAGGACCTCCATTGCTGCTGTTGGTGTTGTTTTCATCGCTCCTGTTACCGCCAGATAGGCAAGTCTTTGTACCTTGCTTAGTTCAGAGACAGCAGTGCACTGCAACATCTTTGACCACCATACCAAAGATTCATATGTGATCATGATATATGTCCAGTACATTATGCTTGGCCTTATGCTTGGCCTTAGTCCCTATGTTTTCCCATGGGTGTGCCTGGCCAGCATTAGTGTGGTTTCTGCCCGTTTTTTGGTTCTATTTAACTGTTGGTTCCAGGTAAGTTTGGGATCTAGTATAACTCCCAGATATTTTACCTCGCCGATAGTTGTATTAGATCACCTCGAAGTTTTAGTGGTCCAAGCCCCTCTAATTTCCTTCTTCTGATGAATGCTATTATGGTTGACTTTGAGGGACTAATGTTTAGTCCCTCTTCATCTGTCCATTTCGTTACAACATTTAGAGCCTGTTGCATACGTTCCCTTATTGTGATGTTACATTTACCTTGTGCTATGATGACTAAGTCATCTGCATAGCCTAGTCTGTTCCTTCTCTGTTCAGTAACGTTAGCAGCTCGTCCATGACCAGGTTTAACAGAAGAGGCGATAGAACACCCCCTTGCGGACAACCTCTGTCAACCCGAGCTACCAACGTTTCTCCCATTATGGATGTGTATACCTTTCTCTAAGCATGCGGTCTATTCATTTGCAGCTGGTCGCATTGATCTCTTTTCTCCTCGTTGTTTTCCTGATAGATTGTAGGGATGTGTTGTCAAATGCTCCCTCAATGTCCAAGAAGGCACATAGTAGTACCTCTTTGTTTTCGAGAGCAGCCTATTAGATTAAATTCACTAGTTTACAGTTGTCCATTTGGTAAGATTTTGCTTTCCGACAGTTATTCTATTCCGCTCGTCTCTATCATTTTAATGTATTTAATCATTTCTGCATTGAACATCAACTTTGATATTACAAGTATGCAAGCAATTCTTTCAGACACTGTCACTGTTATTCCTTGTCTTCTAGTAGGACCTTAATGCTTTCAATCTTTCCTTTCTCTGTTGTAGAATGACTTGACTGGATGGCTGCTTTCCTAAATTTATCTAAATTTTTTTAAAATAAATAAGATCAGTTCACTAAAGATATTGAAATATCAAAAATAAACTAGAGAAAAAGCAGCCAATTTAGCTTACGAATAGTATATTCAGCTACGTACACTGATATAACCGTATACACTAGATAAATTATTGCGCTTGCTACCATTCATTCACTTTAGTTCACTGTTTACACAATTTAAAGAGCAAACACTGTTTCCAAGAAACCGGCAAACATATGAAACCAAAACATCAGTTTCCCCATACTGTGAAACTTATTCATTCAGTCGAATTATCGTCTCTGTGTGTAGTTTTTGAATAATTGAGAAGGTTGGGGTCAACTTGTGTGTGGGTATTGATTTTGGAAGAACGGCGGTAATTAGTGTTGTCCTGGTATGGGGGCTGCACCCCTGCATTTCATTCTGCACTTGTCATTTTAAGGCGACTCTCGGTGATGTTTTTAGGGTTGCAAGCTTCCACGAAATTGAAATCTGAGAATAATCCATCTTTGCTAGCACCCTAGTTAAGATTTCAGTTATTATGCCTACTTCGCCTGTGAATGGTGTGTTGTGTCTAGATATAAATAGACTCCTCTTTATGTAATAAATGGCGTTTTGGGACCCTGAGGAATTGGATGACTTATATATAGAGAACGTATTTTAAACTTGAAAGGAATTGTTGGTTTGAATATATGCGAAGGGAAAAATCTAGATGTAAGTATTATGTTTTCGCCGGTATATTAAAGTTTATATATAATTAATTCTTGGAATATTCTAACGAATACTCCTTGCAGATTTTTGAAAATGCATCAATTCTTTAGTTGTTATAGGCAATATTTTTGTTTTTGCAGAACTATTTTATTTATCAGATAATGTAATAACTTCAGATAAGGCTACCATTGTTATTTTTTTAACAATTTGCTAGCAAATGCATCAAAGAATAGTTTCTATATTATCCGGGGGCTTGTTAATTTATAGGGGGTGGCAATTAAAAAAAATGAACATGAGAAGAAAAGGTTCGAAAATTGCAATTGTAGCTTGAAAAAAAAAAAGGTGATTTAAAAGGGTTTTCGTCAAATAAGTCTAAAGTATCACATTTAGCCAAAAAATGATGTCGAAAAATAAGCCAACTAGTATACTGACGATGAATTTCGTAGAATTAATGGTTTCAGAGATCTGAAAGTATGAAGATGGCGTTCGAACGTTTATAAGATAAAGTATTCAGTTTAAATGTTGAATATGTCAGGCATTTACATGAAAAATGCTAACGACGAAAATAAAAGCTTTTAAATGTTTTTTTTTACTGTTTCTACAGCATAGAAGTAGTTAGTAGTTAAAAAAATATAATTACCAAATACTGGTTTTCTTTAATATATAGCATGACCTAGACGCTCAAATTGTTTAAAAATAAATTCCATTTTAAACTATAAAGGAATTTTTGAAAAAACGTAAAATTTTTGTTTCTTTGCAAATAACTCAATAAATATTTTAGCGAAGAAGATTTAGTGAATATCGAAAATACACCTTATAAATTGAAATTATTTTTTCTTATATATATATATGTTTATGTAGGATCAACAATTTCGAAGACATTTAAGTTTAGTGATGGCGTCCTAACGTTTATAAGATGAAGTATTTAGTTTAAATGTTGAATATCTAGATAGTATGATACTTGCGTAGACAATTCTAAAGGCTCTTAATCAAACTTTAAAATTATTCTTTGTTTGTTTCTGTAATACAAAAAACTAAAGAGTTATGGCTGAAACAATGTGCTTCTTCACACTTTAAAGAATTTTTTAAATGTAGCCATTTTGTTAACTAGTGCAGGAAAAATATATTTTGACCTCGAAAAAATTAGTACAAGCAAGGAATTTGGTGGAGATGTTCCACTTGCCATCCTAATATATATACTAAAAGTCCCCTAAAACCGAAGCTGTGGTTCGCCCGCCTTATTGAAAAATGGCGGCTCATTTTCAGATTTTTATATATAAATCCTTTACCGTTGCAGATAGGAAAAAAGTTTCAAATAAAAAATGTAGGCAATAATAAAACAAACAATTTTTGATATTAACATTTTTTTTTTAAATCGAACAGTTTTTGAATCATGAGGTGCAGAATGTTATTGAATTTTCAAAAATCCCAATTGTGTACAATATACACTGTAAAATGTGTGTTTATAGGTTGTAAGTAAAACAAAAAATATTTTTTAGGTACATTACCATTTCAGAAGAAAAATATACTGTAATTATGAAGGCTATAACAAACAGAATAAAATACGAAAATACGTTATAACATTAGTTCGTCATTATCAATGTCGTCGTCAGGTAACATATCTTCTGTGTTGCTGTAAGATAATCCCTGGCAATAACCACACATGGCAGAACACTTTAGCACTCACTCACTTTTGTGCATCCTGAGTTGCAACCACAGGATATGGATCTAAACATGTCAAAACTGGTTTCAAATGGCTAACTGCCCAACCCCAGGCAGTCGGCTCTAAATTATTACCCATCCACTGCTGGACTTATGTGCGATATAAATGATTGGCAGCTGCTGCACTTGTAGGAGGCAACACTGCCAAATTAAATTTGGAATGTAATTGCTGCTTACTGATCAGACGATTGTATGAAAAATATCTATACCCATCAAGCGTCTGGGACTTTGTTGCCCCATAAAAGGCAAGCAGAATTTTTTTCCCTGCAGCTGCAATGCCATCTTGGGATACAGCATCCTCCGTAAATAATGCGGCAGTCTGTAGCAAATTCAGGTTTTGTTCTAAAAGGCGTAAGCCTTTAATCTTGCTCTTTCTAAAGGGCGCGGAGGTTGCGTCACAACCTGTAACAGCATGTATGAACATCAGACAGTGTAATGTATTACTGTGCAAATTTCGTTGCTTTGGAATGTAAAAAATTGATCTTTTTTTTTCCCTGAGCCTGGTCGAAGGAATCAAATATGCATCTCATCTGTTGACAAATTAATTAGGAGGATTAATAAGTCGGTGTCCTAGCCAACAACAACTACTCGAGAACCATGCCTTGCTTTCTCAATAGCTGCTGCTACGACCGACACATCAGCATCAACTTCGGCCTCTTCTATCTGGGCACCCCGACTTATTGGACGGCTAGATATTTTATAAGAAGTTTTTTATTTGCACTGTTTGTTGTGGTGACAGTATTCAAAGTATTCTAACTTATGTTTATATCTGCTGATGTCCTTCTTGCCGCCCTTCTTTCTTGTTCGTATCCATACAATGCAAAGTGTTTACTCATAATTCAAAAACCGTTCGATTTAGAGAAAAAATGTTAATATCAAAAATTGTTTGTTTTATTATTGCCTACATTTTTTATTTGAAACTTTTTCCTATCTTCAACGGTAAAGGATTCATATATAAAAATCTGAAAATGCGCCGCCATTTTTCAATATGGCGGGCGCAGCACAGCTTAGATTTTAGGGGACTTTTGGTATATTCAATAAGATGATTACTGCAACATCTCAACCAAATTTCTTGCTTGTACTAATTTTTCCAAGATTCGCATACCTTTAGGCTTATTTTTCTTGCACTAAATGTATTGTTCAGAAATTAACAAAAATTCTCAAAAATACTGTTTCTCGTTAATATTACGGCTCGTATTACGGTATCATCTAGATGTACAATTTTTTCTGTTCATTCGACAGGTTTGGGATACATTTCCATCCGCCATATTGGGACCGCCATTTTGATTTTTTCATCTCTAAGTATTGTACTATAAACCGAATTTGTTTGCGAATGGGTTAGCTACAGTTTTAACTTGATTGATAGTAAGGACATTCAGTCCCATCACATTTAGATGTTTTTAACAATAGTGGATTGCGCTTAGAGAAATTGAGGTCAACAAGTTTAAGCCCCATTATGGGTTTATATAGTTCCGATTTACGTTAATTGCTATATTTTAGACTTAATGATTATGCTGAATATTTTAAGGATTGGCAAAGTGTTGTCCACATAATTGGTGTAATCAGCCTAACTGAGGTCTCACTAGTATTAATTATTGTGACAAGGGAAGGTTTTTAGTTTTGTTCTAAATTGGTTCTTAATATTTCACTATTACCTTTGAAATGTCAAGAATTTTTCGGCGTTCAATTTTGATTTAATTAATAAAAATAGATGATAAAATTTTACAGCTTTTACAATAACCAGGAAATTAACCTAGACCTAGTTAAAATCAATAAAACGCAAACTCGTTATAAAATTATCTAATAATCAAGAAACACTGTAAGGATTTTATAAATTCATTCTAGACTAGCAATTTTCATTTCTCAAGTGAGTCATTAGCGTCTTCTGCAAAATGAAAAGCTTTACGTCATCCCCAAATGGAGATATGCCTAATCCTGTTTATATCATCACGTCTAATAAAAATAAAATTTATATAAACATTATTTATTTTGTTCAACCGTCCTTCCCTGAGGCGACTTCGTATAACCATTCCTCAACAACCTTCTCTAATTATATTTGTTACTTTTTCAGCGGCCCAAGAAGTTACTGTTAGAAAGCAATTATTCTTCTATGAAAAAACTAAGCATGAAATATTTGTTGCTGCTACCGTGCTGCGAGATGTTACCTAATTATTGGTTGACTGATGTAGCCCAGAGTATACGTGTGTTTGCGAAAAGTTATTTGTTAAGAATGCTGTTTCAGGAATTTGATAATTTGGGGTCATTTTTTACTCAGATCGTAGGATCAGATGTTAAGTCAGGTAACTGTGGTTTGATACAATAGATCTTTCCCATATGACTAAGAACTTATGTATTTTAATAACAATACATTTATTTATTTCTGTACATATATTATACATAAATAAAACATTCATTATTGAAAATATAATTATTTTTAATACAACGTTTTAGTCATAAGGATGGTGCCACTTTAACCGAGTGGGTCAAGGCGTAGTTTAGAGTAGATGTTAAGGTCTGCTGATCTTCTTGTAGTGGGTTCGACTTCCACTATTATTAAGTTTAGTAGCCTAGTAAAAGGACTAGTTGCTGGTAAGGTAATAGAAAATAATAATTTTTCAAAGTTTATATTTTGAGGCAGGAAAAAATATTTAAAGAGTTCCCATACCATTGAATGTGGGGTTGGCTTTTTGTCTTTATCTCTCTGATGCTTCATCTTCCGATAAAATTTTAAACAAATGAAAATATTGGTAGTTAAATTTTCTTATTCACTTATTTGACTACATATAATCGAAGCGAGCGGAAGCATTTACCTGCTCATGGCTGTATGTATTCATATATCCATACCAGCAATAGTACACAAAATTCTTCTACATGGTTCAGCAATAATTAACTCTGTATTGTTACCTATTTGTAAACATTCAAAAGAATCGTCTAAAAGATATAGGCAACAATACACTTAAAAAAAAAGTCAAGAATTCTAGATCCCATCCAACTCTCTAATTTTTAACTTCCCCGCAATAAAATTGTGGGAGGTTCTGAAATTGGTCCAAAATCGAAAAATGAGATAACATCAAATCTTTACATTTTGAGGTCCCAGGGTGGTTTTTGAAAAATGTCTGTGTGTGTATGAGTGTGTGTATGTGTGTATGTATGTTAGTATGTTAGCGGCGAAACTACTAAACGGATTCGGATGAAACTTTGCATGAGGATTTCTTTAGTGCTCCAGAAGATCTGAAAAGGTTTTGGTTGAGATCGGATTACGTTTAGTGCCGTTTTGACACAAGTTGTTTATTTTACGGTTTCTTACGGTTTGTAATTGAACCATTGAAAATCTGTTAAAATTCCGATTTCAACGATATATCACACTTGCACCCTTTCGATTTGGTTTCCGTGAAAAAATTAAATAATTGGGCTCAAAGTAAGTTTTTTACCCAAGACTAATAAAAGTGACAGTGACATTAAAAGTCTGAGAAACTTGACTCCATTTCCGGCACAACGCCGGAGAAATTTGCGCCCATCACAACCTAAAAAACATTAACATAACCTGGCGTAATATTATTTTAAATTTTTTGACGTATTGCAACTGAAATTAACAAATTAATTAAAAGTTTTATTAATGGCAAATTAAAGATTTTTCACACGTGGTGTTCTGTGTGAATGATGAAGTAACTAAGAATTTCCTTCTAATATTAATATTATAAAGACATTATGAACACCTGTTCTAAAGAGAAGAATGTGACAATACCAGGTCATCAGATAATAATTACCTAATTTGTCGATTTAATACGGCATAATTGGCATCATATTTTCTTAAATTGCATGTACCGTTTCCAATGCAATAATTTATAACAATTTTAGATCTAGATACATATCTATCAGAATTTTTTATTTGATTTACACATATTATAATATGAGTTAACTAATTGTCATGTATAATTCTGCAGTGCAGCTACGGTGTAATAATTAATATATTGATTTATCGAAAATGGATAAATCGAAATTATTCTAGCTGTTGTCCGGAAACATTGTTACACTTATCGTGTGATTTTTAATTCTGTAGACAATAAGACATTCATCTATTATCGTTACCAATTAGAAAATTCAAAAGACATTCTACACTCACTGGCAACGTTTTTTTGTCTTTATTAAGGACATTATTGTCTGCATTAAAGCATTACTAAAAATTATCTATATTTGACAAATGATAACAACCAAGTAGGGCAAGAGCACAGAATAATTATATTGCTATATATTTAGTTGGATTTTTCCTTATTAACAGAACAGACTTAATGCTTAAGTTTTCTTAATTATTGTTAATAAGATCCACTAAATTTTCTCTAAAATACAGCTATACATTATCAGTACAGCAGTGAGCATTTCAGCTGGTGAAATATTGTGTATTTGGCTAGCGTAAATAGAAAAAAGTCTTCTAAAATTCTCCCTTGTGGAGTTCTATATACCAGAAACTTATAATTTAACATGACAATTTGATTCCTGTTATCGAAATAATGACTAATAAAAGTAATGGAGCCTTTATATATCATTTATGAATAACTTAAGACAATATGATGAAAATTAATACAAGCGAAAGTTTTCATATAATTTCATATTACCCATTTACCATCATCGGTAGCTGTTAATATATCATCTATGTATATCAAGTTAGTGTCAAATTTATCGTAAACATTTCATATGTCCAACCATCACTTTTCAAGAACTTCACAATACATCTTAAATTTATTATACTTGTAAACTGTAAAATGGAGACGGTGAAGCCAAATAAACAGATAACATGCATCTTAGAATAATAAAGCATTTGCAGTTGACAATTTGCTATTTCACACCTCCATATAACTTGGCATACCGCGGCGTTTACGACCAATTATTAGAAAATGAGATAAAATCCCTTGTGAAGATACTACTGGGTGCGTCCAGATTTCAAAGCAGAATTAAATATAATGCTTGTACCTGAATTTGAATGATGTCCAAATGTGAATGTTCGAAGATTATATGGACTCCTTTTGGAACATTTTGCTCTAATATTAAATACTTACTAAATATATCATGAATGTTGAAAGTTCAATAACTCAAATCGAGGATTTCCCAATAGCTTTGTCATAATGTTAGCGATCTACTCAATTTAGGAGATATGAACTATTTTGAATAGGTACATATTTTTCTCTGGTGAAATGATAAAGATTATAGGTTATTAGATCGCTTGCCAAATTCATAATAACGATGAGCTTCACTGTGCTAGCATTATGCATTCCAGGTATTAGAAAAGCTGCTTCATTACTGGATATTTATTTCAACAGTCGCTGAAGCTATATAATTCTTTGTGCAGCTGCACTTCCAGCAATGAGTTCCACATTTTTCACGTACGTCAATGTAGTTAGCTACGGTAGCTACGTATAATGACAGTAGAATAAGCAAGCAAACTCAGAAATGTTTGCTGTAAGCCACAGCTCTTAAGAAAATCTGTGAATTTACAATTCCAGCAACGAGGTGTTTGTTTCAAGTCACAAAGATACCTACCAATTTTCAGATGCGATCAGTCTTGTCCTCGAATTTTGACTGTTCCATGTAGACTTCTTCATCTATAGGAGGAGGAGGAAGACCATTTTTACGCCTTATTGTGAGAGATGTAATTTGTCTTCAACCGTAACTTGTAGAACAATTCTAATTGTACTAAATTTAGCTACGAATGTTGTTAATGTTTTTTTAAGTCAACTCTAGCTTCCTGCGTAAAACATATTGCCACTAACCTAGCTTTGTACTAGATGATGCTAGAGGAGTTATCTTTTATCTTGTTTCATCTCCGTTAAGATAAAATATGGCTAGGTAACAAATCAACAGCAACAACAAAATAGCACAATACATGACTTTCTTATAATCAACCTTCCAGTAAATATTGAATCCAAACTAAATCCGAACTAATCAGTAGCGTATTATTAGTTGATTAGTATACCGCAGCAATAGTGAATTTCTTGCATGACATCAACGGGAATACACGTGATACAAACTTTCTCTCCAGAAATAATATCAAAAATGCAAAAACAATGGATGTCTTACAGAATGTGGGAACGAAGACACACCAACTGAGAAATTGATGATGACGGGAATTGCCTATATGGAGCACTAAGCCATCAGCTAGAAGGAAAAAACATAACAACCCAGGCACAAACCAACGCTATAGAAAACTTAAGAAAACAAGTAGCGGATTATATACAAAACAACATTGACTACTTCACCCTGTTCATGCTGGCAGTCATCAATGGACTTCGCTACAATTAACAAAGCAAAGACGAAAAAAAGATCTGGAATAGTTCTCTACTACAGTACGAAGACTTCCAGAAGAAACACTGCAAAGAAATAGAAAAAAAAACTAACATGAGTACAATCAGACTACATTATGTAGTAATAATGAGACCCTAGCTCTTTGTTTAGACCCTTCGGAGGCTTTCGATAGTGTAAACCATGTGGTATCATGGAAAGTTGCTTTACGGAATTAGAAGTGTGTTAGTGCGCTTAGTGGAATCATATCTGTACAATAGAAAACAATGCATGGTAGAGTGCAATGATGCTGGGGATCTAATAAATACAGAAGAAAGAGAGTGTGGTTCAAAATATGTTCCACGAGGATTCATACTATATTTTGTACACAAATGAATTACCAGATCTAGCCATGATTCTGTATGCGGGTGACGCATCTCTGGTTTTCAGTAAGACAACATGAAAATCATGCAGGAATCAGATAAGGGGCACTCTAAGCAAACTTGACAACTGATTTTCCAATAACAAACTAATACTAAATATTGAAAAGTCACACTAATTAAGTTCGATAGAAGGAAAGACCAAAACTTTACAGTAACATGCAAAAATGATGATATATGCTCAGAATCAACTTTATCATTTCTAGCAGTAACCATGGATCGTGGACTGAACTGGACAACATACAGCTATGTACTAAAAATGTTATCTGTAATGTGGACATTAAAAAACTTTAACTGCATACCATGCATATGCAAAAGTACCTGAAAACTACATTTAATTTTTAAAAAGTGATAGTTGCAGGGACATCCTTTCTTGAGAAAAAAATACTTACTAATTACCTTATATATTTTTGAAAATAAAATCTTTATAAAAAATGACTATTGGCAACCCAAGACATGATTGAGAGTGCGATTACCTTATAAGAATAATTTAGCTTTAGACCTCACCAAATACAGTTTCATACAAAAAAATATTTAACATTCTATAATGAAAATAAAGAACAACCTTCCACTTTCCTTAAGGAATTTATGATCAATAAATTAAAATATAAAATAATGCTCTTTCTTCTCTGTGTAAAGCATATTACAAATTCATGCATTTTTTAACGACTCAACACCTGTGATAAATGGTTACTATACTGTCTTTACCCAAAATGGTAATGAAAACTGGCAATGATTATCTCTATACTCTCATTTTTAATTATTAGTGTTAAATAAAAAACGCGTACTTTTGAATTTAAATTTTTATATTCATATATAGTGTTAACTATAATATACTGCCATACATTCACTATATTGTAACTTTTGACATGTTCTATATTCATATGGGTCACTTATAGACAACTAATAAAGATCAATTTATGAATCATTGACTTTTAATAATTATTTAAAATGTTTTCCAATAATTTGGAAGATATAATAATAAAGTTAACTTTTTCATTTCCGAAATTTTATTGCCTTACATTTCATCTGCCGTAGTGATTAAATATGCATGAGCGGAGCAAAATGTCTGTGTTTGATTTTTATGAACATAAATGACTGTCATTAATGGCCGTAATACCTTATAAATATTTGACGAAACGACGGATCTTCTGCATAAAAGTAAGTCAATAACACTAGATAAATATAGGTCTGACAATTTTAGCTTAAGGAGAAGAGGCGTGATTACTTGAACTTAACATTTCCATGGGATATTAGAAACGCAATGAAGTGTAACTTTGAAATTTTATAGGTATTTATTACTTTGGTATGCGGTAATTCTATATCTGTTGATAGATACATACAATTAGCAAAATTAGGACGATGACTTCCTATGTTGTGTCACTTTAGGTAATACTCATGAAGAGTTTCACTGAAATCTTCTCAAATTGGATGCCATCAAGCAACGTCTAATACAAGGCGAGCAAAAATTAGAAACGAAATTTTTTTAGTGGAGAATATTCGAGAATATGGTGAAGTCGCTATAGACTAGTTCACTAGTTCAAAGCCGTGTTAATTCTTGATAAAGATCGTAAAAATATGAGTGCATGCTCATTGGATTCGGAATGACGTCTAAAAAAATGTTCAAAATTTGCAAACCCGCACATAAACAATTGCATTTTCCTTATTACGGCCGGTTTCAGAGCATCGTAACGGCTTAGTGTTCGCCGCTCGGAGCTCCATTTTCAACATTAAATTAAAATTATTAATAATAGAGATAGAGTTTCGGGAGTTAGGACTATTTTATTGAAAATTTCTTCCTCTTTAAGAATCCTTCTTTAAAATTTCTTAAATACTAATGGTTTTCGAGTTATTTACAAAAAACAAAACTCGTTATTTTTTCAATCTTCATTTGTTTATAACTTTTGCAATTGTTTATGTGCGGGTTTGAAAATTTTGAACATTTTTCTAGACATCATTCCAAATCCAATGAGCCCTCACTCATATTTTTACGAGCTTTATCAAGAATTAACACGGTTTTGAACTTGTGTACTAGTCATAATTTAATTTTGTGATAAAAAATTCAAATTCCGTTGGAATTCAATTAAAATTGGTAGTTAGGTGTTTTAGAAGTAGCTGATAACAAATCTGATGTCAACAGTTACCAATTCGGGAACAATATGGCTGCATTAATTGCAATATTTTTGCAGGATTTTCAAGAAATTTGATACATAGTGATTTCAAGATTTTCTGATAACGGGCTTAATGTTAAAGCTTAAAAGTCATTACGACGGATATTTTAATCTGTAGATGCTAAATAAAGAGCCCACTGAAAACCGTGAAAAAATAAAAAATTTTTGCTAAAAATTATGAAATAAAATTTCACTGCCACGTCGCCCAGTTAACTGAATCCTATTACCTATAGTGGGGTCAAATTAGGACTAAAAATTTCGAAATGTGAATTGTCTGGCCAGGGCAGTTTACTTTTTTTGTTTTAACGTATTCAGGGGGCCATTTTAAGTTCACAGTTCAGTTTTGCAGTTTCGGTGAGGTCCGCGAATTGTTTATTTAAATAATTTAATTCTTCTAAACTGTAGATCCCTAGAGCAAAATGGGCCATCCCGGCCTGATTGTCTAGTAAAACAACAGTACTACTACTACATACAGTGTTTTCCATCGGTTTTTTAAATATCCGAGATTTATAAGTAATATGGAAATCAACAAAAAAAAAGAAGAAAATGTTTATTATGAATTGTGTAATAAATGTATATAAACTAGAATTCATTCCAATTGTTACTATTATTTTAAAAAAATGAAATAGTGCAAAATTAACTATTATTAAACAAATTATTGTTCTTTCGAAAATAATGGATACATTTCAATGAAACTTAGGAAAAATTTAGCTCTTATAGAATACGATCATCACTTCAAATTTTACATTAAAATGTTTATTAAAACGGGTAAAAAACGTTATTGTTGCTAAAAGTTTGCATCCTTGTGAAGTCCTGCCATGCCATCAAAACTTAGAACTGTCTACAATGGCACAAATGGGTACTTTGAGACGACCGTGAGAAAAAAAATTATTTTCCATTTAAACAGTTTTCCTTGCATTTGTTTATAATTTTCGAAATTGTAGTTATAAACGAAAATTTTTGAAGGCGGTTCAATTTTTTTTTCAAAATGTCTTTTATTAAAATTAATTATGAGTCATTTATCAGGAATAAATGTAGTTTAATATTTGAAAAACTTAATTCTGATTGTAGAGTGATCATGCTAGCTATCACAATTAAAAAGTTGTTAGTTATTAAAAAAAACTTGTTTAAAATAATATTTTAATCCTAGTTGGCGAGTTTCGTTTAAAAAAGTCGAGTTTTAAATTTTTTCCGTAAGAAGTCTGTGTCACTGTTGATGATTATTATTACTATTCTTATTATGATTAAGTTTTAAGTTAACAAATAGACAGAAACTAGTTATTAATAAAAAAAATCGGCAACTACGGAAATCGGCTGGAACCTCTCAACCCGATGGATTTTTGAAGCTGAAAAGAGCAATGAAAAATATGAACGATCTCATTTAATTATTTTTTTTATTTATTTTTAAAAACCATAAATTCTTTGTGGACAGCTTTTCTTCCAGCTATGGCCGGTGAAGTGTTCATTGGACCGTTTCAATTTGAGCTGATAAATATCAATTTTATCTTCTGGTCTCGACCGATTTTTCACTAAATCGGTCGGAGAAGGTTGTTATTTGGTTGCTTGTCACTAACGTCAGATGTCAAACTGACAGCTGTCAAATTTTTTGTCGCTAAACTTTCTTAGTTCTAAATTTGTCAAACTGACAGCTGTCAAAAATTCAGGTTATAAACTTTGCTGGGGGATTTTATTTTTTGACAGTTGTTCCGTTTAGTCCGCCCGCTTTAATACACTAGTCTACCAAACTATAAAATATATCTTATACGAGAAGCGTGACTATAATATAAATTGTTATTTTGTTTTTTATTTTTATCACGGAAACTAAATCGTTGAAATTGAAATTTTTACTGGTTTTAATGATTCGATTACAAATTGTAAGTAATCATAAAATAAACAACTTGTTGTGCCAAAACGGCACTAAACGTAATCTGATTTCAACCAAAACCTTTTCAAATCTTCTGGAGCACTAAAGAAACACTCATGCAAAGATTCATCCAAATCTAGTAGTTTCGCCGCTAACATGCATACACAGACATATTTCAAAAAACACTTTTTTGGGTTCCTGAGACATCAAAACGTAAAGATTTGATGTTATCTCGATTTTCGATTCTGGTCCAATTTCAGTAACCTCCCACAATTTTATTATGGGAAGGTTAAAAAAGTGTAGCGTTTATAAGACTAGTACTAATTCTCAGTTCGCAGTCAAGTGACCGAGCTAGTTTTAAGAAATAGACAATGGTTTAGGGACCCCCAGTGTAATATTGAGAATACCTAACATCTGGTGGCACGCAATAAAAACGTAGGTTTATTACTTACAAGTGGAATCGTCCGATTGTAAAACTATTATAAATTGAACTAAATCCAATATATATATATAGTGAAATAATGTCTCGTGATATGGCAATGCTAAATAATCTATATAAAAAAAATAATATGTGGTATAAAATGCAGTAAAAATGAAATATTCAATAAAATTGAAAACCTAAACATTGTGTTATCTCATATCAGGCAAACTTAAAAATTAACGTTCTAGACCTAACAAACAAACAGTTAAGTGAAAAAGGGAAAAATATAACCAGGGATTTCAAGAAATATAACATCTGGATTTTTTGTGTTGGAGAAAGTGAGCGGAGGATATCTATAATATAATCACCTCATTATTTATTGATGCTCTCAAAGCCCCCATAAATATATTTGAAAACAACCACAGATTTGGAAAGGCTTCACAAAATATCAGATCCATCATGATAAATTTGTTAATTTTCATTTAAAAAAAATGATACCTTGAAATTAAATGAATATATATTAAAAGGTAGTTCTATCTCCATATCAAATGACTTACTATAGAGAGCAAGAGAAACAAAAAATTTTAAGAAAACACTAGAAGCAAGCCAGGGAACAGTAGTTATGAAACAATAAACTCATCATAAATTACCTCTACACTGTCAATGATTAAGCTGTAAAAGCTTAAAAGAACATTTGGGCGGAGGAAGCCCTAATAAATGATAACGTCAATATTAAATGCACATACAAATTCAAATGACAATAAAAGTATACCACCTGACACACAACATCAAGAGCACACACACAAGTTCAGGCAACATATAGGTCACATTCAAACCAAAGGGGAGGTAAATACAATATCCAGCAAAGGGCACAACTAAATTTAAAAGATCCTACAAGTCAACAAAGAGGGGAAAAGGTGATGAGGTGATAAGTATTAAACTAAATCAGCTCGCCAGCTGCTCGTGTGCACCTCCTCGCTGCAGCTAAAATGTTTGCCCCTCATAACTGATGGTCCAACTTTCCAAAATAAATTAGAGGAATATTTAAATGAAAGCATCCCACTAAATGACGAAGATTCAAATATCCTGTGGAATCCTCGAAAAGAGAACATCACACGAGCGGTAACGGAAATACAAAGCGAGACACGTAGAAATGTGAAACAACCTTGGGTATCTACCGAAACTTTAAGTGAAGTAAAAGCCAAGAAAAATTTGAAGGCCGAAAGTGTTGACACTGCCTTAGAACCGGAAGAGTATAGCAGACAGATGCGAAGAATTCAGACTCTTTGTCGAAGAGATAAGAATTCCTATTTGAAAGACATCTGTAAAGAACTGGAGTAACATGTTGATCACAATAATAGATATTTTCCCAACAGTAAGTTATTACACATAAATTTAAACCAAAAACGTGATCAATTAAAGACTACACCGGAATTAATAAGGATTAGATCATTAGCGCCATTACTGGGAAAAACTTTTTTAGAGAGACCATGCAGAGGTAGAAGATGACTGGCAACAGGGCGACGAACACGTACCTTCAATACTTAAATCAGACTAAGAAGTGACAATACTTCATGAATTATGCCAAGGAATATGGGAAACAGGAGTCTGACCCGATGATCGGAGAACTTCAATCTTCGTGCCACTAGCGACAGATGTCTGTGAGGCACTAATATCGCACGTTAGTAAAATAGTGATGTATATTCTTCAATCCAGACAAGATAATGCGACGTGCTTTATGTACCTCTGGAACAAACTGTGGAACTGTAGTATTAGAGATGGGGACACCCAAACATCTGGTATTTATTTTCGACTGACTGTATGAAGAAAACTCTGCTTTGGTGAAAATAGACAAGACTAATTCCGATAAATGTAAAGGTACCAATTCTCTTTAACATCTATAGAGCACATAAAGCGAAGGGAGCTGGAGGACTGGTATGATGGAGTAGTTTGCAACCAAGATATCAAACTTAAGATTTGTAGATGATACTACATTAGTTGCAGTAAGCGAGGATGAGCTCATACACCAGTTGGACAGGCTTCAGACAACAAGCTTTGATGAGTTATGGCCTCAGTGTAAACTACAACAAAACGAGAATTATGACTGCAGACCGAGCAAATGATGCTGTGGCGATCAGTTCACTTGCTGGGTAAATATAAGTCACCAACCCCAGGCTCAAGTAACCAAGGATCCAGGAAACAAAATATAATACAATAACAAATTTAACAAAAATTATAATTTTAAAATTTGAATACAAATATTTTGAAACCCTTTTCGAATCTTATTTAATAGCATTACTCCGCTATAGATGCCTTAGAGCTCTTGTGGATAATACTAGTGACTGCGAATATGAGATTCGGAGAAAAATATACATGGCAATATCGGCAACTTGCCAGTTGACCCAATTTTGGCCTGACAGAAATATCACAAGGCGCACTATGATCAGACTTGCTAACGCTCTAGTTTTCTCCATTGTTTTTTCAATTCTAGAATAATTTTCACACAAATGGCGTTAGATTTTGTCTAGTCATTGTCAATATATGTTAGACGTTTTATAGCCGTACACTAGGAGTTAAAAATAGCTTTAAACATTATTAGCATAACATATTTGTCGACACGAAAAATCAACCTTCTTCGCTTTATTAATTATTATGAAATTAAGAGAGATACCTAATTACTTCGATTTACACTCTTTAAGTTGCATTTTTCAAAATTTCACGAAATATCGAGGAACATATATGAAAAATCTAACCGCACCAGCGTCACCATATCTAAATTAAAATATTATTTTACATTATTTAATATATTTAACATATGGCGTTCAATGCAGATGTCCTATAGTTGGTAATGTTACGGTCAAGCTGTTGTAATTTGTATTACGAGGCATAGTTAGCGGACCCTCAGCATTTCAGATAAGTTAATTAAAGTTGTGTAAAATTTATTTATTATGATTCGAATGAAAAACTTACATTTTTTAAATGAGACTAAGTATATATCGCACATCCCGAGAAAAAGTAGAATAACTCAAAATTTTTAGGAATAAGATAAAAATCATAAGAATAACCCTCCTCTGGAGAAAATAGTAATAAAGTTTATTGTAGTATAATTGTCTTCAGACCAGTATAAGTTATAATCATTTAGATACAATAGAATGTTGCTGTTAACCTTTAAGAATTTTAAAATGTAGTTTTTGGTCTCCTGTAAAATGCATTTTTTACTTATTGCACTTTTCTTCGGGATGTCCGATATCAGGTTTAAAAGAATATCTCAGTTTTTTAAAATTACCTTATTCACCAATTAATATGTTATTTTGCTATGTATATTCGCGATAAGATCTTATTCGCTTAACTTTGCTAAGCTGAAGATGAACAATAATTTGGAGACATCGGTGTTCGTATTGTGTACTACCGAAGCGGATCTGGCAAGAAAAAGAGGAGTTCTTCTTTTAATTTTTTTCTTTAACTATTCTTATTATCATATTATCAAGAGTTAGTTCAGCTTAATTGCAAGGGCGGGGAAGGAATCCGCATTTAAAATCAGCGAAAACAAGTTTTTCGATAACTTTGTTATTATTGACTTGAAAAAAAAGTTAAATTAAAAATTGAAGATCTCGCGGAAGTGCATAATTTGGTTTTTTCAAATCGGACGGTAACTTTTCGTGAAAAATTGTTTTGAAAATACACATTCTTTTGCCGTATCAGTAATATACAAAAAAGTAATTCCTTGAAAAAAAAGGAGTTATGTGAATGAGATTTTTTTGAGATAGGTGAAATGGATAAGAATTGATGGAGCCGGCGTTTGAGAGTGGTGTGTCAATTAGGGGAGGGGGGGAGGTATAAAAAGGAAAATCATTCAACCTCCTGTAACTTTTTTCTCTCTCGTGTGATTTTGAAAAACCAACATGGAATTTGTTCGATAGTATTTGACTGATTTTTTTTTTTCAAATAAACAAACTTGTAGGAGGGGCAAAACTTTTTGCAAATGCATTTTTGCGTACGTAGGAAAAGGTTGAGAGGAGACATTTTTTACAGGTAAGTGAGGATTTTTGTAATCTTTATATTCGGCTAGATTTCGCCCTAGTTATTGTATTAATATGTAATACTTGAAATAAAGACAATTTATTATTATTATTGTTATTTATTTAAAAAATATATATATTGTAATCCAAGCAATAGGAAGGGAGAGAGGGGGCATAATGCGTTTACGGGAGTAAAGGGTTAAAGAAAAGGGATTTCGGACCATGATATTCGGCAGTATAAATCTTTTTTCCATCTTAATATTTTTTCAGTCCACCCTTTATCAAATATTAAATTGCTGAAACTGCAGTTGATAAATAAGTTGAGCTATTACACCGAGCGAAATGCTTGATCGCCCGTGCATCGACAGGTGGGGGGGGGGGGGGGGGGGGGGCGTGGCCTTGCGGCTCTAAACTATCTCTTCTCTCTCACTAATATACACATATACGGAGCGTATATGTTTCAACTTGAGTAAAAACATTATTTGAATTAAAACTGCTGTTTTTCTTCAATTCTGTATCGATTTCGATTTTTTTTTTCAATTTAATGTTTTTTTTTCAGCACCTATTTCACCATTAACTCTTTTAAATCGAACTTGTTCTAAACCAACAAAACACTGTTTTTTTGGTAACTGCTTCAGTAATAAAAAACGAGATTAATTTTGTACAAGTCGGATTGTAATTGGAGATATAACAACATTATCATCTCATTCGTAGCTGCATATATCTTTGCTCCTCTGGAGGATTTACTCACATTAGTTATAAGCCAGAAACTGAGAAAGAATCGCTCCAAAAGAAATCGAAAATTGTTTTGACAATTATGAAACACAAGTTGAACCAGGCGTTTTTTTAAAAGAAAACATAGTTATTTATCTTGAGTCAAAGACGTCTGGAAATGTCATTCATCTAAGGGTGATTTAATCTTCATGTCCACGTAAAAGAAAATCTAAAATAAATGTCTCATAAGGAGCATTGCTTTTATTAAGATAAAAAAAATTTTTTCCCATTCTCTCGTTTTTTCAATTTGTTTTTTTTTTTAATTTCAATTCAGATCACATACGAGTTCTTAATAATACAACTGATGAATTAATAAAACTGAATAAATTTAGCTTTCTCCTCTGTCACCTAACAAGTCGTCGACTCTGTGATTGAGAAAGTTATTTTTGACTGTGATTAGTGCGACTTGTTTATAAACTGCCGTCTTGGTGTGAAAACCACGTTGACGGCTCTCCAGGGTATGCCATGGCCAGGCAGGTTCCCAACAGGTGATAGACAAGACGTATGAGTGTCTCCGACCCTTCCTGAAGATGTGTCGGAAAGACTCCTACACGTTTGTATGGGTCAAAGGTGAAAATAGCCCATTTAGCTCTTTCCACCGTCACCACCCTAGAGGCCGACCTCCAATCCGCTACCGTAATAGCAGCACGGGGAGACCGAAGGGCTGACATTTCCTCCGTAGTTACTTATTTTAGAAATATCTAACACTGAATCTGATGTGAGGAATTAATAACCGAAAATAACGACGAATGTAGTTGCCATATTTGCAATATTTTTGAAGATTTATATGAAATTCGATACAAGGAGATTTCAGAATCCTCTGATAACTAGCCTGATATTAAAGTTTGAAAATGCAAAACGATGAATATTTTACTGTTACTGCGCAGAAGCTAAACAAAGAGGCCACTAAAAGCGGCGCAGGAATTTTTTTTCAAAAAAAGAAATTAAATCAACAAATAAAGAATCAAAATGTATTTTTAACATAACTCAGTCGAAATTAGGTAATAAGGTGCAATTAACTGGGCGACGCGACAGTCAAATTTTATTTCATAATTTTTAGTGACATTTTTGAGGGCGGTTATATTTTCTTTTCAAATTTTTCTTTCAACTTAAATTTAATGTCTCAACTAATATTTCAAGTCGTCGTAACGTAATACCGACTATCGTAAGTATTTTCTACCAGTCACTGGTATGAAACAGAAACAGTTCTATTACGTTTGTAGAACCAAAATGGGACACAATTTTGCAGCAGTTTCTACGTTTTCTGGAAAAGTAGCGAAAAAGTGGCGACGTTGTAATAGCAAACCGGAATTTTCCTGTTTTAAACGCTGCCACCCTATTAGTTCTGCAGAAAATCTATTTTTTCTACTATCATCTATATAAATGACCTTTGCAACTCTAGCAACACGTGCGATAACGAAAGTAAACATTCGAGTTACCTGGCTGCTAAGGCGTTGCTAGCTACGAAAGTAGAAATTTCGTGGCCAGGACAGAAAAATAAAAAAAAACAAATTTTAACGCTTCATAAGTTTGCATACATCTTGCTTTGGATTTCTAGGGATAAAACGAGGCACAAGCAATATTGGCTGCTTCTTGTATCCCATTTTCATCGTCACCAAACATATTTGTTTATTTTAGTTTGAAACCACCAGATATTAAAATGTTTAACATAAATCTCGATGATAGATAGTAAATATTTCGTTAGCATGGAAACAGTTTTCACAGACAACCTCCTAAACTATAAAAATTAAAAACGTCAAATAATTTTCTGAAATAATTAGTTTTAAATTATTAAATCCCGGTAGTAGAAAAAATATTATACACTCCAAAGCCCTTTTAGGTGTTTGGTGGTTCACCTCGACCATTCACCTCACACCTAAAAGTAAACTTTCGCATCTAGTAATGTAAATAACTATATCCTATCCTTATGCTCATTGCTGTTATTATTATGAAATCTAATATACTTCCTAGTTACTATCTGCTAATAATAGTGATTCTGTATTTTTATAACTATTCGTTTGCTTATTAGTACCCAAGTAACACACATGGTACTAAATCCTTCCGGTTTCGGTTTTGCTACGAAGCTTTAGTTCCTGGTACTAATATTGCTACTTTATTGGGTAAGGCTACTTTATATGGTTCTTTTAAAATAACTGTTACCACACCAATATCATTTAATGGAACTGTAAACACCCAAAGTTAAAGTAACATTTGGTAGTTACTTGAACTAGGCAGTATCATTTTATTGTTACTCTATAGTGGTAAAAATTATATAGTACCAGTGAGTCAGTTACTGCCACCCACCAGTGCCATTAAGATGCCTAAATAAAGTAACTGAGTATATAGAGGGGCAATCTAGGTTCCAGAATAGTTCCAGTGACCATCACTTGCAACTTTAAAGTATCGTGCCATTTTAGTGGCAATATGGGTAGCGAAATAGTTCCTGTTGGTACTTTACAGTTCCAAAATAGAATCTGATACTATAGAGCCACATCAGGATAGTTGCTATTGGGTCACCAAAGTCACAGATCTTTTACAGGTAAAATGGGGTACTCTCCTATACTTTATGGTGGAGGGCCTAACTTTATAGTATCTTTGTTAAAATCGGCCATTATTAGTTGTTAAAATTTTTAGAAAAAAAATTGGTTTTAATCAAAAATAGACAATGGTTATGTTAATATCTTATCATAAACTTTTACGAAAAATGATTTTTAAAGTATTCCAAATGTTTCCCTAATAAATATTGAAATTTTTTAATCTTGCCTTTTTAAATTATTTTGTCAAAAAATTACAAAGTTATTTTGAGGACCCGTTGAAATTTTATCATTTAATATGTACACATCTTTTTGGTATAGTATTATTTCACTCCGCCATTATTATAAAAGAAAAAGAACAAAGAGGTCGGTAAAAGATAAACACCATTTTAAAAAGTGATAGTAGCAGTTACTAGGCAGCCACGTAGCGGTTATTAGGCCGCCGAGTCGCTATTGCCCCGATCCTTTATAGTAACAAGAGGTAAAAAAATTCGTAATAATTTCAAATGTAAGGATAGTTATTATTATAGTAAAAGGTATAGTCTTTAGTTTCAATATGCTCTTATTACCCCCAAGGAGTGAAAACTATCCCTAAATTTAAATATTCAATATTTGAAAAAGTCTTATTTTTGAAACGTAGGATGTTATGGCTTTGGGGTCACTGATTACGAATCTGAAGTTAAAATTAAAGAATTCAAAATGGCGGCTCTAATATGGCGGATGGAATTTTTTTTCTAAAACAAATGTTTTAAACATACAAAAAATTGAGTATTTAGGTGATGCTATATATTAACGAAGAACAGCTTTTTTGAAAAAATAATTAAATACTGAACAATTACAACAAAATGTTGACAAATTTTGTTAAAAAAAATGTGAAAACGCACATTGAATCAGCCATAACTTCTTTATTTTTTGTGATGTAGAAAGAGACATAAAATCATATTGAAGGTTGATTAATTATGTTTAAATTTGTTCTTTAGAATTTTTGATGGAAGTGTCACAGTTTCTAAGATATTTAACATTTTAAAATAAATACTTCATCCTAATAATGGTCGGATGTCATCTATAAAATTAAATATATCCGAAACTATCAACCCTACGCAAATCTATAAAAAACTAAATTCAATCTCAGTTTATAAGTTTCATTTTTGATATCCACTATATTTTCTCTAAAACTAATATTTATTGAGATATTTACAGAGAAACAAGAATGTTACGTTTTTTCTAAAATTCCTCTACACTTTAAAAAGCTCATATTAACGAAAAACAGTATATGGGGATTTATTTTTTTTAATGACTGACTACTTACATGTTAATAAAATGGCGACGTTTTTATTAAAAAAAATTGAAAAAGTACATTGTGTTTATCACAACTTTTTTGTTTTTTATGCTATAGAAAAAGACAAAAATCATTTGAAAGCCTAATTAATAGTCTGAAAGCCTAATTAATAGTCTCTCATTTTCTTCGTCTTATGTACATTTTATGCTTACAGATCTTCGAAACTAACTCCATAGAAATTAGAAAAAAAACGAAATTCATCTTCAATTTAGTAACTTTCTTATTTGTTTCTAGCATGTTTTCTCTCAATGTAATACCTTTTGAGTTATTTCACAAAAACCTATTTGAAATACCTCTTCTTTTAAGCAATAATCCCAATTTCTCAGTCGTTATAACTTAAAAACTCAATTTATGTGAAAAGTTGAAAAGAACCTTTTCTTCTTAAAATTTGATTCTCTTTCAGCTCCAATGTTTTTGTTTTTTCTTAGTTGCCACCCCACGAAAAGGGGTGGCATCCTTCCCCTATGAATTAGCAAGCCGCGTTTAATCTAGAAACTTTTCTTTGATGCATTTACTATTATGTTGCCAAAAATGAATGAAATCCGTTGCATATGACATTATTCCGAAGTTAAAACCTCTAATTACTGTACTATATGTTATATGTTGTATTCCTAAAATCCTGAAGACTTATATAAATCGATATGTTGGCTAGTCCATACCCATCAATCAAAACAATTTTGTGTAAAAAAAAAAAGAAAATTATATTGTTTCTTTTTACCGCTTGATGAACTAAAATTTGAATGATTTTTTTTATGAAAATTAGGCTCATTGTCCATTGGATAAAGCTGCTTGTAGCGTGTGCACCTTTGACTTTTCAACGATTTTTGAAAATTAATCGTGAATCATGTGTAAAGATTTTAAAATATTTTGTATTTTTTATTTCCTGCATTGTACTCATTGTAGATCATAAAGGGGAAATATAACGTAAGCTTCTTTAGTTTAGTTAAGTTTTTGTTTATTTACAAACCACTTCCTACGAATTCTGATAAAATCTAATCATCTAGAGTTCATTATAAAAAAATATAAGGAATATTTATTATGTCATATTATAATTTAGTACGTTACTTTTGATCTGGAATTTAAAATTTGGGAAAACCCATTAGCGATTATGAATGATTTCACTTCCAAGGCTACTATTATCGTAATATAATTTGCCTACATGTAGTCTATATTTAAAGCCTACCTCAAATGAATCATGTTTATGAAATCGTTAAACAATTAAATCTGAAATTCTAGAAACTGTTATATTCGAGATTATTGTTAATTCTGAGTTTTCGGAAATTCACAAAAAACAAACAATTTAAATAATAACAGATTATGCTTCAATTGACGATAATTATATATTTTCATTAATATTTGCTTTGTGGTTTTAGGCTGATATTATTGTTAGCGAATATTCACAAGCAATAGTCAGGAATCAGGAGTACCAAATTCGATCATAGGATATGCACTCGAAGTTGTGAAAAACTAAGTACATTATCTGGAATGACTTTGCGGATCTAAATATGGAGGACGTCTTTCTGGCCGCGATTGTAAAAGACGAAAAAAATCTTTTTACGAAAATTTTGGTATTACTAAAAATTGGTTAATTTTATGTTTCCACCGCATTTACAGGCTTATTTTTAAACATTTCTTAATGATATTCGGACCAATGGAAAGCTTACTCTTTCTAGATTCAGGTGCTGCCAATTATTCTCTAATTTTTTGTTGACAAATGCTACAGATATTGTTTAAATAAAGCGTACCAGAATATTGCAGTGTAAATTTCAACATTGAGGCATTTTTAAGATAAATGCATATTTATATGATATGAAATTTGCGGAAAAGAAAGGAGCAATTTTGATTAAAGAATCATCTGTATTGCTTTATTTTTGTAAAAGATATGATTATTTTTGTACAGCGCTCCGTTATTTCCACTACCGGTTTGAGTTTATAATGAACGTCTCGAGCATTCTTGCACTAGAATATGCTATGATTGCAAAATATCTATAAAACCTTCTTTGTACGCTTATTACTTAATACAAGGAAGTTGACAGTGGCAACCATTTAGTTTCGATTTTATTCGACCTCTCTAAAGCTTTTGATTCCGTAAACAAGACCATACTTTTTGATAAGTTAGATAATATTGGTATAAGAGGTTGCCTATTAAAATTTTTAATGTCAAACATAGAAAGCAGAACATTTATAGTAAAATATAATGAGGCTATGTCTGATATACATGATAATATCCTAGGTGTTCCGCAAGGCTCAGTATTTGGGCCTATATTGTTCTTTATTTACATAAATGACCTTCCTTGTCATATAAGTAATGGAGAAATATTTATGTATGCGGACGACACTACAGTCACTGTATCTGCCCCTAATCGTAATTTATTGAGGATGTTCTTGATGACATGAACAATTGGTGTAGTCGAAATAGACCGGTTGTAAATGAAAGAAAAACTGTTTTTATATGCTTTAATAAAAAAACATCATTAAATACCTTTAAAATTGAGTGAGCTCTTCTTTTGGGTACATATATAGACAACTCATTGCCTTGGGAACAACAGGCAAGTCAAGTGTGTAATATACTAAACAAAGCATATTTCGCAATACTGCAATTGAAAGACACTCTGGATGAGGCAGGACTTGTTGATGTTTACTATGCACTTGCAAACTCCCGTTTGTCCTTTAATATCTGTTTATAGGGTAAATCAAGTCAACTTCAAAAAATAATTATTAGCCGGTTGTTTAATCTAAACTATAGAAAAAGTTGCAAGGAAATTTTTATCATAAAGAAACCTTTAACGGCAACCTGTATTTACATATGCAAATGTTTAATATATGCGAAAACCAACTTGCAGAAATTTGTTACTTTAGACAACAATCACACATACAATACTAGACATGAAGAGCTATTGGCGATTCCTCGCCACAAAACAGCTAAATTTAAGGAATCGCTACAATATAACTCAATTATATTATTCAACAGCCTATCTGATGAGATTAGAAATCTTCACTTGTCAAAGTATAAAATTAAAATTAAAAAAATACTTGTTCAATATGCATATTTTAAGTATTTCTGTTTAAATGTGTTTGTAATAGTTATTAATGTTAATTTTAAACTATTTGTTACTATTATTATTTAACTTAATTTGTTAAGTGTGATGTGTATGTAATGTATACAACGTGATTTACCATAAGAAATGCGGAAAATAAAATGGTGTGCTAGTCTTCAATGTGGGAAAGCCCCTGCAAAATTTTAGAGGATTCTGAGGTAATTTAGTATATTCAATTATTAGTCAATTTGCGAAGATACACTACTGATGTTGAGTAAGTCCTGACCTACTTCTGAAGAGGTCGACGAACTTACTGGTGAAAGAACGTATTCGAGTTGTTTACATTTTCTTAATTGGCATAAAAAGTGAAGCCGGCCGGCGAGATCAAAAAAAGAGGGTCTACACACGATCCAGCGGCAGGTAGCCAACATTGTTGGTACGCATTGAAGATAATTGGAATTCCAGCGGACCAATTCACTTTTACGAATGTGTTCAAAGCATGCCGACAAGGCTGGCTCCGTGCCGCTGGATCGTGTGTAGACCCCTAGAGAGCCGCGTTTTTTGCTTCCGGTCGAACAATAGTTACATGGCCGTGTCATTGACCGGTTTAATTAAATATCTCGTATATCTGCTTGTTATTTCAGCATGAGATCAATGTCTTAGATTTATTTCGGTATTTTTGTAGTGTGATTTGATTAAAACCAAAAAGTCACTTCGTTCTTATCCAGCTTTGCTGTCAGTAGTGTCAATCCCAAGTCTGATAAAAGTGATATGGTTGTAGCGCGTTACGTTAGATTAGTTGAAGTCATTGGCGGTGTATTCCTACAAAAAATAAGGTAATTTTTTTGGTCATTTTTTAAAAAATTTTCATTTTTTTTTACTACTTTCGGTGGGGACAACCTACTGTTAAATTTTCCGCATGTCCTGGTAGATCACGTTGTATAATGTTTTATTAACTTATTATGTATTAATAATATTAACTGATTATTGATTATTTTACCTGACTTAACATATGTTCGTTATTTGTATCGCGAACATGGTGAAATAAATATTATTATTATTATTTTTATTAATACGTAAATATTATCATTTGTTATCATGAAGACAAAAACAGGAAAATATAAAGAGTAATTTACTTGGGAACAGAAATTATCACGTTATAAATTAAAATATTCTTGAGATACAGAAAACAGCGTGCAACTAAATAAACTTAAATAAGCAATATTAGTCTAGTCAATGAATATATTGTAGAATGCATGGAATATGCGAGACTTTTTGACTTCAGAAGTTTGTTAGGAGTAGTTAGTAGGTAAACATACTAAAAGTCCCCGCCCCTGGGAGGTGAGCTTACGGTGGGAGGGAGGGAGGAAGGTGCCATTTTTGGAATTTTTCGATTATATCTCGGAAACGGTGAACTCTAGAAAAATATGTTCTAAATAAAAATGAAAGCTAATTAAATTTCATATAAAATTGTTTCCAGACATATTTGTCGAATTTTCAACGGTCTTCGAGATATACGTTATTGAAAATCGATAATTTTCGAAAAAATTATTTTTTAAGTGTATATCAAATTGAAGGAAATTTAATGCTCTACAACTTCGTTTCTGACAATTTTTCTAAGAAAGGATCGTGGGAGGCGCTAGAAGCAAATGTTTGACAAAAAGAGTTAGGTAAAAATTATTTTTTCGAGAAGTATCGATTTTCAATAACGTATATCTCGAAAACCGTTGGAAATTCGACAAATATGTATGGAAACAATTTTATAGGAAATTTAATTAGTCTTCATTTAGAACACATTTTTTCTAGCGTCCACCGTTTCCGAGATACAATCGAAAAACCCAAAAATAAGACCTTCCTCCCCTCCTCCCACGGAAAGCTCACCTCCCAGTGGCGGGGACTTTTAGTATGTTTACCTGCTAACTACTCCTAACGAAGCCCTGAAGTCAAAAAGTCTCGCATATTCCATGTACTCTACACCCCCCTTTTGAGCACTCATTGACTGGATCATATCGAAATTATATATTTGCATTATCCATACTTAAACTAGATCATCACCTTTACTCTCACAATATCAACCTATACCTATAAATTTCAACATTCTGACGAAAGATAAATTCCAATGGAAAATATTTTAAGTTCGTTCTCAAACTGATATTAAAAAAAAAAGTATAATGAGCAGGGGAAGTATGCAAACCAACGTCCGATTAAAAGGGGTGGAGAGAGGATTTACAAAGAGTCAATTTTTGTGAACACATTTGTTAAACGGTATCTTATAACGATTCATTATTTTATGCGAAAATTAACTATGGAGAAAACAAGTCCTCAAATGAATTTGGGTAATATGTTCTTATGTATTTGTGCTTTGACTAGCTGTGATATATTTCTGTCTAAAAAAATGGAAATCCAGCATTGCAAAATGTTGAACGTATACAGGAGATAAAGAACTGCAACATTAGTAAATTATCGTTAATATATTATGAATGATTTAATTCCTTTTAAATATTCGGCTTGATATTTTGTCAAAATATTTTATAGGCTGCCGTGTTTTACAAGGAATTTGAATAAATTAGAGGTAAAGTTATTTCACACTAGTAAGTCTGGTAAAAGAGATTCACTCCTTACTGAGGATTTTATCAACAAATTTTGAGAGCTGCGTATCAAACAATTCTTTGAAAAAGTGCGTCTGCGACAAATCCAGATATTCTTAATCAAACTGATTTTGGGTGGGGTTTGATGAATAATGCGCTTATCCCTAATAGTCGGAGAACGAGGAATCTCTACGATGCATTTTAAGGACCCTCTATAACACTCGCGAACAATCACCTAAAAAAAATTGATTCTTATGTAAATCGACCTGGTGGATTCGATTTTGGAATTCGCCAGACAATCCGGAATTGCGAAACTGGTCAAAATCGGCAATTTCCGAAAAATCTCAAATTTTATGGAAATTTTTTAATTTTTACTTATCACCCTATATCTCTTTTAGAGGAGAGCCAATTTAGACCTTTGTTATCATGACTGACATGACAGAAATGCAAAAAAGTTTACGTGTCATCAGTAATATTTTTTTTAAAAGTGGGTGACCCGAAATTTGTTAAAAATGCAGCAACAAATACTCGATCGAGAAAACTTTTTTGTTTTTAAAGATAGATGTATATAGTAATCTACAAAGTTGTAGCCAAAGAACTAAAGAAACTTTTTTATTTCGGTGATTTTTTTGATAACTTACTTAGTTTTCAAGAAAACGGTGCTGCAGTATTTGACCGCCGCGCCGCACAGTGGAAAAAAAAAGCCTTTTTTTGGACAAAAATCTGCCTACAAGTCAAATCTTAATCAATTTCGATCTACCTTGGCTTAAAATGTAGGTTATTGGCTACACTTTCAGAGTATACTGCCTAAATTGCAAACCCCGATTTCCTAACCTCAAAAAATGTATCAAATATGAGAGTAATCACTTTTTTCTATTTCTACAAGTCAAATCTTGATCAATTTTGACAATCCTGGGGTTCATAATTTAGGCAGTATACGCTGAAAGGGTAGCTAAAACCTGCATTTTAAGTCCAGGATTGTCAAAATTGATCAATATTTGACTTGTAGAAATAGAAAGAAGTGATTACTCTCATTTTTGATACATTTTTTGAGGTTAGGAAATCGGCGTTCACAATTTAGGCAGTATGCACTGAAAGGGTAGCTAATAGCCTGCCTTTTAAGCCCAGGATTGTCAAAATCGATCAAGATTTGACTTGTAGAAATAGAAAAAAGTGATTACTCTCATATTTGATAAATTTTTTGAGGTTAGGAAATCGGGATTTGCAATTTAGGTAGTATACTCTGAAAGTGTAGCCAATAACCTACATTTTAAGCCAAGGTAGATCAAAATTGATTAAGATTTGACTTGTAGGCAGATTTTTGTCCAAAAAAAGGCTTTTTTTCCACTGCGCGCTGGGTCGCGTCGCAAGATAAAAGATTGGGTTGGCTTATACCGCGGCTTTGTTTCTCGTCTTTCAGGATGCCCCGCCGGATGTGAATAAAATAATGCGTAGTTGTGAATATTAGTTTTTCTAATTTTGACGTATAAAGTGACAGTTTTCAAAACTGTGTCGAAACGTTCTACTTTATGTAACCAGTTATGAAAAGTAAAATTTTACGTAACAGGTGACGAAATAGTATTTTACATAACAAGTGGCTAAAATGGTGTTTTTTTTACGAGTGGGGCATTTATAGTACGAGCCGAAGGCGAGTGCTATAAACCACATGAGTAAAAAAAACACATTTTAGTCTCGAGCTATATACAAAATTTTTTGTATCGCCATTCGAAATTAGAAAACAATATAATTTTGTAAAAATAGACTAAATTCTATTGCTGTTTCCATAGAAACCAGTAAGTTTTATTTCACACTGTTAAATAAAATTCCTTTACCTACGATCACTACTGTAAATAGTAAAAAATACACTACCTGCCATCTATGTAAGTTGAATTTTACGTATTGTAAACAAAACGCACTGTAAACAAATCGCACGGTAAACAAAACGCACGGGACACGCAATTATAGGTGGCTTATATCGCTGATGCGGGGTTTAAAGAAACAAATGCGCCTACGTAATTTTCAAACGCTGTCAAAACTGACATAATATTTCTTGAATAATATTTTTGACTAGTAAACTAAATCCAGATTTTACTAAATAAATATGATCGTAGGTAAAGTATAGTACATAATTCGAGTTGTAAGGCAATTACGCACTCATGGAAATGCGCAAATGCATAACTTTTCCATTCGTGCGTAATATGCTTCTTACATCACTCGTTACATAATATACTATTATTTCACTCTTTTTCTTTATTTTACACTTGTCAATAATGACATTGTTTAGATTCATTGAAGCTGTCAAATAAACGTCGTTTTAGGACATGGCGTTACAAAATAGTATTTTATATAACAAGTGGCGAAAATGGTGTTTTTTTACGAGTGGGGCGTTTATAGTACGAGCCGAAGGCGAGTGCTATAAACCACACGAGTAAAAAAACACATTTTAGTCTCGAGTTGTATACAAAATTTTTTGTATCGCCATTCGAAATCAGAAAACAATATAATTTTATAAAAATAGACTAAATTCTATTGCTGTTTCCATAGAAACCAATAAGTTTTATATCACACTGTGAAATCAAATGTCTTTATTGCACTCTTTTTTCTTTATTTTACACTTGTCAATAATGACAAGTCCATAAAGTGGAAGCTTTTAAATTCTTCTTTCCATCAAAATACGCTAACAAAACTACGATTTACCTTTATTATGTTATCAAATTAGGATTTCAAATAATATTGTAACTTGACTAAATAACGTCTGTCAATGTTGACATTAAAATTATAATGTGTGATAGCAGCAAAGGTAACTATGAAAAAGATTACTTAATTTTTAAGATTTTTAAATACATCCATTTCATTTATTATGTTTAAATTGTTTTTAGAATTTTAAAATTAGAAAAATCATGTATGTAACGAAAGATAATCTTATGTAACTCGTGGTGTTACGTCTTTTATAACTGGTTACATAAATAGCTTCGTTGTTTTTAACCGATTGACAGGAGTTGTTGTCGTCTGTGTGGTTTATGACGCTTATTCTTATTGAAAATTTATGAGTTGCAGCTATAATAATAATTATTATTGGGTTAGAAAAGTGCTATAGAGGGTAAAGTGCATATTAAAGTAACGGAATTTCTTTTCCAGACATTTAAAACTAATTTTAATATTTAATTTGAACAAAGAACAACTTTTAAGCAATTTTTTTAACGTCAGCAGTTTTGTGCTCGTTTTCAACTTTTTTTTTAACAGTGACTTCCCAGTTAAACCCAGAGTTAAACCCAGAGTTAAACTTTAGAAACTGTGCAGGGTGTTACAGAAGAAGCACTGGACTAAGCATTTAAAGCAGTTTCTATAAAGTCGGATGATATCTCTCTTAAGTTGAAATATTACACCAAAAAAAGGGATTTATTTTTGTCAAAATGTCCAGTCTATGATGCAAGATGCAGAAGAAATTACACCCGAAAAGCTTATAAACAAAAAGCAGAAAGCACAGATGTGGCTAATACTGGTTATAAAAAAAGGAAGACCGTCGATCGAGTATTTGTTGCTGCATTTTTAACAAATTTCGTGTCACCAGCTATTAAAAAAAATATTACTGGTGACACGTAAATTTTTTGCATTTCTGTCATGTCCGTCATGATAACAAAGGTCTAAATTGGCCCTCCTAAAAATATCAATTTAATCGGACTTAAACTAAGGGAGATATAGGGTGATAAGTAAAAATTAAAAAATATCCATAAAATTTGAGAATGTTCGGAAATTGCCGATTTTGACCAGTTTTGCAATTCCGGATTGTCTGGCGAACTCCAAAATCGGATCCGCCAGGTCGATTTACATAAGAATCAATTTTTTTTAGGTGGTTGTTCGCGAGTGTTATAGAGGGTGCATCTTAGACGTTGCTCGTTCTCCGACTATAAGTTAATAACCATAAACGTTTGTCCTAAAGTAACTTTCGAAAATGTATTTTACAAGTGTAAACTTAAAAACGTACCGGAAACTGTAGTTGTAGCAAATATGGGTTAGAATGCATAAAAGTTGATATTGTTAGTGTATATTATTAGATGATAATTTAGTTTTTTTACGACTATTGAATAATTAATTTATTAAAGATACGTTTTTGAACATGTAAAAGGGCTCATTACTCATGGCCATGGGTAATAATCCATTACTCAATAGGCTAGGACCAATCACAAGGGTTCATATTCATTACTCAACAGTTTTTGTGGAGCAATCACAAGAACCAATTTAAAGTTCAAAAACATCGCGTGTGCCATAACTTAATTCAATCTGTCAGAATAAGTACGTTATCGATTTTGCCAAAAGTGAAAAAATGTCACGTTTCTTACGCTCTTGTAGGCTCGAATTTTCGATGTCGCCGATGTGAATCACATGCAATTCTTCCTCTTTCGATATTGACATAGTATGACCTTTCAACTCATATATTAAAAACCGCTGCCCAAGGAATCACTACTTCCACATCCAGATTCTCTATCCAAGTCACTCACATCGAAGAAACTTTGTATGTGGAAATAATTGTTTATGGAACTTTAATAATATAATATTTGAAATCCTCTACCCCTGGGGATAAGGGGGGGGGGGTAGTGGGGTGGGGTGAAGCTAGGGGGGTAGTGGGGGTGGATGAAGTAAAAAAATATTTTGAGGTTCTGGTTCTTGTACATACACTAAATCACAATTTTTTTTCATCCCCTTTAATAATGGGGTGGGGGTGGTAATGGGGGTGGCTAATGCCAACATTTTTTTTGAGACCTTAGCTTCTCTTGTATATACTAAATACCAATTTTATGGACTCTTACCTGCTTGATTTACCTCAAATTTACCCCAATTTACCCCCCAACTCTTCGGTGGAACAAGATGAAAATATAATCTAGTTCCAGATCTCGTTAAAGTACATATGTGTACCAAATTTCAAGTCAATATCTTAAACGGTTCCAGAGTAAACGTGCGCACGAAAAAGTTACAGACAGAGCGACAGACAGAAATTTTTTTTCACTCAAAATTAAAATCTCGACGTTTCATGACATTTTAAGCCTACTTGAACAATAAAGATTTTTTTTAATTTTTTTGTCGTTACTATACTTCTGAACGTTAACGATTTCATGGTTCCCCTTCTTTGTAGATTGCGAAAACGGGCGCGCTTCAACACGTCGAATGAATCGAAAAATATCACTCCTAGCAAAAAAAATAAAAATCTCCAAGGTAAGAGGAACAATTTGCTGTTTTTAAAGTCTCCGTAACTTTTTATTTCTTCGGAGTTATGGAGGTATAAAAATGGCGTTTTTAAGTCAAAATACCTCTTTAAAAGTTAAATATCTTAGAAACTATGGCACTTGCGCCAAAAATACTACGAAACCAAATTAAAGAATATCGATCAAGCTAGAAGTTTTTTTAAATTTTTTCTCTTGCTTAAAACATAAATAATTTATGACCGATACAATGTGCGTCTTCGCATTTTCCCCTAAAAATCTCGCCATTTGTCACAATTTTTATTTTCCGCTATAAGGCCGGTATTCGGCCCTTTTTATTTTTGGTCAAAAAATTTCGAAAAAATTTTTTTACCATATCAGGGTGCGCCACTTAAAACTCCCCAGGCCTGTAACTTTCTTATTTTTAGGCGACGACTATGTTGGGCACATCAAAATGTAGATATTTTTAAGGCATTTAAACACGTGTACAGAGTGATTTAAAAAAAAATTTTTGAAAAAATTGTTAGGAAAGAAAACTTAATTTCCTTGTATATTTTTGTACCTCACCCTGTACATGAACTACGATAATGTTTTCTTATAAAGGCTTAAATTAGCTTCAATTTATGTTATTACGTCATATTCGAAATTCTTTTTGGTTTTAGAGAAAGAAATTAAAAACACTCTTTCCTATTCCAAACTGATTTTTTTAAAATAACTTTGAATATAATGTAAATAATAACTTTATGCTTTATTTGTAAAAGACAAATCACAAACAATATTCAACGTAACAAAACAGTAACAAGAAACAAAAGAAATAAATATTTTTAAAAACAAACTTATTTTAAAATATACTAAATAGGAAATTGCAAAGTCTTTAATTTTAATTTTTTTTATTTTAATATAAATTGAAGCTAATTAAGACCTATATAAGAAAACATTAACACAGTTCATATACAGGGTGAGGTAAAAAAATATTCAAAGAAATTAAGTTTCCTTTCTTAACAATTTAAAAAAAAATGTTTTTAATCACCCTGTATGCATGTTTAAAGGCTTCTAAAATGTCTACAATTCGATGTGCTTAATATGGTCATCGCTTCAAAAATAAAAAAGTTACAAGTCTGGGGAGTTTTAAGTGGCGCACCCTGTATATAATAATATCTAATCTATTCCACCCCAAACAGTACCCTCCATGAGTCCCCCTTAAATGATTAAAGGACCAGTTTACATTAGTATACATTGTAAGGAAGCGTTTTTCTTGTCGATACTTGTCGATCAATTATTATTCGCCTTCGTTATGTGTTCCGATTCAATTTCAAATTTAATTAAATATTCATATTTATTCATTTTGAGTAGGTCAGATGCCCAAAAGAGCATTTTGAAAACGTCTAAGGGTAAGCAAGCAATTTTAAATCATCTCCTCAGCTTGAAACCGCAAGCAGGCACCGTGCTATCAGGGCCCGATTTTTTGTATTAACATGATAAGATAACTGTACCGCATTTTATCGTATAAAGTGAATATTTAAACTCATTACGTTTAAAAGAAATAAAATATTATTTCCGATTTCCGAATTGTTAATATATTATTTATTACCGAAAATATAGTTTATTAAAATAGTCGAGTAAGAGTATTACAATCTTGAGATTTATCCAAATGACTGTGTTCAAGTAATTTTCTTTAGGCCCGAACCCTAGAAAGGAAGCATAGTAGATATTTCGAAAGAATATCAGTAAGTTAAATTTTTCCGTCCATTTCATTTTAACTTAAACCGTGTATAACATTTTAATGAGTTAAAATAAAAATAAAACTGAAAAACTGTCATGTTACCGGGTTGATAAGAACGTGTTTTAAGTCCATTTTATTTTGATTATTGTCATATTTTATGAAGTAAAGTAAAATCTATAATTTTCAAGGGTTTAATAAAAATTTGTTATAGTCCGGGGACTATTAACTGCTGTAAATAATTGTAAAGCTATCGCTTGATATTCAAACACTGCCTGTTTTTGCTTGCTGCTTGATTATTTTCTTTGCTATTTTTTTACTGCTTTAATGCTGGCGCATCCGCCATCTTGTGAATCGCTTGCTTGCCACCGCTGTTGCCGAAGTTACAAAACCTTTGAATTCCCACTAATTTGCAACTAGTAGTATAAACCTTCTCTCCATTTGATTGTAGCCAGGTTTTAAATCGCATTTTAGTCAAAATCTAGTAATTTTCATAATTTTTTAAATTATTATTAAATGATATATTAAATGATATATTAAATAACATATTTTAAGTTCAATTTATTTATGATGAACTCCTTATGAGTTGCTCCGTGAATTGATCATATATTTTTTTCTACTGCTGATGTCAATTTTGCCTGCACAATAAACATTGTTATTTTGCCGAACTTGTTGTTTTACTGCTGAATGTGGGTAAACATCTAATTCATTCTTTTGACCTCTGGACATTTCCGTTTATTCACTGAGTTTATCCCAGCCCTACAGGCTGTGTTAAGAGGTTATTGTGGGACCTTTGCCCCACGTAAAAATTGTAAAGGTGGTGCGCGAGTGAAACCGAAGTAAATCTCGGCGTTAAAGTGACGCTTCCACTCGTTTATGCGCTAGGCGACTGGAAGAAACCACGTCACAACATATTTAGATGTTTTTGAACTTGAAAACCATATTTTCTTTATCAAACTAAGCTTCCCCTACTACTATACAGCATTCCCAACCCCCCAACGACAAGCACCTTCTCTCCCCACTAACATAAAAATGTATGCTCCTACCAGGTATAGAATAGATTTTTATTTACATCATTAATAAGGTGTCAATTCGTCCTATACCCTCCCCCCCCCACCTCCAACACCCACTCTCCCGAACCATTCACCACCATACTGCTACGAGCTTAAAAATGGTATAACGAAGACCTTTCTTATACTTTTTTTTATCGGCAGAAAGACCTTGCGCTTGTTTTACTCCCTCTCCCTACGATCAAAGCAACAAAAATACGAACAAAGATAGTTAAGCTCTAAGTTCTGAAAAAATCAGACAAAAGTACATATACTATAAGCTCTAAATCAACAGACAAAAAAAAATTCTACACAACAGAATGGCTCGGGAGAGAGGATGTTTAGGGGGGGTATACATTTAAAACCATTTTAGCATCTGGTAGCAGCATAAAGGTTTATGTTGTGGGAGGAAAGGGTGTTTGTCATTAGAGGTTGAGGGTGTTGAGGTGTTGTATCGTAGTAACATCTATTAGATTAGATATTGAATATATATGATAAAAAAAAAATTGTCGAAATTTTTTGACCAAAAATAAAAAGTGCCGAAAACCGGTCTTATAGGCCCTCCTCCTTTACCTTAAAATGCAATTTCCTGTTGAGTAGTCGTAGAAAAAGTATAGTATTCTACTCGCGTGTAATAGCTATTACTCACTTGAATGAATTACGACATTCGCCTTCGGCTCGTGCCGTAAACGTCATCCTCTTGAGTAACAACTATCATTACACGCTCGTTGAATAATATACTATTATGTATGCATATACATAATTGCATAATATAAATATACAGAATGACCCATCTAAAATTTGTATTTATTGTTCGACTTGAATCAAATTTTACTCAAGTATAGAACAAATTAGGATCTAATTATGACCAGAAAAACATTCGCCTCCTGCAAATAAAAAGCCACCTGCGGTATCAAAATATACGAAAAAACAATCATATTAGTTTGATTAACAAAATTTTCCGATAAGAAAATGCCTAATATGATTTTTTTTTTGTATATTTTGGAACTGCAGGTGGCTTTTTATTTGTAGGAGGCGAATGTTTTTCTGTCATAATTAGATCCTAATTTGTTCTATACTTGAGTAAAATTTGATTCAAATCGCACAATAAATACAAATTTTAGAGAGGTGCCACGCTTTTAAATGTATAACTTCCATATTGTTATTTTTCAAGTACAAGAAGTAAAATTAAGTTTATTTAGTTGCACTTTGTTTTTGGTATCTCATGAATATTTAGAGTTATATTTTATAACGTAATAATTTCTGTTCGCAAATAAATTAGTCTTTAAATTTTTTTGCTTTCCTTTTTCATAATTATAAATGATGATATTTACGTATACGTAATAAGCATAATAAGAACATTTTGTAAATGGTTTGTAATCATACTATATTGCTGTGGAAGTACTGATCGACCAGAATTCGCGAGACGTGCACTTATAAATCAAAACAGTAGCGGAGACAACTGTACACTTAACAAAAATAATCATATCTTTTACAACTATAAAGCAATGCAAATGATTCTTTCACTAAAAATTGCTCCGTTCTTTTCTAAAATGTCGTGTCATAGAACTATACATCGAACTGCAATAGTTTTAGAAAATGCCTCGATGCTGACATTTACGCTGCACTGTTCTGATATGTCTTGTTTAAACAATTTCTATAGCATTTATTAACAACAATTTCAAGAATAATTTGGCAGAACCTGAATCAATAAAGAATACGCTTTCCATTGGTTTCAATATCATTAAGAAATGTTAAAAATTAGGCCTGTAGTAACTGGTCTTCTTTATGCGTTCTCCATCAGTTTTGTCACGGACTCACAAGGACGATAAACAATTATTTAGTACAATGCGTATTTATCGACGTGTATAATATAACAGTGCTACAAAACCTAATTTACTGTTAATCGAAAGTAAGCCGAACTTATCGTCTGTATATTTCATTTATTTCATGTCTGCTACTTTCTATCTCTTATATTGGATATTCCACAATATCCTTAAATCACAAAAAAGTGATTTTAAAGTATTTTTTAATGTGTATGAAACATACCTTTTAAGAGGTCAACTGCATTTTTTACCGACGAAAAATTTATAAAAGAGGACATTTTCAATTCGTATGCGTTTTTTTTATATATATGTTTAATGGTTACTCTGGCGTAGTTTTAGTGATTCCCATCAAATCTATTGCAAATTGTAATGCGCGGCGGTAGTGCCATTGTAGTCTTATCAAGCTAAGTCTAGTGTAAGGTGAACAAAAGGCCATAGTCGGATAAGATGAGTGAATTTTCCCCCGCACGTATTGGGCTTATTTTTTTGCTTGGATTTTTACTTACAATTTTGCCAAATTTCAGCTCTTAATATTAAACCCTTCTCGAGTGAAAAAAAATCGAAAATATTAGAAAATAATTTTTATCTATTGAACGGCAGAACCGATTCAAATAAAATTTTATCCAATCATAGATACTACCAGGATATAAACGTTAAATAAATTGGAACAGAATCTGACAACGGAAACATTGAAAAAAAGATTAATTAATTTTTCTGGATCATTTTTTAACACTTATATAAAGTTTCGACGAAACTACCAATTTTTTTTTCTTTAGAATCTTCGGATAGTTTTTTACCACCCATAATTTTTCTAAAGCGATCAAATAAATGGGTACCTGGTACTTGAAAAAAATAAAATTTTCTTTTTATTTTTTAAATTATGATATCCTGATGTTAAAATAGTCATATTTTTTTTTGTATGGGATAGTATTTTGTAGTCACTACTTTTTTAAAATCCGCACTAACAGCAGAAGGTCCTTAAAAAAATGTCCCTTTTTTATTTTTTTAAATTATGATACGCTGATGCTAAAATTATCATTTTTTTTGTAGCATCTTGGGATAGTATTCTATTTTAAAATCGGCATCATCAGAAGAAATTATTATTCAATGAAATTCATCAATTTCAAAAAAAAATCTGAAATGGCGAAAGTCTAGTCCTTTAATTAGAAGCCCTTAATTTTTTTTAATAAAATATCATAACGTCAACAAAATATCGAGTCAGATAAATAAAGTTTCTAACCTCAAATACTACTTTATAATGTCACAAATATATAAGACAGCATGTGTATGTGTATGTGAGAAAATGAATTTTTCTACTATAGTTGCTGTAATGTTGCTATAGTATCGTGTGATGTAGTTTAAGTCCATCTGCAAAACTAGCATTTTAGTGAAAAAAATTTTTAGAAAAATCGTTTTCTTCTAGTAGAGATACGTAATTTTTGAAATTCAGTATCGCCGTTTGACTGAAACTGTTTTTTCGGTGCATTATTTTCCATTACTCCAGGTTAAGAGTGCACATCCAAAGACTTTTAAAATGCTGGAATTGTCGTATTTTATCATTGCTAGTCGGGTCAGTTCGAGTTTGTCAACAATATTTTATGCTCTTAAAATGCATGATAATATTATTTCATTATATTCAGATATTTCATGATAAACGGATAACACCAACCAGACACCAAACAGCTAACCGGAACAACCTGCGGTGTTGCCAGACTGCCACCATTTTCTCTACATTTTCCGATCGCTCAACGTTATTGCATTTGACCATTTCAAAATTCCCCGCTTTAAACGACATAGATGCTACAAAAAATATATTTTAATTTTAGAATTTAAAAAAATAAAAAAGATATATTTTCTTTAGGGATCTTCTACTGATAATACCGATTTCAAAAAATTAGGAATTATAGAACACTATCCCAAGATGCTACAAATAAATATGATAATTTTAGCAATAGAGCCTATCATAATTTAAAAAATAAAAAGGACATTATATTATATATATATTTTTATTTGAAGACCTTCTACTGATATTACCGATTTCAAAAAATTAGGAATTATAGAATACTATCTCAAGATGTTAGAAAAAAAATGATAATTTTAACATCAGCGTATCATAATTAAAAAAAATAATAATAAAAAAGGATATTTTATTTTTTTCGAGTACCAAGTACTCATTTGATCGCTTTAGATAAACTATGTGTGGTAAAAAACCATACCAAGATTCTGCAAAGAAAATTTGGTAGTTGTGCCGAAACTTTATGTAGAGGTTAAAAGAAATCCAGAAAAATTCATGATTTTTTTTTTCAAATTAAGTACTTATCAGTGGAAAGTGGGCTGAAATATATACAACTTCTTATACTCAGTTTATTTTTAATATAATATAGTAAAAAAATACTAAAGTTATACTTTAAGAAACTATTTTTTACACCTAGCCAAATGTTAAAGATATATTACTATCCTGCATTTTGTTCTTATATCGTATATTGCTTATAAATTACCCTATACCTACTTACATATAAAAGAACACAATTGCAGAGGATTTTTTTAATTCATATTCGCTATGATATGCTAAAAATTTTTAGTTTGGAGACTTCCTGTATATTACACAATGTTAAACTGATGTACGCCCCTTATTTGTACTCAGAAAATCTTATTTTCCTCGAAAGTTGATATACGAAATACATTATCTTTTTAAAGATTAATAGTTTGCTGAACTCTTCCAAACTTCCTGTGCATGTCGTATATTAGCATTTTATATATTACTTTAATTAAGCAAAAACCATAAAAAGTTTTATGCAATCACGTCTTGCATAAAACTTTAACTTTAAAAGTTTGTTTCACCAGTTTATGAAACTACCACTAAAAGTGTTGCATGTCAAATTGAATTTGTTCTGTATTGTAATCAAGTAATCCATAATATAATAATTATAAGAAATTATAATTATTTCTTTGTTGCATGTTGTTTATCAGTTTTTTTACCGTAACATCTAATATCTCAAAGACGGTGAAAAATATCAAAAATTTTGGAGAGACCAAAAGTGCTTAGTAATATAGTGCTCGTAGCATGTAAAGTCGCTTAAAAATTGGTTATGTGGGGGTTTTAAGAATAAAAGCTTACACCTATTGAAAAAGTTTATGCTCAAATTAACTTAAATTCGAATTCGTCGGGAAACCGATCTTTGCTTATTCATATAGTGCAATAGTTCATGAATCAAAGATTTCTTTGGTTAATTTTCAAAATGTTTGGCTTGTGGACTCTAAAGACATTTTTTGGACTTATAAAATAAGTAACTTTGTTTATGACATATTAAGATATTATTGAGGGAAGTTTTAGGTAATTTTCAACACAGCATAATAACGCGTAAGGCCATTGTACTTTGAAGAAATTTTCTAGGTAGAAAATAAGTACTTTATAACAAGCATGTAATTTCAAGCAGTTATGACTTCATAGCCAGCTATTAAGACGAAATTAGGTAATTGTCGACTTCATGAAATTATTCTTCTCTTAGTGATTGGTCTATATTCCATGGTTTGGTTCTTGTACGCACACTGAATAACAATTTTTTTTTTACCCTCTTTACTAATGAGGTGGGGGTGGTAATGGCGGTGATAGTGGGGGTGGCTGATACCAAAAAAAAATTGGTATCTTGGCTTCTCGTACATACACTAGATCCCAATTTTATGGACTCCTACTTGCTTGATTTATCTATATACCTACATTTATCACCCCCACCTCGCCCCAACTCTTCAACAGAATAAGATCAAAATAAAGTCTGTTCGCTGAGAGAGTCCCGGTGTGCCGTCACGAACGTTTGAAATAAGACGCCGTAGACTCGTTGGTGTTTTCGAATGCACAGTGGCGTTGATTTGTTTTATATTTTACTTGATGTATTTAATTAGATTTATTTAAAGGACATTGGATTATAAGTATATATAATGCATCTATTGTAAATTTATAGTAATTTAAGTTAAATAAATAAATCATAATACTGAATTGTTTTGGTTTCAAGTAAAAAATAGATAGAGCAAATATACAAAATAAATGCTCTTAAATAGTTGCAGCTAAATCTGTTTTATTCATGAATAGAACTTTGTCAAATAATAGCTAGGGAGCTGTAATGGTAAAAAACCCGAGATGCCGTGGACGTCCGTCGGCTTGATAGATGGTGCAGAAGGTCCCCCTGAACCACTCCGTACCCTTAGTTTAGCTATCGGTCGTGATCTGTAGAATTTATGACCCCGAGAAGGTCACTCCGAATGGACAAAATGTGAAACCTGTCCGTCGACTAAAAAATTACATTCTAGGACTCATCAGAAACCCAGTGCAAAGTTTTTTTTGCAGTCTGTCCACGAGGTCTAAAATTATGGGCAAATAACCGAATTTCTTTTGAAATTTTTCTGTCCGAGATGTAAAGACCCTTCAAAACCTTTTCCAACCTGTTTTCCTAGATGGAAAAGTACCAAAATCCAATCGACAGACAAAACTATTTACCAGAATTTTTTTTGGGCGACTTTGAAAATTGGGAAAATTCCAAAATTTGATATCTTTCCACCTAATTTTCTGAATTATGGGGGAAAATGTCCGTCAACCATTTTTCCTGCTAATTGGACCCATAAAGAGAGGTGAAAAACAATCGACAGACAATTTCAAAGGGTCGCCAAAAATTGAGTAAGGGATGAAATTGTCTGTCGATTGTTTTTCACCACTCTTTATACTTAATACTAATTATGCCGAACCCTATATAAAACAAATATGGCAGTCAAATACAAATACCTAGTATAAGATAAATAAATAAATTTAGTTTTCTTCGTCAATGTCTAATTCTTCCGAGTCCTCATCGTCGCTTTCGTTATTAACACTTATAATGAGTGGCATAACTTCTTCAGTATGAACCTCTCGATCATACGTCTCTAAAATCAATTTACTTGTGTGATTTACACACTTGGACCAAATTGAGCTCGACACTTGAGATAAAGCCTTATATATATAATAAGTTGGTTTTCTCGAATTAATCATATACATGGTGGATCTCTAATAATAGTAAATGCTAATATCAAAACTATTGAAATTACTTCAATTAAGCAGCTCTCAGTCGAAAGTCATATTGAAATATGCGGTAAATTGTAACATTTATAATAAAAAAATATAGTGTCATAGTTGCTTATAGGCCACCAAATGGGGATATAGTGTTTATTATGAATCTAACACATGCATTAAAAATTGCTTATGAAATGACTAGGAATATTATATTATGTGGCGATTTTTACATAGACTCGATGAAAAAGTGTCTTAACACCAACATGTTACACGATGTATTTAACTCTTTTGAACTAAATCTAACTTCTTCTAACGCCACTCGAATATTCACTAATAGTCTTAATCAAACCAGCCTCTCATGTATTGATTATATGGTCACTAATCTGTCAACAAATGTATCAAAATGTAAATTATACAACCCGAATATTGCTGATCACCTTGGACATATTCTAAGTATTGAAACGAATGAAATTACACTTGACAACAGTTCTGAAATAATTTTCAACAAGAGATGTATAAATGCTGAAAATATGGCAAATTTCAATTTTGAAATTAATCGAGTAAACTGGGATGAAATGCAGGAACTTAACGTAGATGACTCCTTTAATTTTTTCGTCAACACGGTTGTATGGTGTTTTGATGTTAGTTGCCCAATAAAAAAAAATTACAATGCATAGTAGTAGAAGACAAAACTACAAAAAAGAATTGGTAACATATGAGTTAATACACCAGAGCAATTATAGAAAAAATCTATATTGGCTAATGACTAACATTCAAAGCAGCGACGTCAAAACACTATACAATTCGGAAAAATGAAATACAAAAACAACATTAAGTCAGTGAAGCAAAACTTTTACAAAAATAAAATATGCAATGCATCTAACAAATCAAAGGAAACCTGGAAAATTGTCAATGATAAGCTAAGTCGAAATCAACATAATGATAAAAATATTGTTTTAAAATATAATAATGAAGAAACTAGTGACAAAATCAAAATAGTAAATATATTTGCACAGCACTTTGCTGAGGATACAAAAAATAAAATAGCCGAACACTTCGGTTCAAATTTATCTTTGCCGTGTATTACCTCGACATATAGGGAACATACAATACATTTCGCACCTATAACTGCGGATGAGGTCAATGCTGCGATCACAAAATTGAAAAATAAAACATCTATTTCCTTTGATGGCCTAACAGCATGTGTTTTAAAAAATATTAAAGACAACGTCATTGATTTTTTGGTTTATTTATTTATTATGTCTGTAAATGAAGGACATTTTCCCAATATACTCAAGCAGGCAATTGCAATACCAGTTTATAAAAAAGGGCCTACTATAGAAATTGAAAATTATAGGCAAATCTCTATGTTAAGTGTTTTTTCTAAAATATTTGAAAGGATTATTTATAACAGGTTAGTGTCTTTCATTGAAAAAAATAATATACTCACCGTTTCTCAACACGGTTTCAGATCAAATAAATCCACAGAAACGGCCTCGTCTCATTTGTTAGAATATGTCTACACAAACTTAGACAAGAGTCAGTACGTCGTGTCGCTACTATTCGACCTATCGAAGGCATTTGATACCGTTGATAAGAACATATTAAAACAAAAAATGTATCATATTGGTTTGAGGGGAAACATCCTGTCATGGATATTAAGTTATAAGGAAGGGAGAACATTTAAAGTAAGATTAAGTGGGGTGGAGTCAGAGACACACGACGTAGCAATGGGGGTACCCCAAGACTCTGTTCTTGGGCCCCCATTATTTCTGTTATATGTGAACGATCTCCCTAACTATCTCACCAATGGTCATCTAACTATGTTTGCTGACGACCTTACGGTAACCATATCAGCAGAAACTCCTGAGAAGGTACAAGAATTAGTTAACCTTACATTGGAAGAAGTTAGTTCATGGTCCCAAAGAGATAAACTGTTACTTAATAATAAAAAAACTGTGTTTATTAATTTTGCTTAGTTTTGCTTAACTTGAATTTTATATTGTAGTGATTATCTATTTAATTGTTTATTCTATATTAACATATAAAACTGACTTGCCATATGTACATTTCTGTATCTCAGTGGTGAATAAAATTATTTATTTATTTATTTTATTTATTCCACATAGCAAGAACGGATTCGCCACTAAAACCATCTTTTCCGATGTGTTTGTCGTAATACTCCTTACAAATTCCCCAAACAAGTTCTATTGGGTTGAACTGACAGTGACATGATGGAAGCCGCAGTACTTCATGTTCATGCTCTCTAATTAAATTGTCGATAACATAGTGTTGCTCTGTTCTGTTGCCTCCAGCTATTTCGAGCAATTCGGCTTTAAATGCGGCATCACTGAAATCTATGTTTTTGGTCTTTAACCAGGTTTGTATTTTTTCTTTCGTCCAAGATAGGGTTGGCTGTTTTTCTTCAACCCGAGAGTGGTACTTAGTATTATCTAAAACAAAAATGCTTGGATTTTGTAACCCCGGCAAAAGTCTCTATGTCGACCACTTTTCAAAATTTTCAGAGTTCATGTTGTCATGGTAATCTGCTGATTTATTCTTGGTGGAAAAAACTAAATTCGCATCTTCAGCAAAGCCATGAATAGATCATGCATGTACAACAAATCTTTTACCTTCTGTAGCTGTACGACGCCTTTTCGATTTACTGGAATCATCTTGAACGTTTTAATCCTCCTCTTCTAAAGATCCAAGTTTCGTCTAAGAATACTACATCTTTTGGGTAAGACACACAGTTTTCTATTGTCATCTTTTTTAAAGGAAAAGCCTAATTTTTTAATCACTTTATATAAAATGGTACGGCCAATATCGACTATTGCTCTAGATTTTAGCTCTTCTAAAAGTAAAGGCCAAGGAAATATGTTTATAATCAGATACCATTCGTAAATAATATTTTTTATTTCATATTTTACAGCATCGGATAACTCTGTTTTGGACTTTTTACGATTCCGTTTAACAGAAGCTTGAGGTTCCACATTTTCTTTGTCGTTTTTAGCTGTTTCTCTTACAGTTCTTTCATCGATTTTTAAAGCCTCACCCACTCGCCTTTGAACAGCTTTTATTGACAATAAAGGTCCACCGTTTTCACTTTCCATTTGCAAATATTCCAACAAGTTCAAAACGAACTGCTGTGATTGCGGACTTAAAAATTCACCAGGATGCATGTTTACTATTTTAACAATAGAACAAGACTAAAATTGCCCTCTTAGGCACTAATTGAAATAAGTGCACTATACCTGCTATACCCGACCGAGAAAATAGACCCGCCTCTGCAATCGCCAGTCGCATTCGACGACGACACGCGTTACACAAATTGTTTTGGTGCCGAACAATAGAAATGCCATAGGTCGGTCATAACTTGACCACAAAGATTAAAACTTACGTTACAGATTAGGTTACAAACCATCTTTCAAAAAAGACAAGGAAGGATAGAGCTCCGGATGATATTCCTTACACTATACGACCGGGATTCTATCAGCGAACAGACTTTATAATCTAATTCCAGATCTCGCTATAATATATAGGTATACCAAATTTCAAGTCAATATCATAAACCGTTCCAGAGTAATCGTGCGCACAAAAAAAAGTTACAGTGTCTGTCTGTAACTTTTTTGCTCAAACTTAAAATCTCGACGTTTCATGACATTCTAAGGCCTGGTACTTTAATCTTCCGTTAATTCTAATCTATAGATAGATTCCATGAAAACAATTTATTGACTCAATTATATCCAAGGCAATTATATGGAGAATAAAAATGGAAGTACCGGACCTAAGCCTATTTGATCAAACAAACACTTTTCTTACGATTGCTATACTTCCATGATGTGGAAGTAATTGTTAGATTATTTTACATTCTTATTACATTAACCAAAAGACTTCTTAATAAAATATATCTCATATTTACCATGTGTTCTGCGTGAAACCATAATGTCAGACATGAATGTGGCACATTAATTTTATAAACGATCATAATGATTGTTTAAATTTTTTTATTCACAAATACAATGCAGTAAATGGAGTTATTACTACTGAATATATTGAGTATTATCTATTACGTTTTTTCATACAGCCTCATGTTTTCATGTTTTATTCGTTACTTTCGTTTTCATGTTTCCGAACTTATATATAACATGGCAATACACTTTTTAAACAATTTAATCTTAAAAACGTGTTTAACATTTTCAAGATTAAACTGTTTTTAACTTGAGTTTAAAAATAAATTGTTTTGTAGTAAAATTGTGTAAACGTGATGTTTTCAAATCGATGTGCGATAATTAAAAACTTAAGTTGGTATTTACTCACATATTTATTTCCTGACTTAAAAGCAAAATACTTGGAATTAATATTTACTACTTCTAAAGGGTCACTTGCTAAACGTCTTTTGTTAAATTGTATCTTGAAATTGATTTATGTTGATTTAATTAGGTATAATTTCATTGAATATTAATTATTAATTAGTGAATCTAAAATTGACTGACATCTGATATTGAAAGAATAACAACAACCCACTAAAGTTATTTCAAAAGAATTTACTGGTCAACGACTTTTCATACTGTAAATTAGCAGATCTGAAAAAGGAAGATGTTACGAGACTGATACTGTAAAAATATTAAAGTATATCTGTTCAATGTAGCCTGTTCCAGGAAAATATACATACTTGGGATCGTGACTGTACTTACCCAAGCAGCAAACACAGGCAATATAGACCACTAAGACAATAATTTCGTTTTAATACCTAACTATGAAGTCATAACTGCTTGAAATTATATGATTAAGTTATAAAGCACTTATTTATTACTTCCATATCTCAGTGGAAGTATAGCAATGGCAAAAAAATTTTTGAAAATTCTTATTGTTCAAATAGGCTTAGAATGTCATGAAATTTTAAGTTTGAGTGAAAAAAAATTGTATCCGTCGGTCTGTCGGTCTGTAACTTCTTTGTGCGCACGATTACTCTGGAACCGTTTAAGATATTGACTTGAAATTTGGTACATGTATGTACTTTAATGGGATCTCGAACTAGATTACATTTTCATCTTATTCCGTCGAAAGGTTGGAGGGTAAATTGGGGTAAATTGGTGGTAAATAGGTAAATCAAGCAAATAAGAGTCCATAAAATTGTTATTTAATATACAGTATGTCTCACTTTTCATGACTCCCATATCACAGCTCTCTTATTAACGATGCAATTTTTTTTAAATTTGGGTGGAAGGTACTTACCCATCAGTAGATAGTGTCACCAATGGCATTCGTCGTTGTGAAAAAAAATGAAACCAATTTTCCAAAAAAAGATATTGGGAATTTTTTTACAAAAATACTAACGCAATATCATTGATCAGCATGCTTCAGAACCCCTAAAGCCAAAATTTAACAATATTTTGATGTATGGTTTTCGAATTACAGCCTCCTTAAAACTGCATTTTTAAACATTAAATAATCAATAACTTTGAAACGAATTGCTTTTCGAAAAAAGTCATTTATCGTTTTCTTTCTAAATTTACTTTCTTTACCACTCTGTCATCGATACTTTCAAATTCGGTAATTTTTTATACCCGAATAATTTACAGGGCTGCTGGCCCAAAATTTTTGTTAATTTATCAATGAAAATTCTTGGCCTACAAAATTTGAAAGTATCAATGACATTAGATGCTAGAAACAGTGAATTTAAAGAGAAAATGAGGAATGACTTTTTTCGAAAAACAATTCATTTCCAAGTTATTGATTATTTAATGTTTAAAAACGCAATTTTAAGGGGGCCGTATTTCGAAAACAATATATCAAAATATTGTTAAATTTTGGATACAGGAGTTCTGAAGCATGCTGATCAATAAAATTGCGTTAATATTTTTGTAAAAAAAATGCCTAATATCATTTTCCTTCATAACGACGAACGCCATTGGTGGATTTTTAAATGTGTTACGGTAACACAATCTCCTGATCAGTGATCACCTTCCACCCAAATTTATTGTTAATAAGGGAGCTGTGATATGGGAGTCATGAAAAGTGAGACATACTGTATACAAGAGAAACTAAGGTCTCAAAAAATTTTTTGGCACTATTACCATCCATTATTAAAGGGGATGAAAAAAAATTGTGATTTAGTGTGTATACAAGAGCCAAAAAGCTCAAAATATTTTTTTCGTCCACCCCCACTATCACCACCCCCACACCACTACCAAGGTGGGATATCGTTTTATTTCCACATACAAAATTTTTTCGTTGTGAGAGACTTGGATAGAAAATCTTGATGTGGAAGTAGTGATTCCTTGAGCAGCGGTTTATTTTTTATTTTTACTTCCACATCCAGTGGAAGTACCTATAATAACGCAAAAAAAAACTGAAAATTTTTATTGTTCAAGTAGGTTTAGAAAGTCATGAAACGTCGAGATTTAAAGTTTAATCAAAACAAAATTCTGTCTGTCGGTCTGTCTGTAACTTTTTTTTTGTGCGCACGACTACTCTGGAATGTATTTTAACGAGATCTGGAACTAGATTATATTTTTATTTTATTTCGTTGAAGGGTTGGGGGGTAAATTGGGGTAAATGCGGGGTAGGAAGGTAAATCAAGCAAGCAAGAGTCCATAAAATTGGTATTTAGTATATATAAGAGAAGCTAAGGTTTCAAAATTTTTTTTGACATTAACCACCCCCACCCCATTATTAAAGGAGTTGAAAAAAATAAAATTGTGATTTAACAAGAACCAAGGCTTACCAAGGCAAAGTGAAGAAGAACCAAAGGCTTCCAAATGGTAAAACGGCCCCAGAAGCGTTTTGACCTAATTCGGTGTCAGTAGACAATAGTACAATAGTAAAAGAAATGTTTTCCTCGAGTTTTAGCCCCACATCGCCACGGGTAACCCCTGTACCCTAATAAACATGACATTTCGTTTTCATTTTTTATTTCTGCAAGTTGTGCGTTAATTATTATGAAAAAAATAGACGATGTACATGTAATTTAAGTGCATCTCCTAGAAAAAAAATCAGCTGATTTTGCGGCCTCCTTTGAATAAATTTTTGGTCTGGTCCGTCGGACAAACCGTTTTTTTGGGGGGAGTGTTTTTCAGGGTTAGAGGTGAAAAACGAGCCAATCTGTCAATTCTAACTTCGAATCCAGATTCAGCAGATCAAAATACATAAGAATACATCGCCAGACAGACCACTTTATTTTTGTTTTGGGGGTGTTTTTTGGGGGTGTTTTTTGGGCTGACAATTCTGACTTCAGATTCGGTTTCAGCAAGTCCAAATACATAAGAATATACTGGTCTGGTCCGTCGGACAGACCATTTTAGAGGGGGTGTTTTTTGGGGTTGGGGGTGAAAAACGAGCTAATCTGACAATTCTTATTTCGGATTCGGTTGCAGCGGGTTCAAATACATACGAATACACTGATATGGTCCGCCGGACGGTTTCAATGGTTAAGCACCACTAAACAATGCGTAGCAACAGTTTTTATTTTTTTTAATTATGGGGCACTGCTTCAAAAAATTTGAAAAAAATGTACAATAAACTACTCATAACAATGTACTTTTGGTAAACGTTTTGTGTATGCGAATCAATATTTTCATGAAAAAATAAATATTCTAATTTTTAAATATTTTTTTTTATTCGAAGGAGGCCGCAAAATCAGCTGATTTTTTTCTTAAGATGTACTTAAATTACATGTACATCGTCTATTTTTTTCATAATAATTAACGCACAACTTGCAGAAATAAAAAATGAAAACGAAATGTCATGTTTATTAGGGTACAGAGGTTACCCGTGGCGATGGGGGGCTAAAACTCGAGGAAAACATTTATTTTTCTATTGTCGATCTACTGACACAGAATTAGGCCAAAACGCTTCTGGGGCCGTTTTACCATGCTTATTCTGCTACACCCTTTGTTTTACATCTTCAAATGTTTTCTGTCTGTTTCTATAGAGTAAAAAACCGCTGCCCAAGGAATCACTACTTCCACATCCAGATTCTCTATCCAAGTCACTCACAACGAAAAAACGTTGTATGTGAAAATAATTGTTTATGGAACTTTAATAATATAATATTTGAAATCCTCTACACCAAAAACTCATAAAACGATACCCCACATCGGTAGTGGGGTGGAGGTGGTGATAGGGGGGTGGTAGTGGGGGGTGGATGAAGCAAAAAAAATATTTTGAGGTTTCTGGTTTCTGTACATACACTAAATCACAATTTTTTTCATCCCCTTTAATAAGGAGGTGGGGGTGGTAATGGGGGTGGCTAATGCCAAAAATTTTTTTGAGACCTTGGCTTCTCTTGTATATACTAAATACCAATTTCATGGACTCTTACCTGCTTGATTTACCCATTTACCCCAAATTTACCCCAATTTACCCCCCAACCCTTCGACGGAACAAGATGAAAATATAATCTAGTTCTAGATCTCGTTAAAGTACATATGTGTACCAAATTTTAAGTCAATATCTTAAACGGTTCCAGAGTAAACGTGCGCACAAAAGAAGTTACAGACAGACTGACAGACAGACAGACCGACAGACAGACCGACAGACCAACAGACCGACAGACCGACAGACCGACAGACCGACAGACAGACAGACAGACAGACAGAAAATTTTTTTCCGCTCAAACTTGAAATCTCGACGTTTGATGACATTTTAAGCCTATTTGGACAATAAAAATTTTTAAAAATTTTTTTGTCGTTACTATACTTCCACTGGACGTGGAAGTAAAATAAAGAAGTTATGACCGAAACAATGAGCATTTTCACTTTTTTAAATAAGAAGGTTGCCATTTTGTTACTGTGACTAGTCACTAATATAAACTATGATTTATTACAATTTCAGAGCAAAATATTACTCAGGTATTTTTATTAAACATACAAAAATATGAAAATGTACAAGATGTCTAATCTGTAATACACAAGACGTCTCTAAAATTGGAACCAACTTTGTGTAGTAACGACAAAAAATTTGAAAAATTTTTCGTGTTCAAATAGGCTTAGAATGTCATGAAACGTCGAGATTATAAGTTTAAGCACAAAGAAATTCTGTTTGTCGGTCTGTCTGTAATGTTTCTTGTGCGCACGATTACTCTGGAACCGTTTAAGACATTGACTTAAAATTTGGTACACACAATATGTATTTTAACGTGATCTGGAACTAAATTATATTTTCATTTTATTGCGTTAAAGGGTTGAGGGATAAATTGGGGTAAATGAGGGTAAGTAGGTAAATCAAGCAAGTCCATAAAATTGGTATTTAGTATATACAAGAGAAGCTGTAAGGTCCCAAAAAATTCTTTGGCCTTAGCCACCCCCAATCCATTGTTAAGGGGGGGAAAAGTAATTGTGATTTAGTGTGTGATTTAGTGTGTGTATAAGAACCAAAAATATCAAAATATTTTTTTATTTCATCGACCTCCACTACCATCCCCCTATCACAACCCCCACCCCACTACCGATGTGGGATATCATTTTATGGATTTTTGAGGTAGCCGATTTCAAATATTATATTATTAAAGTTCCATAAACAATTACTTCCACATACAAAATTTTTTCGTTGTGAGAGATTTGGATGGAAAATCTGGATGTGGAAGTAGTGATTCCTTGGGCAGCGATTTTTTATCTTGAAACATCATTAAGGTATTTTTAATAAGACCATTATGAAGTAAATAAAAGTTGCAAGCGGGCGTTGCCGAGTGACAATATCTATTAAATGTTGGGTTTAAAATTTTTATTTCGAATTGGAAACATGTATAAAATACGGTAAAATATTTCTTTCGAAATTGGATCATATCCACCATACAGGGCGATCGTCAGATGCGTGTATACTCGAATCTTTTATATAAACTATGTTTTATCACAATTTGAGAGCAAACCGATACTAAGGTTTTTGATTAAGCTGATAAAAAAGAGATGTTGTTTAAATGATTTTTACAATTATTGTATTGATTAATTTTTCCAATAAATCGTCGTCATTATAACAGAAATTAAAAAATTTAAAAAAATATCTTTGGACCGTTGAGAATTTTTTGATATTTTCCTGTTAGTATTGCATTGCTGAAGAATTATCTAAGTACGAAAATCGAGATCAGTACCATTGAATTAGAAATAATTTTTAAATTTAATTTTGAATATGCAAATTTAAGATTTTTCAATAAAAAGTGAAAAATTGAAATATGTTTGCACTTTCGTGAGCTGAAATGATTGTAAATTAGCTCCTCTAACATCCCTTGACAGGAATTCGCCGAGTTATCAGTAATCTTGTATATAAAAAGTCACAAAGTGTTCCTGTCTCAAAAATTGCATGGAGGTCCATGCAAATGCGCAGTAAATGAAGTGGTCTGTGGGGAGATGTGAGTTTGCGGAGGTGAAAACTGAGAATAATGATAAAATAATAATCAGTGAAGAGGTCAGTGACTTAACTGATAAAGATGAAGTCTAACTTTTTTGTCAAATAAATTTGTATTCTAGGGAACAACTTGTAAGTGGTCGCATATTCCTATCGTTCAATTACACACGGGATGCCCTAAGTTACTAATATGTTCCAAATTCAAAATGAAAATTTAAACTCCGATAGGAATTATCATATTTAATAGATATTCGCAGTCGGCAACGACCAACTCTAACTCTTAATCATATCGTAATAGCCTTATTAAAAATACTATAATGATATTTTAAAGTAAAATTGATATATCATCCAATTTACACAAAGTTAGTTTCAACCTTACAAACATCCTGTTTATTACAAATTCATATTTTTGTATACTGAATCAAACATGTTAGTAACCGTTTGCTCTCAAATTGTGATGAAACGTAGTTTATATAAAAGATGAAAGTATATACAGTATACACGCTTCTGACGATCGCTCCGTGTGGCGACTATGATTCAATTTCAATAAGAAGTCTTTTACCATGCTATTTTATGTATGTTCCAGATTCGAAATAAAAATTTTAAAGCGAACACGAGGCCTAACATTTAACAGATATTGGCATTCGGCAACGCCCGATTGCAACTTTTATTCACTTCATAATGGTCTTATCAAAAATACTTTAATGATGTTTCAAAATAAAATTGATATATCATCTAATCTACACAACGTTGGTGTCAATCTTACAGACGGTTATGTTACAGTTTAGATATCTTGTACATCTTCATATTTTTGTATGCTTAATCAAAAACCTTAGTAATATGTTGCTCTAAAATTATAATAAATCAAAGTTTATATAAAATATGAGAATTCACACGCCTCTAACGATCGCCATCTTTGACGGATACGACACAATTTCAATAAGGAGTATTTTACCATGCTATTTTAAGTATGTTCCAAACATCACTATAACCACAACGCAATAAAGACAATATTAGAGTACCCGGTATTGCGATGGCACTTAATAAAGTAAGTGGAAATTTCCAGATAGTACGTGGAAATTTCCAGTTATTAAATGGAAATTTCCAGATAATTAAGTCGACATAACTGAAATGTTTTTATTGCATTGGCCCTTCAATGCCATCGTAGATATTCGATTTGCCTGAATTATTTTTTCAAGTCCCTCATTTTGACCTGCAAAGCGTCAAAAAATATTATTGACGAAATGACTCCTGAGTTCCTGCAGAATACCAAACTCTACCTTCAAGTGAGATATAAAAAATGGATTCTGGCTATAATAATTTCGGATACAAAACAATGTGACGGACAGACGGAAGACCGTACGGACGGATAGACCGATAGACAAGACATTCTATAAGGATTCCGTTTTTAAGTACAGAAGCTCAAAAAGGGGTTTATTTGGAAAGGAGTATTTTGCAAAATATTGGGATTATATTATATCATATAGCATTTTTATAACAGTACGCAGAACTTTACTCCCTTTCATTCTGATATATTTTTGCATTAGACTTAAATGAAGTTATTTTGAACACACTGCAATGCTTCGAAGCAGGTTCGAAAAGCTCTCGAAATGCTGTGTTTGAGAGATCATAACTGGAAAACGATTGAGGTTAGAGGATTGTTGTTTCATTCAGTATACGTTAATTCAACTTTGAACCACCTTTATTATGTATGATCACCAGGGACAACGATGTATCAAGAAATCTGAAAAGTACGATCTTTGAATCAATAAAATCAAAATCAAATCAATAAAAAATGTTTTTTGCAAGAACATACTTTAGGAATAATTGGGACTGGAAATTTTGTTTTACGTAGAATTTTATCAGCTTTTTCTTCTTTTAGAATTTTCAGCGTAAGAGGAGCTAGAACTGAACCAACCATTTTGCGGCCATTTGCACGTTATTTCTTAATTCTCTGACGAGTTAGCAATGTTAGCATACCTAACCATTTCTTGGATATAATATAGAGGGTCTAAGTAAAGAAATTCCAGTCCTAGGATATTTCCTTACCAAAGTACCTTATGACTGGACTACTTGTACATTTATTGTTATTGATTTTCGAAATTCATTCCATAATTAGTTGACACACTGTATAAAGTGTACAATAAATCTTTTTTGTGGGTTTCTGTACTACTTCTATATTTATATATTTTATACTTAAATATAGACGAGACGATATTCCGTTAAGGTCAATCTAAATTAGCATAATTAGTATTTAAATAATAGTTACAAGCTATACCATAGTTTCTTAGAAATCTTTGTTTAAAGATATTCATTAAGAATTCGTAAGAACATTAAAACCTGAGATGGTGTCATATAACGGACACTACGTGTATTCCTTGTGCTCTTGCAACATATCTGAAGCTTAGTCACATGGTACAATATTGTTTTTATATTCTTATATTTTTTTCTACAATCAGATGGTCATCACGTTTTATATCAGTGGAATCATTTTAAACAACGTGATTATCCCCAAAGCGCCTCTTTTTACATGTTTCACTCATTTGTTACGGCAATCTCCATAATAATTAAAAGTTGCTTTTAAATTATACGAATAAAACTAATATAATAGGTAAGTAACGTAGTAAATGATTTAAGAAAAGCCGAGATAAAACTGAAAATAGAACAGATATTTTTGAATAATTTAGTGCAAATGTATTACTAATATTAAAAAAAAAATGTAGTTAAGTAGCCTAGACCCCAGGTTCGAGTATGAAATTCGTCATATACAACTTTTAATCTAAGATTATTCGTGTAGATATCTGATTTTTTTAAATAAAATTTGATTTACATGAAAGATTAATGATAGAATAATACACTACAGACGGGTTGCCCAACAAAATCTAACATTACATATATTGTAATTAATTTTTTTTTTACTGGTTCCAACTATACATTTTTAAGTGAATTAAACATCTTTTGAAAGAAAATGAAGTAAAGAATGTGAAAAAAAAAATGGTTGCCAGCTCAGTCAGCTCTCAGTAACCTCCAGGTTGCCAGGTGTAAACAGATATGTTTTTAGAGAATATTATTTAGGTATTAAGCAAATCACCACTTACACACTTTTTTATTTATTATGAAATTACCTATACTACGGGAGCCCACCCTAAGTCCGTGCACCCCCCCCCCCCCCGATCCTTGTGGACAATATTTTTCATAAAGATTAAAGCCTAAGGAACAATTTAAGACATGTCCTAAAAAAATTGGCTGCACTTTCAAAATGGCGTCCGTTTAAAAAAAAAATTGCAAATATGGTTTTTGTCTTTTAACACAGAAACTAAAAAAGATGGAGAAAAACTTTCTGCACAAAAAACAAAGTGCATAAAATTTTCTACAATTTTGTCTCTATACAATATTTGGATAGGAGTTACCATTTTCCAGATAAATGATTCAGCTTTTAAAATAAAATATAAAATTCAATATAAAACGTAATACTAGGGGAGCCCACCCTAACTGTCCGTGCACCCCTCCGATCCTTGGGGACAATATTTTTCATAAAGATTAAAGCCTAAATAACAATTTAAGACAAGGACTAAAAAAAGAAAAAATTGGTTGTACTTTCAAAATGGCGTCCGTTTAAAAAAATATGCAAACATTGTTTTTGTCATTTAACATAAAAACTAAAAAAGATGGAGAAAAACTGTCTGCACAAAAAACAAAGTGCATAAAATTTTCTACAATTTTGGTCCTATACAATATTTGGATAGGAGTTACCATTTTCCAGATACCATTGTTACCGTTTTCGAGATAAATGTCTGCAAATTATAATATTATTATTAATATTAATTTTTTTCAGTTTATTTTATTTCTTGTTATGCTAATAATATACAGTTATATTATACGCGTTACAATAATTGTCACAGTTATTTCCTCTAAGTGATTTACCAATATATGAATTTCCATGTTTTCTTAATTTTGGACTCATTTATCTGGAAAATAGCAACTCCTATCAAAATATCGTATAGGAACAAAATTGTAGAAAATTTTATGCACTTTGTTTTTTAGTTTTTGTGTTAAATGACAAAAACAACATTGGCAACAGTTTTTTTTAACATATGGCCGCCATTTTGAAAGTATAGCCAGCTTTTTTTTAGGATATGTCTTAAATTGTTCCTTAGGCTTTCATCTTTACGAAAAACATTGTCCCCAAGGAACGGGCGGGGGGCGCACGTTCAGCTAGAGAGGGCTCTCCGACTACTACTTTCTGCATATTGTTGCCATAATCTAGGCACGCTAATATACTTGTTGGGTAAATAATTTAAAATACTCATTATTGGAGAACCAATCAAAACAACTACTGTTTTAGCTAATACTGACGAAGTATTGAATTACATGACAGGATTCCTACCCTTTTTTAGCAAAAAATGTATTGAAAATACTTAAATCATTTATTTAAATTCAGTCATTCCCACTTTGCATTTAATATGAAATTACTTTCTATATGTACCTTAATCTTGATGTTGTGTAAATGGCTTTGCAGCCACAGTCATATATTACGAGTATAGATAGATAGGTACCTTAATTTGGTCACGCTAATATACTACTAAAGAAAACACTAAAACACTCATCATTGGAGAACTAATGAAAACAACTACTAGTATAGCTAATACTGACGAAGTATTTAGTTGCATGGCAGAATTCTTAGCATTTTCAGGCAAAAAAATATAAAAATATATTGGAATTACTTAAATAATTTATTGAAATTCATTCACAACAATTATTGAACCTTATATTCTATTTCAACTATAGAAAAGTTATACCTACAAGTTTTTTCGAACTCGTTAATTCTCATCAGTAGAGTATAGAAACATTCATTCATTGTTTACAAGCCTATTCTTGATTTATTTTTAGGCTTGGAAATAATGAATAAGTGTTTCTTCCAGCAAGATGGGCCTGGACTACACAGTACTATTATCTTTAGGGATTACCTAAATGAATTGTTTCTAGATTGTTGGACTGGGACCCATGGTCTAGTCAGATGGCCTGCAAGGTCTACTGACTTAACCCTAACCTGAGTGGGGTTATCAGTAGATCACCTGACTGAACCATGAGTCCCAGTCTAACAATCTAGAAACAATTTATTTAGGTAATCTACAGATAATAGCATTGTATGGTTCATGCCCGTCTTGTTGGAAGTAAACCTCGTCAATATTGGTAATGGGAATTTGAATAATTTGTGGAATTATTATATATTGGAGAAATTCTAGATATCTTAGTCCAGTTAGATTTTCGTAAAATATTATTGGTCCTATGACATGGTCGCCCAAACGTCTAACCAAACATTGAAGCCAAACCGTTTCTGAAACCGCCCCTGTCTCATAATATGAGGATTTTCATTTGCCCAACATCGAATGTTGTTCCGATTAAATAATCCAAGGTTTGTAAATCTCGATTCATGAGAGAACAAAATGTTTTTGATAAAATTCTCATTTCTTAGTTGGCGGAACTGGAACGAATTACAAAAGGTTATTGTTCGTTGATAATCATTCTCATACAAAAATTGATGCAATTGATATTTATAAAAACGATAGCCGTGTTTTTTTAAAATTTCCCTGGCCGATTTTTTAAACTGGTAATTCATGTTCAATTTGTCTTATCGAAATAGTTGGGTCCACATGCACTAAAGCTAATCTATTAATTTTCCTTTCTTCATCCACAATAAACCTTTCTTCAATTTCTATATCAGGTTCATTTCTAAATTGATGCTCCAACCGGGCGAAATAGTTTCTCAGAGGTTGTCTTCTTTCTGGATATCTCTATCCATACAGAGTTTGTGATTTAGTTGCATTGCATTGAGTCTCTCCATAAGTCAACTTTTTCATCTCTTGAATATTCTTCAGCCATTTTATATAAATTTACTTGTTTATAACAAATTCAATACATTTACTTCAGATAATCAGTGAGTAATGTCAAAAATAGTTCAGTTTGTAAATATATTAACAAATAAATTCATATAGTAAGCAAATTTCTTCAATAGTACATAAAGTGCAAAAGAAATTGCACCACCTTGAGACATCACTGTCCCAGGTATGGTTTTATTTTCTTACCTATCTGTTCTACTCACAGAAATATATACAACAACACAGAAATATATACAACTCAACAGATTTCATACAAAAGAATTAGAAACATGCTTTGAAAATATTCAATCAAGTAATTTTTTTTGAAAATATATTTATTATCACCTTTATTAATATAAAATTGGAAATTCCAAAATTTCGTCTTCTCGATTTTCTCTTTCATTTCGGGAATTGAAAGTTAAAGTGATTTAACGCTACATAAGAAATTAATAGCATCAATATCGGTTTATCTAAGTTGTAAAATTTATTCTTATCAACGTGGAACCTCCTGGATCATAAATATTTTTAAATCGACTTTCTTTTTAGTTTATTAATACACTGCATTTTTATTACCATTTTTATTATTTATTTTTTCTTGTATGTAACACTTTTCGTGCAAATTAAAATATTAATGGCAAAAATAAAATACTGCATTATTTTGTTTATTAATTTATGTTTTTTGAATTTGCAGATACTTATGATAATACTTGAATAATATTATGCTTTCTACGAATTTATAATAAGACAGATTAATTTCGATAAATTATCTAGCTACTTTTCTTGCCATTAATTAATGAAATTTATATTAGAGATATGTAGGTTGGTTTACTTTGATAACCTAAAATATTTCACCAACGGTGTTTCAAAGTATGAAAAACTGTTATTTTATTTAAAATTGTAGAAGAATTACTATCACTGGTATTATTTTTATATTGTCAAAAACTTGTAGGTGGCTAGTGGCTACCATATGTGAATCAAATTAGAATTCCGAAGATGACACTACTTTTGAATGTAAATTTAAGACAGACGCATATTTAAAATAGCTTTGCGAATTTTATTCCTTAAAGAAATATTTTTAAATAAAGACTACAAAAATATGTTTAGCTGTAATTTAGTGATACTGGTAATGGGTATATAGGGAATATGTTTAAGGAGCTCCAAGATGACAACACCAGGATTGAACATTTTCTTGGAAAACTTGCCAAAGCAATAGTTTCAAATTAGGTAAAATGTTGTAGGAAAATTAAAGCAAACTATTGGGTTTAACAAAAAGTTAATTTCTGAAATCATTATAAAATATGTGCAAAAAGTTAACTAGAAATTAATGATTTTTTTTTGCTAAAAATAAAATAATCCTTTTCGTCTCAGAATATCTGTTGAAATTTCAAATATTTGATGTAAAAAACTGTACTTTTTCTTGTTGCATTTATTCAAGACCATGTTTTGCAATTTAAAAAAATTTAAAGTGTGTGTTTTGGAACAAAATTATAATATCGATTTTCACAATTAATTGTCATTCATTATGTAAAAACCTATATTGAACACAGATGAATCATGAACTACACACATTTTAAAAATAATCTATGAAATTATGGCAATGAGGGACAAATAGACATTCTGTTTAAATATATTTTTAAATTAAAATGATAATAATACTGTATTTATTTCCATAAGACTATTACAGTATTGGAATTGTCAACAATAAAATATGAAAAAATTGGAAAAAAATATCAAAGTCTTAATAAAATATGTACATAATAATACATACACAAAATACACATATATGTATATAGCTAAAGGTAAAATAGAAAAATATGCCACAAGATAAACAATCAAAACATTTACAAATACGACAAGGTAACAGAATATCTTAATCAGACAGGTAGTATTTCTCGTAATAATAAGAACAGTGCTCAACTTTACTCTTACTCTTTTGAATAAGTAATGCAAAATTGCTATCGTCTTCTATAGCTTGTGTAAGATGGCTATATAATTTAATTCTGCTAATAACGGGTCCTTTTTTTGTTTGCTCTAATCTATGAGAGGGTACAAAGTTGTTATTTGCAGAGCGAGTGTTATATTTATTAATATCACTACATTTTAAAAGATTATTAATATTTTTTTTTCACAGAACATACTGCAAATAAATAGTGAGTATGCCATTTTGCCTAAAATAATTTCTACAGGATAAACATCTCAACATACCAACCCGTTTTCCTCTTATTATTGGAAATAAATCTATTAAAATGTTTCATAACTTTTATATTTGTTGATGTATTTTTTTCAAAAAATAAAATGTGTCCTTTACCTAATTAGCTGCCAAAATTTCAATATAATCGATCTTTTCTATGTTGAGTTATCATACTTGCAAGAAATGGACGGACGGATGGACAGACCCACGGACATTTTGAAAGTTGTTCTAATGACTAATACAATGATTTTTTTTTCTTTACGAGCGATGTTTACGACTTTAGAAATATGCCTATGCAATATTTTCTTCATTTTCGTATGTGCAAACAATATAATTAATTATGTAAAATTTCTTTTCTGTGCATAATTTTTAAAATCCATTTCAGCACCATTTTTATGTTCCTCATAGGATTGTTGTAAACTTCTCCTCAGGCTAAGACTCCTTATCATAATTGCGAGTCTATGAAAGTTTTTGATATTAATTTTAAATGGCATAATATGTATAATAGATGATTAAAATTTTTAAATGATTATTCCACTCTAGGTTACTACTGATAGTTACGTCCGAGGACTTAATATCTTTCACTGGAGGGATTTCAAATATCGTGGTTCCAGCACGATCACCAATTTGCATTTATTTTAGTTATGGAAAAAGATACACATGCAGTTTTTTGCGTTAAAAATTAGTTTGGCCAATATTAAATAAAATAGGTACAAGTACTATGCCTAGAGAGACACCATACTGCCCCACTGAGCTTGTATAGATAGTTATTTTGATAATATTATTTATTCATTAAAAATTTTTTCGTGGACGTATAAAATATACCTCTAAAACATATATGCTTTAAATCTTGTAACAGTTGAGAGTGGTTGTCTACTATATCGAAAGTTTTATTCTATGTATTATTACTCTTCTCTATCCTGTTCTCGTCCACTCCTAGACAGAGGCCTCTTCCATGTTTTTCCACCGCTGTCTGTCCTGAGCATTCAAAATCCAGGTCTTGCCGGCTTTCCTCTGGACATCATCCGTCCATCTTGTTGGGGGTCGCCCCACACTCCGCCTAGTTTCTCTGGGCCGCCACTGCATTATGGTCTTCGTCCACTTGATGTCATCCCTGGCGACGGAGTCGGTTCACCCAGTTTTGTGTTAGAGTCATAGTTTCGTAGGTCATAACAGGTAAGATGCAGACTTCAGGTTGATAGGCATGTCCGATTTTTTGGGGATGTGATCTAGTTTTCCAAAAGCCGCCCACGATGGGCCAATTCGCCTGGTGATTTCTGCGTACTGGTTTTCCTTGTTAAGCTTGATGTTGTGGCCGAGATGCACATACTCTCCAAAAGCTTCCAGCGAGTGGTGGTCGAGTGTGACCTGGATGTTATCTCGACTCATGACCTTGGTCTTTAGGAGATTCGTCCTCAGACCCACGCACTCAGCTTCCTTCAGCTCTCTTAACATAAGTCCAAGGTCGTCGGCATTGTCGCTCATCAGGATGATGTCGACAGCGAAGCGTAGGTGACTCATCAACTTCCCATCGATATTGAAGCCTTTCCTCTCCCAGGTCAGGTTTTTAAACACGTACTGCAGCACCAGGGTGAACAGTTTTGGTGAGATAGTGTCGAGTCAATCCTCGCAGCGCCCATCGCATGCAGAACTGCCCAGATCTCCACTGAGTCGAAAGTCTTTTGGTAATCGACGAACGTTATGTGGAGTGGGACGTTGTATTCAGTGCATTTCTCTATTAGCGTGCGAACTGCCTGGATACGGTCTATCGTGCTGTACCTACCCCTTCCTGAATCCAGCTTGCTCTACAGCTTGTTGGTGAGACGGTTGGTGATTACCTTGGTAAGGAGCTTGTATAACACAGAGAGGAGGCTAATCGGCCGGTAATTCTCAATGTTCGTAGAGTCGCCCTTCTTGAAGAGGATTGCAGAAGTTCTCGATGATGGTCAAGATTTCGCCTTTCTCTGACACAGATACGCCCTGCTCATTCCTCATCTTATAGATGAGTAGTCTAGCTATCTTCAATTGCTGTTAAAGGAAATTTTGTTGTTGTTCTCTTTGTTTTCCTGCAAGTAAACAAGTTGACACAAAGGATTTTTGTATGAAATGTTATTGCAATATATTATTAGTCGCCACATTTTACCACATAGCTTCGGATGGGTTATAGCTAGGCAGATACCAAATTTCATAGAGATAGCTTGAAATTATTTCTACTGGGGTGTATTTAATGTTCCTTTCTGTTAACCATAAGCGCCTAATTGTTTTAATTGTGAAAAAAGAAAAAGTTTGTAAAAGAATATAATAATGTCGGTGTATTCTAAATTAGGATTCACCCGATGATTTTTTCATTTGAATAACTTTATAAATTTGCTTAAAAAGTATCTTCATTTATTTCCATTTACTATGTCCACATATCCACTAACGCTACTTATTTTTCTTTTTTTCACGGATATTATCCATCAAAATTGCCACGAATGTATATCCGTCCCTTAACATATTGTCAAACTTCCCTTTACCAGACCCTCTTCTTGCGTCGAAAATCAAACTATGTGATTCGTAAACTGATCACGTCTTTCCTGAGATCAATTCTCCTGAGGCCTTTGGTAAATATAAAGAAACACTGTCTGTCTGCCTGTATGAGTGACATAAAACGTTTCTTGAAGGATAATCACTTTTGTTAAAGGTAAAATGTTTGAATCCAAATTTGATATACCGTGTTTCAGCTAAAATCCCCCGGGCCATTGTCTGGCAAACTAATAATGATATTAGAAATTTGTACATGGCCAACGATTGATACTGCATTTTTTCTTAAATAACTGCAGTTAGAATTTTTCGAGATAATAGCTTTGAGACTTTTAGCTGAAAGACACTGTATTTGTAAAATAGTACAGTAGAATACGCCTTATTCATACTGCACAATATCCACATATAATATAAGGTCTCGACCGCCATCGTGTAGTATTCACGTTTTATATAGACTTAATTTTAAAATAACTTTAGAGCTAAATGTTACTAAGGCATTTTCATTAAGCTACAAAATATGACCATGTATAAGATTTGGAAACGTTATACAGGGTGTCCAATAAACTTTAATAATATAAATCAACTGAGCGATATCAGCTTTACAGCAACGTGTTATCATGGTTTTTTGACAAGATTGTTAGAAGATTGTTAGAAGATAGTAATATACGCCGGCATTCTAATTCTATACTTATAGTACTAATAGATGATATAAACCAAAATTATAAATAACAATAAAGAGACCATTTTAATATCGTTATATACAATACGTAGATGAGGGCGTAGTCGAGACTACTATACTTAACTCTACAGCAGGAGCAATATTTATTTTAAGAATATTAAAAGATGAAATATAAAGTAAAATCTAACGAAAACTACGTGGTACATATGCCTAAATTGAGTCTATGCAGAACAGAGGCGTAACTATATGATCAATTAGTCGAATCAAAACAAAAAAAAATATTTATGAACAATTATAAGTAAGTGAAAGACAATATTTAAAATATAAGAATTGGTCAACAGTGAACTAAATAAAATTTAATGAATCCTAGGCAGGATTTTTTCAATTTTAACACGAAAGCTGTTCATGGAAAGCATTTTTATTTTTCCATCAATGTTATTATATAGTTTAATTGCATTATATGTGAAAGATCTAGGTGATAAGGGTTAAACGAATGAAGCGGAAAAATCGTTAAATCTTCTAAACTCTCAAAAACAGATCCGATTTTGATGTTTTTCTTTTAATGTCAATGTTATATTCAATTATTCAAAATCAGAAACATGATTGATGGGGAAGATAATTTTTTTAACATCCCCCAGGCATAGTCTTTATTCAATAACTATGCCTGGGGCGTCTTTGGGGTTACTAATTACGAATACATTATCAAAAAAAGACTTTCTGAAGTCAAAATAAAACAATTCAAAATGGCGGCTAAAATATGGAGGATGTAAATCTAAAGCAAGTGTTTTAAAAGGACAAAAAAAATGAACATCTATGCGATACTATAATATAGTAACAAACAGCATTTTTGAAAAAAAAATTAATTGGTGGACAGTTACAATAATAAAATGGCAACATTTTGTAAAAAAAAATGTGACAACGCACATTCCTTCGGCCATAACTTCTTTATTTTTTATGATACAGAAACAACCAAAAATTTTTTAAAAGATTGATTAATTATCTTTAATTCTCTTTCCTAGAAATTTTGATAGAAGCTTTTATAGTTTCTGAGGTATTCAACATTTAAACTCAATAGAAAAAATTCATTCTCAGTTTGTACGCTTTATTTTTGACAATTAATTATTTTTTATTTATTTGCTTTTATCATGATTGAAGAATATTATTTAGGTATTATGCAAATAACAACTTACACACTTTTTTATTTATTATGAAAATACCTACTTTTGTATAAAAAGTGTGTAAGTTGTTATTTGCGTAATACCTAAATAATATTCTTTATTTTTGATATCTCCAATATTTACATTTTTTTCGAAAATCCGTATATAGTTTAAAATGCAATTTCTTTCTGCAGCAAGTGATATAAACGGACGAAAAATAGACAAAAATTATTTGAAAGTTAAAAATTAAATACTTCGTCTTATTAACGTTCGGACGTTATTTTTATACTTCCATATCTCCGAAACCATTAATTTTACAGAAATTAGAAAAATACGAAATTCATCTCCAATTTAGAAGCCTTCTTATTTGTCTGTAGCATGTTTTCGCTCAATGTAATATTTTTCAAGTTGTTTGTATGTCTTATTCTCTTAGTTTAAATGATGAAGCGACCTTTGGACGCGCCAGCTTATAGTTTACTCAACTATAACAACTAGTTCCATATTATTACTGAGCATTTGCTCTGAAAATTTTTGACAAAATAAAAGCAATATATATGGTATAATAAATTAAGTTATATTGCAAAAAATATTTATGAATTGGGTTTATATCCTTATTTATATTCTCACAAGCCGAATTAACTTAATTTGGATCAAATATACCCTATTTGTATCGTTTGCAAAAGCTTGATTAGTTCAGCGTTCTACGAGTTCAAAAAAGTCGGTTGTATATATGAGTAATAAAGGGCTTAATATCAATCCCTGTGGCACTCATGATGTTACATACGCTGGCTCCGAAAACAATTCATCAACTACTAATTTTTGTCACATATTACTAATATAAGAACAAAAGAACTGTACGGCTTTATCAATAAATACGAAGTAAATTAGCTTTACAGACAGCAAACAATGATTGAAGGTGTCGAGGACTTTAGAGGGATTATTATAAAAAATCAGTAAAATTTGTAAAAATCGTTACCAAGTAATTAAATAAAAATTCCTAGAAGAACTGACAATATTGCGTTTCAGTAGCCGTATAACAATATACTACAGTATAGTCTTGAACTTGAACTCATAATAGTAGTTGAGATAGGTTACCCTCTATGACAAGATTTTCCGTTATCTTATTGAGATTAATAGTAATATTTAAGTGTTAAATTTCATTATTAATATTAATTCAAAGTATGATTTACAAATTTCTATGAACCAAATGGTTGAAACTTCTACATACCATACAATACTTGTTGTTTCGACTTTTGTCTCATTTAACTATGATCAGAATTTCTCCCTCAATAACCATATCGTTGCGGTCTTCGATTTTCTATAAGCAGAAGTGTAATTCCAGTAAAAGGGAAATTCAGACAAAAGTTCTGCAGTCGCGTAGCCTTCTGTCGCAAGAACAATATCCATAAATACATCTTGTGACATTCGAATTTCCACAGATTTCACTATAAGTAAGTAGTGTATCATGTATTTCTTCGAGTTTATAGCTTAGGCAAATCACCGAGACTAAATTAGAAAAGTAACCACTATATAAAATTTTTTAGAAAAAAGAAATAATGTTAAGTCTCGAAAATATACAAAGATGGCAAGCTAAAAATTCCAAATTATTTAAAAATACCTTTACAAGTGTAAGTGGCCGGTACGCCGGCGTTACATCGCAAAATACGTTTTTGCTCAATAAAAACATTTGCTGCTAGGGTGGATCGTCCCCAGAAACCGACACTATACCTCAAGCGTGTGTCAACTTGGGCATACTATAAATTAATTAACTGTTCTTTATTTAGAAACGATCTGATATTTCTGAACAAATAAGTTGTTGATGATATTTTCGATATCAGGACTTCACAGTGATGTTTCTATTTTAAAGTTTCATCCAGGTATACGACTAAAAACTTTATACTTTCCTCATTATCAATCTTGATACCATTTAAATCAATATTTAAACTATTACTACATTTCTTTTGCCTGGTGTGAAATCTAATTAGGTGAATTTTTTCTGCATTGAAATACAGATAATTTTGAGAAAACCAATTATTCAAATTAATCAATAAATTATTAGAATTATCTTCCAAAAGATTGTCCCTAGGATTAGATATTATAATAGATATATCTTCTGCATACATTGTAAAATGTGCATTTGACGCCAAAGAGTCTATATCATTAACATATAATAAAACCAAAACAAGGCCCAATATGGATCCCTGTGGAACACCCATATTTACTTCTAAATATTCAGAATCAACTCTGTAAACTGAATTTTGCGTTTTATGTCGTAAACTAACATACTGATTTCGTCCTTCCAGAAATGTACTAACAAAACTTAATGCAAAACCCCTTATTCCATAGGCAAGCAGTTTAGATTTTAGTAAATCATGATTAACACAGTCGAATGCCCTGCTTAGATCACAAAATATCCCAACAGGGGATTCTCCTGCATCGACAGATTCTAATATTGTATATAAAAATGAATGTATAGCCGTATTGGTTGACATACCACTAGTAAAGCCATGTTGATTCTCTGTAATTATTTTGTAAGTCTCTAAGAAATTTAATAATCTATCCAAATAACAGTATTCAAATATTTTAGAGAGACCAAAAGGCACAGTTACAGGCCTATAATTTTCCAAAATGTCTCTATCCTTCTTCTTAAACTACTTGGAAATGTCCCTGATTCGAATGATACATTGACTATATAAGTGAGTGGTTGAAGGATAAAGCTTACCACTTTTTTTATCAGAAAACAGGGTATATCACCAGGACCAGATGATTTTTTGGCCTTGAATTTGTTTGTTAATAAATGTAACATTTCATCAGTAGTAAACGGTTTTAAGAACAACGACTGAGACAAATTAGCTATAGCAGGGATATGCACATTATTACTTAGCTTCGAGATTTGCTTAACTAGGTTCTCTGGGGCTTGTAGAAACAAATTATTAAAAAGTGAAGCAACTATTTTGGGATCGTCATGAACCACGCATTCATCGTTTATATTAATGTTATTAAAATATTTATTTTTATTTGATATTTCCGCTATAACATCCCAAGCAGACCGTGCAGGGTTGTCAGATTCTCTAATTTTATTTTGATAATAAGATTTTTTAGTTTCCTTATCAACAATTTGTGGTTCTTTTTTGCATTTTTATAAATTTCGGACATATTAGAACACATTGTCTTTAGAACAAAAAGGTTTTTTACATTTACGCTGGACTCTATCACCTCGGTATTTACCCATTTTTTTTTGAGAGATGTATTGGTATAAAATTTTTTCAGAGCAAAATACAAATTAAAATAATATAATAGGATGTCATTAAAATATGAGAATACATCATGAATATCATAAATATTATAAAGATTTCCCCAAGTATCATTTTGAAATGCTAGATCAAAATTAGCAATTGAGTTTACATTGTAACTTCTTTTGACAAATGTCGCATTATTTGCATTTATTTCACGATTTTCAAAGTTAAGTTCAAAAGAACAGTTCGGTGATCCGAAATAATGTTATCAAATACACAACACACTTCTTCGTTTCTATAATTAACAAAAATATGATCAATTGTGCTTAAGGTGGTATCTGTCACTCGGGTAGGCCACTTTACAACTCTACTCAAATTAAAACAGGACAGAACATTACACAAAGTTATAAAATATTTTGAGACACTATATGAGTCAATATCAAAATCTCCACACGCAATAATTACGTTAAAATTAGGTTTTACCAAATAATTTAATACGTCAGTAATTCTATTTAAAAACAAATTTAAATCACCACAGGGAGACCGATAACAATTAACAATAATAGAAGAAGAAAAAGCACAGGCTTCAAAATGTTTCTCGGTACAATACTGTTTTAAGTCAATATTTCTTACATCCAGGCTATTTTTTGCCAATATTACGACACCTCCACCCTTAAAAGACGGTCTGCAATAATCACTAATCATTGCATACCCACTTACGTGTATAGAGTTTATGGAATCAGATGTTTCCCATGTTTCGGTGAAACACAAAAAGTTTAAATTTTTGTAGTCACAAATATCTGAATACAAAATGTCAAGTTTATCACTGTTCATACTTTGCGAATTAAGTAAAAGTATATTGGGGTCAAATATTATGATGTTTGATTGTTTTTCTTTCCACGTATCACTAAAAAACGCTGGACACAGGCACCATAAGGCCAAACTTTAGCCTTATTAAAATTATCTTCAAAAATTTGTACTTTAAAGGACGAATACAGATCAGGGTGCTTTGATTTTATAGCTTCACAAGTTACTTCAGGAAAATTAGGCTTTAATAAACATGTCAAATCATCTGCCGTAGTTTGTGTATTAACCCTGTACACATGTAAGTTTACTAACCTTGGTATATCTCTTACAGATTGAGTCTCCGTATTACTTCCTGTGATAGCTAATCTTCTACCGCGTCTTTTTTGACAGCTTGTTGCCATTCTTTTTTTTGTCTTGATAATGAAAGTTCCGAGGAGGAATTATCTGTGTTGTCAGACATATTAATGTATTCATTAAATTTCAATTGACTTTGCACTCGCAGAATTTCGCTTGCCAGCTCCTAATTAGTTATGCCGAAATTACTTGGTTTGTTTACATTTAAAGGATTTCCTATATTAGTCACTGCAGGCTTTGTAGATAAATTATTATTATTGCCCAGTTTTTTCTCTGGTAACTTCGCGCTTAGTTTGCTTAAAGTCGATTTCATATTTTGTAGTTTTTTGAATACCCTGTATAATTTATCTTAAATTTGATAACTGTTTATGGCTTTATAAGACAAGCCATAACTTTTTATAAAGAATGACTTTTTCTCGCAAATCAAAAGCAAGAAAGTCTACAAGACCTTATGCAGGGACACTAATTGTTATTTTCTTATTTTGCAACTGAACTCCGTATTTAAGTTTTTCTTCATAGTTGAAAAAACTTTCAATAAAATTGCAAAAAAAGTTAGTTTGCTTAAAGTCGATTTAATATTTTCTAAGTTTTAGAATACTCAGTATAATTTCTCTTGAGTTTGACAACTGTTTATGACTTCCTAAGACAAGTAAAACTTTTCTCGACAAATCTAGAATAAGAAAGTTTATAAGAGTGCGGTACCCCATCCGGGGATACACTGTATATTAATTATAAATAAGATGGTATTATTACTGAAAAATATATTAATATAAAAAACATAAAATATAATAATATAAATGATATACAGGTAGAAACAAAGTACCTATAGTTGTCTTCAGGTCTACTAAGCACTCAAAAAATGTCGGCGCCTTTGACCATCAAACACGCCGCACCACACCGCCAACATTTTTACATGCTTATCAAGTGTGTAGTCAACTTTGCCAATAAAATTTTCCTACTTCTATACCTTACTTACCTTTGACCTTCCTCTCTTTACAGCTCTAAAAGACCCTCAAAAATAATCAAAATATAAAGAAATAGTAGTTCAAATTATTTGTTATAAAATTGGTATAAAAAAGCCTTGATGCATTTTTTCCATAAAATTAATAGAAAAAAATCGTTAATAATAATAGTCTTTCATCCCCTAAATTTTCATTAATATTTGTTTATAACTTCCTAATTATTGAAGTTGCAGCAAGAAGTTGTTAATAAAGGTTGTAGTGATATTATTATCTACAAAAAAGCTCTTTATAAATTGTTCGTGGGAGTTATAGTTTTTAAGATATATTAAAAAAAACATTTACCTTATTTTCAAGATTGCGGCCAAATTGGTGCACCCCCTACCCCGAAAAATCAAATGTAAAGTTATGTTGGATTTCCCCACATAACAAAAAAATAAAATCACATCCTACCTAAAATGCACGGTTGAATCCCCATAAAATTGGAGTATAAATGTATTATATTCTACACCTACTATTTTTTATCAAAATAATTATGTGAAAACCTATAATTATTACAGCATGTAGCTAAGCACATTACGTAGATCTTCCGAAGTTTCGATTTTTTGCACCATGTTCAAAGAAAATTCCAAAGTGCTAATATGTATATGAAATACGGTAACATATTAGTGAAATAAGTATTTGCAGCCGACAACGCCCGACTGGAACTATTTTTCTCTCACCACTCAATTTTATCAAAATGTCGTGTTTTTAATGGAAAAATTTATAGTTACTTATAAATACTTTTAGAGAATTGAAATCAAATACTGAAATCAGTACTATAATTTTAAATATGACAATCAAAAAATATATCAAAGAGATTTCGAGAAGTCAAGAAAAACATTATTAAATTATACTCTTCGGCAAGAATTATACTGTTTGGGTTCACATTTCATTAACACAAATTTTAATTTGTAAAAAATATTAATGTTAGTTAAAGCACAGTTTGAACTATTTCACCTAATATAACTTTTAATAGTATTTATAAAAAAAGACACTTACCAACAGTTAAGTTTCCACTTAAATCTTAACCAAAAATTGACACTATATGTTGCAGTTCTATAATTACTTTAAATAATTTATGATTAATTATATTGTACACCGTATCAAATACCTTTTGTCCAAGTTCGAAGTGAGGTTTCAACAAAAAATTTAAAAATTTATCAAAGTACTAACAACAATGAAACACAAATTAAAAATGATTTCAATGCTAGATTACAAGAGTAGCTTTTATGAGTATATAATGTAAGTAGTTTAAAGCTAATAAAAATTGTTTACCTATCTTTTAATGATTACCGGCACGACACCACGAGTTTATGACACGGGAGAGCAACAGAGTCAGCGTCCCGACGAAGGACGGCGTCGGTTAATAGAATCGGCGCCCTCAGGCGACGCGCGCCGAAAGCAGGGTGAATCGTACTCGACCTACCCTACAGATTCAGCGGCGTATGCTGTCTGATGCCGGTAACAACTCTATCAGGACCGTGCCGGGTTTTATAAGGGAAGAATGTCATAAAAATAACAATATCTATAAGAGGATTATCTATCTTCTAGTGGAAGGCAACAAGAGACTGAACGTTATTACTTTATATCAATTTGATGTCGGTGCAAAAATGTGCAGTTTCAATAACGCAGCAGCTTGAGTTACGTTAGTAATATTTGCTTATTGTCGTAAATTGAAAAGAGGTAGTATTTTTTTTCTGATAGAGAAATTTTGTTTAAAATGTATCTATTTTATTTCTGCTTTCATAATAATTATTAAAAAAGGTTATTTATCTATTTATTTATTAATTAATTTACATTATTCTACAGGTCTACAGACCCATTTTATAATGGGAAAAACACAAGGAGAAATGCACAATCAATGAATAAAATGTATTACAGAATAAATCTATATACAGTGTGTCCCAGGATAGATGTAACAAGAGGTGTAATGAACCAAAAATTTTGGAATTTTGGAATGGTATTTGAGGATTGAGTCCTGCTTGTTGTAAAACTAAAGTATACCAAAAATGACTTGATTTGGTGGTCTACAGGGTGTTTTATAAGCAAAGTTGTAAAAATCACCACTTATTAGTGGTGATTTTTACTTGATTAAGTACCTTTATTTTTCAAAATATGTAAAAATTCCACTAAGAAAAGTTATTTAAAATGCAATTTTATATCTCTATACCAAATTTCAGGAATATGAAATTATTTTTTTGAAACTTCCCATTTTTTGCGAATTAAGAGTTGAGTTCATATTTAAGTTGTGTAGGAGCAAATGTTAATCATCCACTGCTTTTCTCATAGCCTACTTTTAGCTTCTACATAACTTTAAATATTAATTCACAAAAAATAATTTCTATGCAGTTTTAATTGAATGGTTCAAAATAAAATACTAATTTATTGAATAAATAGGAAGTTTCAAAAAAATAATTTTATATTCCTGAAATTTGGTATAGAGATATAAAACTGCATTCTAAATAACTTTTCTTAGTGGAATTTTTTCATATTTTGAAAAATAAAGGTACTTTATTAGTGGTGATTTTTACAACTTTGCTTATAAAACACACTGTAGAACACCAAATCAAGTCATTTTTGGTATACTTTAGTTTTACAACAAGTAGGACTCAATCCCCAAATACCATTCCAAAATTCCAAAATTTTTGGTCCATTACACCTCTTGTTACATCTATCCTGGGACACACTGTATATAAAAGAATACCCTATCAACGCACAGCTCAAACCGCTAGGTCTAGAAACTTCAAATTTTGCATAGCGGTTCCTCGAATGACGTAGGCAACCACTAAGAAGGGATTTTTCGAATTTCGAAATACCTGAGACGGTAAAAAGGGGGTTGAAATTTTAGGCTTTTTCGGAAACTGTTAGATCTAGATGCGTGAAATTTGACTGAAATATTTTTTGTTGAAATCTATTAGATACGTGTAAGACGAAATTTCGATTTTCACTTTTTGAAGGGATGAAAACGGGGGTGGTAAATGGTTTAAAGCCCACCCGTATTTTTGAAGTCGCCAAGTCAAAAACGTGATTATTGGAGCGATGGACTCTTCTGAGGAAATAAGAAGACACGTATTCGACGGATTTCAAAAAGAGACCCCCGAAGGGTAAACGGGGGGAGGAGGTGATTTTTAAACTTTTCGGAAACGGTTAGACCTAGAATCGTGTAATTTGCTAAAAGTACTCTTTATTGGAATCTATTAGACACGAGTGAGACGAAATTTCGATTTTCCCTTTCTGAAGGGGTGAAAACGGGGGTGGTAGATGGTCTAAAGCGTATCCGTATCTCTGGAATCGCGTCAGAAACGTGATATTCCAGTGACGGGCTCTTCTCAGGAAATAAGGAGACACGTATTCGACGGTTTTCAAAAAGAGACCCCCCCCACCCCGAACTGGTGGACAGTGAGAGGGATGTTTTAAGCATGAAATTTGACACACATCCGCCCATGTGTTCTATTGTCGATTAAAATATATAATATTGTTATAAATAATGAAGGTACTGTATACGATGAGCCTCAAATAGTCGCCTCATTATTCAATGAATTTTTTATAGAGGCGCCACATGCTACTATTAGGCAAATACCAAAATTAAACTGCGATACGTATACACACAGTAGAGTTCAGCAGACACATTCATTGTTTTTAAAACCATTCAGTGAAAAAGAATTGTTAAATTTATTAACAAAAAAATTTAAAGCTAAAAAGTCGTCTGGCCCAGATGATATTCCCTGTTTTATAATAAAAAAAGTAATCCATTACATTATTAAACCATTAAGATATATTATTAATTTATCTTTTGAAACAGGAACGTTTCCGAATAGCCTAAAGACCGGAAAGGTGATACCTATTTTTAAGAAAAAGGATGCCCAACTATTGGAAAATTATAGGCCTGTAACCGTGCCCTTTGGACTTTCAAAAATTTTCGAATACTGTTATTTAGATAGGCTGGTAAATTACTTAGATACTTTTAAAATGATTACAAAAAACCAACATGGTTTTTCTAGTGGCATGTCGACCGGTACGGCAATACATTCTTTTTTAAATAAAATTTTAGAATTCATTGATGCGGGAGAATGTCCTGTTGGTATATTTTGCGATCTCAGCAGGGCATTTGACTGCATCAATCATAGTCTATTAATATCTAAATTATCTGATTATGGTATACGGGGTCTGTCATTAAATTGGATCACTACATTCCTCGAAGATCGGAGGCAATATGTGAGTTTAAAACATAAAAACGATAACACCGTATGTAATGTTAATTCAGAATGTTTAAATTCAACTGTAGGTGTTCCACAGGGCTCTATTTTAGGCCCTGTGCTTTCTATTTTATTTATTAATGACATTGATTTTTTGCCATCAACCGCACATTTTACAATGTATGCTGACGACATTTCTGTGATAATATCAAATCCATCTGATAATGTTTTGGAAGAAAATTGCAATGCTATTTTAAATACCTTCAACCATTGGTTTTCCGATAACGCTCTGTATCTCAATACCGAAAAAACTCAAGTCATCAGATTTCACAGTAGGCGAAAGGAATGTGATAAGTTAAATATTAAATTAGACAATACAAATGTTTCTAATACTGAGGAAAATGTTAAGTTTTTAGGGGTATATTTGGACGAATGTCTAAATTGGAAGCATCATTGCGAAATTTTGATATCCAAAGTTTCTTCTATAGTATCTGTTTTTGGGGAAACTCCACTATGTCTTCAAATGTATTTATTGCTCAAAAGCGTATCTTACGATGTATATTTGGTATACCGAGTACTCACACGTGCAAGAATATCTTTATAGAAAATAAAATTCTTACCTTACCTAGCATATATATTTTCGAAATTTGTATATATGTTTTTAGAAATAGAAATAGTTTTATTTTAAATAGTGACTACCATAATGTCAATACAAGACAAAAAAATAAACTCCATGAACCTTGTGCGAAATTAAAAATCACAAGTGAGTCTCCAAGATTTATAGGCCCGAAACTATTTAACCGCCTACCGGATGACATAAAACATCAGGAAAGAGAGCATTTATTTAAAAAAAAATTAAAAGTGTTTCTATCAGATAAATGTTATTATTCTGTATCAGAGTCTTTCTGTATTTAAAGCCCACTAATATACAGCAACTTAACATGAGCCTATATGTTCCGTTTCTTTTTTATTTTTTTTCTTTACTTTGTTTTGTTTACAAAGTTTATATTGTACCATACATTTTTCAGTATACTTTGTGTTCGTCTTATACAATTGTGTGTTTTACACTATATTTGACTCTTAGTATAAGCTTTTATATTATTTAACTATTGTGTAAAATAGTGTTTCAATGTTTTAATGACTTGTCTTATATCATGTACATGATCAAAAAGGACCAATAAATATTTGAATTTGAATTTGAATTTGAATTTGAAAATAATTATTTTTTTCGTTTAACTCGCTCTAACACAAAAATAGACAAATTGCGATGTGCAGTGAGTTTCCCCGAGTACTAAGGATGCGCAGTGGCTTTCCTCGAGTACTATGGATGCGCAGTGAGTTTCCTCGAGTACTATTAATGCGCAGTGGGTTTCCCCGAGCACCATGGATGCTCAGTGGATATCCTCGGGTACTATGGATGTGCAATGGATTTCCTCGGGCACTGTAGATGCGAAGTGGGTTTCCTCTTGTGCAATGGATGGGAAGTGGGTTTCCTTAAATGCAATGGATGTGCAGTGGGTTAGTATCTCAATGTTCTTAATTCCATGTCACAGGCATCAGCTAGTATTAAATATAAATATACTACACAGAAGAAAAGTAAAAAATAACCAACAAAAAAGAAGGGAAAAAAACATCAATTATTATAAAGCGACAATGATACTTTACGCTCGAATTATACACATAAGAACAACGTTAAAAAAAGGGCTTTTTGGTCCATCCGTTGTAAAGTGTGGGAGTCATCTTCTGTTACTAATTTTGAAAATGAATCCGTCACCCGTTTTGGTGAAAAATCTCGGGAACACATTAAAAATCAACCCTTATTTGGGGGTGACATTGGAATTGATATTAGTTTAAATACTAAGTTTCGACAGCTAAGTAGAAAAAGTAGTAAGACAAACCAAATCCACCCCTTCAACCCTCCTCGCCAGTCTCTAAGAAGATTGTAAGCTACTGTAACTATGATATAGTTATTTACATATTTTTAAAAAAACCAGAACACCTCATTGAGTTTCTGAATACATTCATACGCCTCCTAAAAGGGGTGGGTCTCACCTTCTCGGGGATATTGATCGGTTTTAATTACAAAAAAAATCCCAATACTCAGTTGGATGTTGTTTTTATCATATTAAGGTGATTTGGCCAATTCAAATCACTCCTGAATATTTCTTACCCCTCTAAAAAATGTTCCTTGGTATTTGTAGTAAAAAAAAAAAAAAATATTTAGTTACTTAAATAATTTTTGTTTGTAAGAATGGGAATCTTTTTTCATTTTATGGCCCCCTCAAATTCCAAATCTACCCTCTAAAGAGGGGGTTTAGGGTGTCAATATCCCTTTTAAAAAATGTTGCTTGGTATTTGTAGTAAAAAAATATTTAGTTATTTAAATAATTTTTGTTTGTAAGAATGGGAATCTTTTTTAATTTTATGGCCCCCTCTAATTCCAAATCTACCCACGAAAGGGGCGGGAGTAACTATTTTGGGACTTTAGTTTTTATTACAGCAGAAATCCTTCATTATCTCTTACATTTCTATCATACTAGATTTCCATCATAATAGAGTAACTTAGTGACTTCAAAAAGTATCTTAGTCGGGGGCAAAACCCCCAAGATATTTCTGAGATTAGTAATCTCTATGCCACATCCCCCTCCCGCCAAATGGGTAAATGATGCATTAATGTATATATTTTCATTAAGTATACAGGGATAATTTTTTTGAAATCATCATCAAGTTACTCTATTATGATAGAAATCGATGTAAGAGGTAATGAAGGATTTCTGTTGTAATAAAAACTAATCGAAAGCCCCAAAATAGTTACTCCCACCCCTTTCGTTAGAATTTGAGGGGGTCATAAAATGAAAAAGATTCTAATAAACAAAAAATTATTTAAATAACTAAACAATTTTTTACTATGAAAATCAAGCAACATATTTTAAAGGGGATATTGACACCCTACATCCCCTCCTTAGAGGGGTAAGAAATATTCAGGAGTGATCTGAATTGGTCAAGTCACCTTAATATGATAAAAAACATCCAACTGAGTATAAGGATTTTTTTCTAATTAAAACCGATCAATATCCCTGGGAAAGTGAGACCCTCCCCTTTTAGGCAGGAGGAGGCATATGAGTGTGCTCACAAGTAATCAGATTATTATATTCTGATAGAAGCAACTCAATGAGATGTTCTGGTTTTGTTAAAATACGAAAATAACTATGTAGTAGTTATAGTAGCTTACAACTTTCTTATGGGTGGTGAGGAAATGGCGAGGTGAGTTGAAGGGGTGAATTTGGTTTATATTACTTATTTTTCTACTTATTTGTCGAAACTTAGTATTTAGACTAATATCAATTCCAATGTCACCCCCAAATGAGTGTTGTTTTTTATTGTGTTCCCGAGATTTTTCGCCAAGACGGGTGACGGATTAGTAAAAAAAAGATGACTTCCACTCTTTACCACGGATGGGCCAAAAAAGCCCCTTTTTTAACATTGTTCTTTATCTTTTGAAAATATCAAAATAAAAGGAACAATTAAGTTGAATCTTGGCTAGAAATGACAATTCATCAACATATTATGAGATTACCTTGCATATGTGATCAAAATAAACAGACGAACAAAACACAATCGCTGTTGATTTATTTAAGTTTTATTAATTATTATAAAGTTCGTATTCTTCGTATAAATAAATTAGGTAATTAATTGTTACTTTTACATCAACTCCCATTATATTAAAAACAGGTTTGGGTAATTATTATTTCATAAAAATACATTGTCAATGTTCCAACCAAGCTTGTTTAGGTGCAGATGCACCGAAGCATGCGTCAAAGTACTTTGCCGCACGCTGTTATGGGAGAGGTGCGGTACTGTGACATTATTCACAGCTCCTCGGCAAACGTCAACTTTGCGTTTTCAAAATGTGAGTAAAAAAGCCTGATTTATATGTCGATCGTAGATCAAAGATATTTATGTATAAATACTAGACGAGCAATGGGGTTGTAAAAGACTGATTCTTTTTTATTTTTGTTATATCTGTCAAGTAAACAAATATTTTCTGTCAGTTCTTTTTACAAGAAAGTGTTTTCTATTATTTTGTAATATTAATTTTGTTTCGAATAGAATGTATACCATGCTTGATGATTTCTAACGAGAATGAAAAAAGTTGTTAATTTTTAGGATGGTTTAATCAGTCGAAAGTAGAAGGAAATATTTCCTTTAAGCCTTGAGTGAAATTTTATACTCATTCTCTTTGTGCTTTTAATCATTCTTGGCTTTGAAATGTAGCAAATCCTTGTTTATGATGGAGTATGCTCTAGGTAGGGCAGAGATACTAGACAAGATGTCTCATAAGGGAGGCTTCTTATAATATTCTAGCATGATTAGACTTAGATGATCAGTATACCGGGTGGCTCAGCCAATAGGGACACTCTTATAACTCTTGAACAGGCGAATGGATTTTTTTTTAATTTTTTGCCGTGATATGGGATGAAGTTTCCAATTATATGATGTAAACAACCAAAATGGCCGACTTCCGGTTTCTATGCAATTGATATGAAAATAATCATTTGAAGGCTAATAATAATCACAAAAATATACTACTACTTTTAACTTGGCTCTCAATTATTTTTTTTTTGCTTAAGAAGTATTGATTTTATTGTTCAATACGGTTAGGCCATTTTAACTAATCCACAATAATATCTCCTCAGGAAGGGACACTAGTGAAAAATGTTTCAGACAAAAGTTGTTCCGTTTAGAGGGGGACATCTTTTTTGGGTAAAACAATTTTCCACTTCCCACCCCCGACTAGCGGGGATAGAGCTAACTTTTGAATTTTTAATGGCACTCTCCACTTTTGATAACGTATTCTAATTCTACGGAAAAAATTACATAACTTTTGTACCAAACATATCCATACCTTATTAGTTAAAACCTTTTTATTAGAAACAAACTATTGGTGTAAAATTATAAAGATCAACGTCATAAATACTAAGTGGTTAATTGGCTGTTTGTATCATTCTCCTAGTGCTTCCCATGCTACCTTTCTGGAAGACTTTGTTGACATCTGTGTTTGCTAATATCAATAAGTGCTTACTTTAGGTGATTTTAACTTAGATTACTTATCCCTGAATTCTTATTATGCAACTAAAATAAAGAATATTTTCAACACTTACGGCATAACACAACTCATCACTGAACCAACTAGATGTACTAATAATACTGCAACACTTGTTGATTTAGTACTAACGAATACTAATGACGTTACTTCTATAGTGCATACATGTCCGAGAATAGCTGATCACTATATTATTTCTGTGAATTTTTCAAATAGGAACTTACCTGATATAAGAAACTCTAGAAAATATAGAAACGTAAATGAACAAAGTATTCTAAATATTAACCTGGATCCACTTTCTTATCAATGGCCACTAAACTCTCTGGACATCGATAATATTTATGATGAAATTTCGAATATCTGTAAAAATGTAGTGAATAAATTTGCTCCGATACAAAGTTTCACAGTTACAAACAAACTGCCATGGTTCGATCAGGAAGTGTTCAATAGAATGAAAGATAGAGACAGAGCGTATAAAGAATTTAAACGATGCACTAATAATGAAAGAAATGACCACTGGCAGCATTATAAAACATTACGAAATGCTGTTGTTAATCTTTTAAAAGAAAAAAAAACTAAATACTACCATGATAAAATTGATAGAAATATAAACAACCCAAAAAATATGTGGAAAACTTTAAAAAAACTAGTGAATATGAATGAGAATCCGGAAATAAACTGTGTTCAGTTTGAAATTAATGAAGAATTGAAAATATTTCGGGACAGCATGGACATAGCGGAAAATTTTAATAGATATTTCATTGACAGTATTAATCAGATAGTGTTGAGTATTGATGTAGATATTGCCTGGCCAAATGTAAACTATAATTTATATTTGGAATTTAGTGAATTCATACCTTTAACATTGCAAGATTTAGTTGAATTGGTCAGATCTTTGGAGGCTAAATTTGACTTATATGAAATTTTAAATGCCAAATTTATAAAAGAAATTATTGGTTCAATAGGTCATGTTATTTTGCACTTTGTAAATACTTCTCTTCAATATGGTAGATTTCCCAATAACCTAAAAACTAGCACGGTACACCCTATCCAGAAAGTTGCAAATACAATTAAAGCATCTGAATTCAGACCTATCAATACTTTGCCTACGCCTGAAAAAATCCTAGAACTCGCTGTATACGATCAATTGCTTAGACATTTTGACAAAAATCATATCTTAATAAGTAACCAATCAGGCTTTAGACAGAAACATTCGTGTCAAGCAGCATTGCAACTAACATTAACAAAATTTAAAAACTTTGTTGATCTTGATAACTATGTAGTAGCTGTGTTTCTAGACTTACGTAGAGCATTTGAAACTATTGACCGTGATATCCTTATAAAAAAATTAAAAGTCTATGGTATCCAAGGTAATGTATTAAATTGGATTAGAGAATATTTGTCAGACAGAAAACAGGTAGTAAAAATGCAGGATTCATTTTCTAGTGAAATGTATAGTAAACATGGAGTACCACAAGGCAGTATTTTGGGTCCGCTTTTATTTATTATATATATTAATGATATCAACTTATTTATAGATTGTGATCTTATTAACCTATTCGCTGATGATACATTGTTAGTTTGCAAGGGTCAAAATTTGATGGAAACAATAGACAACATGAATTTTGTCTTGGCTAAAGTGAACAATTATCTTAATGTAAATAAATTGAAATTGAATGTAGATAAAACCAAGGCAATGATATTAACAACTAAATTCAGATATAGTAAAATTGATATGAACTTTTATAACTTAACAAGTAATGGTAAACATATCGAGTTTGTGACTGAAATGAAATAATTAGGGTTCAAAATTGACAATACATTAACATTCAATAGTCATTTCCATTACATATATAAAAAGATTGTTACAAAATTGTACTTTATCTCTAGAATCTCGCATCATATATCAATTGCAACAAAAATTACAGTATATAACACCATTATTAAGCCACATTTTGACTACTGTGGATCTATAATTTATCTTTTTGACACAAATAAAATTTCCCAACTACAAAAATTACGGAGTATGAGAATAATCCTTAAATGCAATAGGTTCACTCCAATTAATACCATGCTGTCGACTCTTGAATGGCTAAATGTGTCAGACAAATTGTACCTAAGTGCAATGATTTTTATATATAAAATTGTGAACAAACTACAACCCAGTTACTTTAATGAATTCATTACATTTAATCATGAAATCCATGACCATCTTACAAGATCAAGGGATAATCTTCATTTAAATCAAATGCATAAAAAAAGTCCATGAATTCTTTGTTCTTCAAAGGGATTGATCGATTTAACAAACTACCTCTTGAAATTAAAAACAGCCCTTCAGTTAAACTGTTCAAATATAAGTTGATTAAGCACATTAGAGAACTTTGATAGTATTATTATTTATTAATTAAAATCTTAGTAAACTGTTATAGCATTTTTATATCTTTAGATTTTGTATTTCTTATACTTGTATATTTTGATTTTAATGTTCCAATTACATATATACTTTAGTCATTCTGTGTTAATAGCAATAGTAATTAATGTATTTTAGTTTCTGACAAAAGCTGTTTAGTTCAGAGAGGGACATCTTTTGTTTGAAAAATTTTCCAAAAATGCCCTAGTTCAGAGATGCTCGCCTGCAGGTTTTTGAAAATTCGAAAATTACACCCCCATCTCCGCTGATCAGAGTGGGGTAGAAAAAAATGTTTGGTACGAAAGTTATGTAATTTTTTTCGTAGAATCAGAAAACACGATCAAAAGTAGAGAATGCCATTAAAAATACAAAAGTTAGCCCCCCCCCGCTCATCAGGAGTGGTAGGTGGATAATTGTTCTACCCAAAAGATGTCCCCCTCTGAACGGAACAACTTTTGTCTGAAACATTTTTCACTGATATCCCTTCCTGAGGAGATATTACTGTGGATGAATTAAAATGGCCTAACCATAATGTCTAATAAAATCAATACTTCTTAAACAAAAAAAATAATCCCAATTGGACCTTGAAATCATTTTTACACACGACAATTATGTTAGTGTTAAATAATATAGATTTATTTGGTAGGTATCACTCGAGGGGTTGATATAAAAACAGCACCCTCAAAAATTAAATTATTTTTTTTTATATACTAAATGACGTAACAGGATTGTAAAAAATAAAGCTATTTTATATCCAAGTCTCCTATTAATTTCAATTAATTATTTTTAATAGTTTTGAAAAAAATTAATTTTGAAGTTGAGAGTTGTTACCTCCATAACTCTGGTAATATAGGGGATAGAGGTTTATTATATATTTTATTGAGCATTCCTAGTCATAAGCAACATTCATGTGCATGAATAGCCCAATAAGCCGCTGGGCCGAATTCCATATACTTAACCGGCGAGAACCTTTTTAAATGGGACAATCTGTATACTTTTGCATATTTGGATGCTGCTGGTCGAAATACATATGATCTGACACCCAAATATTATTTTGATTTCCAAGAAATATAGATTTTTTAATTTTTAGTTTTAATCATAGAAGTAGAAATATTATTTCTTTGCTTAATGTCCCACAGATACTAACATTAAACACGATTATTCTTCATTAAGTTCAATGATATTGGTTTTTCAACGAAAACAATTTTCCTATGGGACAAACTGTTTTTTAATTAGATCTATAAATTACGAAGAAAATGATATGCATAATGTCTACTTTCTCTTTGTACTAAATTTATAATTAGATAAATAATAATAATAATAATATATTTTTTTAAATTTGAAAATCAAAATAATATTTGAGGGTCAGATCATATGTATTTTGCCCAGCAGGGTCCAAATATCCAAACATGCAAAAATATATAGGTTGTCCCATTTAAAAATTTGATTTCCATGTAAATTGCATGGAAGCCGGGAGTCGGCCATTTTGATTCCTTATATCATATAATTGGAAATTTCATCCCATATCACTACACTAAATTTGAACAAAATCCATTCGCCCATCCAAAAGTTACAAGAGTGTCCCTTTCGGCTAAGCTACCCGATATAGAAAGAACCGTTAATTTCTTGTTTTTCATATTGAATATTGGATATTAAATGTATGAAAGAAGTTGACAAATTTCTCGTGGGGGGGGACTTCTTGTTGATATACGTGATCAAACTTGGTATATGAAAATAATTTGAAAGTTATCTACTAAATACCCACAATAATGTTTGGTAATTAAAATGGTGTATTGTCAAACAAATTTCACATATTTCTAAGAGATGCCAGCAGTTCAGGGTATTTAGACTATTGCTGCTATTCAATCAAACCTTGATGAAATAAATGAATTAATACGGAAGCGCCTTATTTGTATTCATATGTGTATAAAAAAATACTAAATATATATTGCGTAAAATTTTAAAACAAACAGCTCTAACTGAAATATTCATTTTGTAAGTAGTTATTTTGTGTACTTATAGTGTAATACAAACATTATCATATCTATAGTAATTAACAATTAATAACATACGCGCTGCATTATTACACCTTTAAAATTATAATAAATTTACCAATAAATTAATGTCGCATTCATAATGTAATATTTTATTTCACACTATTATTTGCTTAACATTTATTACCTGCGGAAGACTATTTGTTAAGTAAGATTTAATTAAGAAGAAACGAAACTTTAAATCTAATTGCGTTATGTGTCAAGAGTCGGAATTTTTCATGTTTTATACTATTTATAATATGAAAAAGAAATTCCACTCTCACTCATCACTAAATGTACCAGCCACCTGGTGATAAAGAATTGAAAGGATAAGCTAAAATTGACCCCAATATATAACAAAAAATTTAACTATATATTTTTTTATATTTCTCATTATTTTAGTAAAATACAGGACACTAACTTAATGCTACAATAAATTAAAAGTAAAAATGACTACATTTTCTTCATGAGAAAAATCGACAAACTGAGGTCAAATTTGGAAAATTGTACCTACCCTTTTTTTACTATAATATCGAGTTTTTTTAGACATGAGCGTATTTTTTTAGCATATTGATGTTTTTACATGTTGTTCTTCAGACGTCAACAAATATAAAAATACAATCATTAAACTGCTAAAAAAATGTCCTCATGTCTAAAAAAACTCGATATAGTAAAAAAAGGATACAATTTTCCAAAAAAAGCCATTTCGACTTCAGTTTGTCGATTTTTCTCGTGAAGAAAACGGAGTCATTTTTACTTTTAATTTATTGTAGCGTTAAGTTAGTGTCCTGTATTTTACTAAAATAATGAGAAATTAAAAAAAATATAGTTAAATTTTTTGTAATATTGGGGTCAATTTTCTTAGCTTATCGATACCCATCCTTCAGCCTGGATATTTTATTTAAGTCTAGGCGCAAGATAAGAATTCTTTCTTATCTTTTCAAAGTCGCCACCTAAGATGGTAAAATCGCCTCTCCTTAAATACTGAAATATTTTGTTCTTAATAACGGTTCGACTTTGAAAAAATGTTGAGACACGTCAATTTTATTTCACTTTCTTAAATACTTTAACATTTTTTTTATTACACAAGATGTTCTTTTGAGTTTTTCGCAAAATGTTGTTCATTTTATATGAAATATATGGTATACCTAAAGTTCATAGTATGATAAGGAGAAGACAATGTGCACACGCTCCAGTTGAGCTGTTTTTTTTTAAAACACTCCTCTATGCAAAGAACTTAACCGTTTTCTTTTAATTCAGTGCGAGGATGCTACTATCTCTGATTCACCTCATAAGTTCAGGAAACAGTTTTTCGGAATTGCTAATTAATTGAATGATATTAATGCCCCACAAGGCCGGGATCGAGGTGGCACTGGACAGGATACCTCAAGAGATCCGAAACAATAGCATGTTGATGGAAGGAGTCACTGTACTGCTTGCCGGAGATGTCAAAGAGACGTTGCCAGTCGCACCAAGAGGAATCTATGCTGATGATGTTAAGACTTGCTTGAAGTCATCCTATCGGGGGCTTGCTCTCAAGTAAATATTAATACTTAATTTGGAAGGCGGCAAAATAAAAGATAAGGAGAGGCAAAATAAAAATACTCGACAGTTTGTGCCATTTACTGAGTGACATAAACTCTTTAATTGACAACATCTCTCCCATTGAAGAATTAGTCCATAAATCTGCGTACAATATTCACACTCGAAGACGGTAAAGCTGAGAAAATCAACAATCGTCTTTTGGAAAGGAAATAAGGTACGATTCAATAGATGCTGCAGCACAGATCGAAGACGTCGTACACTACCCAGTAGAGTTGCTGCACCCTCTCATTCCTCTAGTCCTTCTTCCACATACCTTTGAAGATAGATGCATCAGTAATACGTCTAAGAAATTTGCATTCTTTCAAATGTGAGATGGAACAAGGGTGCAAATAAAAGCTAGGCACAAGAATTCAATACTATCTTAACTGATTGCAGACAGGAAGAAAGAATTTTATAATTTGAATTCCTGTGATTTTTTAAAATTTTCCATTGAGTTGAAAAGATTGCAGTTGCCATTAAAATATGTTTTGTAATGACAGTTAATAAAGCTTATGGTCAGTCTTTGAAAGAAGGATTTGAGATATGACTGTTTCGTCCATGTTCAGCTTTATGTAGGATGTTCCAGAGTAAATTCACCTAACACTTTGCATATTTTCGGGCCAGGAAGAATAACAGAATACAAAGCGAGTACAAAGAAATACTGTAATTCTCGCTCACTAAAACCTTAAATATTGCTACTTTGCTAATTGGTAATTTTTAAATCAGGTAAGGCATTAAAATCAAACTGTTACAGACTCATCACTCATTAAAAATTTTGCAAAAATTTTTGAAAAATACTGAAAATTAGATTATTAACATACTTTAATAAAAATAATATAATATCTCAAAAGAAATTTGGTTTCAGAGAAAATATATCCACTGAGCGTGCGATATTTGACCTAATAAATCACATTAACCAAAATTTCAATGCAAGTAAAAAAAATATAGCCATATTTCTCGATATAGCTAAGGCGTTTGATATGGTTTCTCACGAACTTTTAATTAAAAAACTTGAGCAAATAAGAATTGGTGGAGCCTTGTGGGAATTATTCAGTAATTACCTCAATAACAGCCATCAATATGTAAAAATTAATGATGTGCTCAGTGATAAAAAAAATATTAAGATGGGTGTCCCCCAGGGCACAGTGTTGGGCCCGATTCTCTTTCTTATATACATAAATGAGCCTTTCAGACCTAAACTGTAAGTTAATATCCTGTGCAGATGACACTGTTCTTTATTTCAAGATAACAATTGGACTGGCGCATATAAGAAAGCGGATATGGAACTTAACCAATTAAAAATTTTCTTAAATAGTAACCTGCTCACTCTCAATATTGATAAGATCAAATTCATTACCTTTTCCATAACATGCGCTACTCTTCCTAATCAAAATTTTATTAAGATGCATTGATCTAGTTATAAAAGCGTCGACGATTGCATACGATGGAAACATATTGAAAGAACAATTGAAATTAAATATCTAGGAATTATTATAGATCATCCTTAAGTGAAAGGAACATATTCAATATCTAACTTCGCTTTTTCATAGATTTTATATCCTGAGAGGTATAGTGAATAAGAAAACAATTACACTTCTTTGTAACACCTTAGCAGAATCGATTTTGCAATATGGAATGATTGTCTGGAGAGGAAGTATGATAGTCACCTAACAACTTTACGAAGGGTATCGATAAGGCCCTTATTTGGTCCCAGTTGAGCACAAATGAGAAGCACTTTGATTCTTACATAAGATTTTACGTTCTCACACTACATATTTAAAAAAATCTTTTCAATAGCCTCTTGTACTCGGTGTAAAACAACCAACACAAAAAAATGGAGAATTTCACGTATTTTAGATCTTTGTCGATGGTAAATATTAGAACTACGTAAAATGAATATTGTTCGTCGTATCCTCAAGTGTTGAAGTTTGGAAAAGTAGTAATGTTTTTATCTTGCTTCGTATATTAAAAAGAAGTGTTGTTGTTTTTGTGGCCAAAAAAGGGCCTTGTCCATAGCCCTCCTTTGTCAAAACAAAATCTTAAAAATAATGTTTAATTTGAATTTTAGATTTCCAGCTAATGAAATATATCAATTAAATAATATTTGAAGTCTAACAAATTTATATGTTACTGCTTGTTTAATAGCAGTCCATTATTATTTTCCATGCTCAAAAAAATTTTCTTTCTGATCATAATTACCTTACTAGATCCAATATGGACAGACAGTTGAAAACACCAAAATGTTGTAATGATATTTCTCAAAGATTCGTCATATATTTTGGATCAAAACTGTATAACAATATCCCGCAAAATATAAAAATATTTACTAAAGACGCTTCAAGAAAAGTTAAAAATAGGTTTTTGAACACCAAGACATGTTTTGCTAAGTCCAGACGAATGCGTGAGTTTCATTCTCTACCAGTTGTTGCTTCATTCAATTAATACTATTTTTCACATTTTATTTTTTTTTTAATTTTGTATAAGTATTCTATTATTTATTACTTGTTTATTTTATTTGTATCAATTTCCGTTGTACATTACAACAGTATTAAGATTTCCCTGGCAAGCAGAAGTTGTTCACAACCCAGCTGCTAGGTTCTCAAAATTGCCATGTTTATGTTTTATGTTTATTTATCAGCGCACTTTTCGTATATAAAGTTGTCATCATCTGAGACATTAACCTCAGATAAATTCGCTTTGTTGCAGTGTTTGGGCATTTTGTAAAACTTATTTCAATATCAAAGTGATCCTTCAGATCAAATTATCTGAAGAAAAAGTTAACAGGTTCATCCGATTATCCTGGAGGTATGCTACCATATGTAAAAAATCGAATAATCATGCATTCCTAGAAGAGCAGAGTAACGCAATATGACATTTGAGTAGGTTGTTCACTTTGAAAACTAAAAATACCTTACAGCTAATTTTATGCCTATTTAATATTCTTATTTTAAATTTCAGCTGAAGATTGTTTGGATAATTTATTTTACCGTTATTATTTGGCTATAATACGACAACTTATAGCATGTGTCATGGTATTCGTCCGATTACTGAATTGAACTCCTTAGCTGTGTAAACAATTTTTTTTTGTTTATAAACACCTACTAGGCCGGTACTCTTATTTATAAATCTTGAGAGGATAGATAATTATGTATTTTATAAATAACACATTGTATACGAAAGTGAGCATTAGAATATTAATAATCAATACTTGATGTTGGTTGAAAACAAATTACAATATCTATTTAGACAACAAAGCTGTGATTTGCTAACAATATTTTTGGCAACGTATTTTTACTAGTCATCATGAGGCGGGGTAAGTACACAATTAAATATTAATCGATTGTGTGACGATAAAATGGGAAATAAATATTCATGGACATATACATGATTGTTACTCAGATACAAACATTTAGTTAATTATTCCGAAGATTAATTAACTTTGAGATCTCCGTATTTAGAAACTTTAACAAGAATGCGTTTAAGAATAAGTTGGTGAAAATAGTGCTTATCATTAATTTTGTGAGAATTTACGATGTTCGTATTCCCAGATACAACAAGCCCCCCCCTCCTTATGGGGGATCTATTGGGTATAGAGTTTACGAGGGGTTCCACGGTGGGCCAGAATCCGAAAAAGCTGGCCATAATTCAAAAAATGGAGTAATGGTTTTGAAAATTTTCACTTTTTTTCAAATTTTTCGAGGTCACTGATTGCGAATTCGGTAATAGTTTTTTCAAGAACAATATGGCGGCTCCAATATGGCGACATTTGAGAAAAGTTAGTCATTTCAATTGAAAATTGGCATTCATGGGTTTTCGAGACCGCTGATTACGAATTTGGTAATAGTTTTGTCAAAAGCAAAATGGCGGCTCCCTTATGGCGACAAACATTTCAAAAAGTTAATCATTTCAATTGGAAATTGGTATTCGGGTGTTTTCGTGGTCGCCGATTACGAATTTCAATTCAAAATTAAAAAATTGAATTAATTAATTAATTTAAATTCAATTTTACATACTCATAGGCATTTTATATTCCAACCAAAAAATAAATAATTTTTCAAAAAACTATTTTTGACATAACAAAACGCATTAATTTTAAAAAAAGTTGTTTATAACACATAAATATTATGGATTGTTACGTTTAAATGGAATTTTTAAATAGATATATGCTAAAACAGCACTATAAATCAAAGTTAACGCGTCGCTGTGTCGGAAAAACGATCACAAAAACAAGAGTGGCACCTAGAGGCAGCCAATTTTTACATATTTTTTTACAAGAATGTTCAACGAACAACTTAAAAAAACTGAACGAGTGTGAACGGGTCATAAACTTTTTTTTTGATAATATATATTCTATGAAAAAACCACCTTCTATTGAATGAAATTTTTACAAATTAAGAATTACGAGATTTCACCTTCGACATTTCATTATACATACTTTGCGGAGGAGAATCCATTTTAATGTTTTGTAATGTCACTATTTTCTAAATTTTCACAGCCCTTTCTGTTGACTACAACAACACGCGGAAACAAACGGCTAGGTGCGCTTCTTGTGATGGTCACATGCGGAAAGAAGTTACAAAGAGCTCGGGGGATGCCGGCTCCTAAGGACTGGTTTATATTATACCTGTGGTCGCCTACTAAACGTTCTGAAAAAAAAAAAGTCCTAAATTCGAAAATCGATTTTTCGATATTTGGCCAGCTTTTTCGGATTCTGGCCCACTGTGGGCCCGTTAGGCGCTTGTTAGTCCACCGGGAAACGGGAATTTCCCGGTAGGCCCTCTATAAAGTGATTAATTTTTTTTTCTGCCCCCTCCGCTTATCAATTCAATTTTTATTTTCGATGAAAAAATTTTTTTATGGCTTTCCCCACTCACCAATTTTCATTTTTTAGAAAAAAGAAAGCGGAGCATGTCAAGCCCAGCGGTTACATGGCGGGGGGGTCTGGATACAACTAAAGTCTCAGTACAAATTACTAAAAATATTAAAATGTATTAAAAATATTACCATTATATGTAATGAAAAATACCAAACATTAAATTCCTTTTATTTTTTCTAATAATAGTTCAGTCAGTATATACGGCAGTCACCCGACGTCAGCGAGCTTTCGGGGCCTTGATGGGGGGATCTTTGGTGAGTGTATTGGTAAGTTATCGCGTTGTGCAACCGGGGATTGCCGCCATCTTGAAAAGAGTGTTAGGAACCGTTTTTTTCAAATAGTTCGGCTTCTGTTGAGGCTACGTAAAAAAGAAAATGGCATTTTAAAGAGCGTAAAATTCTCTTTGTTAACTTTGTCGCAAGTTTGACGCTGAAGTTTTGACATAAAACGGCGCATTTCATTCCAGCTTTGAGGCAACCACAAGCTAGTTGTTTTCTTTGGGTTTACAGGCTATTGATTTTAGAAGTTCGTCGAGTACAGCTTTCCCTGTGATGGTTTTCGGTTCTAGCCCACAATTTTTTCTGGTCCATCCCCATCTCCGGATCATGAAAGTTTCCAAGCCACGTTTGCACTCCTGAAAGCATTTTTCCGAGCCGCATCCGATGTCGGTGGAAGTGATGCAAGGTTCGTTTTTGATTTTGTTGTTGCTTTTGTAAAATGTTTGTGATGTAGCAAATTTAACTTTTCTTGTGCTTCGTTTTCTTTGTACAAAACAAGAGAGAATGTTTCTCCTGCAGTAGTGAGGAGTGCAGGGAAAACTTTCTTTCCTTTAAATATTTTCAGGGACCTTCCAAATTATTGTTGTTTTTCAAAGTGGTAATGAATTTCAATTTGCTAAATCCAAAACAGAGGAAGTCATATCGAGGGCTTGATGTTGAGTACAGTTTCTCTCAATTTTTCCTTTTGCGCATTTTTTTGAAAAACACGTTTATGTTTATATGATTAGGATTGTAGGTAAAATATCGAGGACGCTTCACAATTCATTAAAACAAATGCAGACCGTAGATAAATGTGAAATTTTTAATATGTTGTCATGTGGTGGGTATATTTAAAAAACTTGTATGTTAGGAAAATTTAATTTAGGAATATTAAAATTTAGAGAGTCAGCTGAGTCAGCTGCGTCAAAATCATTGGGTAACACTTTAAAAAATAATGTTTGTACTGTTTCCAAGATACGTACATCATAATATAACTGGGCCTTCAAATAAGTGGTGCATACATATTCAACTTTCAATCAGAAAATTGATAAGGAATTTATAACATATCAGTGCGAGTAAACTCATACCTCGCACGAGCTATGAACACGGGGGTTTAAATTCTTCAGAAACAATATTAGGTGTATATCATGTGATTAGTAAAGAATAGTTTGGTGTCAAATATTACATCGAGGTCACCAGATGTTATAGGTCTCTGAAATATGACATTATCCAAACGGTAGTCTCAAATAATTGGTAATATTTTTCAAGAAGAAGATAACCTTTACTAGGTTTCAAGAGTACTGGCGCATAGTAAACTAGTTTACTATGCGCCAGTTTTTCATTTTAATAAGATAAACTTGAAGTTGAAAGCAGTCATTGATATTATTTGTAACTGAAAATTTTTAGTTCGTCAGCATAACACAGGCAAAACAATTCAATGTCACCCTTTACGTCATTAATAAATATGTTAGAACATAAGGGCTTCAAAACGGGTTCCTGTGGAACTTCAGTGGTGGAAACAAATTCGGTCGACTTGAAACCATTCAGGACAAAATACTGAATTCTATTTACTAAATAACAAAAAAGAGGCAAGGATGGTTATGAATATATGTATTTAACAGTGTTAATCCTAAAGGTTTTTTAATCGTGTATTTAACGTTGGCCCATTTACTCACCTAAGGTCAATCACCGATGGCAGGAGATGAGCTACCTTCGGCCTGAAAAATTTGTCTCTTCTCGTGACAGTGGTATTTCTTTACTTGCCTTGATCTAATAGACAAAGGAGGAAGGGTAGTACATCCACTATGCAATCCTCGCTTAATACTGCATAGCTCTTGCGTATACGCTGATATAAAAGCCTTAAGATAGCAGGGAAAAGTAATTGTCTTTTCTTGGGTGTCACTATTTAAGTACTAACCACAACTAACGTTGCTTAATTTCTCAAATCGAGGTACAAGTATGTTCAAGAAGGATCTGCGTTCGCTCTTACTCAAGGTTTATTTGATAAGACAATTATAAGTTGACACATATCTAAATTGCTTCCTATACCCAAATCACATAGAACTGGCCTTGAAGACGTATATTGAGGGTAGTTACGTAACACTTAACACAATTCCCGATATGTAATGAATAAAATAATCCAACTACTCTACTTTTATGACCACTGGAACATAACATAAAGTAATAATTCTCTTCTTATGTGAATTAGTATTTCAGAACAAAAAGTTCAACATATTTGAAAGCCAAAAGGATGCCTTATTTCATTTTGATTACTCCTTCAATTTAGTTTCTAGTAAATTCTAAAGCGGATTTTAAAACCCATCTTCATCGGAATTTGCTATAATTTGCAAACTACAAATTATAAAAAAAATATAGAAAATAACGTTACTACTTCTTAATTATTGGCATATAATACAGGACGTAGAATGTGAGTGCATATTTTGAACATTTTTTTTACTTGCCAATATTTGGCTAACTGTGAAATAATAATGGAAAGAAGTTGCTAAATAATCTTTTTATGTGATTGACATTCCAATTAAATTTTAACGATCCATGTATAATCGAAGGCTGTACAGTTAAAAATTAATCCTTACAATTAATTTTAATATTAACTGTTCCCAACTAATGTACCCGTTGAACTTGGGTAAGGTGTTAAAAGAACAATAAGTCAAACTTCCTCTTTTTACCTCTAAAATGTGATAGGTACCTTTACAAAAGGATTATGAAAATAAACAGTAAACACAACAAGAATAAACGGCTCTACACGATAGAATTTGTCGGGTTCAAACTGTAAGAATTCCTGTAGATTGAGTCATGTGGCATAACGGGCACCGTGCAAAATAGACTTAACAAGTTGTATCGTGTGCGGACCATTTATGTGTTCATCTGTATACTGGGCTCAACAATGACATATTTACAGTGGATTTCCATGAAGAAACTGATAAACACCATATGTAGTAGACAACCCCCAAACCTAAAGCCAAAATTATCCGGAAGGGCATTACACATTTGGAAAAACGTAGATATACAACCACACCCACCGACACTGACAGTGATAGGGCTGGGGCTCGAACCCAGTACGCAATAGATAGCGCGATTAATATAGTATGTTTATGTATGTTTAATAGTACACCTTAGTTAACATTTCGGCCAAGTTTCAAAACTTTATAAGTCACTACCCTCCGATTTTCTCTGAACCAATCCAACAATATTAAAAGGCATGGAAGAAAACTGTTAAAAATACTGGTTTAAAACGGCTGGAGTTATTTCAATCTAAGTGGGAATATTCAGTCAAACTTTATGGGTGGTGTTCGAATCATTCGTATATCAGATATTATTGAAATAGTCCTTGTTTTCATTAAGAGAAGTCCATGGTTCTACAAAAAAAAACCATTCGATTGCCTTGCAAATTTCTGAAAGGAACTTCTTAAGGCATCTTAAAAATTGTTTTCGTACTACTAGCTTTGCAAGTGTCATTGTTTGACGACTGTCAGTATTATGAAAGTGATACTTGCAGTCCCCGGAAAAACAAAACTTACTTTTATGCCCTAGGGCAAAAAGTAACTTTTTTGACCTGGGACAGAAAAGCAATATAATAAAAAAGTTAAACAATAATGAAATTCCGACACCAACGATGCACACGCATTTTTGTCTGCCCTCTGAATGTCGATACTATCATCATAATCCAAGTTTTTATTGCAAAAACTCTCATAAATAACTTGAATGTCGGAAATTATTATGAAGTTATGAAATTGACAAATTACTGACAGTAACCATAGCAACTAGAAAGCGTTCATAGCAAACACTCCAATTGAAGTCTAAGCCAACTAATAAGTGAGTTAGACAAATCTCGGAATACAAATTTATAATTTTGAATGAATTTTCCTAAAAATTGTAATATTGCTAGTAGTACGAAAAACGTCGTATGCACCTCGGCTTGTGCCGTGTATTTACAGGTCTCGAACACTTGCAAACCTCAGCCCTACGGGCTTCGGTGCGCAACCTATAAAATACACTTACAAGCCTTGGTACATAAATAATTATTGTATTTCTAGAAAATTTAGACCATGCAGAAGCTATATGATGGCGATAAACCAGTTCGTATGACATTCTGCAGAGAATTCTTGCAAATTCTGATCGAAGATTCAAATGCGCTAAACTGCTTGATAATGTCTGATGAATCTCACGTTAGTTTAAGTGGTTACCTCGACAAACAAATTACTGGATACTGGTTGTCGGAGAATCCTCAACAAATTCGTCAGAAACCACTAGATGATTGGAAAGTGACCGCTTGATGTGGAGTGTCAGTTTTTGGAATCGTTGGGCCTTACTTTTTTGAAGAATATAATCAAACAGTCACTATTAATTCAAATCATCATATGGATCATATGGATCATATGGATCATCATATGTTCAAATCATCATATGGATCATATGGATCATATGGATCATCATATGTTAGAAATTTTTTTAAGGGTGGAATTGCAAAATCTGGCAGTTTAGTTTCAACAGTATAGTGCGATGGCCCAGTCAATAAAACATAGCCTTACTATTTTAAGGAGAATGTTTTCTAACAAATTGATTTCGAATTATGGAGTCATAAATTGGCTTATCAGTATGCAACTTCTTTTTATGTGGATATCTCAAGTGGAAAATATAGGAAAGTATACGAAAGTCGACCCCGGAATATTCAGGAATCAGAATTTTTCCAAAAACTGAAGGTATCATCGAAGAGCTTCTAGTTAGACTTGTGTAGAATTTCAGAAATAGATTAGCACATTGTTTAGAAGCTAACGGATATGGTTTAAAAGCCATTATTTTTAACAAATAAAACTGCATAAAATTAAGATAATTTTTTTTTATGCGGCATCGACAGCTTAGGTCATTATCTGCCTGGGCGTAGATAATGTACATTGACACAGTACAGTTACAGGTACAGAAATAAATATAAATTAGGTAGGTATATCATATTTTGTAAATAGGTTAGCTTTTCTTATAAACTCTAATACGCGGTCTATGTACATGCTGTTATTACCTAAGCATTCTACTAATGATCTTGGCATGTGTAAATTTTGCCTAACATTTTCTAAATCGTTGCATTCAAGGAGCAGATGTTTGACTGTGATGACAGTTCCACAGGTAGGACATTGAGGTGGTCTTTCACCTCTTAACAAATCGAATGAGCTTATATGAGTGTGACCAATTCGAAGAAGAGTGAGCACTACCTGCTCTCTCCTTGTTAGCTTTCTAGGGGGTATCCATTTGTTTACTGTTTGTTTCACTGCCCGTAGTTTACTTATTGTGGTATCCCACTCTGCCTGCCACGCATTAGTAGTCTTGGAGGTAAAAGCATGCCTCAGGTCAGTGTTTATTATTGGTATACCGCTCTCGGTATATTCATGTTCTGCTGCCTGACGGGCAGCCATATCAACCATCTCATTACCATGGATTCCCACATGTCCTGGTGATCAAACAAAAACCACATGCTTACCGATGTTAGTCATCCAGGCTAATAATGAATGGACATTTTGGACCTGCGGATCTCGTGGGAAGACATTCTCTATCGCTTGAATGCAACTCAACGAATCTGTACAAATTAAAAATTGATCATATACTGACATCTCGCAGTATCTAAGTGCCATCCATATAGCATACAATTCTGCCGTATAAATACTAGCAGTAGGTGGTAGTGTCCAGGAGTAAGTCTCTTCTAAAGCTAGGAAGGCGCAGCCCACTCCATAATCAGTTTTTGAGCCATCAGTATAAACTTTCAGTGCATTTGGATACTCATCTATGACTGCGCGAAACATTTGGAGAAGGATTATGTTGTTTACCTCGCCTTTCTTGTACTTAGTGAGATCTATTCTTACTGACGGTGGTGTTAGTTCCCACGGCGCTATCTCACAATTGCCCAGACGTAAGACTTCGGGGAGTTCAATGTCATATTTTTCTAAGAGTTCCTTTGCACGAATCCTCAGTGGACGTGTGATGGTAGGTCTTCTCTCGTAGATATCATCTAATTCTGTATCAAGAATTATGGAATGGAGAGGGTGATCTGGGAGAGCCCAGATTTTAGTAACGTAATTTAGTAGCAGGCGGTCTCTTCTAAATTTCAATGGTGGAAACCCCGCTTCTACTGACTCCATTGGGCTAGTTCTGAAAGCACCACTTGCTAATCTGAGACCCATGCAGTGTATGGAGTCTAAGACTCTAAGTCGGGATCTGCGAGCCGAAGAGTATATATATGACAGCAGTAATCTAGTTTTGACAGTGCGAAAGATGAGTATAACTTCAGTAACACCTCTCTATTTGCACCCCAGTTGATACTTGAGACAGAGCGTATCAAGTTCAAAACCCTCTTTGTTCTTTTTGCTAAGTCAGTTATGTGAGGACCCCAAGTGAGCTTAGTATCGAAGGTACACCCAAGATTCGGATTGTATTACTGACTTTTATACGATTATCATTTACATACAACTGAGGTTCGTTGTGAGGCCTTCTTAAGCGACAAAAATATATACACTCGGTCTTCGACACAGAGAATTTAAAGCCTAGGCATATTTTTGGTTTTATTTCGGTCTTTATTAATCCTCTTATAGCCTTATCGAAATATGTCATACCAGTTGCTCAACCCATTATTGTCATTTAAATTGGTAAGTAAACAGTTATTGCCATTGCAAATTACTATTTTTACACGATTTATCCAAAAAAATGGTTTAAATTTTTTTAAAGTATTTGGTAAATAGGTCGTCTCGAAAGACATATTCTATTATCCACATATCGGTTTCGAGCTTATTAGCTCTCATCAACTCGAAATAGACTGAACGTGCAGAAGAGGATTACCATTAAACTTGTGAACGGTGGGCTACAGTAAGTCAACGATTTTTTAAGTGCTACTTGGAAAGTCACTGACTTTATTGTAAGTGACTTATTTATCACATTTAAATCAGAAAGCTAGAGAGAATATGTCTACAATTTCTCTTGCCGTATGAATTTTTTTTGAAAAACGAAAAACATACTGATTAGAGCATAAGAACTAAAATCGTAAACAACGAAATTCGTATACCTACGCTTGTAAAACGTTATGTAAATATTCTAGCAATATAATTGAATTAGATAATGTGACAATAATTTACAATCTTTATCACATCTGTACAGTATTATTAATATTGTTCTGTGCACGTTTGCTTAATAAAACTGTAATTGAGCCAGTTCAATCCTGGTGTTCACCGAACCAAATGGGTTTATAAGGAATTATTCTCCAGTCCCTTAACTGTCTGATAACTTTCCTGTAAATGTAGCGGGAATTCACTGTCGCGTAGGAAATAGCTTATTATACTCGAATAGATACTCAACGAAAATATGATTACGCAGTAACATTACTGAAATATTGTCAAAATAACTACTTTAATAAATATGCACTATTATTTGTATTTAAATAAACCTGTATTTTATCACTAACAAAATCTGACCAGTTTTATCATAGCAATTATTTAATAAACTTACAGTCAAGTTAATGTAATTTACAGAGTGATCCTAACTTATTGCTAAAGATTTTAAAAGACAATTCTTTGAGTCATTCTAAGCAAAAAGTTCATAAAGACACTTGTCATATTTCAAGCTACGTACAATTTCGAGAAATAGAATTTTTTTTTCCAAAAATCTCGAAAACAACAAAACGAATTTTAATATTTACAGAAAATTGACATTCACGGATACAATTTTCTAGTTAGTCGGAAATCATATGGAATAGCAGCATATAATTTTATAATAGAGCTTTATCACTGTATCATTCTGAGCAAGACTTAAAGCAAGAATTAGATACCATAAAAACAAAACCGCTGCCCAAGGAAGCACTACTTCCACATTCAGATTTTCCATCCAAGTATCTCACAACGAAAAAATTTTGTATGTGGAAATAATTGTTTATGGAACATTAATAATATAATATTTGAAATCCTCTACCCCAAAAACCCATAAAACGATACCCCACATCGGTAGCGGGGTGGGGGTGGTGATAGAGGTGGTAGTAGGGGTGGATGGAGTAAAAACATTTTGAGGTTTCTGGTTCTTTTACACACACTAAATCACAATTTTTTTTCATCCCCTTTAATAATGGGGTGGGGGTGGTAATGGGGGTAGCTAATGCCAAAATTTTTTTTGGCTTAGCTTCTCTTGTATATACTAAATACCAATTTTACGGACTCTTACCTGCTTGATTTACCTATTTTCCCAAAATTTACCCCAATTTACCCCCCAACCCTTCGACGAAACAAGATGAAAATATAATCTAGTTCTAGATCACGTTAAAGTACATATGTGTACCAAATTTCAAGTCAATATCTCAAACGGTTCCAGAGTAAACGTGCGCACAAAAAAGTTACAGACAGACCGACAGACAGACCGACCGACAGACCGACAGACAGACCGACAGGCAGACCGACAGACAGACCGACGGACCGACAGACAGAAATTTTTTTTCTCTCTCAAACTTAAAATCTCGACGTTTCGTGACATTCTAAGCCCATTTGAACAATAAAAATTTTAAAAAATTTTTTGTCGTTACTATACTTCCACTGGATGTGGAAGTAATAGTTCTTAACAACGGGTTTCGATAGGAAATTATAAAAACTTAATTAACAGAAAACAATCAAAACTAGCATACCACAAGATTTACCCATATATTAAAGGTAAAGAAGTTTCGTCAACATATTTAGAGTATCTCGGAAAAAGTCGCTAACATCAAGTCATAATCTAAAAATTAGTTTTAAATCAGAGCAAAAATTCTCACACTTTGTTTGACAAGAATAATGACCTGGAAAAACCATGTGTTTATAAGTTAACATGGCCTAATTGCGAAGCTTTTTATATAGGTCAAACTGGTTATATATTTGAAATTAGATGCCATGAACACTTACGTTGCTTTAGACTTAGCAAAACCAATTTAACTTTCATAAATAATTGGTTAAAATCCGGACATTCTTTTCCGAATTTAGAAACTCTAAATACCATTATTCAATAATTTATCATTACTAATATGTAAGAAAAGGTTTTAAATTAAATTTACTAGAAGCTTTAGAACATTTTTAATCTATTTTTAGATCTAACCAAATTCTTCATAATTATGTCCATAGTTCTTTATTATGCAACTCTTTTTGATGCATTTAGAAAATGGTCTCCTAGTTGTTTTAAAATTTCATGACATCTCCGGCTATTATTTTGGAAAGAGAATCAGTAAGTTAGAAATAACATAGTTGGAAAAAATACCTGTTTTTCTTTTTCATTTTTTGCGCATTTTTATCATAGAGGAAAACGGCAAGAGGACATTTTTTAAAGAATATTGAAGAAAAAACTAAATTTGAATGAATTTGAGGCCGTTGATGTTTTTTTCTTAACAAAAAGTTGAACATCAATACCCACGCATACGTCACTGACATGACACAACAAGAAAAATTTAAAGCTAGTTGAAAAAACTGCTACCTAAATAATCACTACTTCCACACCCAGATTTCCTATTCAAGTCTCTTACAACGAAAAAGATTTTGATACTACATTTTTGCACTCCACTATGTGGAAATAATTATGTATAGAGCTTTAATAATGTAATATTTGAAATCGTTTAATCGTTTAAAGAGGTGACTCGACCACGGCTGGGCGAGTCCATCACTTGGATGGGTGACCGTAACTCATCTCGCCGTCCTGGTTAAGTGGTAGAGTAGCATTAGCTAACTTTCGCCAGGACGTTAATATAAATAAGGCAATAAAAAAAAAAACTTATAAAGCGATATGAAGCATCGATAGTGGGGATGGTGGTTTAGGTGGTGGGGGGGGTTTTGGTGGTGGGTTGAAGTGGGGGTGTCTGATGTTAAAACAAATTTTAAGGCCCTTGGTTCTTGTACACACATTAAATCACAATTTTATTTTTTCACCCCATTTAATAATGGAGCGGAGGTGGTAATTGAGGTGATAGTGGGGTTGGTAAAATAATGTTGAGACTTTGGCTTCTTGTACATACACTATATCTCAATTTTATGGACCCCCATTTGCTTGTTTTACCTATTTACCCTCCATTTAGCAACCAACACTTGAACGGAATAAGATCAAAATATAATCTAGTTCCAGATTCCGCTATAATACAACCGACCGACCGACAGACAGAATTATTTTTGTTCAAATTTAAGATCTCGAAGTTTCATGATATTCTAAGCCTATTTGAATGACTTTTATTTTTTGCGATGACTATACTTTTACTCCACTATGTGGATGTGAAAATAAAAAATGGCTCTTAAAACACCATAAAAATTATACAAATTTCAGAAAAGCGTTTTTGAGATATTTAGAGAGAACTTTTTTTTTTTTTAAATTTGACCCCCTTGAACTTTTTATCTTGAGTCTTTAAAATTTTGTTCAATGATTTAGAACCATTCTGTACAGACATACGTGTTATTCCAAAATACTTATTGAGTTAAACAAAAGACGATAGGATTGTACTTTTTATTATCCTTAATTAAGTCAATCAAGCAGACTACACTAACTATTATAACCTCTTTTTGATATAAAACATGGAAATTCAATAGATGTTATATAAATTGATTATTATTATTCTCTTCGCAAATACGAAAACGAAGAAAACGAAGAGTACATTGTATGTGATCCGGACATTTATAAAATCATAAATATCGCTCGTAAAGAAAAAAAATCATAAACATGTTCATCATCGTGTTGTGAACAACCATCAAAATGTCCGTCCGTATGTCCGTTCGTCCGTCAGATCGTCCGTCAGCTCGACCGTCCGCTCGTCCGCTTGTCGGTCGGTCCTTCCGCCTGCCTTGTTTCTTGCATGTACAATAAATAACTAAGAATTAAAAGTTCAATCGCATTCAGATTTAGACAGTAAATTAATGCTAGCTGGAGGAAGCACCCCATTGTTCATTGTTTTAAAAAAAATCGATTGTTAAATAAAAAAGTTATTAATCATTTAAATTTAAAAAATTTGTCTTTTCATGTTTATGATTTGTAATTAAACAGATATAGACCAGTCATTTAAAACGTCGTAGGTCGTTTTTTGGGATATTGTTAGGATAGATACCAGTAGTGTAAAACCAAGTTTGCAGCTTCGAAAGACCTGTGCTAACTGCGTGAACCTGGAAAAACTTTGAAATTTTCGGACTTTCTTCATTTTCGGGCTGATAACTTCGAACAGGTGTATCCTACGGATAAAGTCACAGTGTACACTTTTAAAGTAGACAAAATTTGCTACAATTTGAATGCAACCGCACCGAGATACATCACTTCAAAAATTGGCCATATTCTTGAAAATTAAGGAAATCAGATATTTCAAGAAATGGAGCTCCCAATGTAAATTGTTATTAATATTGCACAGTTACCTATAGAATGTTATAAAAATGACATTATATTTATAAATTTGATTTACTTATTGTATCACATTACGGCTGAAGGACCTCGGTCAATGGCCATTTGAGTTTCTTTTTTGCTCAATAAAGTACTTTTATTATTATTATTTATTGTATCACAGCAACATATTTATATGAATCGTAGTTGTGAAATAACCTAGGCCTCATCTTTTGGGAAGGTACCTACCACCTATGGCTGAAAACCAGTTTTTAAAAACAGAGGAAAATTTTTTTATAAACGTAAATGGTATATTGGTATTGAGTATAAAATAAACGGTACTTGTGCATTATACTTTTTTAACATAACGGGTTTATACTCACTACCATTTACGTTAAATAAAACACATGTCTGATGACTAAATGTAAATAAATGATTGAAATATTTTCAATATATTTTTTTTCTTTAAAATGCTAAGAATCCTATCATGTAATTCAATACTTCGTCAGTATTAGCTAGAAGAGTAGTTGTTTTGATTGGTTCTCCAATAATGAGTGTTTTAAAGTATTTACCTAACTAGTATATTAGCGTGCCCAGATTAGGGCAACAATATACAGAAAGTAGGTATTTTCATAATAAATAAAAAAGTGTGTAAGTTGTGATTTGCATAATACCTAAATAATATTCTCTAAACACATGTCCTATATACAAAGCTAATAATTAAAGAATTAAAAAGAAATGTTAAGTTTACAATCGTCGGGAGCGAAGAGGTGAGGTGGAAGGGGCCATACGTTTGTGACTCTCCGACCCGCTCTCGGCCATTTTCGTGAATTCCGCCTCTATCCTCCTCGGTCGCTATCTACAATTCAAGGGCGGATCTGGACCTTGAGCTTGGGGGGGGGGTAACACTGACCCAATTTTTTTTGATAAGCAGGGGGGGAAAAACATTTTTTCGAGCGAGGGGGAAGAAATCTGAAAAAAAAAATTTCGTTCCAAAATTTTTTTGATGAGCGGGAGGGAAGAAATCCGAAAAAAAATTTTTCATTACAAAATTTTTTTGATAAGCGTAGGGAGAACAATCCGAAAAAATTTTTTTTCGTCCCAAAATTAAAAAATGACATTTTAAAATGAAAGGTGTGGTGTTTTACACAATCTTGGGGGGGGGGGTAACCACCCCGTTAAAACTTTTTTCCTCCCAAAATTAATAAAAATCATAAAATTATAAAACGAAAGTTGGTTGTTTACAGAATCTTGGGGGGTTAATTACCCCGCCCCCCCTCCCCCCCCATAAATCCGCGCTTGCTACAATTTAGTACGCAATAACGCAATTCAGTGTGCTTGTTGAAATGGCCGTGTTCGGATTAAACTGTTTTATACAATTTTGATAAATTTATACCTTATTGTTAATTGTACTCAACTTCATTTTGCATGATATAAACCATTTTCCACTGAGTTATATCTTTCTTATCCTTTACAAAAGTCCTGCAATTCGTCATGCTACATTTCGTGAAAAGTCCGATTTCCTTAATTTTTCGTTCTTCCTAGATAACGAGGGAACTATTGGCCCTACAGGGTTGTGCTTGTGCTTAAATTGAAGCAAAATAACTAACTGCTCTACAGCTTCATCTCCTATGACTTTCCTCGTGTTTTAGCCGATATCCTGCTCGGAAGACGGCTAAAACTACAATGTCGTACTTTTTGAAAAAAATGGCCAATGTTTGAAGTGGTGCATCTCGGAATCTATTGGATCTACGGAGCTGCGGTTGCGCAAATTTTGTCTACTTTAAAAGTTTACAGAACGAGTTTTTCCGTAGGATGCACCTTTCAGAAGGTATAAGCCAAAAACTGAAAAAAGTCCGAAAATTTCAAAGTTTTTCGAGCACCACGCAGTTACCACAAGTCTTTCGAAAATGCAAACTTGGTTTTACACTATTGGTATCTATCCTAACAACTTCCCAAAAAATCAGAACAGTGCAATTTTTTGCGACCTAACGCGATTTTGTGTCTACCGAGGTGTCTATGGTGACTGGCCTAAAAGTATATCACTATTTATTTTGTATACACTGACAGACATAAAAACTGGCGTACTCGAAATTGTACTCAAGTTTAATGTGTCATAATTTGTAAACTACTTGATTGATTGCCACGAACCTTTTTTTATTTTGAAGAATGATTCTTTAAGATCATCATACAGGCCCAAACATTTTTGTTGATTAAACTTTTATAATTGATACAGGGAAAAATAAAAGTGACTGTTTTATTCAGGAACTTTAAAACACCCTGTAGATTTATTCGGCACTTGGAATAAGCTTAAATAGCTTATTCCAAGTGCCGAATAAATCTACAGGGTGTTTTAAATTTCCTGAATAAAACAGTCACTTTTATTTTTCCCCGTATCAATTATAAAAGTTTAATCAATAAACCATGTTTGGGCCTGTATGATGATCTTAAAGAATCATTCTTCAAAATAAAAAAAAGGTTCGTGGCAATCAATCAAGTACTTTAGAAATTATGACACATTAAAATTTCGAGTGCGCCACTTTTTATGTCTCTCAGTGTATTTTACTAATATACAGCGTGCTCCAGTTTTATCCTTCATATATCAGTTATTAGTCATTCGATTTCAACCAAATTTGGACCGTATCAAACACCTCTATTGTGTCCGTTTTGAGTAAAACAAAACTTATTTCAGTCATTGGCGTGCATTTTTATTAAGAGAAAAATGGTAGATTTTTCGAGAAGTCGTATTAGGTATTTTTTATTGAAAACTAATACAATATTTTTGGTCAGCATGCTCTAGAACCCCCATATCTAACGTTTAACAACATTTTCATTTATGGTTTTCGAATTACGCCCTCTTAAAATTTCATTTTTTAAACATTAAATAATTAATAACTTGGAAACGAATTGCTTTTCGAAAAAAAGTAATTCCCAATCTTTTATTTATATTCACTTTTTCTACCACCCAATGCAATTGATACTTTCAAATTTCGTAGACCAAAAATTTTTATTACAAAATTACCAAAAATTTTGAATCAACAGCCCTGTAAATTATATAGGCACTAAGAATTATCGAATAGTATCAATAGCATTTAATGGTAGAAAAAGCGAATTTAATGAGGAATGAATTCATTTAGAAAAACAATTCGTTTCCAAGTTATTTATTATTACATGTTTAGAAAATGTAATTTTGTAATTCGAAAACCATGAATCAAAATATTGGTATATTTTGGATATATGCATGCTAATCAATAATATTGCATTAGGTTCTGAATAAAAAAAAAGGCCTAGCATGACTTGTAGAAAAATCGACTTCTTTCTCAATAAAAATGCACACCATTGACTGAAATAAGTTTTGTATTATTCAAAAAGATAATAATAAAGATCTTTGATAGTCCAAATTTAATTCAAATCGAATGACTAATAACTGAGATATGAGATATGGAAGTGGGTAATAATTGTGGAACACGCTTTCATGATATAATGTTCAATCGTCAAAATATGATGATATTCAGCTAGACAGAAAATACTATATTAATGTTTCTTAAAGTAAGCAGTTTGTGTTTGCGATACTTAGTAATTGCAATGTCAGAAAGTGAAAATGAAGTATAAATATGTAAAAAGAAAAAATACTCGAAATCCACAAATAAGTTGGATTGTAGTTCTATTTTTTTTCTTTATTCTTTACTGACGAGAGTTGTATCAATTAAGTTCGTGTCTTAAAATTACAAATTTCTAAGTCTAACATTATTTACAAAAAAAATGCGAAGAATACGCAATAAAATATGCAATAAATATATAAAAGTTCAGTAAATCGGCAATAATGTTTACTCTCATTCAATGTTTTAATTTTCATTCTGTTTTTTTGTTACAATAGTATACTCAGCTTTAAAATGGATATTTTAAGTAGTTTTGTTTTACCACGATAGTTACGAAACTTTCAGATCACCATTACTTGTCCGTTGTGTACTTCGGATACCGTCTACTGACTGTTCCGTATCTCACTATTTTTATTATCTTTCTTTTATTATCTTTTATCTTCTACTACTAAGGGTTGATTCGATCACGTTCTGTCTAAGTGAAAATAACTTGTAGTGGTATTTTTGGGATAGAATTTTCCAATAAAGCGTGTAACTGACATTGTAAGGCATCATTCAATTATAGCGAGTCAAGGATTTATTTTATTATAAAATTATTTATATTATTACGATAATTAAGAATTTTAATTCAATTAACTTTTTGCATTAATGTTTATTAGAAAAAATTTTAAACTTAAACCAAAGAATTAGCTATAATCATTTAAATTTACCGTGAAAGGGGTTATTCTATATTAATTAAAATAACTTCGTTTCATCAATGTTGTTATAAATGTCATTGTGTTATATTAATTTGTAACAAGTTAGAAAACTTTTAACGTTTAACGACAATTATGTCACTATGAAAAAATCACATACATTGGTGATATGGAACAGATTTAGTGGAGTCAATAGGGATTTTCACTTCGGAAAAATTCCGGGAAGCGGTAACTTTTGAGAATACATCTCTGAACATGTCCAGGAACAACATACCAAAAGTCACCAAAAATAGTCCTTGAGCGTAATTTGATACTAAACAAATTAGTTGCAAAATACCAGTCTTGTCAAATATATCTTAAAATATTTTTTCGCTTCAAAAAGTAATTGCGCCATTGGAAAGTACGGGAAATTTCACATCAAAAATGTATATGAAGTTTTTTTGTACGATCAAAAATGTAGGCTGCAGATTTTTTTGTTTAACGCACGAAAACGGAACAAGGAGACACGACATCACAAAAGCTTAAATGAAAGAAGAAACATGCAGCTATTGGATTATTATATTTTCAAACATAAAGATGAATGTACGCATGAATAGTACATATATGAAGTCGGAACATAAAGAGATTTGCGATGAAATAGATAAAAGCTCTACCATTTCTAAAAATTTAAAGAACTTTCACATTTCACTCTTGAAGTAATGTATAAAAAGATCCGCACTCAAAATTTTGTATACCAGATTTCCTCTTTGACGAAAAATTACACAGATTTCCTGGGATTTTCTCCAGATTTCCTTCAGATTGATAAAAAAAATTTGATGGGCGAGGGAAGAAATCTGAGAAAAAAATTTTGAAGAGCGGTGGGGGGGGGGAGATCCGGAAAAAAAGATTTCCTCCAGATTCCCTCGGTGCCCACTGAGACCTTTGATCAGAGCGCCGAAATACACAACGTATAAAAAATTTAACTTAAACCACTTTTACATGAGAAAAGTGATTTAAGTTAAATTTAAGGGGTTCTTTAATATTCGATACATTCGATACTTGCTTAGTCCAATATGAGGGCATGCTTAGTTGCTCCTAGAAAATACAGAGAAGGAAGTTGATAGGAGTTAAAAAAATTATATATGTAAAATTAATAAAAACTATAAGAGTAAATGCAGATATGACATCAAGTGCTTCTGAAAACAAAATATATTACATTTCATGAAGATTTGCAGAGAAAAAATGCAGATTTGGCGACGCGCGACATAACGATAGAATCAGGACAATTGGCAGATATTAGCTAACACCTATATAGAAGTTTATCGCATCGTTTTTCGTATCGTTTATTTTTAGTGGACTACTAAGGATTTTGACACAACGTGAATAGGACAAACTGTGGGGTGTATTATTGGAGTGTATTATTGGAGATGCTAACACATAATCTGGTCTCTACTCTTCGCTGAATGGATGAAGAAAATTCTGTTTTGGTGAAAGTAGACAATACTGATCCAACATAATATGTAAAATTTCCAAAAGCGCCAGACAAGGCTGTGTACTGCCACCGATTCTCATCTGTAGAGAACATGAACATGTGTTGTAAAATATGCTGGAGGAAAATAAGTAGACAATAAACTCTTAGTATGGTTAAAGTGGTTACATCTAAACGAAAATTATGATTGTGTATTATGATGATAAATACTAATACACGTTAAGGCTAGGTGACTGAGATATTAGAGCCCTTGTGGATAATGATGGCAACTGTGAATATAAGATTCGGCGAAGAATAGAAGAGTTGGGTATTTTTCGTTGAATCTTATATTGCGAGTTGAGAAATATTTGGCATAGCAGAAATATCACGAAACGCACAAAGATCAGACTGTCGGGTGTCCTGTTGGGATTCTTGTGATCTCAGCATTGCATTTGATTACGTCGACCATCAGAAATTAGTCTCCAAATTGAATAATTATGGGATAAGAGGGTTCAAACTTTTCTTGAAAATATGAAACAATGTGTTAGTATAAAATATATCAATAAGATACGTTCCCAAAAGCGACTGTCCAGCATCGTATTATAACGCCTCTCTCATTTCTTTGCTATTTATTTATTTATTTATTTGGTACACTATTCAACAGGTGAAACCCAATTACAGAATAGGAAAATACAAAATAATTCAATACTTGTCTAAATTATGAACAAAAAGATATATACATATTATTTATATATCTGAATTAAACTAATAAACTAAACTAAATTAAACTAATACAATGCATTTGTCATATATAAAAAAAAGTGAACGTCAGATGTACACTCTAAATTGAGTATAATAGTCCGCAAGTCAACAAGAAAGAACAAAAATATATTTAAGCTAGAGACAATTTTTTTATGTTTACAGCACTGCAGGTGAAAATATCTAAAGAAGTATCCAAATTATTATATATATTACACATTTGCTAAATACAAGAAAATTTCTTTACATTTGTTCTTGAAAATGGCAAGTAAAATAAATTGTTGTGCCTAGAGGCCGCCCTAGGAATTTGGAAATTAAGCATACTTAAAATTTCTCCACAGTCGATGTTACCATGTAAAATTTTATATAAGAAAATTAATTGTGATCGGTGTCTACGTTTTTTAGACTGTCTAGGGAAAATTTAGAGAGTAATTCTTGATGTGGGTAACCAATAGCAGGATAGGTCCCATCAGTCTTAAAAGACGCATATTTCAGAAATCGACGTTGAAGTCTTTCCAAATTTTGTATGTGTACATTATACACAGGACACCATACTATTGAAGCATACTCAAGATGTGGTCTAACAAGAGTAGTGTATAGTTGTTTTAATGTATTTATGTTATTAAAATGTGCGGAGTTTCTAATGACAAAACCTAGTGTTCTATAACTTTTACTGACAGTAAGTTCGATGTGGTTTACAAACGTTAATTTTCTATCAAATGTCACACCCAAGTCACAAAAAGTGTCAGAACGGGAAAGTGTGTGATTGTTCAATTGGTAATCAAAAACAATAACATTATGTTTTGTTGTAAATGTCATAGTGTTACATTTTGCTTCATTTAAAGGTAATTTATTTATTATACACCATGTATAAATACGATCAATATTATTTTGCAATTCAAGGCAATCATATTCACACGCGACATTGCAAAATAGTTTTAGATCATCCGCATATAGAAGGCAGTTAACAGTAATATTATCTACTATGTCGTTAATGAACAAATTAAAGAAAAGTGGCCCTAAATTTGAACCTTGGGGGACCCCCGACGTAGCTAAGACTTCAATAGATCTAACACCATGATATACAACATATTGTCTTCTATAAGTTAGGTGCTATATCAGTCGAAGAGAGGATAATACAGAATGGTTGATAGTTCAGGAAAATCCAGATGGCAAAAGGCGAAGAAGGGGCTTAGCAAGAGGGCTGATGCCACCAAGAAGCTGATGGGAAAATACTTTGGTAAGCGTGTGCGCCTAACAGGCAACCGCAAGAGATGGCATGATGTGCTATACAGCAAATGGAGGCCGACTAGAATAGCACATAAGATCACAAACCACCTGACAAGATGTTGTGAATAAGAAGAAAATTGCTTCTACAGACTAGTTCTGCATCAGTAAAAATACAATTTACATAAATATTCAGCTAAATCTCTCTGAAACTTATTCTCCAAATAAGGATAGTTTTAAAATACCCGTTTTCTGAAGTAAATAATTTTTTATTTCTCGTTATAAATGACGTTAATGATGGTTTTCTTGAATAAGAAGGCGTTGGAACAGTAAATAATTTTCCCCGTTCTCTATATAGTACAGTAACTGGAGGTTTTAACTTCGGAATAGTGTCATATTGAACGGATTTCGTTCATTTTTGGCCGTATAATAGTAAATGCTTCACAGAAAAGTTTCTATATTGTGCGGGGGCTTGCCAATTTATAGGAGATGGATGCCACCCCTTCTCAGGGGGGTGGCACTTAAAAAATATACATATTTATTGGAGCTGAAATAGAATTAAATTTTAAGAAAAAAAGGCTCTATGTAATTTTTCACATAAATTGATAGTTTTTAAGTTATAATGACTTCAAAATTGCGATTTTAGCTTAAAAAAAAGGTATTTCCAAACGGCTTTCGTCAAGTATCTCTAAAAGTATTACTTTATCGAAAAAATGTTATAGATCAATAATTACAGAAAGTACAAACTGGGAATTAATTATATTTTTTGTTTATTGATGTAGGATTAAAAATTTCGGAGATATTTAAGTTTATATTTGATATCCAAGTGTTTCGAAATTACCTTTAAAGTTTAGAATGCATTTTTTTCTAAAGCAAGTGCTTTAAATGAGCAAAAAAATTGAGCATCTAGGTAATGCTACATCTTAACGAAACACTGTATTTGAGATAATATAGATAATAAATAATTTGAAAGCGCAGTTAATTTTTGTCTTTAATTTCATTTCTTAGCATGCGTGACATAGGTGTCACAGTTTCTGAGATATTTAACATTTAAACTGCATTTTTCGTCTTATAAACGTTCGGACGCCATTTGTAAACTTTCATATCTCCGAAACTATTAAATCTATGTAAATAAATAATCAAGCGAAATTCATTTTCAGTTTATGAGCTTTATTTTTGGTCTCTACCCATTTTTCAATAAAACTAATATTTATCGAGATATTTGGAAAAGGAAAAAAATACGTTTTATCGAAAATACCTTTATAGTTTAAACTGTATTTTCTTTCTAAAGCAAGTGCTGTATACAAACCAAAAAATTTGAGCATCTACAACATGCTATATATTAATGAGAAACAGTGTTTGAAATTCCTTTTTTTTTAAATTACTGGCTAATTACAGTAACAAAATGGAGACGTTGTTATTAAAAAAATGTGTAGATGCACATTGCTTTGGTCATAACTTCTTTATTTTTTATGCTACAGAAACAAATAAAAAAACAGTTGAAAGCTTAATTAATAAACTACTATTCCACCTATTAGCATCCGTGACGTAGGTGTCACAGTTTCTGAGACATTTAACTCTCACTCTAAATAATTATCTTATGAACTCTTGGATGCCAAATGTAAACTAAAATATCTCCGGAATTATTAATCCTACATCAATAAACAAAAAATATAATTAATTCCCAGTTTGTACTTTCTGTAATTGCTCTGTAACATTTTTTCGATAAAGTAATACTTTTCGAGATACTTGACGAAAGCCGTTTGGAAATACCTTTTTTTTAAGCTAAAATCGCAATTTTGAAGTCGTTATAACTTAGAAACTATCAATTTATGTGAAAAATTGCATAGAACCTTTTCTTCTTAAAATTTGATTCTACTTCAGCTCCAATAAATATATTTTTTTTTAGTGCCACCGCAAGCCCCTGCAGTATAGAAACTTTTCTGTGAAGCATTTACTATTATACTGCCAAAAATGAACGAGATCCGTTCAATATGACATTATTCCGAAGTTTTGCATATTTTTATCGCCAGGTACTGTACTAATAAATGTCTGCCAGTCCTCGTAGTACAGTAAATCTGTCATTTGACCCACGAATAATTTATACAAGAGATTTTTTTTTTTTATACTATAAAGGGGCTTGCCCCAATCATTAATTGATGTTTTCCACAAAAATAGAGTGTCCGCTACGACCGTCATGTTGAAAAAATTACGGTCAAAATAGGTTTTTCTCAATTATCTCCTTTCCTGTTAGTTCCATCCTAAAATTATATATTATCAATATTGTAGAAAATGAAAAAAGCTACGAAAAAATAGTTTAAACAAACTATTTTTTTATATTGTTAATATTTTACGATTCACAGCCTTCATAATTGTGAAAATTTGTTTTTCTGCTCTACTGACTGTGTTATGGGACATGAACCCAGATACGAGGCATACATTGTTAAGCCGCGTTTGCTACAAATGTGTTCATTTCAACTGCGTGGAGCAAGCGTAATTGACAAAAAATATCCTTTCTCAAAAATGTTTACATTTTGGCTTAATTCAATTTTTTTTCGTGTGCCAATAGGAGGCTGATACAGTAAGTGGAATGGCACTACTGTGGACTACGATATTAAAGATGAAAACACCTAGAAAGAATGTGAGATTTAAATAAGATGGTAGAAATATAAGCCTCCCAAAACGACTCTCATGTTTCCTTCCGCATTTTAACATCTTTTAACCACATCAACCGAAGAAAGGGTAATACATAACGATTAACGGTTCAGGGTAAACCAAATGGCAAGAAGCAGTGAAGAGGACGCCCTTCAAAACGTTCAGTTGATATCACCAACGAACTGATGGTATGGAGTCACCGTGCGCTTAACAGGACGTACCATACAGCAAAAGGATACCAACTAGATAATGCATGGGTCACAAATAATCGTGAATGAGAAGAAGAGAAAGGAAAGATGCCATCGAATAAACCATGTTTCTAAATTTTCAGTATTAGAATACTGCTCACTAAGATACATAATTGTATATTCTGTAACAAGGTTAGAATGAAAATTCGATACGAGTGGAAGATTCCGAACGCGAGCGAAAGCCAGCGTGAGGAATCACGAGTAGATCGAAATTTCATTCTAACCGAATAACATACTGTATTTTCTCCACGACCATTAGTAAAAAAACAATTCATTTATAATTTCAGGTGGAGTATCAAATTCCATATCTGATTCACTCGATTGTTCACTCATTTTGTTTATTTAAATTAAAACTTGTCTCAAAAAGCCGCATTTACATTTGACAGTGGCAGTTTTGACATCCACGGTAATCTATATATTTCGTTGAGCATAATTATGGAATATTCATTCTGGCACTTGTTATAGAATGACAATACATGCAAAACACATAAGAAGCAAGTGTTTCAGAATGAATATTCTATCTCAAGAGTGAGAATTTTTTACTTTCTATTATTAAAAATTATTTCGGAATTATTACATTCTATAATGGTTGTGGAGAAAAAAAATTCCATCAGTTCCATATTAAACTATAAATAATTATACTTGACAGCAGTTGTAGAATGTCACAGAAGTTTTAAAACCGTCTTACAAATCCGGAAGAAACCAGAAATGATGATATGAATATTTTACAATCGTAATATTTCCAAAATTAATAATGTAAATATTTATAAAACTCACATCACATTAAGTTCTCCACATTGGAGAATATTTATCTTATCTTTCACCTTGAGAAACATTGATACGTTACTGTAAGTCTGAAAATTTCAGACATATAATTGTTCTCAGAAAGCAACGTGACTGTGTGAGTGACTAATCAAAACGGATTTGGATTTACATGAAATTGAACAAAATTGTACTTTTTGATTAAATGAGGATTGTCCTGCATCCGTTAGTTGCTCGCAGAATTCTTATGAAGTGATAGACGTTTTAAAGTATTGTTCATTTAAAACTTACCTAATATTACTATAATTATCCATGAAATCAATACAATTTATTTTAATCATATAAAAAATATAAATATCCGTAAGGTCACAAATATTCAACAATTAATGATTTTTGCATAATACTTATTCTGTTTGATTAAAAAATATAATTAATAAATGACAGGGATTGTAGAAATTAACGTTTCCGTATCCCAAATAAATTGTATACTTTATTTATTAACTGAAAGAAGCGAAGGTTATATTTCTTGGAATCTGCTAAAATTAATAAAATTAATGTTTGTATGGTATTTTTGAAGAGTTGAAGATGTAAACGTGTTGTTTGTACATGTAAATATTAAGGTAAAGCTTACAATGCCTATATATACTTGTAGGCATAACATGAAAAATATATTTGTTAGACCAAAGTTAGGTACTATTTTTTAACATGCTTTTATTAGATCGACCTGTATCTAACTATCTATCTATCTATGTAATAAGGTGTAAGGAACTGAATTTCTAATTGTTGTATCATCATGAAATTTGGCAATTGTATGTAGCTCCGATGACAATACAATTTAGTATACTCAATATTATAATATGTTTAAAAGGGCCGCCGCCCCAAGATAGCGGATTATCATTTTCTTTACAACCGAAAGGGTTTGATAAGTAGAAAACAAATATGTGATCAAAACTTCAAAATTCAAAATGGCGGCGTCAGCACGGCGAATTCCCTTGATATGGGTATCAAAAGAAAGGGCTTGATAAGTAGAAAATAAATATGTGATCAAAACTTAAATATTCAAAATGGCGGCGTCAACATGGAGGACATGTTTTATCAATTATCGTCGGATTCGACTGAAAATTGGTATCTATGAGTTATTGAGGTTGCAGATTACAATTATCTGGTCCAAAGAGTATGAGCGGGTAGCAATGTAAAAGTGCCCCCGCATCTACCGAACTAAAATGGCTTCCATAAGCTGTCTCGTATGCTGACAGTCTTGTGTACAAAGTTTTAAGCTCGTGAATTCTGCATGGGGTGGAAAAAAAATAATTTACCCCTAAATGTTTTATTTTTTTTCTCACCTCCTATTTGACGGATCGCTTTGTAATTTGGCAAAAATAATATTAGTATTAGGAGAGTTTATTTTAAAAAATATTACTCTTCTACGATGATTTTGTGCATTAAAAAAAATTAATACACTTTTTCAATGGCCTGAAGGGTGACTAACCCCGTTTGACACTATTACCATATTTTGATATAATATGTATTTAAACTATAACTATAACATATAACAGTTATAGTTTTATTAATGCGGTGGAACAGGATAAAAATAAATAAAAATTATTTGAACTTGCAATAATACGAGTATATTATTTAATATTTAGATAGGTAATCATATAATCCATTCAGACAAGAATAACTGAGTGATGCAGAAATTGGACCCATATTGCGAGCAAAGGAAAAAGGAATCCGACCAGAATGAAAAGATGTCTCAAACAAAGGAGTAGGATTGAAGGTTTTGTGGTCGCAATGGGATTCACTTAGAGCATTAGACGGGCTGTTATTATTACATACGAACATATATAAGACTTATTTTATTAACCATTAGGAACATGATAACTCAAAAAAAACAAAATAATTTATCCAAGTCACTTTCCTCATCTAACTGTGGCAGTAAAGAAAGTTTTATTGGTTGACTCGATTACAGTACCTCCAATTTTTTTACATATTATACATTGTTACTGTTTTTGCGTTTTAAATTAAGTGAGCTGATTTTGCTCTCAGAACTATTGCTATCAGTTGTAGAATTTTCCATTTCGTGCATAACACTAACTACTATTAATGTATAATACTGAAATAAAGGCAATTTATTATTATTATTATTATTATTACTATCTAAGTTTTTTAAACAGGGATAAATTAAGTATTAGGTACAATACAAATAACATAAGAAAACCACGAGTACGATACACAACTTAAAATTTCGGAGATAAGAGACTATATATGAGAACGTAACAGTAGAAATGGAGCTATGGAGATTTGTAAGACAGATGCGGCTGCGGCAGAGCAGGGGCGTGAGTAGCCAGCGGTCCGGCAGCCAATTAAAAAATAACTTATTTTGTATTTTTAGTGCCTCTTCAACTGTCACAGTACGTACTTCTGATCGCGTGGTGTCTTTAAAGGCAGCTTCTACTTCGAGGGCACGCACCAAAGTCTCGCTAATACTTTGATGCCGTGATATTCCAAGAATTCGCCTGACCTCTTCGGCCCTGATGCCATCTAAAAAGGCTCCCACGGTTAGTTGTTCCTGAAATTCTCTTGGTGCACTCTGTTATGCCAGGTGTGCCAGTCTCTCTATCGCAGCTTCGAATTCTTGTAAGTTTTCCCCAACCTTTTGCGTCCTTGATTTTAGCTGAGCCTGGTATACTTGAGTAAGGTGTTGGTCGCCATATCTCAAGTCTAATGCATATTCCAAGACTTTAAAGTCCCTTTGTTTCTCCGGGATGGTCTGAAGTAACTCTGAGGCTTGGCCCCTTAGCGCCAGAAGTAATGCCGTAGCCTTGTCCTCGTTAGTCGCACTTACAGCCGCCTCAAATTGTCTCTTGTACATTGTCCATGAGCTTTGGCCGTCAAATGAGGGAGGTTTTAAACGAGGACCTGATGATGCTACCAGCTGGCCTCCTTTCTCTCTCAATTGTCGTTTAAGGCGCTCCACCTCTCCTTCAGCCTCACTCATCTTTTCTTTGATGTCGCTTACTTCCCCTTTGACTCAACTGACTTCTGTCTTGACCACACCTACTTTATCTTCGACCTTGTTTATCTCTTCTTTGATTTCGTTAGTGACTGAATTCATAGCGTCTTGTTGGATTTTAATTTGATCGCTCAGGATTTTCCTCAGTTTTTCCTGGCGTCTTTCTTTTTCCTCTTTTTCTTCTTGGTGTTGTCTTTTTCGTTCTTCTTTCTCCTCTTGACGCCTTATTTCCAGGTCTTCCATTATTTCCTTCAATTCGTGTCTTTCTTCTTGACGCCGCTTTTCTTCCTCTTGACGTCTTCTTTCTTGCTCTGCTTTTTCTCCTTGACGTCGCTTTTCCTTTTCTTCTTTTTCTTTGCGATGTCTTATCTGAAGTGAAATAACTAAACATGAATGAATTATATGATTACCTATCTAAATATTAAATAATATACACGTAATATTGCAAGTTCAGATAATTACTTTCACGTCCAGTGGAAGTATAGTAACGACAAAAAAATTTTTAAAAATTTTTATTGTCCAAATAGGCTTAAAATGTCATGAAACGTCGAGATTTTAAGTTTGAGCGAAAAAAAATTTTCTGTCTGCCTGTCGGTCTGTCTGTCGGTCTGTCTGTCGGTCTGTCTGTCGGTCTGTCTGCCTGTCTGTAACTTTTTTTTGTGCGCACGTTTACTCTGGAACTGTTTAAGATATTGACTTGAAATTTGGTACACATATGTACTTTAACGAGATCTAGAACTAGATTATATTTTCATCTTGTTCCATCGAAGGGTTGGGGGGTAAATTGGTAAATTTGGGGTAAATAGGTCAATCAAGCAGGTAAGAGTCCATAAAATTGGTATTTAGTATATGCAAGAGAAGCTAAGGTCTCAAAAAAATTTTGGCATTAGCCACCCCCATTACCACCCTCACCCCCTTATTAAAGGGGATGAAAAAAAATTGTGATTTAGTGTATGTACAGGAACCAGAAACCCCAAAATATTTTTTTACTTCATCCACCCCCACTATCACCCCCCTATCACCACCCCCCTCCCCACTACTGATGTGGGGTATCGTTTTATGGGTTTTTGGGGTAGAGGATTTTAAATATTATATTATTAAAGTTCCATAAACAATTATTTTCACATACAAAGTTTTTTCGGTGTGAGTGACTTGGATAAAGAATCTGGATGTGGAAGTAGTGGGCAGCGGTTTTTTTATTTATTTTTATCCTGTTCCACCGCATTAATAAAACTGTAACTATTATATGTTATAGTTATAGTTTAAATACATATTATATCAAAATATGGTAATAGTGTCAAACAGAGTAGTCACCCTTCAGGCCATTGAAAAAATACATTAATTACTTCCACATCCAGTGGAAGTATAGTAACGACAAAAAAATGTTTAAAAATTTTTATTGTTCAAATAGGCTTAGAATGTCACGAAACGTCGAGATTTTAAGTTTGAGCGAAAAAAAAAAAAATTCTGTCTGTCGGTCTGTGTAACTTTTTTTTGTGCGCACATTTACTCTGGAACCGTTTGAGATATTGACTTGAAATTTGGTACACATATGTACTTTAACGAGATCTAGAACTAGATTATATTTTCATTTTGTTCCGCCGCTTTTCGAACAGGTTAGATAATTAAAACGCTGAAGACATCATTAGATTAAATGAAAAGCACCCCACGCTTTTATACTCAAATATTATACTTAATTACAAACACGGCTTACACACAGGCCCTTACGGGGTAGACAGGGAGAACAAGTTCGATGATTATTTTTTGCTTTTTAGTGCAGTATTTATAAAAGCATCTTTTTTAGTTTTTTAAACTATTAATTTTATTGGTTAATTTCTTAACTCAGTACACATTCGACTTAGTAATGGTTTGATTATCTTTGTAATTTTATCTCTATTTAGGTTTGACTGCATGTTACTTACTATCTGAACCAATATTTATCTCTGTATCTAAGCTGTCAATTTGTTCATATTTACCACTGTATATCAGTGTATATATCCAAAACTAGATTTCGTGATCAGGATAGACAATTTTAAGTCAAAATGATTTGTGCACATATCGTTTTAATGGTACTTGACATAGTCCAAGATAAAAGCCGCACATATATAATAATAACAATATTAATATGTTTATTTGCCATAAGAATATAAGTACAAGGCAGCACTTATATCTGAATACAAGTAAACTTGAAAAGAAATCACAGAAGATCCAATCAAACCTTGAATGTGACTGTAACAAGGGGTTTAAAAAATTTAATGTAACAATAAAAAGGAAATAATAAATGTTTAAAATGTCCTATATGTGGCAAAGAAAAAAAAACAATAAGAATGCAGAGCATAGGCATTCATACTCTGTTTCACAATTTTGGTACTATTTAATTTTTCAATTTTTAATAAATCCTATATATAATTATGTAGTATGTAGCATTTTTTTCATTAACAATCACATGTTTAAAATATCTGGTCGGTTAATAGGGACATTTTCTAAATTTGGTAAGTATCACATTAATTCAGCTTCATTTTAAGTGTCTCTTACGTCAAATAATTTGTGTATTTGAATTCTAGGAGTTCCTGAAATAATTTTGTCTGCATATTAACCTCCCCACAATAAAACTGTGGGAGGTTACTACAATTAGTCCAAAATCTAAAATTGAGATAACATCAAATCTTTACGTTTTGAGGTCTCAGGAACCCAAAAAAGTGATTTTTGAAAAATGTCTGTGTATGTGTGCGTATGTTAGCACGATAGCGGCGAAGCTACTAAACAAATTTGGATGAAACTTTGTATGAGGGTTTTTTTAGTTCTCCCGAAGATCTGAAAAGGTTTTGGTTGAGATCGGATTACCTTTAATGTCGTTTTGGCACAACAAGTTGTTTATTTTATGATTACTTACAATTTGTAATCGAACCATTGAAAACCAGTAAAAATTCCGATTTCAACGATATATCACACTTGTACTCTTTCGATTTGGTTTCCGTGAAAAAAATTTAAAAATAGAAAATAACACGCTTGTTGTGTAAGATATATTTTATAGTCTAACCTAACGTTCGATAGACTAATGTGTTAAAGCGTGCAGACTGCATGCTGAGTATTTTTGACGTGTCAAGTGCATCGAGAGATTACATGTTTTTCGACGCTTATAAAGCCCACGGAAGGTGTGATCGGCCTTCGTGAACTACTCACAAGCCCTACAAGTGCAAGCAACCCCACCGGAACGCTTTCGGTGAGTTTTTTCCAATAAAGCTTGACATTATATTTTAAAAACTATTTCCGCTACTTCCGGCAATTCTTCCGGCAACATAACCTAAAAATAGTGCTACATAACCTAAAAACAATTTAAGACATTGGTACCAACCTAATAAATTTTTTAGAAAAACCAAATTCCCCCAGAAAAACATTGGGACCAAAAATTTGACAATTATCACTTCCCCGACCGATTTAGTGAAAAATCAGTCGAGGCCAGGAGATAAAACAAAATATATCAACTCAAACTTAAACGATCCACCATGAACACTACCCCGGCCACATCTGGCAGGGAAGCTGTCCACCAAGCGTTATATGGTTTTTCCCAAAGATGGCCATTTCTACCACGCATTACCAACGAACGGGTTTTTTGTTTAGTTGTGTTTTCCGGATGAATAATCAAAATTATTAAGTGCTCCTGCCTACGAACTTAGTTTTTATACTGTTGTGTTTATATTTATATTAATTTTAGCTCCATGTGGACACATCATAATTTTAACCTAGTTTTTAAGCCTGCCTACAGAAGACAGGAGCTACTGTCCCACATTTCTATTTTTCTCCAAGCCAAACCGGACCTACTCCGTCCAGCGTCACACCCGCCTCGGTGGTGTTCACCGTAGTTGTCTGTCTGGCTCCGGGCTAGAATCCGATGAGGCATATATTTGTATTAAAACATTGAATAAAATATTAATGTTGTGCAGACTATAAATTTAAGTTCTTGGGTCCAAATCCCACCGAAAACAAGACTTTTTTGTCTGTTTTAATAAGATATTTCAACAATATAGTTAAATGAGATCGTTCATATTTTTTAGTGCTTTTTTCAGATTCAAAGATCCACTGGGTGGAGAGGTTTCAGCCGCTTCCAGTAGCTGTCGATTTTTTTTTTATTTAATAATTTTTTAATGTTTCAGGTATAAAATGAAATGCCTTAGGTGCCAAGAATACATAAGATCGTTGCCCAATTGTTTTGCATATTTGTTTAGCAGGTACTAGGTTACTTCTATGTCTGGTTTTAAGTATATTCATGATGATATTTTTGCTTTCAGAGTATTACATAATGGACAGACTAAAGAAAAATAGCTGACGTGATCCATAACTGACGTTCTTCTATATAAATTATCAGTAGGATAGGTATGTTCTTTGTTGCACATGATTTTAATTATTCTTTTTTGTGATAATTCTAACTTATTTAAAATATACCTTCCCATACTATTATGCCATACCTTGTATGAGGTTCCACAAGTACCGTATAAATTATGTTTAAATGTTTAAATTTTATAAATTTGGAAAGATGGATATATATATTCTTAGTTTTTCGGTAACGTAGTTTATTTTTTTATCCCATCTTAGGTGACAGTCGATAATCCTAGGTATGTCTGAGAAGATATTAGGAACCTATTTTGTTGATCGTCTTGTATTTCCAAAGATTTGAAGTGGAGTAGAAAAGAACTGTACGAGGTAAAACTGTTTTTTTCAAAATTCAACGAAAGAAGTTTATTATCAAACCATTCTTTTATATTTTTAAAGTTATTCTGTATCTTTTCCTGTAAGTTGTTCCAGGTATCATTTTTTTTCCTCTGTATTTCTGGCATTGGAAAGTAATCTTTTAGCCACGCACTTTGTATATACACAAGATTTTTAATTTTTTTTCTGTTAGACCTATTTTCCTAACTACAACGAAGCTGGAACCTAAGACCAGAGCTACTACATTCCAGGTATCACTTTTATAGAAAATGGCCGTGTCGTCAGCAAAACTGATGATAGTGCCTTCCGTGTTAATTTTATACAAATTGTTGAGATAAATGATGAACAGAATAGGCTCTAGTGTCATTTCTTGTGGTAACCACATTTAACTTTTACGAAATTACTTCTGTTGTTACTGATTTCCTCAAATTGTTTTCTATTTAATAGGTAACTATGCATTAATTTGAGCGCTGTATCCTCTAATCCAGACGTCATCTAAGTTTTGCGTGTGGCTTTTGTATCGAAAGCCTTCGCTAAGTCTAAGAATAAACATGGCGAAGGTTTGGAGTTCTCAACAGCCTCATACATTCTCTTTGTAACTAGAGTTATTGCATGTTCAGTCGACGTATATTCTCTAAAACCAAACTGTTATGTTGAAAAAATATTTCAAATTTCTTTGCTATAGTTGTTATTCATGATGATCTATAATTTAAAGGCATCAACTTGTCTCCTGTCTTATAAACTGGCTTTATAATAGATGCTTTCAAAATTTCTGGACCCGAACTAACATGAAATACAACGTGAGAATCATCCAGGGACCGTAACCGAATCGTAATCGCCACCAAGAATAGGAATGACAATTTCTGGTAAACCAAAACCAAAATCGAAACCCAAACCAAAATTAAAATTCTCAACGGTGTAAACGACGCATCGCGAAAATATCCTTTTTCGGTTATCAGTGAATGACAAATGACAGATATACGAAAATTTCCATTTCATTGTCATACTCAGAGAGATGTGGTAATTCCTAAATTGTTGGTTCATTTATGGTACAAGTCTTTCTAAGCTACAAATACGTTTATTTCTTAGCGCCAATTCTTTTAATCTAATTTTAACCCACTTCCAAATATTCGACAGATTTGTAACTTTGCACACATATGTTATTTCGATAACAATATAATAATCAATAATTAATTAGTTAATGTATTAATATTAATTCATTATCATTTTACTTTGAGACGAACGGAAGAGTGAACCGAAAGGAACTGTAATAGATTCTATGCTTGGTGTATATATTACTCCTTGTATATTTTTGATAAAAACTTGTTTATAGAAAATTTTTGTTATATATTTTTATCTAGTACTATTCGAATGAATCTATTCATACCATTCATTGTGAATTATTACTTCAGCTGTTTTTCATTTTAAATGACTTAGAAAAATGTACAAATATAAGCTACCAAAGTTTCTTATTTTGATTTTCTAAAAGAAACTGAAACCGTAACCAAAAACCGAAAATGGTGTGTTTTAGGTACCTAACCGTTATAGAAACTGAACCGAAATATATTTCGGTTTTGGTCCATGATCATAATACATCATATAAAAATTGTATATTACATTTTTGATCGTTTCTCATTTTAAAACCCAAACTACTGTAACTAAATACAAAAATTATTGTTTTATTGTTTTTAATTAAATATATTAATAGAACTTTAAAATGAGAGACGATCCATAATCCAGAATTTAATATGTCATTTTAGTTCATGTTTCTCTCTCACATTTCTTTGATTTAGAGGACTTAACCTACACCAACATTTAACTAACTGCCATGCAGATGTTTTTTGAATTTAAAATGTTAGTTGTCGTTTTCTACAAGACAATTGGCAAATTTAGCAAAGTTATCTTGTTTTTTTTTTTATAAACATTTTCAATTAATATCAAACATAATGAATAGTTACAGCTCGAACTTAGAAATCTTGTATATTACTTGACGAAGGAATTTTTATTATTTTGCTAAAGTCATTGTTATAGTTAATAAATAGCCTTTCTTAAATATTGATCTAAAATCTTTATAATATGTCACAGTTTAACTAACCCATACAAATTTTTTGTCCAATGGACACACTCGAACGGATGTGGTCTAAATTCAATGGGCTGAATATATTATATTGACCTTTTTAAGCAAAATGTTTAGTGGTATAAAAGCTATATTTATAAAGAACGGATGGTAACTTTATACAGGGTGTCACAATTTAAAAAAAGATCAACGATCTCAAATATTAAAAAAAATGTGATTTATTTTGTTTATAAGCATTAGGGTGGTCCTTATTTTTCAAATTTAGATATTTTTTTGCGGCACCCCTCAGAATAGTTCCATTCCATAAAAAAATACTCTGTGTAAAACTATAGCTTGATCGGATTACGTTAAGGGGTGCCGCAACGCCCCCTTTTTAGACAATAGAATTGTTATGGGTTTAATGCGCGCTCAGGTTGAATCGATTTTTTATCAATTTCTTGCGACAGATTTAAAAAAAAATAACAAAATAACACCGTATACTTAATTAAAAAGGAAACATCCCTTACATGTTGGGCAAAGTTTTTTTTTTAAGTTGGGGAATCGTTTTCTATAATCAGACACTACTTGGAGCACATAATGTTTTTGCTCGTCGTCTTTTGTCAATGAACTATTGTAATCGCTGAATAATTTAACACCTAATTCCGCCACGTCTTTGACGACTTTCAGTTTTTTTTTTTACAAAATTATAACATTTCAAATAACTTTTATCTGTACTTAAGATAAGGCAAGGTACCATAAGTGATTTTTAAATTTGTGTACTGTTGCTAGGATCCGTGGATTTATATTCATGAAGTTTTTTTTTTTAAAATACTAATCTTGGTATGGAGCTGAAGTTGTCAATCAGTGGTGCTAAGAACCAAGCTTCTAACTAAACTTTTATAACAAAAATTGAAATATCTTATATATGTTTTCATTCTGAAGCCGCTGAATGGAATTAATCCGGAATCAAAAAAAATCTTTAAAGTATGAATGGCTTTTGCCTTCCATCGGGCATGATGCATGGCTCCTGGAGCACGAAAAGATGTCTCGTGGAGGAACTTGTCCCAACAGTATGAATGCTAATTCCAGAAGCTCCCTATAATCTTCTCGGGGTTGACGTTCTGAATCTTCGAAAGTGCGCTGCATAAAGTGGAAAAATTTCACCTGTATTTTGTAGGTGGTCGCTAACAATGGGTCTTCAAATCCACACTTGAAATATTCTTGATTAATTTGGGGCCATTCCTGTTGGAACCTTTGAAAAGTTGGAACCAATTGACCGCTTGTTACTCCAAATTTTTTCTTGAACTCTAAGGACCAACTCATAAATGTGGATATGGCAGGTCTCTTTCTACTAATTGTTCTAGTAGAACATAGCTACCATTAAAAACTCCTGTATTTGTAACTGTGCTATCGAAATATACTTGTTTATTAGATGAAAGTTTACTAGTGCTCGCATGAGTGTAATGTCTAAGAAGATAAACTCGATTATCATGATGCAAAGTAATTCCCGCCATATCGAAATTAAGTAATTGAAAATATTCATTTTAAAATCACGTGAGATACTGTTAAAACTGTACTATCTTTACCACAACAAGCCCTTCCAGATGATTCACTGTTACTCCCTCTAGCAACGACTTTCCGCTTTCTTGGGAAAAAGGTCTGATAAACAATTTTATATTTGTCTATTATGAGTTAACACCTACCTATCTATTGTTTACTTTTTAGAAAGGGACAATTTCTCAATATGGAGTATTTCCAGAAATTCAGAATCTTGAGGGTGCTTGCGGCACGTTTTCCCCTTGACCGATTTGACTCAGATTTTCAAGGGATTACTTTTTTAGAAATTGGAACAATTGTGGAGGGTGCCGCAAACCAAATTCGATAATTTTTTTTCCGTCAAGTATAAATAAGGGCCACCCTAATAAGCATGTTGTCTAAACCATTCTGTTTTCAGATGAATGATATACAAGTTTGAGAAGAAATAATAAATGTTAACCTCTGCCTAATTTTATTCCTAAAATCATCAATAATGTCAGACTTATTAGTATAAACCTTTTATTTCACTACAGCTTTCTAGACTTATTGAGCCAACCTCTCGTTTCCTTTCATTCCAGTATCCTCGTCTCTTGTATAATCCCGTCATTGACTAAGTGTCATGTCAAAGTCTTCTTATTATCTTATTGCAATTTTGGTTGTTAATATAGAGCCTCTCTTCTGGGTCTAAAGCTTCACATTCACACAGGATATGGTAAGATATCTCATTACCCTGTTTTATTGTCTGCCTTCTACACAGTAGTACACAAATGTTGTATCAAGAGAGATCTGTTCGTGAATCCAGGGAAGATCGCTGTGATTACTCAACTCAAGAAACTCAGCCTGGGAAAATGTTATCTCAGAAAATTACAGATGATCAATGAAGTTAAATACTCAGGACTATTATTAGATATTGAACTAAACCTCAAATTATTCCCAGAGAAAGTGACTACCAAACCACGCGAGCCTTGCGAGCCTGCAGGAGAACTTAGGACCACAACCAAATCTATACCAAACGATTGTTATACCAATAATAACATATGCTTCTCGCATCTGATGGCACAAAGCCGGGTAAACGTCTTGAGAGCTTAATCGTGAAGAGTGAGGTACCGTTAGCAACATGTAGGCTTCAAATAAATAGAGACGGATCCATTTTAAGAAAAGGATACCATGCCGAAATATTTTCGCAAATAGAGAAGAATCCACGTTAGACAGAATCAGCACGGGTCACAGCTTCACAAAAATGTTCAGGATATACATACCTGACGGGAGAGGGGGGGAATAAGGCAACTGTGGAAACATTCAAACGATGCCATATTGCAGACCAGTCTCAAAAACGTTAAATAGCGCTAGAGCAAGGGTTATGGAGTGTCAAATGGGGACGGACATCAGCCTGAACCTGAGTAGCACCGCAACAGTATTTCAAGCAAAAGTCAGCTAGAAATATTTGTGCACGTGAAGTGGTACGGAGGTCATGCTCTTAAACGGTAAAATTTTGAATTGATTCCCTGGTAAAATTGACGGTGCACAACAGCATGCAACTGGACTGACCGCGTGGACACCAAGGCAATGTGGGTAATAAAAAAACAAACAAACTAAAAACGCACTCTTCGTCAATTTACTGAGCTTTTTATATAGTTGTTACACATTATATAGGATACTCTTCGTAGTAAATAATGTTAATTTTTGTACGACCTAAATTTTGTGATACCAACTTCATTGTGAAAAAAAATATATGAAAAAAAATTGAAAAAATACATCCGACCTGTCTGGGATTCGAACACACGATCTTTGGATTGCAAGGCAAGCAAGCAAGCAAATAAAATTTATTAACATTCATATATAATTATAAACCTCCCCAGAACCTGTCCCGGAGCCAGCCAGAGAACCACGACGCTTAGCGCCGTGGTGATTTTAGAGCTGAATGGGTGAATGATAAAAGAAGAACTAAAATTCCTACCCACCTAGCGTGGGTTTAAAATTAACAATACGTTTAAAAAATGCTACCCACAAAGGTCTAAAACTAATACATATAAAACTTAGAACTGGTTACTGGTTGTAACATTGAATAAATTTTGACTGTTGATACGGGTGAAAAGCTAAACGAAAAAACCCGTACGAGAACTGCCGACCTGGTGGTCTCCCTGGCGCCAGCAAAATCTGGTGGAAAAAGGATAGGGTTTAAAATGTTTAGATTTTTTAAAGGTTATCGGTCAAAATGGAATTTTTGGCGACAAAAAGAACAAAGAGAACAAAAATGGAACATACAGAAAGAGAATAGAAATGACTGGAAATATAAAGTTGAGGAAAGATCAAAGGTGGGGGAATGGTAGGTTGTGGTATGGGAAAGTATGACTAGGGAAGAGGTTGCCGGAAGATAGGCAAAACTTTAGCCACTGGACCATCACACATTACTACAAAAATTGAATGTCTGTAATATATATCTTTCAAGAATCATATTTCAACGCATTAGATATATTATTATGAAATATATATATTAGTAAAAATATATGTTATAGATATAACATTTCGCAAAATTTCTATTTAAGTACAAGAGACAAAATTTAAGAAAATGTATTTTTTTGTATTAAATGGTTAATAACTTTCTTATTTACTGATTGATTTTCTGATTGATTTTCTTCCCCTAGCTAACACTAACTTACTTTTCAAATTTCAACAAAACTTTTCTTTCTTAAGTTATCGTGCTTGCAAGAAACATGACAGACGGACAGACGGACAGACGGACAGACGGACAGACGGACAGACGGACAGACGGACAGACGGACAGACGGACAGACGGACAGACGGACAGACGGACAGACGGACAGACGGACAGACGGACAGACGGACAGACGGTTCAGAATTCGTTCATTAACACAATGATATGACAATTTTTTCTCTACGAGCGATATTTACGGTTTTAGAAATGTGCCGATCAAATGCAATATACTATTCGTTTTTGCGAAGAGTATAATAAGCTACAAAAATGGTATTTACGAGACACGGGTGAACCTGAGGGTTATAATATAATACGCCAAGAAAATTGGTAAAGACAATCATTAAGCTAAAAGCACAAATTGTATTGGACGGGGACACCATTCGCGCGGGCGTCCCCCAGGGGTCGTGCCTGCCACCGAAACTGTACAACTTATACGTCTCCGACTTCCCGGAGTTCCCGAATACGAACCTTGCCAAGTACGCTGACGACACGGCCATGTATGCGCATTCACACAACGCACAAGCGGCAAATATGTTACTGAAAGCGCACATGACCCGTGCCACGGCGTATTACGATAAGTGGAAGATTCGGATCAACGCCGAGAAGGCTGAGTCGATTCTCTTCACGCGCCGGTTCACAGAGTACCGCATCTTAACGCCAATTTCGATCGGGGGACAAGAAATTCCAATCAAACGGTGCGTGAAGTATCTGGGGGTGAACTTAGACAAACCACTGATGTTTAACGCCCACGTGAACGAGACGGTACGCAAGGTCTACTTCATGTCCAGGAGGCTGTACCCGCTCCTGGTCAGGGGTAGCGGACTTAACAGGACAAATAAAAAACTGTTGTACACGATGGTGATCAGGCCGGCCATCACATACGCGGCGCCGGTGTGGTGCAGCATACCGGCCACGACAATGAGAAAACACCTCCCTCAGAGATTTATATGGTCGTTGCCACGACTACGTCCAAGAAATTTCTCAAAAATTCTACGAATTCAAACTGGGCGATAGTCCGCTAACCCGCAACATAACCCATAATGCCATAATGCAATCCTGTTCGATATTCGACACCCCCTACCATACCAGGTGTTGCCCATCTTCCGGCAACATCTCTAGCCACACTTTCCTATACGACAACTTCTTATTTCCCCACTTTTAACCTTTACTAAAAACTGTAATCAACTTTCTCCATTCTCTATTTGTTTTTATCCTTTTTGTTATTTTGTCCTTTTTGTTTCTAAATTCTATCTTGACCAATAAATTTTCAAAACCAAAATATTTCGTACCATATCTTTTAAATTTCCACGACATTTTCCTGGCGAAATGAAGACCACCAGGGTGGAACTGCTTCGAACGGGTTTTTTCGTTGAGTTCTGTTTGCCCGTGCCAGCAACCAAAATTAAATAAGTGCTTCGTCTAGTGAGTGATAGTTTTATAGTGTTTTTTTTAAATTAGTTTTAGGTCCTTGTGGACACATTTTTAATGTCTAATTTAGTTTTTAAGTCTGCCTGCGGCAGACAGGAGCACTAACCTACATATCATCTGTCGTTAAGCCAAACCAGACCGGCTCCGCCTAGCCCTACAATCACCACGACGCTATGCGACGTAGTTGTCTGGCTGGCTCTGGACCAGGTTCCGGCGAGGCGCATATATGTATAAAAACCGCTGCCCAAGGAATCACTACTTCCACATCCAGATTCTCTATCCAAGTCACTCACAACGAAAAAACTTTGTATGTGAAAATAATTGTTTATGGAACTTTAATAATATAATATTTGAAATCCTCTACCCCAAAAACCCATAAAACGATACCCCACATCGGTAGTGGGGTGGGGGTGGTGATAGGGGGGTGGTTATGGGGGGGTGGATGAAGTAAAAAAATATTTTGAGGTTTCTGGTTCCTGTACATACACTAAATCACAATTTTTTTTCATCCCCTTTAATAAGGAGGTGGGGGTGTTAATGGGGGTGGTTAATGCCAAAAATTTTTTTGAGACCTTAACTTCTCTTGTATATACTAAATACCAATTTCATGGACTCTTACCAGCTTGATTTACCCATTTACCCCAAATTTACCCCAATTTACCCCCCAACCCTTCGACGGAACAAGATGAAAATATAATCTAGTTCTAGATCTCGTTAAAGTACATATGTGTACTAAATTTCAAGTCAATATCTTAAACGGTTCCAGAGTAAACGTGGGCACAAAAAAAAGTTACAGACAGACAGACCGACAGACAGAAATTTTTTTTTCGCTCAAACTTAAAATCTCGACGTTTCATGACATTTTAAGCCTATTTGGACAATAAAAATTTTTTAAAAATTTTTTGTCGTTACTATACTTCCACTGGACGTGGAAGTAAAACTATTAATAAATTGTTATTGATTGATTGATTGACTGATTGATTGGGACACCAGTCACGTATGTTGATTGCTTAAAAAAATAAAAACCAACGATCCACCAGAGCTGAGTAGAAAACAGCTAAGATGTACACTGGGCATCTTAACTGTACATTGAAAACTAAGCAAACACCTAACCGACATAGAAATGATGGACAATCCAGAGTGTAAGTTGCGTTAGGCCGAGAAAACTTTTCGCCACAGATTATGTTAATGCCCAACCTTGGTGGCTAAAAGGATTTCATACTACCGGGGACCACTTGTAGTACCGGAACAGATAGCCAGAGTTTCCATCGACCGTACACTCGCATTGTTTGGAGGAATAGATTTAATGGATTAACAAGGTTGTGGGATACAATAAGCTCAAGTTTCAGTATAGCGGGTTTTCAGCACTGCAACTTGTAAGAAAAAAAAAAGAGCATCCATTATTCGCTAGCTATTCTAGAATAGCAAACGAGCTTGGCATGTACGTTAACCTAAACGTACCCTGGATGTAGTTTAATTATATGTAATTAGTGCTAACAGTAACACCTTACTAAAGTCATTTATAAGCACCGGTAAATTCAAGAAAAAATATTGTATTATGCTAGGTGCGCTAGCTGCGCAAAATATTTTTTAAGAATTACGAGATCTCGGGCATAAAATTGTTATAGTAAATTTCTAATTAATTCCTGGTTTAGTATTTCTACACAGAAGATATATATTAATTTCTCAGCTTCACCATTAGTTCCTCTTATTGTCTCATTTATTATCAAATGTTAACCAAAAAGTGTCTTCCTACGAGTATTAACCACTGGTTTCTTATTTATTGTAGGATTAATTATATAATAAAGAACATGAATTCGGCTGATTACCTAATGATAAAGGATAAAGGGTTTGATAGTGACAGGTATGGCCCGACTCAGGTGTCCTTAAAATATAAATATCTGATGATACGACTGCTAAAAATAACTCTTACAAAGGCACTGGAGTTTGCGAGGATACTTGGGTCAGTATCACGGCTTAATGGCATTTCTGAAATTTAAACGGTAAGAATTTCTATCTCATGACGCAATAAAATTTTACAAAATCATCTTTAAATGAACTATAATGCTAATATAATGCGTCTGACTATTTACTGGAAAGGATCTACCACTTTATATTGACGCATGAAAATTACCTGTCTGTTAAATATAATCTCCTTACTGCTATTTTGTTTGTGAGAACTTTTATTATTCTGACTAGTATTACTTAAACAACTTTTTTAACTCGACTAGATTATTGTTTAGTTTCTCATATAGGAGTTTTTGATGGATTTACGCGTTATCAAGTTTCCCGAATTAAATATATTGATAACAATAATATTTATTTACCATTTGCGTGATACATTTGTAAGGCAGCAATCTAAACTAAAAATAAATTACATTATAACATCATCATAAAATGCTGATACATATAATTAAAGTAATAGACATAGTCAAGGACGGAGAAGATATACTTAAAATCCGTACAGGTACCAAACTATATATCTATTGTATCTGTTTAGGAATTCATTTACTCAGTAATAATTCCTTAATGTTATTATTTTATAGTGAATAATATCAGTAGCACAGTGCCTACAATTCTATCGGAAAAAAAATTTCGAGATCGTAGTTGTCTAAAAATATAAAGAGTGTAATTGACATTTTATTATTTCATTAAATCCCGAGCGCATAAGCACGATGGATTTAATTTTCGAGAACAAACTGTCCAATTTACACAAATTTTATCACCATATTGCTCGAGAAGAAATGTATAGATAAATTTTAAAGCATAAGTGGTATTAGGGGAGAATATCTCATGAAACAAAACACGACATATGTCAGTGGGTGAACAACTCCCAGATCAAAGTCCGGCGAGCCAGACCTGCAGATTAGGGACTGGCCAATGAGATAGTAAAACCCGACAAAATCAGATGGGTAATTAGCAAGTTCAAACCATTCAAGGATAGATCCATCTCCTAGGATCGATGGAGTTTACCCAATTCTGCTCCAAAAAGGGCAGAATATACTAATACCACATTTTTGTAAAGTATTCAGGGTCCGTCTGGCCTGAAAGTACATACCACAGACATGGCGGAAGGTGAAGGTTACTTACCCACCAAAAATAGGTAGGATATCAGACCAAATGCTCAAGTCATATAGACTCATAAGCCTGTCCTCATTATTACTTAAAACATTGGAAAGACTACTAGACAGGTACATTAGGGACGAAATGCTAAGGGAAAACCCCCTTAGTGAGCGTTAATATGCATACCAGCCGGGAAAGTCAACATACCTCGCGCTGAATGATTAAATAGGCTACTGAAAAAGTCATTAGATGGCAAAAAGAACGGCAGTGGTGACATTTCTAGATATAGAAGGAGTGTTTAATAACGCAACAACGCAATTTCTAATGAATGCTTTGTTAAATAGAGGAGTTCCAACAATGCTCTACCAGTGGATTAAAGCCAGCCTAGAAGAGAGGATAATAGTATTAAATCTAGGCGAGGCTATCATTGAGTCAAAGGTGAGTATAGGCTGCCCTCAACTCCACTGCTGTGGGCAACCCTTGTTGACGAGCTCCCCCTAATAATTTCTGCAGAAGGCCTTTACTGCCTAGGATATGCTGACGATCTAGATAGTAATCAAGGAGCGATTTTCGAACACGATATCAGAGCGTTCGCAAAGAGCCCTAAACATTGGCGACAGGTGATGTAGTGAGAAAGGACTTTACATAAAAAGAGCCTTGGAAGGCCTAAAACCCCTGAAGACTCCATGGAGTGGAAATTCAATTCGCCAGCGAGGTTAAATACCTAGGAGTCATTTTCGACCAAAAGCTGACATAGAATTCCCACATCCAAAGAGTAACACAGAAGGCAACCGTTGCCCTGGAAAGGTACAGGGAGATGTGTGGGAAAAACTGGTGGTTAAACCCCCATAGTTATACACTAAAGTTTTACGACCCATAATAACCTATAGGTCGGTGGCATGGTGGACCAAGACAGCTGGGAGCAATAAGGCTATTAAATGGCATACAAAGACTTGCTTGTATGTGCGCCACTGGGACCATAAAAACCGCCCTCACGGCTGAATTGGAAGTCCTTTTAGACCTGATATCACCACACATATTTATCCAAGGAGAAGCTCGTTCAATGGTATACAGGCTAATGCAAAGCACAATGCCCATAAGGTAATAACACGGAACAGAGCACCAAGAGTTATACTCAGAGCTGAAGGCCGATCTCATCCTGGGAATGCCCAAGGACACTATGGTCCCAAACTATAACTTATATAAAAATTTTCAAATCAAAATACCATATAGAGTGGACCGGAAAAATGGTCCTTCAATATCTGCACAAACGATCTGGTATACGGATGGCTCCAAGACAGAACAGGGATTTACGGGATAAGATCGAAAACGAAAATCATAATAAGTCTAGCTATACACGCCATAGTATTTCAGGGTGAAGTGACGGCCATACAGTGATGTGCAAAGGAAATAATGAGGCAAGGAACTGTTAACCAGTCAATTGTCATTATTTTCCGACAGCCGAGGAGCGCTAAAGGCACTCGATTCCATGCAGGTCGATTCAAGACTAGTATGGGATTGTATAAATGCTATTATGGACCTAGGAAGTCAGGACAAAGTTATCGTGATTTGTATCAGACCACGACGGACACATGGGAAATGAAAAGGCTGATGAACTGGCACGGCAAGGCGCGTCCAAGGCCCACGCGCCTTCAATATTCGCCTTTAATATTTGTGCTTGGTTAACTTGATAGTTTAAGGAAATCAGCTAAAATAGTTTTATGGGTTTTTATTTACTTCATCATTTTTTCTTAATCTGAAAATGCCCGGATAAAAAATACAGTACACGATACTTGTAAAATTCAAATAAAAGTGTCTTAAGAGACTGATTATCATTTTATTTAGAAATAAATAACTAATTCATTCTAAAAGTGCACATAGCTCAGGACCACCCTGTGTAATAAATATACTGTAAATCTTTTTTATTTCGTGTTTAAATTCATTCAACAAGTAGGTTGTTGCTATAGAAACGGCCATATAAGTACTCAAGGTCAACTTTTCTAAAGAAATCTGGAGCTTGATTTTTACGTTCATTAAAGTCCATTGTTAAAACTTGTCTATTTTCTTAAAGTATTTTACACTATTTTTTAATAAAATATCTTCAAGAATACAATAAAAGATGACAGTTCAGAAAGTGCAATTTTTCAATGTACGTCATCAGATCGACCCAAGCCAAAAGCTAATCATCAACTTAGTAACCGTGATTGATTGTTGGTCAATTTAGTGCAGGTTATGGTCAAACTATGATATAAAGACTAGACTTTGACAATTTGTTGAAATTAAATATAAATTCCAGCACTCAATCAATCGACCAAGTATCACGATATACCACAGATTAAGACGACAAAAAATTAAATATTATATAATATTTCTATTTCTAAAGCATATGAGAGTCCGTAATGAACGATTACGGACAATTATCCAACATCTACACTGAGGTAGTGACGAGCATACAAAGAAAAGACGTCAAGTGCTTATGCAAATAAAAACACAGAGGTTTCTAGTAAGTTGTCATATGATATGCATCATATTAATTCATTATACAGGGTGATTCGAAAATAATGGGTCAACGCTTAGCCGTAGATTCTTGATATCAAAACAAGTCGATTTAACCCAAAAAGTAGCAATCTAACTTTTTTGTTTTCAAGATGATAGTATAGTAAAAAAATATATTCGTATTTTGTCTCTATCTTGGAGACTATGATACGTATCTACAATAGGCACTATTGACGATTTCAAGACATCACACTTGACGTACATCTACTAGATATAAAACCGCTTTTAGGTACAATTGAATTTTCTCTAACTAGTGTGTGAGAAAGTTATGAATCGCGTATTTCTTTGAAGTGGTGCATTTTATCACGTTTAAACAAGTGCACCTTTTCTTTAGGAAATTAAATTGCGTTTCGATTATTTATAGTAGAAGACAATGTCCACATCTGTTTTACTTCCTTCTCTTTTCCCCGTCTGTGTAGCTGGCTGATGGAACCCATCCAAGGCCAAAAATTGGAAGAAAAAGAACAATGTCCAAAACCTAACCTCAAAAAAGTTATGGCTTAGAGTATCACATAGAAGTACTGTAACTAGCGCCGTCTATAAAATGTGACATCGACGAGATCACCATTATAATTAGCGACCTCAATAACATGTTATTACCAACTTTGAAGGAGATACGTATAATAGTCTCCAAGATAGAAACAAAATACGAATACAATTTTTTTACTTTACCACCCTATATTTTGAAAACGAAAAGTGTTAGACCGCTACTTTTAAATCGACTTGTTTTGATGTCAAGAATCTACTGCTAAGCGTTGTCCCAATCTTTTCGAAACACCCTGTATATCTCATTTCAAGATTTGATTGAAACAGAACATTTATTTTTAATTAAAATGCAACAAAATGATTATAAGAGCCGCTACAGAACCTCCTGATCCATATTTTTAACGGAAGCGAAAACATTTTAAAGGGACGTGGGACTGTTTAACTTCTTCGGTTGTCTGTACAATTCTGACTTTAAGATGGTCAATCAATGTGAGAAATAGGAAATTTTGGGTTTTTAAAAAGGCCACAAAAGGAAATCGCATGGAACAATGTTACATGATCTTGAAAGTTCCTGTTCACTATTCCTGTACACAACTAAAGGATCTTGAAAAATATGTTAATAGTTTCGGCTGCTATATGTGGTCGTATTTCATCTTATCGAAACTAATAAAAGCCGTTTCATTAGCATCAAGTTGATTAATGAAGGGACTAATGTATTCCCGATATCTCTGTCCAGTTAAAGTGCCATGATTCTCAGCGTATTTATTATAAGGGCACACGGTTACTTTTCTCGTACAGTGACGTACTGGGAGTAACCTTATATTTTAAATCTTCGCGGAGGTACCAAGTTGAAACGAAGGATTGATATGCAAATACATTTCCGGCCCTAAGTAGGGAATAAGTCCGAAAACCACTCTCTGGACGTATATAGTAAAACCCCGCATAACCGGCACGGTAGTTCAGTTGGCTAAGGTGCTGGTGGATACGGATGTATGTCTGCGGTTTTTCAAATGTGTAATCCCATTCCACACAGCCTAAGTTTTGGGTCTAGGAGCTGTCTACTATATGTGGTGTTATTTTATGTTTAATATACGCGGCATAGGTGTGGTAACGTTTTCAGAAGCGCTGCCTAATTAGGGTTCAATGCCAAGTTTAAAAGCCTGCCTGTCTAGGAATAACAGGAACAATCAAAACCAATCCAGGCAAGCAGTAAACAGATTGTGCAAAAATAGAATGTGGAAGCGATGGGCCAGTCAGAGGATGACCGGTATCTCCCCGTTTATAGTTTATAGGTTGTACAGTGTTGTTCCGTAGTTGAGATTATTGGGAAACCGATAAAGGGCATTTTCTGAATCTTGAAGGTTTGGAACAATACGGACGGATCGAAGACTCGGGAGGGAACCTGTGCTAGCGTACGCGGATGTGAATCAGGAGCTCGTATATTGGCGTCGCTTAGCTAGTATATCACAAGCAGAAATATATGCCATCTCACTGAAGAACATTGAAGAAGTGAACATTTTAGAAGAGGTTTCATTGACAAATATATTTAGTTATACATATAGCGGCAGCCAGGTGGCTTTGAGGATTCTTGCATCAAACAAAGCAAGTTGGAAGCTGGTGTTGATCTGTCGGAATATTTTGACTAAACTGTGTGAACAGACTCAGTCAAACTGATATGGGTGCACAGACATAGTGGTGCGGAGGGTAAAGAAGAGGGATCAAAAACTCTTTTCCCCGGCAATGAGACAGTGTTCAGGTTACCAAGATTCAACCAGGGTAATGAGATTATGCCATGGCACAGTTCAATAACTATTGGGTTTAAACTACTGGGATAAGATATTTTAGACTCTATTTGCTTTCAACTAACTGTACATAAAGTGACTGCTTGGGCTCGATATGGAGTGAATAAAATAGATGGTGGAACTGATGAATAATGAGACAGTGTCCTCTAAACAAGCACGTACAATTTTTCACCACTCGAAATCGTTATACCATAATAATTGACATAACCATTAAGATGAAAAACAGACTTCGCCGGACAAGAACGTTTTGCCAAAGAGCTTATCATCAGAATTATTTAAAAGCAACTAGGTGCTAGAATGTCGAGTTATGTGTATAGCACCTACCTGGAGTTCTTGAACATAAAAATAAATACGTACAAGTCATCTTTCAAACAGTATAGCGTGTGCCTCCAAGTTATTGACCCCAGTTATTGCCTCCAGGTAATTGACCTATGGGGCATTTGCAATGATTTCTCTTACATTCCAGATTGGCTGATCATTCTACCTTTCATTCGTATTCACGAAACTTTAAGGAAAATTTGACATCTAAATAACATAATCTTGTTATGCATGAGAAAAGTTTAATGAACGTTCCAGAGTACATCGAAATGTATTGCGATAAAAAAATTAGTTCAGGAATGGCGTCATCGAAAGGGGGTAATGGTTACTTTAAACGAGGTAGTACATTTTTTTATCTTGTATGTATTGTAGAGAGTACGTAGAATCCAAGTTTTAGACCTCTAAACCCTTGGCAAATTTTTGTGTGAACGAAAAAATTTTTGACACTTTTTTTAGTTTGTGGCCTATAACTTAAAAACAATGCATCCAATCGAAAAGTCATCTATTATCAAAATTAAATATGTAGGACATTTTGTATTTGGAGTGTATTTTACTTAATATTAATCGAAATTGGAAAACCAGGTAATCTGTGAACTTGAAATTACATGCTCTACAACTTTAATTCTATGGATTTTTTCATTTAGATTAGCCGTTTCAGAGCTGAAGACGTAAAAAGTTACCCAGCGTGAATTTTCTTACGAGTTGGTAAAAATTGTTGTTATTCGACTGCCAATTACGCCCATACCTCTTGAAGAGTACTTCGAATAAGTATATTCGAAGCGAAATTTAATGCTCTTTAATTTTGGTATTAGATGACTTTTGGATTGGATGCATTGTTTTTAAGTTATAGGCCACAAACTGAAAAAAGTGCCAAAAATTCGTGGATTTTTCGTCCACACAAAAATTTGCAAAGGGTTTGGAGGTCTAAAACTTGGATTCTACATACTCTCTACAACATATACAAGACAAAAAAAATCTACTACTTCGTTTCTTGTAACTATAAAGTTCCCCGTTATTGAACTAAATCATTAATTTTCAAATTCTTTTATGAAATATTCCCATTGTTCAATGCCAGCATAAAAGTTTCCTGCTTAGTTTTGTACCATTTCAAAATTCTAAACATGTCATCCGACAGTAACTGTCTACTTGATGTCGTTTTTTCTTTGAACATTTGTTTTCTGCTTATATTTTTCACAAGTTCATTCGATGCAGTAAAGGCATCAACAAATTTTGTTTTGGTAATTCTGACGGTTATACTTGTATTTATGGTATAATGTACACACAGAGATTCTATGGCATTTTAAAACCACAATGGTGGATTTTTTGCTGATGAAGCTTGTTAAATAAAAGTTACTCTTTAGATATTTTGTGTCGACATATTTGAATAATTAATAAAAACAAGCCGTATATCCTCTTCAGAGTTAATGAGGTGCCGGGTTCTTAGTCGTAATGTATTTCGAAATAAAATCGTCATCTTTATCTACCTAGTGAACAATCATAATAAATATTATGATAATACAATGATATTATGATAATACAAATGACAATAACTATTAAAAATTGGTATAAAGAGTAAAGAGTTTAAAGTGAAGCCTTGGAGTGCTCCTTGTTCAACTTTACAATTATTACTATATACATTGGTATGTTAAAACAATTTTGAAAGTCTTAACTAGTACAATATGGCCCTATAGTTTGCGTAGTCATTCCTACAATTTATTTTGTATTTGAATAAAATACAGATGACACTTCAAGTTAGACAATCGTCAATGTGTTTAAAATCATGATCAGAATGTGTTTGGTCGTTTTCATGTTATTGACACAGGACGAAGCGATTTGCTTTTGTTTCGGCAGCACACCCTGTATATATATGTATATATATAATAGTCCAAAATCGAAAATTGAGATAACATCAAATCTTTACGTTTTGAGGTCCCAGGAACCCAAAAAAGTGGTTTTTGAAAAAAATTTCTGTGTGTGTGTGCGTGTGTGTGTGTGTGTGTGTGTGTGTGTGTGTGTGTGTGTGTGTGTGTGTGTGTGTGTGTGTGTGTGTGTGTGTGTGTGTGTGTGTGTGTGTGTGTGTGTGTGTGTGTGTGTGTGTATGTATGTATGTTAGCACGATAACGGCGAAGCTACTAAACGGATTTGGATGAAACTTTGCATGAGTGCTATAGAAGATCTGAAAAGGTTTTGGTTGAGATCGGATTACGTTTAGTACCGTTTTGGCACAACAAGTCGTTTATTTTATGATTACTTACAATTTGTAATCGAACCATTGAAAAGCAGTAAAAATTCCGATTTCAACGATATATCACACTTGCACCCTTTCGATCTCATTTCCGTTAAAGAAATTAAAAATAATTCGTTATATGTGCACACATGACAGCATCCAAAAAATAATATTGGTATTATTGTTAGGGGAAAATGTTTTTGCCATCTGTAAAAAATATTTGGGTTGGTAACCTTTGTGAATGTTGATTTATAGGTTATGGTACGTGACGTCACAGCTAACCTAAAAAATATATATTTATTAAGATTTAAGAATATTACGTAACTATTATTAAAATTTCTGCCTGGTTCCCGTATTTTCAACTAAAATCTAGTACAGTGTAATGTTTATGAAGTTCTAAATACTTTGTCCAAATAAAATAGGACTAGGAAATCTAACCTGTAATTAGCAGTCTATTTTTATTAATCAACAATATAGAAAAATTATTTGCGTAAGTTTTTAAATATTGGAGCCACTGTGGCTGCAAGCTAAAAATGCGTATACAAATATTAAAAATGAGAATAAAGTTGGAAAACTTAAAAATGATGCAGATATGTCCCTAAATATATTTCATAACCTAAAAATCAACATTCGTAAAGGTAACTTATTTTAGTTGATATTTTAAAGGTAATAATTGTTTATAGCCATGTTCGGATATTACGTCTGATTGATGGGACGCGTCACAATCGTTCATTTAATGCAAATCGAGCTAACCGAACTAAATCTGAAACGTTCGAATATGACAAAATAAAGGACTCGGACGAAGCTCGACTTGCTCGGACCTTTTTGATCGAGCAGGAAGATTTTAATTTGACGCATGCGTAGCTGCTTGAACTGTCCATAATGTTATTGACTTGTTGAGGTTAGAGTGTAATTTGGGCTAAATTCTGTATTATTATTTTTATTCGCTATTCAGTGTTCTACACAATCTTCGAAACGTTATATGTTAATACCCTTATAATATCCCGAAATTGATTAACATGCAACATAAACAAACATGAGAGGTTATGTTTTAACAGATTGCTTGTAGTTCACTTCAGTTCGTTCGATATCTGTTCATGAAATAAATAGCTCTAAAGTCACGTGTAATTTATCTGTTTGCTCAATGCCCTGATTTCCGATGTAATATCCAAACACAGCTGATTTGGATCCACCGTGTGGGGAGGTTCCAGTCGCTTCCAATAGCTGCCGATTTTTTGTTCTGATTTTTTGCCATGCTTTATTCTCGCGTCTACTAGTTGCGAATCTATTTAAAACCTTTAAATATTGTGCACTACCTTCAATTTGGGAAAACTACTCCTGCTAGTTTGACACCTACCAAGAAGCCTCCACATTGCACGAACGAGCTGCATGGGAAACTCGGTAAGTCGTATTGCAACCACCGTCTTTTATTAGTTTTCCTATTATCATCAAAATCATATTTATTCAATCTTTCTGCTATAGTCCGCTCAAAATTAATTTTTATCATTAACAGCTTTCTTTGTATGAACAGTTTTAAGTAATTCTCAAAAAGTTCCATCTCAGTGATTAATGTGTTTAGTGTGCCTATTGAGTAAGCCTGGTTAAAACCATTATACCTAAAACCTGCCCTGATAAATTTTGATTTAAAAATAAAAAAATGCTGTTTTTTTTTACAATATAAAGTTTTAAAAATGGTATAATTTCAGGTAAAAGATTGAATGCAAAAAGAGCAGTAATGCTACATACTGAGTTTCCCTGGAGAAATTATATGAAACGAGTTAGGTAAAGCTTGGTCAGTCAAAAATTATAATGCCATGATAACTTTTCAGATTAATTACGTATCAATAAATTGGTCTGATGCCGTGCACTCAAAAATTACACCAAAAACGTGTACACTAAATTGTTTTCCAGATCATAAATATGTGTTATTAAACTAATACGTATTTAAAGTACGCACTTTAGGTCTGCAAAGTTATTTCTTCTATTTTTATTTCTCACACACACCTGTCGGTTTATTATGTTCGAAATTCCCGAAGTGTAATGAATGCCCGAAAAACGAACAAGAGCGTCAGCAACAAGTGGTTGATTCAGACGCAATTATTTTTTTGCTAAGACTAAAATTCCCAGCAATTTTGCCAGTGTATAGGGCGGGTTGTCGAAATAAAGTAATCTCTAAGTTGTACGCCGTCATTATGTTACTTTTTACTTTATTTGTTGTGAGCGGGAATCCAACAATGATTTACTCTATAAAAAAATAACCTAAATTCCATAAACGTGTACTCACGGTGGTCCAAGAAACATTTTTATTTAATGTGCATGTTACTTCTTATTTATGTAGAAGATAATACTGTATTAATGTTTTGTATTCTTTGCATGAAATATATATCATTTACGACGTATCTAGTTACAGCGAGGGGAATTAAAGAATGTTTATATCCAGATTTACAACATTATTCAGGAACAGTTTATGGCTGTATTTCTGATTTCAGTACTATTTTATGATACAAAACTAATAAAATAACAAGAAGCACGATTCTTTTTGACGCATTTCGACAAATAAAACATTTAGTGCTAGTATCATTTAACATAAAAAAGGAATTTAACATGACTTGGTGACATATTTTAAAAATTTTACCCGCATGGAGACTGAAAGTTAATGTTCCTATTTTGTCAGATTTTCTTTAAATCATTGTTCTTTCAAGGCCATCACTATTTTTTTCTTTACGGGTGAATGTGCCGAACACCTGTTGTACTGAAACATAAACACATTACACATAGTAGGCAACTCCTAAATCCCGAGCCAAGGTTGCCCGGAATGGGGTTACACATGCATTATCTACTGGCACTGACAGTGTCGAACCCAAACAGTGTGACCAAGCTTGTTCGTCAATAGTAGGCTTTTGCCCGCTGTGCTACCAGTACGGTAGAAACTTAAACTTATTCCGCCCCATAGTATTATTATCACAATAGGCACATTCCTTCAATAAAAGAGAGTGTACGGTCGATCAAAATCAAATAAAATTTTATTGCATATTTCTTCTTGATATTCGCTACCGTGTCTTGTCGGACGTTCCCTGGCCAAGATTCCGTGACACTTAAAGGGCTGGTCTATGAAATTTTTGGCTATCTCTTCTTTCTGTTCATCACTTTTCCTGCATTTAGGTTTGCCCCTGACTTTTAAGTTAGTTATGTGTCTTTTTAGTGTACAGGATTCTGCTGAGATTTCAACAGCGTACATATGATCTCTTCTGTCCAGTTATAGCAATTCGGTGGTCCTTGATTTGAAGGGTTCACCAATGAATACGTGACTCTCACATTCCCGATGTAGTATAATATAATAGTCTAGGAGGTTACATATGTGAGGCCTGAATATAACATGTTGGCATTGCTGTTATGTTTTAGCAAATATTTTTCTGAGTATTTTATCTTATGTGAGTGAGACCTCCCCCCTGACCGTTGGGGGGTTGTTACATTGAGAAAAAATATTGGCACTCACAGAGACTATTCTTTGGTATGAAAACGACAAGTATGAGAAGGTGCCAAAATTTTTTTTAAAAAGCACCAGTTTTAGCCCGTTTTAGGCCAAAAGTCAAATTTTTTGCCAAAAAATCTGGAAAATGGGCAAGCAGAAAACATTGGCATATGGTTTTCCAGCAATAAGCATTGGCAACAAAAATTTTCCGCCTGATCAGAAAGTGTTATACTACGTTCCAATTTTGGCCATAATTGATGTCGCCAGTGCTGCCAATTGCACGGAGAAAAAATGTTGGCATATATCAAATGTTGATCGCCAAGATACCCTCTTCAACTAACACCAACCCCCCAAAGTGTTATACTCTATTCCACAATTGAACATTTTCTGGGGCGGCTAGCGTCAAAACCGGCAGGGTGGAGGTCTGACTCAAATAAGATAAAATACTCAGAAAAATATTTGTTAAAACATAACAGTAATGCCAACATGTTATATCCTAGGCCCCATATATCTCCTAGACTACTCCCGAAAAAATAGAAAAAAAACATTCATAACTTTTAATCAGTCCAATTACTTTCTTCGTTTTGGACACTTATGGATGGAACACCCTTGTATGCATTTAAAAATGTGACATAGGTGGGAGTATAGATTTGATCTGGCATTACTGCTAACTAAACAAATCTTAGTAGTTTTGGTATTGTCTTAAATATCGGGTGCATTTAACTTTTAAATTTTCCCTCGTAAATTTGTTAGCATTATCTAACAGAGCCATGTGTCCTCCATAATTACGCCCTCGACAAACTATTAATTTCAACGTCAAATTTTCATTATAGCCAACAGTTGTGGGGTGACGTGTTTAATTTTCATCTAACATTTGGAAATTTCATCAGCAGATAAAATGACAATAGCTGTATTAACAGCCGGAATTTCGTTGTTTACAAAAGGACGTTAGGAGAATTGCTCGTGATTGTCTGTTAGGGTGTGCCGAAGTAAGCGAGGGTGAGACCTACTGCAATTTCTAACCCCAAGTTTCACAATTTTTGTAAATAATGTATCATCTTAGTAGTCGCTTAGAAACTATTATTCTCAAGTGTGCCCGTATCCATTTATTTTCTTAAGCTGGTAGTTGCCGGTGATAGCTGTTGCAGCCAGTCTCGAGTTAATTAAGAAATAAGATATGATTGATTGATTAGCTTTTTGAGTTGAATTCAGGAAGGTTACGGTATTTTCAGATGCACATAAAAGTGATCGGAATTGAACTGAGTTGAATTGAAAAAAATGAGATTTACCCCGCCATTTACACATTTTGCTAATCATGATATATACCAGCTAAATTAGTCCTGTCACAGTCTTTTTATGATTTTCAGAAATAGTTGGAAAATTTGAAATATCATTTGAGGTATGCACATAGCGTACATTGATCCGAAATCACAGCCAAGTGGCAAAAGATCTGATAATGCTTTTAATTATTCATTACAAGAAATAGCTATTTGTGTATTAAGAGCGTAACAAAACACTTGAGAACAGCAATGACACTTTGCGCTCGAATTACATGCATAATTTTATCATTTGAAAATATCGAAATAAAAGGAATAATCAAATTGAATTTTACCTGAAGACGACGATTCATCAATATATTATGAGTATGCTTTGCATATGTGATCAAAATAAACAGACGAACAAAACATAATCGCTGTCATTTTATTAAAGTTTTATTAATTATTATAAAGCTTGTTACTCTTACATCAACTCTCATTATATTAACAACGGTTTTGGGGCATTATTATTTCATAAAAATACATTGTCAATGTTCCGACCAAACTTGTGTAAGGACAGGAGGCACTCGAGCGGTTTTAAAGTACTTTTCGTCATACCTCCCTCGTAAGTGTACTCTAATTCCATTGTTTTGTCGATCGTAAGTGACGTTTTATGTGCCAAATACTTGTTGCCATTGGCAACGAGGCGGGGAAATAAAGTATATTTGGGAAATTTTCTCTTTTATATAACAAGTATTAAATTAAATGTTTTAACTTTTTTGGAAGTATTTCCAGACAAGCCTTACTATATCTTCTATATCCGACATTATTTTCAAAAATGTTCAGAGTTATTATAATAATGTGATTTAATTTGTCTTGACAGTAGGTGTCATTTGAATAGGAGCCGCATCCTAAATTTCTTTTATTGACGGTTGCAATGGATATTCCAAGCATCACTGCCTTTACTATTTGCTTAGAAAATATGAAGCCTTACTCAAATAATTATAGTTTTCCACTAGTTTTTTTCAAGTTTTTTTCTAGTTTAATGATTCATGGGTATGATAATATGATATGTACCGCGGGTCGTACAGTGCGATTTTTTGGTCTCGAATACTTGCAAACCTCGGCCCTACGGGCCTCTGCTTGCAAACTGTATTCTCGACCAAAAAAAATACACTTACAACCCTTTGTACATAAATAACTATTACTGCACGTTACCATTGGAGACTGGCGGTAAGGTGACATTATTCACAGTTGTTTTACCAAACAACTGTGAACTGTCAACTTTGCGCTTTCAAAATGCTAGTAAAAAAGCCTACTTTATATGTCGATCGTAGATAAAATAATTTTAAAAAGAGGTGTTTTTTAAGAGTGGTAATTTATATGTATTTTTTATTTAAAATGACCTCGGGGTGTTATTAATTTGGCAAATGTATGTGTTTGTTCGCGAAAAAAGTAATAGAAGAATTTAGGCACCAGGATAGGTTTTTAAGAGGTGATTATTTGGAAAAACAGTAAATATTGCATTTTTTCGCGATTGGATTATTCAAAATAAGCTAGAACTTAAAAACGATATATAATTATTCCTCTAAATAAAATAAATAAAATCATAAAATCATAAAAAAAATCTCAGACATCATCAATCTTATAAAACCTTAGACATTTTTTATATAATACATGACATACCTAAAGACCATTGTGAAGGATGGAGTAACGTGTCGACGCTCCAAATGAGCTGTTTTCTTTTATATATTGTAGATTGTTCAAAGGGTCGCTCGGCTTTTTCAACCCTTCTTTACATCGATCTAAAAGATCTTTTGTGAATTACCCTACAATTAGTTGTTGCCTAGAACTCCCAAGCTTTTTACAAAGCTTATTATTTTCCTGGGGTCTAATTTCCCTATGTTTCAGGTGTTAGTTCTACCTTTCTAGGTACTTCAGCCTAGTGCGGATTAGCAGCTTGCCTTAAGTTGGACTTTTGAGTTTGAGAAGTCTTGTGGCATTTTCTGTCGTATAAGTGATGAACTTTTTTTCCCCTCTTTTTTGGCCTGGGGTATTCCTCTAGTAGGACTTTTTCTGTTCCTTTATCCATTTTGGGTCTCCTCCGTTATGTGTCCCCTTGGATAAGCCCAAAATGGTTAATTTCCTTCTATTCCTCATGCCCTGGCACCCGCAACAAGGTAACCTTGTTGCTTTTTGCCAGTTGCTTCAGGCATTGTCTGCATTCCCAGGCAATTTTAGACTCAAAGGCCGTAGGTCCTGAGAGCTTTTAAAGCTGGCTGGCTGTCTGGATATAGATCTTTGCCCTTTGAATACCTTTACTTATGCATTCCTGAATCTAGTCTAGTCTATAGCATAGATCTCTGCTTGGAAGATGGTTGAGGTCTTGCCTAGGGCTCTAGATAGTCTACAATTACGCCCCACTACGCCTACGCCAACCCCTTCAGCCATCCATGCTCGTCTGACGGCTCTCAATTAGCACATCAAACGTCAAAGTTCCGCTTAATTGGCATTGAGTCACTGAATTTGGTTTAATTATCCCTAGAACCTAAGTGACCAACCAGATCGCCTGATTTGAAAGAGAGTGCCTGCTGCAGCCTTAGGGCACTAAGTGCTGCCTCTTTTCTTACATGCAGATGTAGAGAAAGTAGGTAGCTGCTATGGGACAGGAGCCCATTTGTTCCTGTAATCCCCAAGCAGGCAAGGAGTTGCAACTTCTGCAACTTTCCTGGTGTTCATTTTTCTTCAGTTTTTGGTCACCACACATATGATGCATCGGTGACCATGAGTCTCACAACCGAGAGGTAAGCCCAGTCGATCATTTTTGGTTTTAGATCTTTAAGTCTTACCAAACAGTCTGCGGTACGTCCAAATAGCCGCAGTGTTCTTTCTAAATGTGAGTTCCAGGAAAGTCTTTGACCCAGAATTATTCCTAGATGTTTAACTTCACTGGAAAAGTTTAGCACTATTCCATATAGCATAGGAGCTCTTGCCATTTTCTCCTTTTGGTAAACGGAACAATAGCTGTTTTGCTCATATTGAGATTAAGGCCCTCTAGCGAGCACCATTTGGATATTCTTCTATTTTAGATGATACTGATGCTACTGAAAGATATAGTGTTTGGGATGGTACATCAATCGCTCAAACATGTTACGGACGAATGAAGTAACCGTTAATCGTGATTATTTAAAAGAGGTCTTGTGGGTCTCTCGAATGTTATTTTGAGAAATGAGCCCCTTCTTAATTATGACCAGAAGTCTGCATACAAAACAACAATTAACAATAGCGACTTCAAATGAGGTAATATTGTATTGTACTTACTGTCGCTTCTTCTGCAATCGCAGCGACGCCTTTACCAGGCATATGGCATATGTCATATGGCACATAGCATATAACAACAGCATGTTGACGGGAGTAGTCATTTTACTGCTTGGCCGAGATTTCTACAGATGTTGTCAGTCTTACCAAGAGAAAGAAAATGTTAAACCTCATCAGCTTGCTTGAAGTCATACTATGGCCTAAAATAAATGTTCTGAACCTCGAGCATGTGCATTTGGTGAGTAATTTAAAAGAAAGAGATTTTTCAAAACTATTACCTAATTTAGGGGAGGCAAAATAGAAATGAACAGATTTACTGAATGATAAACTCTGTCGTAGTATCGAAGACTTACCTCATAAATCTTCATTATAGCTGAGGGAGCGTGCTACAGCTATACTGGAACGCAAAAATGGTAAATCTGTGGAAATTAAAAATCGTATTTTGTAAAGGCTAAAAACAATTGGATCAGGTCCCTATACTGAAGCCGAATAAGAACGCCAGACTTGCCGGCAGTTACCGACCCATCTCATTACTATCAACTATCTCTAAGTTGGTGGAGAAGGTCGTCCTGAGCAGAATTAATGCTGCTCAGGAGGGACTTCACGTCGATGAAGAGCATCAATTCGGTTTCAAGAAAGGACGCAACACAAAACAAGACATTGTTAGGATAATTAACGATGTCAAGGTGCAATACAACCTCGGGAAGAGTACCTCTATGGTGTTCCTAGATATCGAGAAAGCGTTCGATACAGTCTGGATTCCGGGGCTGATGTATAAACTACACAATTATAATTTTCCTAGTCATATTATTAAACTAATTCACTCGTACTTGACGGGCAGATCGCTGCAAGTACGGATTAATAAAAAAACTCTCCGCAACACGGGACATTCGCGCGGGCGTCCCCCAGGTCATGTCTGGCATCTAAATTATTTAATTTATATGTCTCTGATTTCCGTATTTCCCTAATACAAAGCTGGCCATGTACGCCGATGACACGGCCATGTATGCACATAGCTACAGCGCTCAGGCAGCTATTATGCTGCTTAAAGCCTACATGGCGCGAGCAACGGCGTATTATGACCAGTGGAAAATCAAGGTTATTGAAGAGAAATCGGCAGTTGTTTTCTCCCAGAATTCCACAAAAAACAAAATTATTACACCAGTCTCGATCAAGGGAGTCAAAATTCAAACAAAAAAATCCGTGAAGTATCTAGGAGTTCATTTAGACACCATACTGACTTACAACAAGCACATAAACGAAACTATACGCAAGGTCTATTCCCTGTCTAGGAGTATGTGCCCTCTAATGGCAGGGAATAGTAGACTAAACAGATATAACAAGAAATTGATGTATACCACCGTTGTGAGGCCAGCCCTTACGCAGCGAGTCGGCCACGACAATTAAAAAACTCTCTGTTTTAGAACGAAAATTTCTACGCCTCTTATCAAATTCAAGCAGATACACCTCCCTCAGAGTCCTGTACGCCCGTTGTAACGACATTGTTCCACTAGCAAACTACATCAAAACCATATTACAAAAATGTTATCAATTTAAACTAGATTATAGTCCGCTAACAAACAACATTACACGAATAAGAGAGCATAATGCACCGTTTCGGATTAAACACAGATTACCCTACCAGGCCCTGCCCATTTTTCGGCAGCCCTTGTAGCCACAAATTCTTTTACTAAAACTAAACTTATTTCCCAACCTTTCTCACTTTTCTCAACTCTGTTTCTTCTTTCCTTTATGCAGTTTTTGTTTTTATTCCTTATTTATTTTTGTTTCTAAATTATTATTCTAAGTTTGAAAACATATAAAACATATATGATTATTTAAAACTTCAAAAACCTTTGGTACCAAAACTTAATAATAACAAAAAGTTCAACGGCTTAGCATAGCCTTTCTCTTTTTGCGTCTCATTGTCTACAGCAGGTATTTTCAATGAGCTCATTTCCTGTCTCAACAATCCAAATTTAAAATAATACCTGTGCTTTTTCTACAACGAGTTATGTTTGTTAAATTTTTCGGTTATATTAAGTCGTAAGACATACCTTACTTCCCTAACGAACCTACTAGGTAGTACTGTGATAATTTATTTTATTCTACCTCGACCTCGTTCCTGCCCAGCCCTTCAACTGCCGCGGAGCCTTGGCTGGCGGATGTCCGGTTGGACATGGAAACGAGTGTCAAGAAGAAATTGTATTTTTAAATATGAAATAAATCTGATTTGATTTTGACTTGGGAACGATTCCGTAGTAAGAAGTCGAATATATCACACACTACTCAGTAAAGCACACTCACAATCCTCAGAGTCTTCCTTCGCATATGCCACTTTTGAAGATAGATGTACCAGTAATACTCCTAAGAAAATGAATCCTTAAAAAATGTGTAAAGGAACCAGGGCGCAAATAAAGGCTTTGCCCAAAAATGTATCTTCACTGGTTATGGCCAAGGAGAAAAAGTTTTTATACCTCGATTCTCCTGATTTTTTCAGAATTTCCCTCTTAGTTCAAGAAATTGCAATTTCCAGTAAAACGGTTTGCAATGACAATAATAAAGCTCAGGGTAAGTCTTTAAAGGAAGCAGACGTGGATTTGAGATAACTTTTAAAAACCTCTCATTTTCAAGTTGGCAGAAGGTTTTGGAATGTGCCTCTGAATGATCCTGTTAAAATATAAATATATATTTTTGAGCTGAGGTAATAAAAAATTCCGGTTGCCTTATAATTCAGGTTATTTTTCAACTAGTTCTCACTTAATTGTGACAGTTCAGTCTTTATCTGTAAATTGTAAATCAAACAATGCTGACGTTGTACTATGAAGTAAAGTGTAGAATTGCACATTCAATAACGTATACAAATGGAAAAATAAAACTGAAAATGTAACCCAAGTTCAAGAATTCTTAAGTAGAACTTAATACTTACAGTTAGTTACCTTTATTAAATTAAAATATGTCTGCTGGACTTCCCCAATGTTTCAGACAAATTATTACGAATTAGCGGAAAATAGCGGTAAAATTATTCACTGCAAATATGATGAACAGGAAAACATTGAACTACTTAACACTTTTTACTAATACAGCTTTTACAATTTATAATTGTTTGTAACAAAAGTGGTAATTCATTCTGTCTGGGCGTTATGGGAAAAACAAATAATAGCTGCTGCTGTTATAATATGCCACTACATATAACCCCGTCTACAGCATATATCACTTAACCAATTTTGACTATAGATTAATGATTATTCGCTTGTATAATGCAGAACATCTGCGTACGTAATTCATCAAATGGGCATGAGTACCTAACAGTATTAGTCAAAATACATGTTCGCGTAGGAATTATTCAATCCCATAATTCCAATATACAGTCCAGGAGTTCTGTTATAAATATATTATAAAAGTGTACCTGCATGACGATGAATTAAAATGGGTAAATTTGTTGTTGTTGTAAATACACAAAAAATTGCTTCGGGATATACATCTTCTATACCAGTGTGTCCACAGTTTGAGTGGATAAGAGGGTAAAGTTTTTTATTTCTTAGTTTACGCGGAAAATTTATTCTTCATAAAAAGTTTTGCTTTTGTTAAAAAAATAATTAATAATTGCCATGGAGTAACTTAACATGTCATGTACAGGGTGTTCAGAAGATTTAAAAAAATCTGAAAATTATGTAAGAGTAAACTACGTTCAATTTTAACGATATGAAAAGCTGTCACTAAGAAGAGTTGTCTAGAATTAAAATTTGTCAGAATTAGAAATGGTGGAACAACTTTTCTTCGTGAATAATTCCTATACATACATTAACCGAAAATTGTCCTTGGAAATGGGTTTCAGTTATGGCGTGGGGATTTTCGTACGCGCATATGATTATTATGGAAATTTTGAAGCATTTGAAGCATTCCTAGAAAAATTTGATTCGTCTGTGAACATAATTTTTGACTCAAAATGCGGATTTAGTGTAACATTCTGAAGGTACCACTGACAGAAGTTCACACGCTGTGGAAAATCCCTCGGAAGTAATGCCTGTACTCTTAGAATATGAAATCGAAGAAATAATACGACGAGATGGTTTTGAACACCACCAACTTACTTTATGTCAACAAATATTGTTTTGAAAATCATGTTTGTAAAAACGTCATTTATTCCAGAATAACTAGATTTATCTGTTCAAAAATTATTAGTCAATACTGCTAAATGTGTAAACTTTTTTTTAATGAGTTCGTGAAAGTGTGTAGAATAGTTTACATTTCACTTGGGTGCAGAACATAAAAAAAAGTGAAAAAAAAATTTTTTTTCATCCATTTTTTAAAAATTTTGAAATTAAATCAAGCTAGAAAAAAATAAAAAATAAAGACGGATAGATCACGTATTTATAAACAAAAAATGTCCTAACAAAATTTATCGTTAAAGCCACGGTTTTCCCGGAAAAAAATAGGCAAGTATAACGTTATAACTCGGAGCGAGATCCATGCGTGCACGCGCTTAAATACGAATGACTGTGATACCGACGCACTGAATTACATGTCACTAAATCAGAATTTGCTCAATCTATATGAGTGATGGTTCATTTAAAAGACGGAAATTGTAGCTTTGTGATGCTTTTTTGTTTTAAACAATACAAGCAAAGGATTGATCGGAAAAATATACTTATATATATTATCACGCCCGAACTCGAAGTCGTCGCAATAAACAATACAGAAAAAAATAAAAGCCTTTCAAAAAAATTCTTTCTTCATTGAGAACTGTTGAAAAGTATGTACATTTCATGATTATTATGGTTTATTACGTTGTAGTAACGAGGATTAAGAAAAAAGTACATCTCAAATAATTTTAATTTCCTTGCTTGATCATTTTTTTTGATAGATATATGTATTGGAGGCTGTAACTTGTCGAGAAATTGACCCATTGGAAAAAATAAAATGTCACTATTTCGGAAAAAATGTATATTTTTCGAATGTTCAAACACAAAATCGTTTACTTGTATGCATTTTTTCGAAAATATGATCAATCAGATCATGTTAAGAAATTGCGATTTTCAAGATCTTATCCTTATAACTGTGAAAATATCTTTGATTGTTTTGAATAAAAGTTCTGGAACTTTTCCAATACATTAATGTATAAGAAATTCATTGGATATAGCTGAAGTGTGGATAGGTGTACCTGTAATAAATGCAATACAGTAAAAGCACGTAAAAATTCATGCGAGCGATTCAGCGGGTATGTGTGGTGTCTGTGTATGCAGTGATAATTATGTATTTTCCCTCCATACTCACTATTTATCCTCCTATTCGCTAAGAAAAATGTTTAAAACGTGTAATCAGAAAGAGAAAAAGCTTTATTTTACTCGATAGAACAGCTAAGAATTTTTAGAGGTTCCATAGTATGCATTTAACCGTGCGCTAGCCGCGCAGAATGACAAGGTTACTTCACTATTTTTTTCCAGGAATACCGTGGTTTTAACGAAAAATTTTATTAGGATATTTTTTGTTCAGAAAACGTGGTCTATCCACCTGTATTTTTTATTTTTTCCTGCCCTGACCTAATTTAAAAATTTTGAAAAAATTTGTAAAAAAAATTTTTTTTTACTTTTTTTTATGTTCTGCATCCGAGCGGAATGTAAACTTTTCAGGATATTATTCTACACATTTTCACGAACTCATTAAAAAAAAAAATTATTCAGTTTGCAACTTTTTGTGGGTTTCACTATAAAAGTGTTCTCTGTCGTCTGGGCTATTGTTTTAATCTAGAATTTTGCATCTGACGAGAAAAAACACAAGAGACCGTTTTCATGTAGGATTGATCAGGCTAATCAGAAAAAAATATCAACATGGAAAAATGTCAGTGGCATACCATTTTTTTGGTAAAAAATATTAGAGGACGCCACTGGTGGAGCGATAAAATAACTTTTCTAACTAAGATATGTCGTTTTTTTTTTAATGCCTTATTTATATTAACGTCCTGGCGAAGTTTAGCTAATGCTACTCTACCACTTAACCAGGACGGCGAGATGAGTTACGGTCACCCATCCAAGTGATGGACTCGCCCGGCCGTGCTTAACTTCGCCGACCGAGTCAATTTGCCAATTTATGATTTCTTTATTTTATTTAACTATTGTTACAAGATATATATATATATATATTTCATTTCAGTTTACAATCATTAAATAAAAAAAACTACGTCACATTCACGCGTCTGAACAGCGTAGAATGACGCAGTGGCCAGGTGTTGGGGCGAAAATGCTTCCAATCTTGTATTTTCATTTATTTTTTTGACGCCTAAAAATAGTTTTATCGAATTCTAGTGTTGTTTATGCATTGCTTAAATTGAACTTGAAAAGTTCGATTAAATTTTAATAAAGAATAAAGGATATTGTGTATTATATTTTAATTGCGCAGGGAAAAGAAAATAAAAAAACCCTGCTTCATTTGTCTAAACTGATTAAAATCATTTATTTATTATTAAATAATAAATCATTCGATGGCCGACCGAGTCCAGTCACTGAAACCGGTACCGTACCTCACCTCACCTATCTTATTAACACATACCAAAATTGAAAATAATATTTAAAATACTTTCTGAAACATTAAAAAATAGCGTTTAAAAAAATTCAATACCCTGCAGCAAGAAATTTAAGCCGTTGCTGACATATGTCCATATGAACTTTTCTTCATAAAATGACCTAAGGAATCACACCCTGGAATATGATCACATCGTTAAAGAACACCCTGTATATAATTAACACATTAGTAGATTGCATTCCAATTAAATTAAAGAATCGGTGCTACTGGTGCTAGGAATCATACCATGTTCTGCAAGATTGCGTATGTTTTTAAAACTACTAATCCGATCGCCATCAAAATCAGTAGGTCTGAATCCATCATGACACGAACATTTACTTAAGAAAAATGTTAAAATCAATGGATTTTTGCGGGAATTATCACGAAGAAAGAAAATCCCACAGGCACACATACACACACGCACACACACACACACACACACATAGACGCACACATCACCGTTTTTCTTTGCATTTTGAGCGTAGTACAATCAGAATTTGACTTTATTTCAGTGACAATTTTTCGACCATATAATCACCATGTTATTTTATAACATGGAAATAAAAGGAACAAATTTAATAGATGCTTTCTGTTTGTTATATAACGTTTTTAATATAACTATTTGTTAAGCTATAATGTCATTTTAAGAACTTTCTGAAATGCAAACTTTTAGTCCTTCCTAATCTATAATCAATGTGTTTGCGACTAACTGATAAAAGATATATTTCTTTCTGTAATCTTCAACCACATATATATTTTCTTCTAAAAGTAATCTTCGCAGAATTTACAAAATAATACAAAATAACCTCTGTGTCTGTGACGTTTACATCAATGGAACAGTTGGGGAGAATTTTTGACAAATGATATGACCAACAATTTTAATATAAAAACAATGTACTTTGCTGACTTTTGGGGAACCGAATCTGTTTCTTTTCTAAAATTTTTATTAGAAAATCTTTTATGTGCTATGTATATTAAATACACAGCTTTAAGAATATATTTATGGTATACTCGATATTTGTAGTTACTTACTACTTTTATTTTAAACAATGTTAAATTTTTTAAGTTCTTCCTTTAACGTTGGTTACCAGGGTGTATAAGCATCTGCGGAACAATTCAACACTCATTTATTCCCATTCTATAATATTTTTCTGCTATCCACCTCTTTTCCTAAAATTTTTGCGTTCCAATAGAACGAACGTAGAATATCAAATTTATTACTCATCCGGTGTAGCTGTTCTGATACTCCATATACATAAAAAGGGCAAGAACAATACACCCATACAACCGCCCTCAAAACACGAAGTCCGGGACACAATAAAACGCCTTGAAAACAACAAATCCCAGAAACTGATGGTATTCCCGCAAAACTTTTTAAATATGAGGGCGAAACACTTGTCGACCAAATATACAAGATAATACCTAGAGCCTGGAACGAAGAACTAATGCCAGAAGAGTGGTGCAACGGAATCATCTGCTCACTGTACAAAAAAGGCGACCAACTAGAGTGTAGAAATTATAGAGGAATAACCCTTCTTAATACTATCCACAAAATATTTTCTAGCGTTCTATACAACCGCCTAAGTGTGAACTCTGAGGATCTTTTTGGTGAATATCAAAGTGGCTTTAGACCTGGCTGAAAAACAATAGATCAGATTTTTGTGCTACGCCAAATACTAGAAAAAACTCATAGTACAACATAGATACTTTCCACCTGTTTATAGATTTTATATCAGCGTATTACAGTGTGCTGAGACACAAAATGTATGAAGCCATGGACGAATTTAACATCACCGACAAATTAATAAGACTTGTCAAGTTACAATGCATAAAGTTAGCTGCAAAGTGCAAATACAGGGCGGCCTATCACAAACTTTTGAAATTCACATAGGGCTACGTCAAGGAGGTGCGCTGGCATGTTTTCTTTTGAACATGGCATTGGAAAAAGCTGTGAGGGATGCCGAACTAGACATCAAGGGAACCATTTTCAATAAACCCACACAAATCATGGCCTATGTAGATGACTTAGACCTAACAGCTCACACTACTCGCAAGATGAAGAAAATGTTTGCTACCTTCTCAACAGGCGCAGAAAACATGAGCCTTCCAATAAACCAAGATAAAACAAAAATAATGGCATCAACTCCGAACAACAGAACCAAAAATGTTAGTCAAAACTTTAGCGTTGACAACTTCAATTTTGAAGTAGTAAATAAATGCACATACCTGGGCTCCCTTGTGACAGGAGAGAACTCTACCTCAGAAGAAATAATACGAAGGATAGTGCTAGCGAACAAGTGTTACTTTGGGCTAAGTATGCACATAAATAGATATCTAAGTCAGAGAACCAAATTTACAATCTATAAGATCCTTATCCTACCAGTATTCACAATACGGATCAGAAACGTGGGCCATTACCAAAGCAGATGGAAACTTCCTACTTATCTTCGAACGAAAAATCCTTAGGAGAATACTTGCTGCTGTCCGTGAAAATGGCATATGGAGGAGGAGATACAATCATGAAATTCACGACTTATCACTACAACTTATAAGCAAATAGCCAACGGTAGAGATTAAGATAAGGAGATTGAGATGGGCAGGACATCTAGTGACAACACGCGAAAAGAATCATCCAAGGCGAACCTTTATGACACAGTCTACGGAAAGAAGGTGCAGGCCAAAATTACGATGGCAAGATGGTGTATATGAGCTTGCCATAAAGATCGGCGCGACAAACTGACAACGGTTGGCAACAGACAGATCTGACTGACAGAAAAGGTTAAGGAAAGTCGAGGCTTAACTAGAGTTAGTACCATTGCTGATGATGAAGGAATGATTGTTGTGAAACGTTGTTCAGGTTTTTGTCGTAACGGATTGTTATTTTCAACAATTTATGGAAGTTCTGTCCACAAGGACTTCAAGGTGTTGATTGTTATAAGAATCTCTTTGATAAAACGTTTCTCATTGTTTAATATTTTATTATTAGGAAAAATATTTTGGACCTATCATAAAAAAAATTATAACACTCCTTTTGGCATGCATAAATATATTTGACTTAAAATTTAAATACCTATTGGCTATGTGTTTGTTAATTCAGGAGGTGTAAACATCGAGAAAATTGTGATATTTATGTCTGACAGTTTCACAGATTCTATTTCTGCTTGATTCATGAAAGTTGTTAGTATATTTACCTTTCTAGTCCTTTTTAAGCAGGAAGGTTGGACAACTTTTATCTCATCGAGTATATGTGAAACATGTCTTCAAGGTAATTTTTACTGAAGTTTAATTTATTTTCTTATGCTATTATATTTTTTAAATATTTGAAATACAAAGTGGTGTTCCTGCTATCTCTTTCTCAAAATAAAAGAAACTGTTTATTTATTTTTAATAGTTACAATATTTTTTCTTAAGTATGCGGGCGAAATAACCAATATAATATATTAGCATACTAAAAATTTGCTTCTGAAACAACAAATCAATCAGCAAAGATATATGTGAAGTAATTAAATCCAATGTTATATTTTTTTTTACTAAAAATATTTTGAAAAATGTGAACATTATATATTTTGTTATATTAGATATACCGAAAGCATCTAAATGGTAAAACTGAACCTTGGTGATTTCTTGGAAGCGGTTTTTAATTTACGCGCAAGATTCCTACATTTTAATTCTGTTCATGCATCATATTGTAAAATGCTCGTTTTAAGCGGACTTCCCATATGAATAAATATGAGAATTTTAGGAAGGTATTTACAAAATAATCTGCAATTCGCTAAAATGTGTACAGGTGTGCAGCCGTGTGCGTATTCAATGCAAATCTATAATAACCTGTACTCGTTTAAATCTAAACGAATTTTCCAGATTTACCAACGTACATGTAAAAATTCCATGTTTAACCCAGCTAAATGTAAAACAATGCACATATTAGTCCGAAAAATGATGAAAACATAAAAATCCAGGCAGAAATAATTGAAGTTTTTTATTTATTTGTTATTCCGTTATGAAAACATGAATGCATACATACCGGGCGACAAAATTAGTCTTGTTTCATTTTCTCAATTATTTATAGGGAAAGAACTTGGAATTTAGCACAAGAAGTTATATCTTGCACTTCCTGTATGATAAATTTCACTTCCGATCTAACCGAAAGCATTGCTATACATTAGGGCCGTAAGAGCCACGAGAACCTATGGATCGGTATTATTGTAGGCCAATACACTGCAGCTGGAAACAATGGGGCTAATAAATGACATATAAAGGCTTGATTGCCTGTGCGCCACGGGGGCCATAAAAACTGCCTCCAAGTCAGCATTGAATGTCCTTTTAGGCCTGCTAATGTAAAAGAACCTAGCACACAGCGTTTGAGTGACGCAACACCAATTTATTTATTAAAAAACTTATGGGGTCCTGAGACACCCAATTTACTCAATTCTGGCCTATCAAACGAAAACCCTCAAGGGTTTTTGTTTGGGGTGAGACTTACGAAAAGTCATACAATCGATAAAATGCAAACGTTCAAATAATACCATTTATTGTTTAGGTTTAAAATAAGTACATTAAAACTATGCAATAACCTATCTAATAAATTATATAATGTGAATAGAATCGCGTAGTAGGGCAAGGTCGACCGCCTTTTCTAGAGAGTTTTTATAATGCTACCATGCAATGGAGAGCGTACGCTAAGAATCGATTTGGCAGAAAAGATTCACACAATTTCCCTAGAAATTGATGAAAGCATTTTTGTTTTTTTTTTTTGTCTGACTTTAAATAATATAAAATTGGGTCGCCTATGATTAGCTTCAAGGTTCTTAATCGTGATTATATCATTCACGAGAATGAAGTTCAATATGAGTTCAACATATATGAGTTTACAACTTTCTGTCAGTCTCGCGACGTACCGATCCTCATATAGGTTCAATATAGGGGATGTGACACAACTTCGCCTTCGAGCGACTTTTTAGCAAAATGGATTTTTGTCTTATTTATGCACAAGGTGGTTTTCTCTATGACTTTGTCATTTGGAAAGACCTGTATAGTGTTAATGCTATAAATAAAATTAAAATTGATGTAAATATACGTATATTTGTTCTCTTTAATACATCTTATATTTTATTTGATTGGGGTGTATTTCAAAGTATATTGTTATTATTTTTGTTATCGAATCGAATGTTTTTTCTTTTGGAACTTCTCGATTTCCAGTGAGTGAGTCGCTATAGTCGCTATATACACCCCCTCGTTAAAAAAGAAAATAGTCAATCAACCAACGTGTCGATTACGAAACGTACTTTTTTAATCGGGGTAGGCAAAGTGTCACATGTGTCAACTAATACAAAAGCTGGTTTAACCCTATCAATATTGACAGTTATGACTTTGATTCCTTTCTTAAAGCTAAATAACTTATCTGAACGAGATAAAACTTTAAACGGTCCTTCATATAAAGGAGTAAATGAACGTTTAAACCGTTCATTGCGAACGAAAATAAAATCGCAAGAGGCAAGATCTGAATTAACAAAAGTTTTGTAATTGCCATGCGAAATTGGAGGAACAAATTTGAATTATTAAAATAAATGCGTAATTTGTCAATGAAATAAGAAATATCTGGGGAATTATACGATTCAACGAAAAATTCGCCAGGTAAACGAATATATATGTTCAGCAGGTGAACATTGCAGATCTTCCTTGGGAGTTGTCCTAAATGCTAATAAAATGATGGGTAATTCATCTGTCCAATGTGATGTGTTGGCTCTAGTTAACAAGGAAGTTTTCAGTGAGCGTTGAAATCTTTCAATTAGAGAGTTCCCTTGTGGGTGATATGAAGTTGTACGTATTCTATGAAAACCTAAAAACTTTGCAAATTCATTAAATAATCTTGACTCGAATTTCGAAATAAAGTACGCGCAACTGTTTCTGCTGTGATGTCGCGAAGAAGGTACGCTTCCGGCCACCTAGTGAATCGTTCAATCACCGTAAGAATGTAAGAGTTACCTTTGGATGAAGGTAATGGTCCTACCAAATCTATATGGATGTGGTCGAATCTGCTTTTCGGGATGGTGAAGTTTCCAAGTGGACTTCTCGTATGTCGACTGACTTTGAGAGCTTGACAGTTAATGCCCAATTTTGACCATAAATTGCAATCTGTGTTCATTTTCGACCAAAAATAGTTATTTGAAATCATCAGTTCGCTATAGTCGCTATAACCTGAATCTAGTTTTCCTATTATCGCTTTGTTTTATTCGTATTTTTGACTTTGACCAAAATTATCCTTTTATTTGCTGTACATTTTTCCATGACCATAATATACTTTCACTCCCTTGGCCTGGACAAAAAATTTCTAGGCGAGGGCGCCACCACGTGTTGTGCCTTTTTTGTCTGTCTTTGTTTAGGTATGCTCTCTCTCTAAAATGTCTTTAAATGAATTTTTACATAAGTCGAAACTTTCATCTAGTCTTCGACTTAGGTCAATTCTGGAATGTTATATAACACAAGAAAAGCTCGTTCAGTGGTACATAGGCTAATGCGAGGCACAACGCCGCCGGTATGCCAACAACACGGAACAGAGCACTAAAAGTTTTACATAGAGCTGAAGGCAGATCCCATTTTAAGAATGCCCATGGATACCACAGTTCCCAAGTATAACTGTAACAAAAATGTCAAGCTAGACTAGAAGTCGGCATCAGGAGGCCCCAAATAAAGTACCTTATGGTGATTGAGGATCGGCCACCTAAAAGTATCGAAGTAAATATAGTGAATGGTCCGAGTCCGCAATCAACAATTGTGTGTGTCTAGATTTCAATCAAGCGAAGAAGCTGCACTGAAGTTGCTACACGTGTTTCCTAGGAGTTAACTGCTGCTTTGAGATGGGCTTGTAGATAGCTACAGTAAGGAGTCTTTATCAAGGCTATGGAGTTTGATAGAAAATACAAAGCTGGAGAAGGAGCTATAAGTAGGAATAGAACGAAACAAGTCCATGGGGTTAGCGGTGGTTTAGGCCAATCAGTCAGCTCCTCTTTTCGAATCTGAATCTGAATCTATCTGGAAGTAGCTTCAATCTAATTTTACTTCCACATCCAGTGAAAGTATACCAACGACAAAACATTTTTAAAAATTTTTCATTGTTCAGATAGGCTTAGAATGTCATGAAACGTCGAGATTTTCAGTTTGAGCAAAAACAAATTTTCTGTCTGTGTCTGTCTGTCGGTTTGTCTGTCTGTCTGTAACTTTTTTGTGCGCACGATTACTCTGGAACCCTTTAAGATATTCACTTGAAGTTTGGTACACGTATGTATTTTAAAGTTATGATTTTGCAGAGCGAGAGGGGAATATGCATTTATTTGCGGTTTATTATAAATATTTAAAAAATCATAAATGGTATAATCACATACTTCCCATTACTCTAAGGAATATAAACATATACAGTTTTTATCATAAATTTTGTTTATAGTTAAATGCCATACTCTAATAATGAAATGAGTAACTCTTTTCATTGACAAACTACTACTACAAAGTATAACATAAAACAATAAAAAATATATATAGCTGTATTCGTTAGAACAATAGCAATTATTTAAAACAGTTTTAAAGATTATACTATGTTTGCATTTTTAATTATTTATAATAAATCGAAACTAAACGCATATTTCCGTCTCACTCTGCAAAATCCTATCCTTAACGAAATCTGGAACTAGATTATATTTTCATCTTATTCCTCTGAAGGGTTGGGGGATAAATTGGGATAAATGGGGGGGGGGGGTAATAGGTAAATCAAGCAGGTAAGAGTCCATAAAATTGGTATTTAGTATATACAAGAGAAACTAATGCCTCAAAAAAATTTTTGGCATTGGCCACCCCCATTATAAAAGGGGGGTGAAAAAATTTTTGAGTTAGTGTGTGTACAAGAAACAAAAGCCTCAAAATATTTTTTTTTACCTCATGCATCCCTACTACCACTACCACCCCCACCCCACTACCGATGTGAGATATCGTTTTATGGGTTTTTGGGAGGTTTCAAATATTATATTATTAAGTTCCATAAACAATTATTTCCACATACAAAATTTTTTCGTTCTGAGAGACTTGGGTAGCAAATCTGTGAAAGTAGTGATTCCTTGGGCAGCGGTTTTTAAATATCACTCTGTATATACTTGTGTATATTTTGATTCGCTATAAAATTCTCGTTACACTGATGTAATAAGTTACAACTAGGCATTTATTTTCTAAATGGCGTCATAATTTCCGAAAGCTGAGAAGCTAAGTTGCTTACTGCCAGACTAGGTTTTCAAACAATTTATTCAGTAGGCCTTAAATACGATGTATTGCCATAAATTTTATTGTAGCAAATAAACAACAGGTTATTTTAATTCGTAATTTTGAGTTGAAATATTATTTTTCAAAAGATCAAAAAATAAATGACTTTAATTCCATTTATTTATGGAAACCCTAGTTTATTTTTGATTCTGGCCAAACCTAAAAGACTAACCATGCATTTAACGTATACTACTTTAGTTTAGTTTCGATAGGTACTATTTTGAGATGATTCGAATTCGATATGTGGGTCTTATTTTCTTCAATGATTTAATGAAGGCGATGTCCATGTTTGTGTTAGATTTTACACACGGGCCATATATAAAAGAAGACAGATTTATTCAACTTTTATCGAGAAACCTCCAGGAATAGGAAAATAAAATTCCAGGCTTTTGCAATAATAACTATTCGAATGTTAAAAAAATGGTAAGAGAAAAACCATTCATTTATTGAAATCGAAGATTAATTTTTATAATTTTGTTTTTTCTCAGATCTTATAAGTAATTTTATTAACGAATTTGCAGATTTTATTTAAAGTGTTAAAGTTTTATCTCTGCAACAACAATTTGTGAATGTTATCTGATTATGGCACACTGAATAAAAAAACTGTGACATTATATTCTTCTGTAAAAAATTACATATTTAACAGTATCTAAACGGTGACAACGAAAATGTATGGGCGTAAAAACATACGCCGAAAAAATTATCCTTGAGGAAGTAATTTATTTTCTGAAGTACATATTACTTCCGGCATGCGTCAACTATATTCTAATATCCCCTTTCAGATTAAAAAGAAAAATTTTTTCTTAAATATGTGATATATTCATGTCCTTTCAACAGAATTCGATTTGTTTTGAAATGTGAGCACTACGATGGCGCGTCAGTGTGTCTTATTTATGTTCTATGTGCCTATTTACATCACATTCTTTAATTTGAAAATAAGTTAGTGAAATTCTTGAAGTTTGTATATAAAGTTATGTAATTAAATATATTAATAACCAATAACTTACTAGTAATTGTTCACAAAATATTCTTTCCACTTTGAAAATGCGCATGATCCTAACGCAAATATTTTATTTCTAAATGTTGATGTCTGTTTTGTATACATATCTCCAATACAATTGTTATTTATTTCAACTTAGGTAGGTTACATATTTTGTTCTATGTCAATGAAAATGACTCATAATAGGTTTGGTATGTACTTAATTTTTATTAATCTGGAATTTTCTAAAAAACATTTGACAAGGTCTGTTTAAATATGCATTTATTATTATTTTGGTAGACGACATTTAATGGAGGACAAGCAATTTCATTACACAGCGATATAGTAAATGTAAGAAGATTTCCTGACAAAGTAACGTTTGGCAGTTCTGGACCTTTAAAAAGGAAGGGCTACGTTTATTCTAGTAAATATTAAATTTCAGATACCTATATTGAAAATGTAGTACAATAAGGGAGTTGATAAAGGTCAGATTTCAAAATCAGAGTGAAAAGGGAGTGTATCAGGGGTTTAATTTGTATTGTATTTTTTGTTTTTAAATGGTATACTTTATTGAAGTAAATATGTACAGTTGCATAATATGCGAAGTACTCTCATAGTTTTAGGTGTTTGCACGTTAATTTCACGTAACATTCCCATAAGGGAAATTACGATTGTGTACAGTAGTTGACGTGGCATTTGCTTTGCTGTGTTCATTTAATGATAGTAATATATAAAATCCTTAGTTCTTGATAATTATGTAAATATTTTAGATTAAAAACTTTAGTTAAAAAAATGCTCGGATATAAGTCATCCATAGTATCATAGATGAAGCAATTTTCTGTAAATCAAGAGTAAATTAGTGAAAACCAAACTTGTTTTTACTAGTACCAATGTTCGAGTAGTAGCTCTGACAGATGTCAATGGCGATAGAAAATGGTTGTATGTCCATCTTTTTTTTCGAATGGCTTTATTTTTCATTATTGACTGTTAGAAAGTTTATGTATCTTCTTCTGTTCTTCAACTGCAAAACTCCCTCTGAAATTTTGACGAGATGTTAAAAATATTTTTTTTAATTTTGCAATGTGTCATAGTTATAAGTGAAATTACAGCAGTTAGTGGTACTATTGCCATAGGAAAATAAAATTTTCGAAGGCAAATGCAAATGTTTATCTTCTTCTTATTCGAGACGTCTTGCCAGGAGTTCTGTGATCCATGTATTATTCTAATGGGCCTCCGTTTGCTGTATAGCATGTTTGGCAGCATCCCACTATGTCGCGATTGCCTGGTAGACGTACAGCCTCACTAAAGTTCCTTCCCATCTGATCCTTGGTGACATCAGCCCAAGGTTTGGGAGAGCGTCCTCTTCTCCTCTTACCATCTGGTTTTCCCTGAACTCTCAACCGTTCTATACTGTCCTCTCCCTGGTTAATGTGGCTAAAAAAATTGAAGGTTCAGGAGAACAGTATGCTCGAGATTCGCTTTTGAGGACGTGTTTCTTGTAGAATAGAGTTATTAGTATAATAGGCTGTTCAGGGAATTTGTAGCAAACAAGAGAAGGGCAACCAAGGGACAATGGCTTAGAGACTCACACTGTGATGCAGCGATATGGATATACAATAAAAAGTTGCAAATAACGGACTGTGAAACATACAACGTGGGATTTATATGGGTGGATGTGGCAGGAGTGATTATATACTTCTGCTACTCGTTACCGAACTGCACCAAAAAAGTATATGAGACCTACCTCCAGAAATTAGGCAATAACATTTAAAAGCACTCAAGTAAAGGCATAATAGTCGCAGGCGACCTAAACTTAAAAGCGCGTATCTGGGGTTCACCCCGCGAGGATGAGAGAGGACAAATCCTACTGGAATGGATCGCGGAACACTCGATGGTCATCCACAACACAGGCACCGACCCTACCTTTATACGAAGAGGAAGCGAATCCCACTTGAATATAACGATGAGCTCCAGCAAAATAGCACACCAAATTGCTAATTGGAAGGTGTCGGATGAGGAAAGCCTCAGTTTCCACTAGAATATTTACTTTTAAATTACTACACCCGAAGCGGATTAGAGTGGAAATGGCATGTCAATAAATCGAATATGCCACGCTTCATTACAAACTTGAGGAAGGAATTCAGGAACTTTTGATGCAACCTAGCGATGGGGAAAACTTTTCCAAAAAAAAAAAAAGAGGAACCAAACAAACACCCGTATACTGCTGGAGCGAGAACATAGCAAGCCTAAGACTATAATACCATACACCCAAGAGGAAAATGACTAGAGCGAATAGACGAAACGATGTATCAGATATGGAGAAAGAACGACTGAGGGATGACTATAAACTCAAATAGCCAGACTAGTGCTGATAGAAAAGAGAGCCAAGAGACAAAGTCTCATATGCCTGTTGATTATAGTGGGGCAAGTACTGGAGCAACTGATTGTGGCAAGACTTCATAATGAAGTAGAGGGGAAGCTATCAAACAAACAATATGGATTTAGAAAAAAGAGATCGACCATCGACGCAATGGGAAATACGATCGACATAAAAAATGCCTTCAACTCGGCACCATGGAAGGGTATTGTGGGTACACTTGCGAAAATGGGAATAAGCAGATACCTCGTGAAAATAATAGGCAGCTACCTAGAAGACCGGTGTATCTTAGTAGGGAAATATCAAATGAAAACAACATGCTGGGTTCCACGGGGGTCAGTCCTTGGCCCTACACTATGGAACATATATTATAATGATGTACTGAAAACATAACAGCCAGAAGGAGTAAAGGTCATTGGTTTTGCGGATGATACGGCCATAATAGTCGAGGCCCAAACTGAGGAACTGCTAAAAACAAATGCGAATATAGCCCTACACAGGATACAGCAAGATATCAGAGCCAAAAACTACAACTCGCGTAAGAAAAAACGGTCCTAATACTCTACAGAGGGAGAAAACTAAACGAGATCACATTAGAACTAGGCGACAATAGAATAACATCGAAAGACAAACTGCAGTAACTCGGCGTCCATTTTGGTAAAAACACCAACATAAAAGTGCATCTAAACGAGATCAGTAAAAAGACGGAAAAGACGATCATGGCCAAATATTAGACCGACGGCAAACAAGCGCAGGATGATGGAGTCGGTGGCTCACTCGATTATTCTCTATGCAGCACCAACCACGGCGCGCAGCGCTGTGGTGAATGTGGGTTGAACGAGGCAGGTCCGGTTCGGCTTGAACAGTAATAAATGGTGGGACAGTTGGGACTCCTATACGCCTGGGGCGGGTTTAAAAACAACAATATCGCTAACTACGCTACCCACATGGGCCTACAACTAACTAAGGACTAAAACTGTAAATTATCGTTATTACGCGCGTTAAGACACTGAGAAAAAATTTGGATTGCTGACACGGGAAAAAGCTCAGCGCAAAAACCCGTTCGAGGTAATTACCGCCCTGGTGATCTTCCTGCTGCTAGGAGGGTAGAGTATAAAGAAGTCGTGGTTTTTTAAAGGTTGGAATTTTCAAAGAAGTTATTGGCCGAGGGTTGAATTTGGGGACAAAAAGGGATAAAAAGAACAAAAAGATAAAACAATGAATATACAAGGGATAGAGCGGGGTTGAGGTTACAAAGTTGATAGATAAAGATAGAGAAAAGGCAGGTTGTAGTTGTGGAGAAGTTAGGCTAAGGGGGGAGTTACCTTAAAATAGGCAACGCCTGGTATGGTAATGGGTGTTTCAAATTAAATAGGATTGCATTATGCTGTCTGATGTGTGTTATGTTGCGGGTTAGCTGACTATAGCCTACTTTGAATTCGTAAAATTTTTACGAAATCTCTTTGACGTAGTCTGCTAGTGGGGTTATGTCGTTACAGCGGGCGTACAGATCTCCAAGTGAGATGTATCTGCCCGAATAAAAAATGAGGCGCATAAATTTGTGTTCTAGAATACGGAGTTTTCTCATTGTCGTGGCCGAGATGCTGCACCACACCGGCGCCGCGTATGTGATGGCCTGATCACCATCGTGTATAATAATTTTTTATTGGTCCTGTTTATTCCGCTACCCCTGACCAGCAGCGGATTCAGACTTCTGGACATGGAGTAGACTTTCCGTACAGTCTCCTCGATGTGCGCGTTGTACGTCAGTCTCTTGTCTAAATTAACCCCAAGATACTTCACGCACCGTTTAATAGGAATTTGGCGAGCTCCCATCGAAATAGGCATTAGAATGCGATTCTCAGTGAACCGGCGCGTGAAGAGTATAGATTCCGACTTCTCGGCGTTGATCCGAATCTTGCACTTGTCGTATATGCCGTGGCATGAGCTATGTGCGCCTTCAGCAGCGTGAGCGTTGTGCGAGTGGGCGTACATGACCGTGTCGTCGGCGTACTTGGCAAGTTTCGTATTAAGAAACTCCGGAAAGTCGGAGACGTATAGATTATACAGTTTAGGTGACAGGCACGACCCCTGGGGAACGCCCGCGCGAATGTCCCGCCGAGTTGATAGTTTGTTATTCACCCTAACCTGCAGCGACCTACCTGTCAGGAAAGAGTGAATAAGTTTCGTTTTATATATATATATATATATATATATATATATATATATATAACAATCTAAATTTAGTAGGGCTTCGGACAAGCCCTACTAAATTTAGATTGTTCTTTAACTAGTCGGACGTGACTATCCTTCATTATTATCATTATTTATATATATATATATATATATATATATATATATATATATATATATATATATATATATATATATATATATGTATATATATATGGGAAAGTCCAGTGAATTCAGTTTGTTTAGAAGGCCCGGGATTCATACGGTATCGAAGGCTTTCTCAGTATTGAGGAGCACCATAGCAGTACTCTTCCCGAGGTTGCATTGCACCTTGACGTCATTCACGATTCTGACGACCTGCTCCATCAACTTGGAGATCGCCGACAGTAACGAGATTGGTCGATAACTGCCGGCGAGCTTCACGTTCTTGTTCGGCTACAAGATCGGTACGACAACGGCGCATTTCCATTGACCGGGCCAATGTTGCAGCCGCAGGATCGCGTTGACAATGCCTTTTCTCGGAAGATATTTAAGTAGCTTATATTCGATGCCGTCTTTCCCCGGGGCTTTGTTGTTGGGTCCGGACAATACCAGCCACTTCCGAGGGTTCGGCCATGACCTTTAGAAATTCTCGTCTAGTCAATTGAACGTCATGGCCAATCACTTCGTTAATGTCGTTTTCTATGCGGTCGTGCTCAACATTGTTTGGTATGTTCGTATTGTGAATAGCTTCAAAGTGGTCAGCTAGGTCATTCGCTTTCGTACCAGGTTATACAAGGAAGGCAGGGAAAAAAATAAACAGATTCAGGAAGAATCAATCCAGGAGTGGCCACGGCGCTGGGGACTAGACACAGGAAAGGCGAGAAGGACGAAGAGATTGTTAAAAAACATAGAAATTTGGTACAAACGGGGAAACGGAGAAACCGATTATTATCTGACACAATTTCTTAGTGGACATGGGTGCTTCAACGCATATCTAAAAAGATTTGGGCTTAAAAACTCTGATAAGTGCTGGCATTGCGATAAGATAGATTCTCCAGAACACACCTTCTTTGAATGCCAAAAATGGACGAATTATAGGGAAGAAACGCACCAAGATATTGGCGAAACTGCAATGGTGGATAATATTATAGACCTAATGTTGGAAAACTGGAGGATAATCCATAGCTACATAAAGAAAATTTTAATGGAAGAAGAAATACATGAAAGGAACATAGAGAAAGAAAGGCGAAGTAATAGAAACGAGTTACAGGAGTTTATGAAGATTTCCCCTCCTCCACGGAAAAAGAAGGGGGATTCGTAGGAAACATTGTGCGTGTCGCGGTATTTCTCTCACACCAGTTTTTGCTCAACTGCAAATTGCCGATCTTGCCATCTGCATGCAAAATTTCTCCGCACTCCTCACGCACTCGGGATAGACCTCTCCTCAAGCTCTCAAAATGGCCAGAGGCGTAGCTAGGTAACATGGGGTGACATATATTTTGTATAATAGTGGTACGCAAGAAGAAACAAAAGATATAAAAAAATTTAAAAAGAAAAATAAAAAAATGTCTCTAAAAACTAAGACATAAAATTATACTGTTGTACTAACATTTGTCTACCTATTATTGGACAGTAGCAAGGAACTGTACCTTATTACCTAATATCAATTTGAAATCCAATTCCAAAAATACGTTTTGCACCGATTTTAAATTGATATTAGGTAGTATAGTTCCTTCCTACTTTTCACTAACAGGTAGACAGATATTAGTAAAACTGAGTGAAATTTTATTTCTTTTTAGAGATATGATTTGAAGATTTTTTTAAAGCTGTTTATTTATTTTTTTCCACCTTTTAAGTACCTTCTATTATTTATTTAACTTCTACGTATAGTACAGTAACTAGAGGTTTTAACTTCGGAATAATGTCATATGAAATAGATTTCGTTCATTTTTGGGAGTATAATAGTAAATGCGCCCCAGAAAAGTTTCTATATTGTGCGGGGACATGCTAATTTATAAGGAATGGATGCCACCCCTTCTCAGGGGGTGGCACCTAAACAAAAAAAATATTGGAGCTGAAAGAGAATATTTAAGAAGAAAAGTTCCACACAACTTTTCGCATAAATTGATAGTTTTTAAATTACGACTTCAAAATTGAGATTTTAGCTTAAAAGAAGGGTATTTCAAAACGGCTTACGTCAAATATCTCAAAAAGTATTACTTTAGCGAAAAAATGTTAGAAACCAATTACAATAAGTATAAACTGGGAATTAATTATTTTCTGTTTATTGATGTAGGATTAATACTGTAAAATTTTCTTTATGTTGGGCACCATGTGAATATTACCAGGAAAATAATACCCGGTTCTTTGAGCATTAATTGAAATTACCGCCGACTCCGCCAAATATTCGAATATGGAAAATATTCGTATACAGAGACACACTAATACAAGTGACACGACAGAAAGTAAAATTGTTTCTGGCTGATCCTCATCGACCGTGTCCCGTGATGCACTCGAGAAGCTCGTGTTCACTCGGGGAAGACAGGAGGTCCCTAGTTGGTAAATATAGTAGAAACCACACCGCTGCAAATGCTCACACGATATTATTATTACTATTTCGGGGAAATCACATCGCATCGAATGCGAACGCAACGTGATATTAATATTTCGTGGCACCCGGGGGCCCCTAAAAGCCTGAGGCCCCGGGCAACTGCCCGAATTGCCCGTGCATAGCAACGCCTCTGAAAACGGCGTGGAATTAAATTAATTTTCTTTCAAAACCATTAAAGACTGGAGTAATTAAATAAAAACTAGAGTATATTTAATAAAACTAATTTAGATTTGCAAGAAAAATGTCGGATTTAAAATAATTTAAATATATACATAGTTCAAATTTTTATATTTATATAAAATATAATTTCCCAATTAAAAGGAATCATATTTACATATTACATATTACTATTAATTTTATCTGCAAAATTACAGGAAAATATTAGGTATTAAAAGTAAAGGTTCTAGTCCACAATGTACATCCAATTGCAAAAACTTTGTTATTTTAAACACTTAATATTGATTGCTATTTGCTATACTGGTAAATTCAGCTATTCAGCTAATGTAAAAGCTTTGTCGTTCCGAATGTGTAGTTAAAACATGCATTTGACAGCTTCCAAATAATAGTGCCACTAATACTAAAAGTTATTGGGGTATTCGAAAACAGATAGTAGTTTCTCTTGCATCAAAAACATTTAATTAAAGGCAATTCTGGCTTGGTTAAAAAGAAGTTTAAGTATGGAGAAACCGTGGAGGCAAGTAGATATACAGGGTGTTGCATCATGAGAGGAACATAGCTTAATAGGAGTTAGAGAACATCAGTGGTAATCAGAACCTCCCATAGAAATGTCTCATTGGGCCTTCACTACGAAGTTACAGGGTGATTTATAATTTTTGGCAAAAACTACTTTTTGCCATTACTTTGGCAGGGAATAGAATAATGGATTCATATTTGGTACAGCTAACGATCTTTCAGAAGTACATCTAAGACAATGAAAAAAAATCCAGATCCGAAGTCACTAAAATTTATGTTTCTTCTTTACCTCTAAAAAACATAACAATGTACATATTTTATTGAAATTTCTATACGATATTCGAAAAGAACACAAAACATTAAGCAAAATGGCCTATTTCGATTTTTTGTTACACCTTTGTGGTCATTTGAATACGGTGATAAATGTACATGAATATGGATTTCAGAACGATATTAAATGAAAGTCACGTGAAATAAATAATTTTGTAACTAAAATTTGTAAAAATTCTATTGAGGCTAGGTGGTCTGAGTGAATCCTAATTCCAACACGTTTTAAAGATCAATTTTGGTAAATAATGTAGCCCTAATAAGTAATCGGGTATAAATTAACAAAATATTTAATCAGTCACGGTAGGCTTATTCAAAGTGACAGATGATAGAAGGAAATCTCCTAAACAATTGAATAAATAATTGTCTGTAATTTAATGCGTCATAATACAGCATCACAAAAAAAAAAAAAGTTCAGACCAGCGAACCAGACCCATGTATCCCTATGTATTTTCGGTCGCTGAATCCGAATCCGAGGTCAAAAAAATTCGTACATCCCCAAAATCTTGAGCTAGAGCCAAAAAACACCCCTGGACTGGGGTAAAAAGAATATTAAGCTACGAGAATAGTTGTTACATCCTAATCTATCGAATTATACAAATTAAGGTTAAACAGCAGCGTACATACAACAGATATGAAACACACCCCCAGGGAGGGGTGAGAAATCGGTCGAAAACATCAATGAGTACTGAAAAAGCTCGAAATGTCTAAATTTTGTTAAAGTAATAACAAATTTCATCAGGTCCAACGTAATCTTCATAAACTGCCCCTATAAGGTTGAGAACAACCACCTTCAAGTTTAAAGGACACGAGAAAAACAAGAAAAAACGTAAAATCCAACAGGATTTCTATCTTCATGAATGCTATGATTGGCTGAAATTGCGTAGTACTCTAAAATAGAACTAGAAACTTACGTATCATTAACGCCCTACAGTGTCAACCCTCAGAGGGTGTGAAAACTACCCCCTAAACTAAAAAGTTACAGTATAAAAATGTAGTGTAAAAAGTCGAAACACCTGCGTTGTGTGGAAGTGAGAAGAAACTAGACTATGTTCGACGCTATGCTTGAAAACCAGCCCCACGGGGTTGCAAGATACCTCTATCTGTAAGATGCTGGAAAAACAGAGAGAAACTAACCGGGTTTACATTTTTATGCTATGATTAGCAAAAATCGTGATGCACACTTCCAGTGTCCTACGGATATAGGGGTAGCATCTCGCAACCCCATGGGGGTGGTTTTCAAGCACAGCGCCGAACATAGTCTAGTTTCTTCTCACTTCCACACAACGTAGGTGTTTCGAATTTTTATAGAAGTCACTGTAACTTAGGGGGTAGTTTTCACACCATCTGAGGGTTGACACTGTAGGGCGTTGATAGTACGTAAGTTTCTAGTTCTATTTTAGAGTACTACGCAAAATAGAAATCCTGTCGGATTTTACATTTTCTCTTGTTTTGTGTCCTTTAAACTTAAGGGTGGTTGTTCTCAACCCTATACGGGCAGTTTATGAAGATTACGTCGGATCTGATGCACTTTAACAAAACTTAGACCTTTCGAGCTTTTTCAACAGTCACTGCTGTTTTGGATCGATTTTTTTATAAATGGGGGCTAGTTTTCACCCCTCACTGGGGGTGTGTTTCATATCTATTGTATGTACGCTGCTGTTTAACCTTAATTTGTATAATTCGATAGATTAGGATGTAACAACTATTCTCGTAGCTTAATATTCTTTTTACCCCAGTCCAGGGGTGTTTTTTGGCTCTAGCTCAAAATTTTGGGGGTGTACGAATCTTTTTGACATCGGATTCGGATTCAGCGACCGAAAATACATAGGGATGCATGGGTCTGGTTCGCTGGTCTGAACTTTTTTTTTTTGTGGGGCTGTGAATCCGCCCTTAGTTTGTGAGTTACATTCAATTGTGAAATTTTGTATAAAATATTTTAACTATGCCACTAAAATTTACAAATGTGGAATATGCTGGTATAATATTTATCTATGGTTTCTGTAATGGAAGTAATAGGTCGGCGGAAAGAGAATATAGGCTGCGTTTTCTTGGTCGTTGTACTCTAATCACAAAACCTTTAATACGGTATTCCAGTATATTTAAAATATTGTTTTGTTCCTGCACGCCTTGTTGTAAAACACGCTCCATAACTGCAGAAGTAGGAAACTTTCCGTGTTGTCTTGAATACTGAAATACCGTACTAAAGATTTTGTGATTAGAGTGCCGACGACCAGGAAAACGCAGCCGATATTTTCTTTCCGCCGACCTACCATTTCCATTACAGAAACCATAAATAAATATCATGTCAGCATATTCCACGTTTGTAAATTTTAGTGGCATAGTTAAAATATTTTACACAAATCACAATTTAATGTACTTCACAACTAAATGGGAATTATTGACACATTAAATAAGAAACAATTAATTATTCAACTGCTTAGATTTCTTTTTATGTGTCACTTTGAATAAGCCTACTATGACTGATTAAATATTTTGTTAATTCATACCCGATTACTTATTAGGGCTACATTTTTTACCAAAATTGATCTTTAAAACATGTCGGAATTAGGATTCAACCAGACCACCTACCCTCAATAGGATTTTTGCAAATTTTAGTAACAAAATTATTTATTTCGCGTGATTTTCATTTAATATCGTTCTAAAATCTATATTCTTGTACATTTAAGATCGTATTTAAATAACCACAAAGGTGTAACAAAAAAGTGAAATAGGCCATTTTGTTTTTTTTTTGTGTTCTTTTCGAATATCGTATAGAAATTTCAAAAAAATATATACAGGGTCACGTTTTTTAGAAGTGAAGAAAAAACATAAATTTTAGTGACTCCCGGACCTGGATTTTTTTCATTTAAGATCGTATTTAAATAACCACAAAGGTGTAACAAAAAAGTGAAATAGGCCATTTTGTTTTTTTTTTGTGTTCTTTTCGAATATCGTATAGAAATTTCAAAAAAATATATACAGGGTCACGTTTTTTAGAAGTGAAGAAAAAACATAAATTTTAGTGACTCCCGGACCTGGATTTTTTTCATGTCTTACATGTACTTCTGAAGGATCGTTACTGTATTAGCTGTACAAAATATGAATCCATTATTCCATTCCCTGTCAGAGAAATGACAAAAAGTAGTTTTTGCCAGAAATTATAAAACATCCTGTAACTTCGTAGTGAAGGCCCAATAGACATTTCTATGGGAGGTTCTGATTACCACTGATGCTCTCTACCTCCTATTAAGCTATGTCCCTCTCATGATGCAACACCCTGTATACAATTATACAATGCATGTAATTGTATACGCACACATTCGTATAAATACTGAGGCTATAACCGACAACGTCTTAAAATTAAGATTACTTCTTGTATTTCCCTCACACAAAACGTATGTCAGAGAGAATGGACATCTGTGCTATGAATGACACAGTCCTAATCGAGTATCTGTATTGTATTAGCCAAAGCCAGGGTATGTCACGTAGGCTGCTGCAAACTGCAGATGCAGATGATGCGGCCGGTGGGAGGTCCACCCGGTTGTCTGTCTGTAAAATAGTTAGTCACATGTCGATCGATCTATTATATTACATAAATCATAACATCAACATGTACTACACATCTGGATTGGGGCTGTTTGTTTTTATAGATCAGGTAATAAATGCCGAACTACTGAAGGGAAGTACTAATTCGCTGTGAACAATTATAGTAAAATAAATATAGAAATTATGGCAGAAAACGTACACGATATTTCAATTTAAAAAAATGTAACTTTTATTTGGTAAAATTAATTATTCGTGTTATTAACATATATTTACCTATAGTCCAGGCAATATCTGGTAAAACAAAAATCACAAAATTAAGGAAAAATTAGGCCCTGCAGTTTTGGTCAAATAGCATGTAAAATAGTACAAAGAATATTTCAAGTTAAAACTTTACAACCGCATTGATACGTAAACGTGGTGAGAAAAATTGTTTAAGTCACATAGGTACTTGCTGGTCATAATAAAAAATAATAAGAGTGGCAGTGCGTTTTTGTGCGCTTTTTAGTATTTTTATATAAAAAAAATTATGTTATGTTGTTTTCTTTTATTTCTCTACGATAAATATTTATCCATATCATAGTCAATTTTTATCGAAGAGAAAAAAATTATATACACTAGTGGCACCTAGAAATCTTGGGTCGATCCCTATAATAAGATAAAGTGAAATATAAATAGCAAAATAATGTACGTGAAAAAAAGCGATATATTAACATTGTTGCCAGGGACTTCAGCATGTTAAGAGTTCCGCTGACGACTAAAAGTAGCTAAAGAGAAAAGTGGCAACAGCTGTTTCTTTTCAGCATATTATTTGTCCATTTCTCTTCTCTTCTACCTTACACTGACATCGACTCAATATTTTAAAATACCACTACTGTATAATTATACAAAAAGAACTATTTACATTTTTTGTAAAAATTAACATTTAGTAAGATATTTATACGGTGAGGAATTTTTAATTTTAAAATGACGGTATTTGAGCAGAATTCTATACTTTCCCCTTCAACCCCCTTGGAGTGATAGCTTACTCCTTTAAAAATTTTGAATGGAATGAATAATAAATTTTACTGTAAACAAAGTTAAATATATGGAATTGGGCCCAGCGGCTTATTGAGTTGTAGGGTACTAGCCTACATATATATACCATCACCATGGATAATTGTAATAACAAAAATTTATTATAAATTTTAGATTTTTTAATCTGAATACAAATCTTTCTAAAACAAGTTTATTTTTATTAACATAGCATCCATAATGCTATATATGCGTCTGATGGTACAGAATATTAGAGTCAGAAGAAAATTCGAGAAAAACAACTCAAATATAACATTAAACGGAGGCAGCACTATAGAACAATTATAATATGAATTGACCTGCTAATTGCTGCTGATCGCCGATCTTTCGGATAGCCAGGACTTCCACTTGCCCTTATTCCAGAGTTTCAAGAATTTTCTTCAAATATCCTTTATCTTAAGTTATATGGTAAGTGAGTTGTTTATTCATTTCCCCTTTGTTTAGAAGGAATCAGTCGGTCATTTTTAAATGGCACCTCCTACGAAAATATCTTATTAGATGATCATCCAGCTACATCAGGTGCAGTGACAACGCATAGTAATTATGTCACAACTATTGACGTCAAATTTGATTACAGCTTCCAAGACACATTGAATCAAGTCTCGCGGAAACAGGAAATATTTTCGTCACAGTTGCACGCTGTTGAGTCTAAAGATTCTTCAATAACTTCTACGCCTACAGTTTCTAGCACTTTTTGCGATAATTGTAAAAATTGCCTCGACTCGAGTTCCCGTTCTACTAGTCGAAATAATACCCGTGTTAGATATAATCCTTCTAATACCAAAGTTTGCTATTACCATCAACTTTATGGCCGTAAAGCTTTTAAATGTGTCGGAGATTGGTGCACTTTCGCCAAAGACATCAGAAATGCCTTAAAATGAATAATATTCTGACAGCTGACGTTAACATTTCAAATAATAAACGTCGTCTTTTTATATTTGATAATTCAAACAACTTAAATTTTCTCATTGACACAGGCGCTGATTTATCGATAATACCTCGGAATATTTTAACAGATATTAAGAAGAACCCTGATATTGTACTGACAGCCGCTAATGGATCCATTATAAATACATTTGGGAATAAATTTTTGAAAATCGATTTAAACTTACGTAGGTTATTTCCTTTTGTTTTTAATATTGCAGATATTGATGTCCCTATTATTGGGACCGACTTTTTAACACAATTTGGTTTAGTTGTTGATTTTAAACAAAAGTTTAATCGACAATATAACTAGTTTATCTACATATTTATTTTCTAATAATGGTCCGTTACATTACACCCAATATATAGCATTAAGGATGCTATATTAATAAAAATAAACTTATTTAGAAAGATTTGTATTCAAATTAAAAATGTAAATTTTATAATAAATTTTTGTTATTACAATTATCCATGGTGATGGTATATATGTGTAGGCTAGTACCCTACATGGGCTATTCATTCACAAAAATGTTGCTTATGACTAGGAATGCTCAATAAAATATATAATAAACCTCTATCCCCATTTTACCAACTTCAAAATTAATTTTTTTCAAAACTATTGAACATAATTAATTGAAATTAATAGGAGACGTTGATATAAAATAGCTTTATATACATCTTTTTTACATTTCGGTTACATCATTTAATATATAAAAAAATAAATTAAGTTTTGAGGGTGCTGTTTTTATACCAACCCCTTGAGTGACACCTACTGAATAAATCTATATTATTTAACACTAACATAATTATCATATGTAAAAATTACTTCAAGGTCAGATTTTTGGAAGATGTTTAAAAATACAAATATATGAACAAAAAAATCAAGTGCGAAGACCTAGACCACTACTCATATGGAAACTAATAATAGAAGAAATATACTACTACTTTTATCTTGGCTCTCAATTAATAATAATAATAATAATAATAATAATAATAATAATATTTATTGACCATTTTGGATACAGACTGTATATATGGTAAGTCATTTTATAAAGAATTAGTGACAAATATACAAACATAAAATATGTTACAATACAAATTTAAATAAATACGATATATGTATAGTTTATAATCATATTATATAAAACATATAAGTATACACAATACAGATATTTGGATGACAAATAAATATATATATAAAAAAAATTACACTGAATGATTAAATTAAATAATTATTTGTTTAATGAGTAATTCCTCAAGGTTCTCTATTTAAGAAGTCTTGTACGCTGTAAAAGCTACCTTCAAGTAATATATTTCTAACTGCGGTTTTATATTGTCTATAGTTTTGGGTATTTCGAATGAAATCAGGAAGACTATTAAAAAGTAAAACACAGTTATAATATGGTGAGTGTTTATAATTTGAAGTATGATTTGAGACAATCGTTTCTTTGAATAAAAAGATTTATATTTTTCTTGGTATACATCAAACATTTTAATATAAATATACATGGAGTGGTTAGGATTTTTTTTCATTTTAAATATATGTTTACAGCTCTCATTATAATCCATGTGAAATATAAGTCTAATGAGTCTCTTTTGACTAATAAACACCCTATCCTTGTCTCTTGCACTTCCCCAGGCAATAATATTATATGAAATATGTGAATAAGCAAGAGCATAGTATATACTCAATAGTCCCGCTTCATCCAAAGAGTTTTGCATTTGCAATATAGCAAAATAGGCCTTATTTAGTTGTGAACATACATGCTCAATGTGCTTGTCCCACAGCAATTTAGTGTCCAGGTGTGTACCGAGCAATTTCGTGTTGTGAGACAACACAATATTATCATGCAACATTATATTGTGCGGCAATTGTCTTTGTAATCCAAAATTAATAATAACTGTTTTTTTTTGGTTCAATACCAGTTTATCTCTTTCAGCCCAAGTAGTAACCTGCTGAAATGTTTGGTCAATTAGTACATGGAGTTGTTCTACCGAATCTGCTGATAATGTTACTGTTATGTCATCAGCAAACATTGTTAAATGTCCCGTGGTCAAATAGTTGGGAAGGTTGTTTATATACAACAAAAATAATAGCGGCCCTAAAACAGATCCTTGAGGGACTCCGTACATTAAATTCTGCAAATCAGATTGTATATTATCTAGTTGTACTTTTAGTGTTCTCCCTTCCATACAGCTATTTATCCATGAGAGTAAGTTTCCTCTTATCCCCATACTATATAATTTTTTTTCAAGAAAGGAATTGTTTATCGAATCAAATGCCTTTGACAAATCAAACATTATTGAGACAACGTACTTGCCATCGTCTAAGCTAGTGTATACATAATTTAATAAGTGATAAGTTGCTGTTTCTGTTGATTTGCCAGCCGTGCAACCATGCTGAAACGCTGTCAGGATATTATATTTTGTGCAAAAAGATATAATTCTGTTGTAAACTATTTTTTCTAATAATTTAGAAATTACACTTAACAACGAAATTTGTCGATAGTTTTCAATTTCTTCTGGTGAACCTTTTTTCAAAACAGGTATCACCTTAGCTAATTTAAGTATATCAGGGAAACAACCCTGGTCTATTGATATATTAAACAAGTAGACTAACTGGTGTAATATGCTATCTTTAATAACTTTTAGTAAATTTGCTGTTATGCCATCGAACCCAGTGGATGGTTTATTTTTCAAATTATTAATGGCGTCATTTATTTCCTCGGAAGTAATGGGTGCAAAATATATTGAATGCTCCCTATATGATAAAACAGTACACGGTAAAGATAAGTTCGAACCAAAGTGGCAATTTAATTTGGTCTGGATATCTGTGGAGAAGTAGTTTGCAAACATATTTACTATCTCTTTTTTATCTGAAATTTTCTCCTTTTTGTTATCATACAAACTTATGCAATTATTTTGTGTATTTTTTCGGCCTAGCTTGGTATTTATAATATCCCAAGTTTTTCTTGTTTTATTAGAGGCGTTGTTTATTTTATTTTTATAGAAATATTGCTTAGTTGTTTTGATATTGTTTTTGTAGATAGTTTTTTGTTCATTGTATAGAATTTTCATTTCCCCAGATTTAGCATTAATCATAAGCCAGTATAAATTCTTAATGTATTCACTTTGTTCGATTATTTCATTTGTTAACCACTCTTTTTTTAAGTTATTGTTTTTAGTTCTGTCTCTTTTTATTGTTACGTACTTTATTGGGCAAGTAATGTTGTAACACCATATGATAGTGTTTATGAAGAAATTAAAAGCATCATTTACATTTACAGTAGCAAAATATATATTAGTCCAGTCCTGTTTGTTTAGCACAAAGATAAAATTTTTAATATTATTTTCATTTTGGATTCGCCTTTGAAAACTTATTAAGGTGGGGGTATCCTTTTCCGTTTTGTTAATATTTATCTTTAAGATATGAGAGAAATGGTCAGCAATATCAGGGTTATATAATTTAAGGCTTAAAATATTAGTAGAAATATTCGAAACCATATAGTCAATACAACTGGAGGAGGTATGACCATGTACGTTTGTAAATATACGAGTAGGGGCTATAGAAGTAAGATTTAGTTGAAATGAACTAAAAACATCAAATAAAACTTTAGTATTGTGACAATTTTTCGTTGCATCAATGTTGAAATCTCCACACAATACAATGTTACATGATATATTATTTGCAATATTTAGTGCTTGATTGAGATTCATTATAAATTCATCGATATCACCACAAGGTGGCCTATATGCTACTATTACAATATATTTTACCTCGCCAATAGTACAACATATTGCACATATTTCTATATGGGACTCAGTGGATAGGTTGTTTATAGATGTGATTACTTTTGTGTTTAATCTATTATTGGCTATTATAAGAGAGCCGCCATGTATATTTATCAGCCTAGAAAAATAAGTTATTATTTTGTGATTTGGAAACATCACATTTCTGGGATCATTTTTACTTATCCAGTGCTCCGAAATACACAAGATATCTATTTTAAAATCATTCATGAACAGATCAATTTCGTCTAACTTATTGAGCATACCTTGTACATTTACGTGTGATATATTTAAAGTAGAATCGCTTTTACTTGAGTTTGGATTTACAGTATTAATAAAATTTGCATTGTTAGTCTCGAAAAAAATTATACTTTTTAATTAGAGAACCTGTCGGCCAATGGGCCTTTCCCGCATGACTGAATTTTACTATTTCACCACGACCAAACTATATAATAAACTGTAATATAATTTTATATTAATTTAGTTTCGGGCAATTTTGTATGTTCTACCCAAATATTTATTTTACAAAATCAGTTTTATTTCACTTAATTTGAAACATGAGTTCTAAGGCGCGAGCTTGCAACGTCAGTCTGATTAGACCAATAAAAAGTCGTATTTTTAAAGGGAGTTGTCTATTGCCAGGTGTATGTCTTTTTCTGTGAACATCGTATTTCCGATATCAACTGTCTACTTTGAATAGTACATTTTTTTCATTACAAAGTACTCTTCGTTAACCTGATAAATAAAAGCCAAAATTCTGTCAACCTTTCACTGTATAAAATCCATATATCATGTTAATATTCTCTATTTTTGATCGTTTTGGTTCACATATGGTATAATATCAGTGTCATCTGGCAACGCTGTGCTGAAATGCTCAAATTAGAGATGGGCAAAATCACTCCTTGGAGTGAGTTGACTCAGTGAGTTGAAGATTCAGCTCATCGAGCTGATTCCAAAAGAGTCAAATATAATGTATTAGGATTGGTAGATTGGTACACATGCGCAGTGTTACTATATGTTTACGTATTCCCACTTCCTAATACAGGGCTCCTATTTTCAAACTCATGCGAGGCGATTCCGTGTGTCAGATTTACTGATTGTCGAACGAAATCAGCAAAACCGTATTTTCAAATCCCATTATACGATAATTTTTGCATTCGTATGCGATTATTTCCGTTTAATTACATCGGATGGTCAAAGCTAACCGAAATTGAAAGTCGCATGCGAAAACAGACGATTATTTGCAGGTTATGTGAATGTGTTTTAATCTTAATCATGGGAGTAAATGATTTGACAAATTTAGCAGCTATAGAAGCCCTAGAACAATATTAATATCAACTTTATTAGTTAAAATATTCTCTGGCTATTTCTTCGACATAAAGTGAAAACAGAGGCTAATTTTCTCAGTAATCTACTAAGTATAACCCCATTTTTAAAATTTGATTCAATTTAAAAAGTGAGATTTACTAGTTCATGAGGTAGAATAATAAGTCCCAACTAGCATAATACAGAAAAATATCTTCAGTGTTTTTTTTTTCTGAAAAACAGTATCCGCAGAGCCCAAAACTTCAGTAGCATGTCTAAAGGCCCCCTCCAAATCCTATAACTTCTTTTTAAATGTTTTTTCTAAAATACATTGTTCTGCAAATTTGGCCAACTTAAACGGGACACTGATATATGTATATTTTTATCTTTGCAAATTTTATTAAGACCAAATGTTCATTGTTCAACGTTAAACATTTTTTCTACGGCACTTTATAGTGCATCAGTTTGAGTACAATAAGTATCACTTTGTTGCACTAATGCAATTTTCTGTTTTTATTGCACTATTTAACACTGAAATATTAAAACATTAATTGTTCAAAATGCCAAAATGTGAAAAATTACTTTTTATGCAAAATTTTAATTTATTTATTTTGGTGATTTTTGGACTATACTGTAATATGTTGCACCCCTTAAAATTTAAGGTTATGTTACTAAAAAGTAGGCAGACTTCAACAGATCGAATGTCTGAATGAATGTAGTGTATTTGCACTTACTCGAAAAAGAACCTACCAGAAGATTCCAAAGTGACATCTAGAATTCTCTAGAGAATGGTGGCGTCATCACAGAACAATCGAGATCTGTCATTTTTAGGTATAAAAGACCAACCGCATTCTCGGCGAGTAGTTCAGAAAGTTCAGAAAGTATAGAAAGTGAGGTTAAGACTTCAAGGATAAACAAAGTGATAAACATTGTGATTTTAGTCAGTAAAGTGTATTTAAATTAATAATAGTATTGTGAAGTATCCAGTAAATATTTAATAAAGTGTGTTAGTGGACATCTCTTGTTATAATTTTTGGAACCCACGAAATTTGCGAGGGTGGTTTCCTAAGGGTGGAAACACGTTACAATTGGTGTCAGAAGTGGGATTTTATGACAAGAGGAGCTCTGAAGTTGTGCTGGAGTGTTCGAGAAGGATTCTCGAGGGTTAGTGCTAACACAGGACTAATTTACTGGACATTGTTCGAGGGTTGTTTTCGAACAGGAAAATAGTGTTTAAGTGCATTTTTGAGACATTGTAGAACATTTTATTAGGACATTAGTGTGATAATTAAATCCTTTGAACTGAGAAGTGATAGAGACACTGAAAAAGACTCATTTAGTGCGTGAAAATTTCTAGAACTTTTCTATTTGGACATTAGTGGAGATTATTAAATTCTCTGAACTGGATAGTGACAAAAGACTCTGGATAAGACTTTTTCGTGCTATTTCGAGATTTGTCTAGAAAGTTCCATTACCGATATTGACGTGACAGTTAAATTTATTTTATTTTAATTTCATCGTATGCCCGTAACAACAAGAAGTATGGCATCCGATAAACAAATACAGGACTTATTCGAACAATTCCAAAAAATGATGGCGCAGCAACGGCAGGAAGACAAAGAAGAACAGGAGAAAAAACGTCAAGAGGAGAAAGAAGAACAAGAAAAGCGACGTCAAGTAGATAAAGAAGAGCAAGAAAGAAAACGCCAGGAGGAAGAAAAACGGCGTCAAGAAGAAAGGGACGATTTAAAGAAAATTATGGAAGATCAGGAAACAAGACGTCAGAAAGAAAAAGAGGATGAAGAAAGAAGACGTCAGAAAGAAAAAGAGGATGAAGAAACAAGACGCCAAGAAGAAAAAGCCGAATTGAGAAAAATAATGGAAGACTTGGAAGAAAGACGCCAGGAGGAATTAAGGAAAATCCTGAGCGATCAAATAAAAATACAACAGGACGCAATCATTTCTGTCAAAAGTGAAGTCAAAGAAGAGATAAGCAAGGTAGAAGAAAAAGTAGATAAGGTCGAAGATAAAGTAGGTGAAGTCAAGACCGAAGTCGGTCAAGTAAAAGGAAAAGTAAATCAGTTTGAAGAAAATATGAGTGAGTTCGAAGAAGAAGTCAAGGGAGAAATAGACCGGCTTAAACGACAGTTGAGAGATAGAGGAAGCCAGCAGGTGGTATCATCAGGTCAGCGACTAAAACCTCCTTCTTTTGACGGCCAAAGTTCCTGGACGACGTACAAGAGGCAGTTTGAGGCAGCAGCATGTGCGAACAACTGGGATAACGAGGAAAAGGCCATGGCATTAGTTCTGGCGTTAAGGGGCCAGGCCTCAGAGTTGCTTCAGACTATCCCAGTGGATAAACAAAGGGACTTCAAAGTCTTGGAAGCTGCATTGGACTTGAGATATGGCGACCAACATCTCGCCCAAGTATACCAAGCCCAGCTAAAATCACGAACACAAAAGGCTGGAGAGAGTTTACAGGAATTCGAAGCTGCGATAGAGAGACTGGCACACCTGGCGTATCCGAGTGCACCTAGAGAATTTCAGGAACAATTAGCCGTAGGGGCCTTTTTAGATGGCATAAGGGACGAAGAGGTCAGGCGAGTTCTGAGGCTAACAAGACACCAAAGTAGTAGCGAAGCTTTGGTGCGTGCACTTGAAGTAGAAGCCGCCTACAGAGATACTCCAAGGTCGAGAGTGCGAGCTGTGACTCTCGAAGAATCGCAACCAGAAATGAACCAGAACCCCTTGCTGACTGAGATGCAGAAAATATTCACCAAATTATGCGATAAATTGGATGGCCTCGGAAAGCAGGAAAAACAACAAAATAAAGGGAAGCCGAGCGGAGGTATTAAATGTTTCAACTGCGGCAAGGTGGGACATATGAAACGAGACTGTCGACAGCAGAACTCGGAGAGTCGAGTAAATGCTGTGAATGTTGAAGAGAAGCAGGAAAACTAAGGATAGCCAGCATTAAGGGGGCTGTGCTGGCTAGGGAATGCGGTGCTCCCAGAGAAATAAAGATTTCCCAACTCCAAAGAATTCCAAGTAGTCTGTTGTTGCAAGGATATGTGAATGGAAGAAAATGCGTGTTTACGATTGACACCGGTGCTACGTCATCAATAGTGCGGCCAGGGTTTATATCAGGCTTGCAGATTAACAAGAAGCAAAATGGAGTAATCATTCGGACAGCCACGGGGGACAGGGCTGCGGTCCATGGAGAGGTCAACTTGGAACTGCAGGTTGGACGGTTGAGGTTCAATTACAAGGTCATTGTGGCTGACATTATGGATGATTTCATTTTGGGTCTAGACATCATGGGAGAGCAGGGATTCATTGTTGACGTAGGGGAGCGAGTCTTAAAAATTGGAAATGAGGAATTTATTCTGGCAACCGCAGACGACCAATTCCATAAAGCGAGATTGTTAACAACACAGACGATCAAGATTCCTGCTCATTCAGAACAAATGATCGATGCTGCCTTAGAAGGAAATCCTGGAGGGTACCGTGTTGGCCTAGTTGAAGATGACGAATCGATTAAGTCCCTATCCAATATTATTGTGGCGAGAACTTTAACCCGGACTAAAGACAAAATCCCAATTAGAGTTGTTAATTTAAATTCCCACTCGGTGACAATTAAGGAAGGCAAACCGATTGGCTCCTATGAACCGGTCACATGGGTAGCGAGGTGCGAGGAACAAATAGAGAGAAGTTCGTCTACGAAAATAGACCAGGAAGTTTTGACCTTGCTGAGTACCCAGTTGGAGCATTTATCTGAGGATGAACGAAGGGAGGCAATCAAGTTCCTAGAAAAGGAAAGTTCAGTATTTGCCAAGAATACAGAGGCCCTTACAAAAACAGACATAGTCCAGCATCGGATAAATACTGGCAACTCACCCGCTATTCGACAACCACCTAGGAGGCTTCCATTAGCAAAACAAGAAGATGCCTCGGCAATGATAGACAAGATGCTACAAGATGGAGTCATTGAGGAGTCGACGAGTCCCTGGTCATCGCCAGTAGTTTTGGTTGCCAAGAAGGATGGAACATTAAGATTTTGTGTCGATTATCGAAAATTAAACGATGTCACGAAGAAAGACAGTTACCCATTACCACGAATTGACGACACGTTAAGCACGTTGGCAGGCTCACGATGGTTTTCTACGTTAGACCTTAGGAGTGGATACTGGCAAGTGGGGCTTCATCCTGATGATAAGGAGAAGACAGCATTTTCAGCAGGCAGTGGTCTTTATCAATTTACCGTGATGCCTTTTGGACTTTGCAATGCGCCAGCTACCTTTGAAAGACTGATGGAATTCGTGCTGCGAGGGCTAACCTGGAGGACGTGCCTGGTTTACCTTGACTACGTGCTTGTTATGGGTCAGGACTTTACAGAACATTTGAAAAATCTTCAAGAAGTATTTGGGCGAGTCAGGAATGCCCATCTGAAGTTGAACCCGAAGAAGTGCCTGCTATTCCAGAAAGAAGTCAAATTTCTTGGTCACGTGGTCTCTTCGGATGGAATACAAACAGACCCCGACAAAATTTCTGCTGTACGAGATTGGCCAAGACCATGTAACGTTCATGAAGTAAGGAGCTTCCTTGGCCTCTGCACTTATTATAGGCGCTTTGTGGAAGGGTTTGCAGAAATTGCGAAGCCATTACACTGGCTGACAGAAGAGAAAGTGCAGTACCAATGGACACCGGAATGTGAAACGGCATGGAGAAAATTGTAGGCAGCTTTATGTACTGGTCCTGTGCTAGCATACCCACAACGGGAAGGACTTTTTATTTTAAACACGGATGCCAGCAATTCTTCGGTCGGTTGTGTACTGTCCCAAATCCAGAATGGGCAGGAAAGAGTGATCGAGTACTTCAGCAAGGTGCTGTCCAAACCGGAAAGAAATTATTGTGTAACTCGGAAAGAGTTACTGGCCATCGTTAAATCAGTGGACCATTTTCATAAATATCTTTATGGACGACATTTCAAGATCCGGACCGACCATGCTGCATTAAAATGGCTGTTGCAGTTGAAAACCCCAGAAGGTCAACTGGCTCGTTGGATAGAACGGCTGCAACAGTATGATTTCAAAATAGAACATCGACCTGGAAGATCTCATAAGAACGCAGACGCTTTATCTAGAAGACCATGCAAGGAAGATTGCAAGCACTGCCGCCACGTTGAGAAATTGCAGGGTACGGTGGCTGTCAACACTATTAAAATAGAGGTTCCGGACGATTGGACAACCGAAGCCCCGAGACAAGAACAACTAAATGACACAGAAATTGGGGCTATATTGAGAGCAAAGGAGAAAGGAATTCGACCAGCGTGGAAGGATGTTTCGGATAAGGCAGTTGGATTGAAGGCTTTGTGGGCCCAATGGGATTCACTTAAAGTCATGAACGGACTGCTAAAGAGAGCTTGGGAAAGCCCGGATGGCAGGGAAGTTGTTATGCGTCTAGTGATTCCCAGGTGTCGAGTACCGAAAGTACTTCAGGAAGTGCATAATGGAGCATCCGGTGGGCACTTCGGCGTTAATAAGACCCTGAATAAAGTACGAGAACGATTTTATTGGGTGAATAGTCGTCAAGATGTGGAAGCTTGGTGTCGCAATTGCAAAATTTGTGCAGCCAGTAAGGGACCACAGACTAGAAGTAGGGGTGCAATGAAGCAATATAACGTCGGAGCTCCTTTTGAGAGGATCGCGATCGATATAGCCGGCCCATTCCCAGTAACCAAGGATGGGAACAAGTACATACTGGTTGCCATGGACTATTTTAGTAAGTGGCCAGAGGCCTATGCAATTCCAAACCAAGAAGCAGTCACTGTCGCCAAAGTCTTGGTAGATAATTTGATATGTCGGTTTGGTGTACCCCTGGAGCTGCACTCAGATCAAGGGAGGAACTTTGAGTCAGGGTTGTTTCAGCAAATCTGCAAGTTATTGGGGATACACAAAACACGGACAACAGCCCTTCACCCGCAATCAGATGGAATGGTGGAACGACATAACAAGACTATGAAAGAACATCTTTCTAAAGTGGTTCATAAGAATCAACGCGATTGGGATCTCCACATACCGTTTTTCCTCATGGCATACAGAGCTGCTATCCACGAGTCTACGAAACAAACACCAGCCCGTGTAGTATTTGGACACGAGATCAGACTGCCGTGTGATTTGATTTTCGGAACACCAGGCGGAGAACAGCTTCCTGTAAACAGCTATGTGGATGAAATGAGTGAACGGCTAAGAAATGTTCATGAGCTGGTTAGAGACCAAATCACCATAGCCAGTGACCGAATGAAGGCTCGATACGACCGTAAGGGTAGTTCAGAAGGGTTCAAGGCAGGAGATCTGGTTTGGCTGTACAACCCACAGCGGAAGAAAGGGAAGTCACCGAAACTTCAACCTCCTTGGGAAGGACCTTATACTGTTATTACCCGAATTAATGATGTCGTCTATCGTATTCAACGAAACAAAAAGTCCAAGATGAAGATCGTACACTTGGATAGACTGGCGAAGTATGTGAAAGAGGCTGAATTGCCTGACCGGGACGTTCAGGCTTAAGGAGGGGGCAGTGTAATATGTTGCACCCCTTAAAATTTAAGGTTATGTTACTAAAAAGTAGGCAGACTTCAACAGATCGAATGTCTGAATGAATGTAGTGTATTTGCACCTACTCGAAAAAGAACCTACCAGAAGATTCCAAAGTGACATCTGGAATTCTCTAGAGAATGGTGGCGTCATCACAGAACAATCGAGATCTGTCATTTTTAGGTATAAAAGACCAACCGCATTCTCGGCGAGTAGTTCAGAAAGTTCAGAAAGTATAGAAAGTGAGGTTAAGACTTCAAGGATAAACAAAGTGATAAACATTGTGATTTTAGTCAGTAAAGTGTATTTAAATTAATAATAGTATTGTGAAGTATCCAGTAAATATTTAATAAAGTGTGTTAGTGGACATCTCTTGTTATAATTTTTGGAACCCACGAAATTTGCGAGGGTGGTTTCCTAAGGGTGGAAACACGTTACAATACGTTGGCATCCCGTGTCGTATGCTATGTTGTCAAGTCTACTTATACGAAATTCAAGTCGCATATAATTTTAAAATCGGGTGATGTTTGAAAATCCTGATTTTAAGTGGTACTCGAAAAATTTTCGTGCACGAGTACTCGCACACGGATTAAGACGCATGAGTTTGAAAATAGGAGCCCAGAGTCGCAATTAGCCCAGGGTGTCATCGGATTCCTGCTGACTTGCTGCTATTGCTATTTTGAATTAACAGTTTAAAAATAACATATCGATGAGAAGTACTGACATTCACATATCCAGGCCTGTAGCTAGAAAGTGCTTTCAGGGCGGGCAAACCATTTTTCAGGGCGGGCCCGTAAAAAAGTCCGACAAATTTTTTGATGAGCGAGGGGGAGAAATCCAAAAAAAAATTTTCTCCTAGCTACAGGCCTGCGCATACCGCAGCGCGCACACTGAGCGCGCAGTTTGCAAATGTTATTTCAGAGACGTTATTTTAAACCCACCGCTTGTTATGATTAAAATTAAATAATTTAACTCGCCGATCGCCTACCGTCAACAAATAGCCAAACACGTCAAACCCAGCATAAGTATGCAATGACAATATTGGATTGGAGATGCAGGTAAACGAAAATATACGTATGGAGAAGAAAATATAAAAGCTTTAAACATATTTATGATTAAAAAACAGCTAAAAGTCAATATATAAAAGCGGATGGCTCGAGATTTCTACAAAAATATTCAACTCTGGCAGCTCTTCATTTTTAAACTTGATATGCGGATAATCGAAAATGTACACACGGAGAAGAAAATTCAAAAGATTTGAATATACTATGATTAAAAAAACAACTAAAAAGTGTGTACATAAAGCCAATGGCCCAAGATACCCACAATAATAATCAACTACATTTTCTTTTATTTCATATAAATCTAAGCGGTTGCGTTGCGATTTCATTATCTGCTACTGCTGTTTTCGGAATAACAGTTTAACAGAGCAGTCAGCAAAAACATTTTTACTACGTCGTGTTTCTTATCTGTTATTTTCGAACAGAAATAACAGTCTGTTAATGCTATTTACAAATAACAGTTATAAAATAACAGGTTGTTAAATAGCAACTCATTTCTAGATTTTATTTTAATTTATTATTTGTTATATACCTAGGTACTACATGTTAAACTATTTTAAGTTCATGCTTTATTTTTTGCAGAACTGATATATATTTTAATTACTTATATATTTATATTTTTATAAAAAGTAAAGTGCATTTTAAAAAGGAAAAGGTCCGTAAAATTGTTTTAATATGTTTATTTTTTTTAATTTGGTAGGTACCTACTTTATAAATTTATTGGTGTACTGTAACCTTGGGTATACTAAAAATATACCTACTAAATAACTGTTATTTAATGGTTAATAAATATGATTAATTTTGTACAATATAAAATAAAAAGTACTGAAGTAAATAATACATATAGTGACTATGGTTAGCATTTTTTTAAAATACTATTATGCTGCCTTGAATTTGTTGAAGTATTTTCGTATTCTATATCTTTCTGTCAAATATACATATTATAAAATTAAATTAAATTCATTTTTGGGTACGGCATTGGATCGAGCTTATTGGAATCCTTCACGATTTGTGACTATAACGGAGGATTCGGTCTCACAAATTCACCTGAATCCGCTGCTGGACAGTCATCGAATCCTTATTGAATCGACTCTTAGAATCAACTCTCCCAACTCACTCTCGGAATCAGCTCTTGGAGTTGAATCACTCGCGAGTTACACATCTCTAGGCTCAAATCATATTCTATAACCTCACTTTCTATTGTTTATGTTTGATACGATATTTACGTAATTTTATTTTATAATTAGAAAATGCCGCTTATAAGGGTTTGTTATGTACCAATGTATCCAAACACTAGTGAAAATACTACCAAGTTATTTTTGCGCGTCCCAACAAATTTGGAAATTCGAAAATTGTGGTGGAAAGTTGCAAAAGTTTCTGGTGTTATTTATACTGCTCCTGGATTTTTCTGTTGTGAAGATCATTTTAACGTATGTGTATATTGTTACTAACTTCCTTTTAGTGGGCTTGATTTTATATTTTATTTGTCTCTTTAGATTGAAATCACAACATTTACGTTTACGCAATGTCAATCGGGATTATAAACGGACGTTCTCAATTAAACGTTAGCACTTTATTTTACGAGATTCTATTGGTGGTTCCACATAAATGTACTTCAGGCACCAATAGAATTGCAAGATATGGAAAACAGAACGCAAGTGAGATTGTTTGGGAACTTGGTTTGGGAATGCACCTTTATAGTTCATTCTGGCAGCGGTTTAAGATCATATTTGATTGGTGTGGTTATGATGACGTCACATTGCCGCCTGAATGCTATCGTTTAAATCTGCTGTTGATTTAGGTAATATTTGAATATTTTCTGTAGTATTTCATGCGTTCAGAAAAAAAATTAAAATTCATTTTTAGTAATATTTTGATAGGATCTTTCCAATAGCACAATAAAAAAAATAGCGGGAAAGGCCCATTGTCGCTGGTAAAGGCTTCATCCAGTAAGTCATAATCTATTTTTATTTTGAATGATTCAGTTCTGCTGTTTTTCCATTTGGGTAGTATTTCCAGCTCAATTTGTCATCCTGGAAAAGTTATATCGCAGTGTTTTTTCATTCCCGCAACGCCAGTACCAGAAGTAACCCTTCCTACATATATCCATGCCTTTCGTTGTACAGCTGTTATGTCAGATTTGGTTTTCGTCCCTGTGCCAAAAATTGAATACGGTTTTTTTGGTTTACTATTATATTTATTTAAATGCACACGTGAAAATCCATTACCAATATCTACATTTTGTTCATTTATTTGTATTTGAGCATGCCGGCGTTGTTTACGGTTTTTGTACACCCTTGTAAAATTGTTATCTTGATCTTGTTTTGTGGGTATAATTTTATCAAACTGTTCAGTTGAGTTTTTGTCAAGGTCTATGTTTTGTTCCACCACTGTACTACATGATAAACTTGAAGAATCTGACGAGTTTAAATCTACTGTATTCACATTCATTTTACTAACTTTTGGACAAAAATCATCAGGGGCATTTGTAAGCAGCGTAATAAGGTCCTTATTTGAGTCAGTTATTATTTTAATTGTAGTTTCCATTTCCTGAATGTTTTGCAAAAGTTTACTAGTTCTTCTTTCCACAACTTTATCAAGTATTTCGGCAAATACAACACTTTGTAGAAAAGTTATTGTCTGATTTTCCCCAGAGTCATCAAAATTGGAACCTTTTCTAGTAATTACCATTTTTTACTATTTATTTATCGATCACTATAGAAATTTATTCAGAGCTCGCAGAAACACATCTACTCACGCTCACGTCTACACTTAAAATTTTTTTTTTTTGCTCAAGAAATATTGATTTTATTAGACAATATGAGTAGGCCATTTTAATTAATCCACGGTAATATCTCCTCAGAAAAGGACACTAGCGAAAAATGTTTCAGACAAAAGTTGTGCCGTTCAGAGGGGGACATCTTTTGGGTAGAACAATTTTCCACCCCTCACTCCTGATGAGCGCAGGTGGGGCTAACTTTTGAATTTTTAATGGCACTCTCCATTTTTGATCGCGTATTGTGATTCTACGGAAGAAATTAGATAACTTTGGTCCAAAACGTTTTTTCCTCCTCCCTACCCTGATGAGCGGTGATGCAGGTTTTTGAAAAATCGAAAGATACACCCTTCGCTGATCAGGAGAAAGAAATATTTGGTACAAAAGTTATGCAGTTTTTTTCGTAGAATCAGAATACGTGATCAATAATGGAGAGTGCCATTAAAAATCCAAGAGTTACCTCCACCCCCCGCTCATCAGGAGGGGGAGATGGAAAATCGTTCTGCCCGAAAGATGCCCCCCTCTGAATGGAACAACTTTTGTCTGAAAAATTCTTCGCTAGTGTCCTTTCTTGAAGAGATATTACTGTGGATTAATTAAAATGGCCTAACCATATTGTCTAATAAAATCAATATTTCTTAAGCAAAAAAAAATCATTGTGAGCCAAGCTAAAAGTAGCAGTATATTTCTTCGATTATTAGCTTACAAATGAGTAGGATTAAGTGGTCTAGGTCTTCGTACTTAATTTTTTATATGTGTGCTTGTGTTCATTACCTAGATTTATATTTTTAAGCATCTTCTACCAATCTGACCTTGAAATAATTTTTACACACGATAACTATGCTAGTGTTAAATAATATAGATTTATTAAGTGTCTCTCAATGGGTTGATATAAAACAGCACCCTCAGAAATTATTATTTTTTTTTATATACAGTGAGTCCCACTTTTCACGGTAACACCTTTGTAGCTCAGTTATTAATCACCCAATTTTAACCAAGTTTGGATGGGTATCAAATGCCTTTATTATATCTTTTTTAATTAAAACAAAACTTATTTCAGTCATTGGCGTGCATTTTTATTAAGAAAAAAGGGTCGATTTTTCGAGAAATCATATTGGGCATTTTTTTATTGAAAAACTAATGCAATATTATTGATCAGCATGAACCCACATAACCCACATAACTCACAAAACCCCTATATTCAGAATTTAACAACATTTTGATTTTTTGTTTTTGAATTACTGCCCACTTAAAATTGCCTATTTTAAACATTAAATAATCAATAAATTGGTAACGAATCTTGTCTCGCAAGAAAGTCATATTTATTTTCTCTTTAAATTCATTTTTAAGTTGTATCTAAATATCCTGTCTCCATAATCACCTCCATCTTCTCATTTTTTTTTATCTCATGCAAACGATTGTATCACGGCACTCAATATGTTAAGGGTGAATGGCTCCGAAGGGAAGCGTCTTAGGACAAAATGTACACGAACTTGTATTGACCCAATCTCCCAAAATATTGCCCTATATTTCTGGGGCACTCTGTATATAAAAAAACAAATACTTCCACATCCAGATTCTCTATCCAAGTCACTCACAACGAAAAAACTTTATATGTGAAAATAATTGTTTATGGAACTTTAATAATATAATATTTGAAATCCTCTACCCCAAAAACCCATAAAACGATACCCCACATCGGTAGTGGGGTGGGGGGTGGTGATGGGGGGTGATAGTGGGGGGTGGATGAAGTAAAAAAATATTTTGAGGTTTCTGGTTCCTGTACATACACTAAATCACAATTTATTTTCATCCTCATTAATAAGGGGGTGGGGGTGGTAATGGGGGTCGCTAATGCCAAAAATTTTTTTGAGACCTTAGCTTCTCTTGTATATACTAAATAACAATTTTATGGACTCTTACCTGCTTGATTGACCTATTTACCCCAAATTTACCCCAATTTACCCCCCAACCCTTCGACGGAACAAGATGAAAATATAATCTAATTCTAGATCTCGTTAAAGTACATATGTGTACCAAATTTCAAGTCAATATCTTAAACGGTTCCAGAGTAAACGTGCGCACAAAAAAAAGTCACAGACAGACAGACCGACAGACTGACAGACAGACCGACAGACAGACAGAAATTTTTTTTTCGCTCAAACTTAAAATCTCGACGTTTCATGACATTTTAAGCCTATTTGGACAATACAAATTTTTAAAAATTTTTTTGTCGTTACTATACTTCCACTGGACGTGGAAGTAATAATTCAACATTGATGATGAAGACGCACTAGCATATGTTTATGTTCAGTTTGATACTGTCAATAAAAACAAAATAACTTGATTTTCTCCTATTAATTTCCTTAAAAACATCTATCATTAATTGTTGGAGTTGCTGTGCTAATGGCCAGTAGTGAAAATAGAAGAGAACATCACGATTGTTACCCAACCTTGATTTGGGCTTGATTTTTTCATAATTTCAATAGAGAACTACTTATTGAGGGCTATTATGTCTGTAGTAACCTTGCTATTTATATATTATTACATATTATGGTGGCTCTGAACTTGACAGTGTTCGAACTTGGCCTCTTTATCCATATAAGAAGAATAAAATGTGAGGGGAAAGTGTTCCGCATGCTGCAATTTCCCTTTCCTTTCCCACTGTTTAATTTCTGCACGCGTAACTCCGAAATGAAATAATCTCTCTCATGCGAGTTTATTTCAATCGCTACTTCACGCTATTAGGTAATGGTAATATATGTAACCATTATTAATTTTAATTTTCATAATTACTTAGTAGATGTTTCTTGATCTAAAATTTGTCTGTTCACGTATTAATTTGAATGTCAAAGCTATGTTTCAATTTAATTATATTTGAGAAAATTAGATAGGTACACTACCTGATTGATCGAAGCCAAACGTTAAAGTTAGTCCAATCAACGAAGGAAAAATAGGGGAATTAATTCGTGTAATGGCCAATTTTTATATAGTTACCGGCGAGACTGCCCTGAACAACATACTAAAAATTCTTATAGTTTAAAGGTCCCCTTTTCACATTTTTCTTGAATAACTCGAAAACTTACGACCTCTAGCGAAAAAGTATTCTTATACAAAATTAAACTAGATAAAGTTTTCTACAAATAAGTTCCTATTCATTTTAATGTAGGATCAATACTTTACGAGATACAGAAGGTGGAAAAATCGCGAAATAAAAAAAATCGAGTTTTAATGACATAAATGAAATTTTAATACTAAATGAATTTAAAACCAACAGAAAAACTATATTATTAATAATAAACGAACGTTATCTTAAATCTAAACATTTTAAAAGTCAGCAAAATCATCATCATCGTTGTCGTCGTCCAAATTTTTGTCTAATGGTGCACCATTCGTACATCGGCAAAAGATGGAGTTCAAGATCGCTTCAGGAGCTACTGATTCTTTGGTGGTAACCGGGATTAGCGATCCATTTTTCCCTCGGTTCCATCCCCACTAGTTCGGGGGTAGTGGGTTGTTGAGCCATTGCTGTATCTGTGGGTAAGTAAGCGAACCGCTGTAAATAACAAGAAATTTGTAAAAACCAGTTAATATACCTGCAAATAAACTTTGAAAGAGTGTTGTTGTGCAGCTCCTTTGGTTGGTGGCAGTGTGGCTAGATAAGTTTTTGGCTTGGTGGATGATTTTAGGAACGCGGCGGTGTTTATTTAAGACTCGCTCATCTGCAGTCGCTTGTTAGATCGCTAAAAACATCTTTTCATTCCATTTTATGCGGTGAAGCAGAAAAGAAAGAAAGACCACCCCCCACCTCCGCATATCCCCCACCGGTCAGGACTTTTAGTATGTTGTTGAGGACACCCTGACAACTATACAAAAATTGGCCACTACATGAATTATTTCTCCTAATAGGCCTTCATTTAACATCAAACTTTCATTTTATACCATTAAAACATGATTTTAGAAAATTCGCGACTTTTCTTCCCTCTATACTTCGTAAAGTGTTGATCCTACATAAAAAATGAATACGAACTTATTTGTAGAAAATTTTATCTAGTTTAATTTTGTATAAGAATAATTTTTCACTAGAGGCAGTAGTTTTCGAGTTATTCAAGACAGACGTGAAAATGGGACATTTAAACTACCCCCCGCTCACCCCCCACGGGTCAGGACTTTTACTATGTTGTTCAGGACACTCCCCCTCGACAACTGTACAAAAATTGGCCAATACACGAATTATTTCCCCTAATCGGCCTTTTTTGAACTTTGTTGACTGGATTAAGTAACAACAAATCGGCATTGGTTCACTAGGAGAGAATCTGTGATGAAGATTGATAGATTGTGTATGATATAAGGTAAATAAGCAAGTTTTATTCGAATAGAACACGTGGTGTTCTATACGTGCATCGACAAACTACTAGAGGCAAATTTATTTTCATTATGTGACACTGTTAAAAAAAACCGTTGCCTAAGGAATTATTAGTTTCACATCCAATTTTTTGGTGTGGAAATCATAATTTTATTTTTTTATTCTTTTTAATAATGAGGTGGTCAAAACAAATTTTGAGGACTTTGGTTCTTGTACACATACTCAATCACAGTTTGTGGTGTGGCAGTGGTAACTGGCATGATAATGGGGACGGCTGATGGCAAAAAAATGTTGAGACCTTGGCTTCTCGTACATACACTAAATCCCAATGTTATGGACTATTACTTGCTTGCTTTACCTATTTACCCCCAACCCTTCAACAGAATAAGATCAAAATATAATCTAGTTCCAGATCTCGCTCTAAGGCCAATTTAAATACTTTACAGAAGTTGCAAATTATGGTGATCGACTGATAATTTCCGATAAAATACTTTTCACTCTTTTTGTTTTGAATTCTTCCATACTTCTGGGAAATTGCTAAACTTTGATGATAAATGAAATATTCTATAGTATTCTACATTAGATCTTGAGCCGCGTTAGGCAAAAAAGTGTTAGCCACAGGCAGGCACCTTTTCAATGCCAATGTGAATAATTTTGACGAAATAGTGTCCCCTCGTCTTACACTTTTGCCGATATAGCGGAGCGGATCTAGTTTTGAAATGAAATCAACTTTTTTTTAAGATTTTCCTTTCGCTACCCCCCCTCCCCTAATTGGCCCATGTAGTATGAAAGGTGGCTATTAAAATACGGTTGAAAAGATGTTTATTTAACAGTTTAAAACTATAACAGAAAATAACTTATGTGTTTCTGAATATTAGTTCGTTCTGCCTTCAAAAACTGACAGCAGTAACTTGGATCATCTATAGACTCTATAGACTCATCTTGCAATCACATGTATACCACATTCCCCTTTCACCCAATTAAAAGTGGTATCCTTGGAAACGCTCGGGCCTCCTTCGAGATCGGTGTGGGTTTCTTTGTTGTTGTGATGTACCTTTCTGTTGCGGTACTTCATTTTCATTGGTTTCCTTGATATCATCGTTGACATCAAGATTGGTGGATGTATAACTTGTGGAGTAACCTCGGTAGTAACATCCATATTCACATTAAGTGAGGAGAGGTACTTTCAGCTAGGCTTTCTTTTGCTGTCATCGACGAGGTCATTGGAGGAAGTAAATCATCAGTTATTTGACTATCATTTGCCTTTAAGCTGGAGCGACGGGGTCGCAGTTGGTCAGCATGTTTTCGCTTGGTAGCTCCATTGACATCAACAATGTATGATGATGGTCATGTTTGCTGAATAATTTGTCCTGGAGAGATCATTTTCTTAATGGGTCATTTACCCGAAAATTCTCCCTTTCCACAGCAGTATACTTTCTTCTAAAGACAGTTCGTCTCGCTTTTCGTAAAATGGCATTATTTCTTGCGAAAGCATTGTTTTATCCGGCTAATATGTATCCAGGTAATGGATTATTTTCAGGAAGACTTTATCTTTCTCGATTTCATCTCTGAGTTTCCTTTGCCAAAATGTAGTATGAAAGGTGGCTATTAAAATACGATTGTAAAGATGTTCATTTAACAGTTTAAAACTATAACTTATATGTTTCTAAATGTTAGTTCGTTCTGCCTTCAAAAACTGACAGCAGTAACCTGGATCATCTATAGACTCTATAGACTCATCTTGCAATCACATGTATACCACAGTCCACCAACCCCATCCCCATCCTCCGGCTCCAACAACTCTTATCTATTTCTCCTTAGTCAAAAAAATCTCATCTCCCTAACACTTAAATTTTCCGTTCGATTTGAAAAAAATTTAATTATATGAAACTTTTTCTTCGTCAAGTCAATAATAAGGAAGTTATCGTGGAAAAACCTGTTCTTGCGAATTTTAAATAGAATTACTCCTCACCCCGTGCGATGATAAAAGAGAATGCGTGTAACCGAATTGTCAAAAAAAAAAAATTAAAAGAAGTTGGTTTCAAAACTCCTCTTTTTCTCACCAGATCCGTTCCATTAATGTGTATATATACAAAATTGATTTTGTTAGTAATACTATGGGAGCCCGCCCTAAGTGTCCGTGCACCCGTGCATGAATTTTCTAATATTTTAGAATTAGTATTTGCCATTATTAATAGATATTTGTAGTAAAATATTGTCAATAATTGTAAATATAGATTTTCAGATATTGTAAAATCAATGTTTATTTGCATTGGCAAATATTGTTAAAAAAATATGATTTTACGTTATTTGAAAATCAGTATTCGTCATTATGAATCGATATTGACAATTAATATTAAAATAACAGGAATAGATAATATTGCAATAACATTTATTTGTATGAATGAATATTTGTTAAATAATATAGTTTAGAGAGGACATCACAAACATATCATCTATATAGATTATACAATATTGAAAAATAAATATTTATAGATATTTATCAATATTGTCTGTATGCATCTGGGTTGGAATGGGTGAAAGTAATATATCACCATCATAGGCATACCAACGTTTTAATATTAGTATTTATTAATATCAGCTCAACATTTTTTATGGTTTCAATGAATCTATATTGACAACATTAAATCAGATTCCAGCCAATATTACTTTCTACTTGGGATTTTCTATTTTTGGGATTCATAATATCCATTTTCATAATAATCTGGAAGTTGTATTTTTGTCATTAATATTTTGTTTACTCATGAGAAAGTAGAAAGTAAAGGATCGAGAAAAAGCCTCGAGGTACTTCAGATGATACTGCTTTAAATCCGATTACACGTTGTTTATTTACTGTTATAATTTTAGCATTACTAAATGAATATAATTATGAAGTTTGAACATCATAAACTGACAATGTGATTTTCAATTTAAATATTCATAGACCTAAAAATTTAACTTTATAATTTCAACTGCATTTTTGTGCAACTTTATCTCATATTAAAATTAAAATTTATATAGTATTATCATTTACTACAATACGAAAAGAGCGAAAGGTATTCATACAATGTATTATTATCTAGATGTGTATTCCATAGTACTAGTCTAATGCAATAAGGTTTATACCTCGGAATCCATCTATAATGAATGGACCTGAATATTTTTTTTGTTGGATTTATAATGCCATAAACTAGAAAGTTTACCCATTGAAAATTACCTCAATTCCGAAAATCCGTAAATTTAAACAAAAAATTAAAATTTTTAGAAATCTCAACTAAAAATAAAATTATCGGAATTTTCAAATAATTTTAAGAAAATATTGATTTTTATAGATTTCGAGGTTGATTATTTGTAAAAAAATGAAACTTTTATGTGTAATTTTTAAAATCTATATTGTCGCATTACCAGCTTTTTATTTTTAAAAGTGGAAACCAATCGTAAAAACTAAAAAATTAATTACTCCTCTAATTTTACGAATAAATGAACGAAAATCCATATACTTATGTTTTTGAGGTCGCTAAATATGAGTGTGAAGTCAGAATTTACAAGGAAAAAATATTAAGGGTTGAAATCACCCTTAAATACTGCAACTTTAATAATTCTTCTAATGTTACAAATGAATTCACGAAAATACATAAATACTTATGATTTTTAGGACGCTGAATGTGATTATGAGATCTAAATTTATATAAAAAAAAAATGGTGGATTAAAAATGGTCACAAAAGAGTATAATAATGTCTAATTTTATTAAAAATACATATTGTTATAAATAAATCGAATTAATACAATTAAGTAGACTAATTAAACAACATTTTTAATCTGCATTCTAAACATGCTAAAGTGCAATGCAACCCGCTTTTTCTGCGTATTCTTCGAAAAATTGACGGCTATTGTTCGTTTCTCTACCTACTATAGACATTTAAATTCCTGTACAAACTGAAAAGTTTCAACATTATGTCAAACTGTGATATCTCTGGAACAGTTTGTCGTAGGAAAAAAAATATAAATCCAAACTCTCCGTTTTTTTATAAGCTTCATTTCATTCATCATGTTTTTATCACACTCAGAGAAATTTGGCGTTTTAAAAAGCACAAGAAATCACTTGAATATAAATATATTGATGTATTGAATTTAAGTCGTCAAAACTCAACATATCAAGTTTGTATATTTTTACTTTTATATTGATTATTGAACAAATTATTGCTATATACCCTTCAAAATATAGGGAATTTCCTTTCCTTTAATATTTAAAATGACTGTTTTACTTGCCTGACTATATTAAAAACTCATCCATATAAACAAAAGTTGAACATTTACATTTTAAAGAAACTCATTGGTTTTGTATATACGATAGTTAACATTTTTAAAGAACAGCACAGTTGAAACAAAGGTATATTATTTTTTCTGATAAATTCAATTGAACATTATGCAGTTATTTTAAAAGAGTTAAATATTTAAATCATCATTAGGCACTTTTGTTTTGAAAACGCTTCACAAAACCATATGTTGTCTATTTGAATTAACTATAAACACTAATGAGGAAAAAATATATTTGATTTATTTTCAATCATTAGTGATTTTTTTAATTTTACAATGTTTTTCTCTGAGTGCAGTCTTCTAGTTTTTGAGATATTTCAATTTTAAATACATAATTTTCTTGCGTATGCACTCAAGCGCCATCTTTAAACCCTTATATCTCTGGAACAGTTCGTCATAGGAAAAAAAAAACTGTTAATTTTTTTATAAGCTTCACTTTTGTACTCTTACCATTTTTTATTAAAAAAATATTTTCTGAGCATTTTCCAAAATCCCGATTTTTTTTCAAAAAATTATGAAAATTTTAATTATTGAAAATGGGTACAGAATGAAAAATAATTATTTTAAAAATCCTAAAAAATTTGAGCATGCTAGTAATAACATGCATTAACAATATCTAGAAGGATTTAAAAAAAAATTAATTAGTAAGAAATTAGAGCAATAAGACAAAAAAAAATGGTGACTAAATTTTTAAATGCTCTACTTTTTTGTTTGTACTTTTTCTGTGTTCATTATAAAAGGTCGTAATACGTCTCAATCGAAAGATAATTGTAATACTTTTAATTACTTCCACATCTAGCGGAAGTATAGTAACGACAAAAAAATTAAAAAAAATTTTATTGTTCAAATAGGCCTAGAATGTCGTGAAACGTCGAGATTTTAAGTTTAAGCGAGAAAAAAAATTTCTGTCTGTCGGTCTGTCTGTCTGTCTGTCTGTCTGTAACATTTTTGTGCGCACGTTTACTCTGGAACCGTTTGAGATATTGACTTCAAATTTGGTACACATATGTATTTTAACGAGATCTGGAACTAGATTATATTTTCATCTTGTTCCATCGAAGGGTTGGGGGTAAATTGGGGCAAATTTGGGGTAAATAGGTAAATCAAGCAGGTAAGAGTCCATAAAATTGGTATTTAGTATATACAAGAGAAGCTAAGGTCTCAAAAAAATTTTTGGCATTAGCCACCCCCATTACTACCCCCACCCCATTATTAAAGGGGATGAAAAAAAAATGTGATTTAGTGTGTGTACAAGAACTAGAAACCTCAAAATATTTTTTTACTTCATCAACCCCCACTACCACTCCCTATCACCACCCCCACCCCACTACCGAGTGGGGTATCGTTTTATGGGTTTTTGGGGTAGAGGATTTTAAATATTATATTATTAAAGTTCCATAAACAATTATTTCCACATACAAAGTTTTTTCGTTGTGAGTGACTTGGATAGAGAATCTGGATGTGGAAGTAGTGATTCCGTGGGCAGCGGTTTTTTTACTAGAATAACAATTTTTGTCATTTATTTCGTTTTTTGGAGCTGCTGCCATCTTCAAATTAATTTTATAAAGTTTCATTTTCTTACAAATTCTTTTTAAACAACCTCGAAAACTATAACAATCATTATTTTCTTGTAAAATATATTAAATGATTGCGATAATTGTATTTTACGTTGAGATTTCTAAAAATTTTAATTTTTTTTTAAACGGATTTTCGAAATTGCGGTAATTTTCAATGAGTAAACTGTTTAGTTTATGGCATTAAAAATCCAACAAAAAAAAATCATTCAAATCCATTCATTATTGATGGGTTCCTTCATTTTTCATTTATAATGACTAATTTCACTGGACTAGGTATACATTTTATATTGGAATATAGACGAACTATTTTAAGCCTTAATGCAAATATATCGTGTAACATTTTATATGTAGTTACTTACTTTACAATACCAGTAATATGTAATTCCCTAAAGGTGAAAAGTATTGTATTCAACAGAAAAAAAAACGTTACGATGTTTACAGCTTTAGTTAATTCCCGTCTTTGTATCTGCACCTACTCTCTTTGCGTTGATTTGACATGCCACACCGGTGACTAGATGTATCATTCGAAATGTGTTCCCACTGCAATTGCGAGCTCGGGTTTTCCATCAAGCCGGCGTGCTTGGAATAGTTGATCACTGATCAGCGTCAAAGTATCTTCAATTATCATATTATTTTTGCGGTCTAATGCAATATAGATCATGGAAATTTAATCATCGGAAAAAAGTATTTTATCAGCTTCTTTGAAATATGGGGTGGATTTCATGAAGTTGAGTAAATAAGGGGAACGCTGCCAGAGTTATTTGTTCGGAATTATGAAGAAGTGATTATAAACGGCATTGATGTCACTTCGGAGAAAAACTCGGGATGGAATCATTGAATAAATTGAAAGCGTATATGCATTTATGTATAAACGTAGATTATTGCAATGTCACTATAATAAACATATCACGGCGTTTTATTTTTAGCAGCATCTACTATGAATACTACTGATGTAGAGCCCAGCAAAATTGATTAAAATAATAAAAATGATCGTTTTCTAAATTACTTTAAAAATCAAATTAGAGAAAGTTTTCAGTCTCATAAAACGTTATGTGGCACGACAAATTTTTGGAAACTGCATCAAAATTTGACTTCGAAAATATTTTTATGTCGCCCAACGATATATTGCCCGATAGTAAGAATTTTAGAAAGTGCGCTAAAATTAGATTTTTCGAAAAATTGTTTATGTCGGTCGAGCAAGAAATTTGGAGAGTGGGCTGATGAAAAATTTTTAATTTCGAAATTGCGCTAAAAATTAAGTACCAAAAAAATAAACATTAGAAAATGCCCTCAAAATTGATTTTTACCACAAAAAATACTATTTTCGTAAAGAACAGTTTTTAGTATTATCAAGAGTTATTTCCATCCAGCTACAAGAGCTTGGGTAGAGAAACCGGATGGCGATTATGCGATTATTTCACGCCGAACGGCCAATTATTAACATTTAAACAAATTGTTGACAATATAGAAAGCCTAATTGAATCAGTCAGTACACGAATATTCTCATAAGGATAGCTCGAAAGTAAAGCTAAAAATGACATTATCCTTATTGAGTTATTGGTAAGTTTTGAAAAAAGGAGAACAGTCTCTTATAACTTATTTATATTTCAAGTAATTAGTGCTGGTGAATGACAAAATCAACTATAGGGACATTTAAAACTAACCACAAATGAAACGAAATAACCGTTGTGGATATATTATTACCGCCAGCCACTAAACCTTTCAGCCCAAAGTCAGAATTGTAAAACATATTTTTCTAATAAATATTTAAATCTTTTTTTGCGAGTTGGTTCATATTCTTATTCTCCCATTGCATATAGTTGTGATCAAACATTCTCTACGGGATGTATTCATCCTTGCTATGTTTGGTATGCAGATCTGATGGTTCTTATGAACAGTAGATGATTTACCAATATTTACAACTATGTCCATAGAACTTTTATACAATAATGGTATTATTTGAATCCCTGCATTATTATATCATGAAGATGTGGACAAAAGCACCAAATTTTTTCCAGGTACTAGTTGGTACGTAGCTTTCAATTTTTGATAGGAACCAACTCCTCCGTCGGCCGTCTTAGATTTTATAGCGGCCATTTTGAAATATTGGTATATTATCAATATATCGGCTTCTAAATCACTTAGGACCACTAACTTGGTGTCTAAGTATACATATTTGGACTCAAGGAATACAACTACACAATTTTTAAATGTATCACACTATATATTTATTCACTGATATATGTACCAGTGAAAAACTCTTCTGTACTGTTTTGTCTGGTGTATCCACATTTTCTAATATGTTTTTTTTTATTTTGCTTCAAATTGAATTGTAATAGAAGATGGATTGGAACAAGTGCATGATCTGTCAGAATACAACTTAAGAAAATCTAAAATGTCCACTCAATGCATATGGAATCGAAGACAAGACACCTCCATACTGGTCCTTCATGAACAATATCATTGAGTTTGGAAGCTTGGAGTCATTGAGTGAAACTAAATTTTGGAAGCGACATGAGTGCGGATGAGCTGCTCCAAAACCATGATGCATGGCACAAATCTTGTTATGTCAAGTTCAGCAATTTGAAGTTGGAGAGAACTAAAAGGCGGGGAAATACTTCAGGAGGCAGCACAACTGTAGAGAAACAATCCCGGCGTGAAGCGAGTAACAAAATGCCGTGTTTGTTATATCATAAAAGCGATGGACTCCTTCATGATTTTCGAATATTAACAGCTGATACGAGCATACGAAAAATGGCAACAGAACTGCACGAAACCCAGTTGTTGGCAGTATTACAAGGTGGTGATCTCATTGCCCTTGGCGCCAAATATCATTTGCAATGTTATACAGCACTGAGAAATAGCTACTGGTCTCACCTAAGGAAACTAGAGCAGGATTTGGTGGGAGTATCCGCAAAGGAAAGTCAGATAGAGGCTACAGCATTTGTGGAGCTTTATACTTCTATAGAGAATGGAGTGGAAGATGGGACATTCTACTTTAAATTTTCAATTTTGCATGAACTGTATGAAGACCGATTAAAAATCCTTGGCGTTGAGAAGTAGATTAATAGAACCAGATTGAAGGATAAAGTGCTAGCTTACTTTCCACAAGCGCCAGAACAAAGTGATGGAAAGTATAAAGTTTCGGTGTTTGAAGAAGCCATGCGGGAAATGCTGCAGCAGGCCATGCCATGTGATTACGAACATGATGTCGTTTTGTTAGCTAAGACTGCCAAGTTAGTGGCAGATGATATTTGACGCCAAGGGCAATGAGATCACCACCTTCTAATACTGCCAACAACTGGGTTTCTTGCAGTTCTTTCGCCATTTTTCGTATGCTCGTATCAGCCGTTAATGTTCGAAATTTATGAGGAGTCCACCGCTTCCACGACATAACAAACACGCCATTTTGTTATTCGCTTCACGTCGGTATCGTCTCTCCACAGTTGTGCTGCCTCCTGAAGTATTTCTCCGCTTTTTAGCTCTATCCAACTTCAAATTGCTGAACTTGACGTAACAAGATTTGTGCCATGCACCATGGTTTTGAATCAGTTCTTCCGCACTCATGTCGCTTCCAACATTTAGTTTCACTGGCAATGACTCCAAGCTTCTAAACTCATTGATATTGTTCAAGAAAGACCGGTATGGAGTTGTCTTGTCTTCGATTCTATACGCATTGAGTGGACATTTTAGATTTTCTGAAGTTGTTTTCTGACAGATCATGCACTTGTTCCAATCCATCTTATATTACAATTCAACCTGAAGCAAAATAAAAAAATATATTAGAAAATATGGACACACCGAACAAAACAGTTCATCGGTGAAGAGTTTTTAATTGGTACATATATTAGTGAATAAATATATAGTGTGATACATTTAAAAATTGCGTATTCCTTGTATACTTAGACAAAGTTTGTGATTCTAAGTGATTTAGAAGCCAAGATATTGATAATATACCTATATTTCAAAATGGCCGCTATAAAATGGTTCCTATCAAAAATTGAAACTAACTAGTACCTGTAAAATTTTGGTGCTTTTGTCCGCTGTGTCCACATTATCGCGAAATTTGACATTATGCTGCCACGCTAATATTATTGATTGAATGACTAACTTTAAGTTTTACCTATCGTGTGATTCTGTGTATTGAGTGGACAACTTAATTTATAGGACTTTCATAAAGTTCCTTAAGTCTGTTTTCAGGACATCGATCATATCACAGAAGCTAACGGGAGAATTCTGTAAAAGTGATTATAAATTAGGAAGTGATTAGAAGTAAGACTAATATCAGACAAACTGCATCAAAGGCAGATAGATTAGAGAGTGGTTAAGCTATACACGGTAAGTAATAATTTACATTTTTTTCGCTTATCGCAGGACTCCGGCCCTAGGTCCTCTCTTGGAGTTATAAGAACACCCTGAGAGTAGAAATAAACCATGAAACGTTGATGAAGGCACGACTGGCGCCTCCGGCAAACAAAAATTGTTTTCGTGTCCTTTAGGCGTGCTGTGATGAGTTCATCTACATTATCACTGCTATACAGCTTTTAATTGAACTTTCTTCGTCCGCTAATTTTGTTTATATCAGTGACTGGGACACTGAGTAATCGGGAATGTGCCCAGTGAGCCAAACAAATCGCTTCACGGGGACCATTAATACACAAAAATTAAAATATGCACACTTCGAGTATAATCAAAAAACGATAAAACGGTAAAATATGTACATATAATTTGTTTATTTTTTTAACTGTTCATATCAAATTAACTTGATGTATATCCAGGTATTTGTCGGTTAGTTTAAATGAAAATCGTATTTTGTTACATTTCGGCTCATTAACCATCATCAGATAAGTACAATATATTTTTCAAAAAGTGAAAAATTTTCTTATATCTCTTTTTATGACATTAGACATGTATTTCTTACAATTATTATTGTTGTTATTGTTTTTTTTTGCTTTAAATCAGTCGCCCTTCTCTCTGCCTCAGATACTAGAGAGGGTACGCTGGTAATATTAGTGACCACTCTCTACGCCGTAGAGTTAGTGATCACTGGGTCCGCGAATCGTGTGCTCTGAGCAGTCGTAACGAACCAAGGATAACGGCCTTCTGCATTTTTACATTTTCACTTTTTTTCGAAAATACTTTTATAATTTAAAGTGTAATTTTTTTAAAGCAAATGCTTTAAAACTCGGGCAAAAAATGAACATCTAGGTAATGCTATGTATTAAAGAAAAACAGTATTTGAGAATATATTATTTTAATCACTCACAAATTACAGTAAGAATATGGCGACATTTCAATACAAACTGGGAAGACGCACATTGTCTCGGCCATAATTTCTTTATTTTTTATGCTACGGAAACAAAGATAAAATTATTTGAAAGCACAATTAATAACCTTTAATTTCGATCGTTAGCATTTTTTACGTAAGTACCAAAATTTCTGAGATATCTAACATTTTAACTGAATACTTCGTCTGCTTAGAACTGTTCGGATGCATCTAAATGACATCATTACTACGTCCTGCACACAATGAGAGCGCGGCATCAGGATGCCGCATTTTCCCATTCAGGAGACCTTATATGTTTTTGCTTGCTGTCGCCATTTCCCAGCTGACTCCGATGAAAATCGTTTTTGGCGAGTTATTTTGGCTTGGCTTCTCTACTATTAAGGATTGGTGAGTGTAAAGTTGTATGCAAGTGGGTATATCTTGGAGCCCTTGATGGGAATACTGACAACTACGAATATGAGAATCGACGGAGACGACGGAGATAGCAAGAACGTCAACTTACCAGTTGGGCATGACAGAAATATCACGAAACGCACAAAGATCTGGCTTACTAAAGCCATAGTTTTCCCTTAGTAAGTCCTTGCACCGTAACAGTCCTTTGATCAATTCTGAACGATAAGAGGATGTGGCGCCCAACGTGGGGCAGTTTCTTTTATACTTGTGAGCCACAGACTATCAGAAAATCAGACAGATGCTATGTTAACGCTTCTCCCGACGTCTTTTTACTAATTCCTTGACTAGCCCATCACAACAACACTTCGATTCTGTAATATGATCCCCTCAACAACTTTACAGCGTATTCTCCTGCATATCATTTCTTTTCCACATCAAGTAGAGAGAGGACAGAATAGTGAACAGTTTAGGGAAAACAGATGTTAATCGACCAAGAGACGTTCTCAAAATCTGTGCTGATGTAAGACATTAATAGTAAAGTACTCTTGGTGAGACCGTACACCTAACAAGCTATCGCGTCAAAAAGTATGATGCTGTTGTTCGTACCATACAGCAAAGTGTGGCCGACTAGAATAATGCATGGGTCACAGAGCGTCTACGAAGACGTGATATTTTGATATTGTGATAAAATATATTCAACAACAAACGATCAGTAAGAATTTGTCAGAATTTAGAATTATGAGTATAAAATTAATAGTAAAGCGATAAAGTTTTTGTAATTTATTCCCTGATGCATGAATATACTCCATCGATCACGGGTTGAGTATGGCTTTTTAAAAATGATTTGAATATTGGCCAATACTTTTGTAAAATATTTCATTTTATTTTCTAAATAAAATTTAGAAAGTAAAATGTGTGGTTTGACACGATCCAAAATTGTAAAACACAACGTTTACTTTATCATGAAAATACGATGCCACATTTTTTTCACACGACGTTTCACATAAGTAGTTATTTTTGCTAATTGCACTATTATGTTATTGGCTCCATCAGTTTATAGTTATGAATGTGTTAACTATGTATGATAATTTCAATAATAGCGTGTAAAATGTTAGATAAATAATATTAATTGTCAATTTGCATCTAATTTGTTTTATTAACATAATAAGTCTGTTATTGTGGGTTTTTCAAATAACTTATACGTTTTAACTCAGAACCACTGTAGAACAATTGGTCCTAAAAATATTATCAGATATGTATTTTAACACGTGCTAATCAAAATTATAGTATATGGCGATTTATTAATTGCCATTCACCTCAAATTTGGATAAACATAAATCACACAATTTAGTATTTACTAACAGAGATACCTACTGGGTAGCAAAGTATGTAAGGACATTCTTGTAACTTTTGCTAATATATCATTTTCAAATTTGGTGCAGTGATAAAATTTCCAATTATGTGATGTAAAAAGTTAAAATATCCGACTTTCGGTTTCGTTGCAATCTAAAAGAAAATCAAATTTTTAAATGAAACAACCTATATATTTTTACATATTTGAATCCTGCTGACCAAAATACATATGATTCAAACCTCAGATATTATTTTCATATTCAAAAAATATATATTACCGTTAATTTTTAATTTTAATCATAGGAGGCAGCGACCTGGTCAATATTGCTAAAAATCGATCTCCAAGCACCTGTAAAATATTATCTCTTCGAATACTAAAAAGCTGCCTAAGGAATCACTACTTCTACATCCAGATTTTCTATCCAAGTCTCTCACAACGCAAAATATTTTGCACCCCACAATGTGGAAATAATTCTTTATGGAACTTAAACACTATACTTGAAATCGTCGACCCCAAAACCCATAAAACGATATGCCACATAGGTAAACTGTAAATTAATATTTATGATTTTAGAATAATGATTTCTGTTTAGTAAAAACATTTACAAACTCCCACAGTGTCATAGGTTTGTTATCAAAATTACTTTTATATTTTACTAGAATTCTTTCTTTTCAGTTTCGATCCCTTTTGTTAATTCTTTTTTCCTTAATATTTAATTATTGTGACTTACTTTATCACCAGGTAATAATTTTCGCAACCAATCCAATTCTCTGAGTTTATTCAATTCAATTCTTAGACCCTCTAAAGTAATATTTATTATAATTTGCCAATATTTTCTTTTTTGGACGAGATATTAAAAAACACCAATGAAAATATGACCAAAAAAATTCGAATGCTGTATCATCGAATGAAACAAGATATATATATGCTCGGCGTTGAATAACATACGGAACGCCCAGGCTATGGCTTGATTTCTAGTTCTCCGATGTGCATATTCTTTTACATTTTTTGTGTCAATCATACTGGACCAGCAGAAAAATTGAGCCGAGGGATCAGGAACCACGACATGAATAGTTTCTACATAAATACTTTCTTTAATATTTGTTACTATATAATCTATTAATGACGAGCTTATACCAGACTGAGTAGTAGCAATTCACGTTGGTTGATTTATTAGTGCTGATAAACTAAATGCAGATAGCAGGTCATTTAGGTTTTTTGTTTGAGAATCAAAAGTATTAAGCGTGCCAGATCTGACATCCCTTGATTACTTTCTATGAGTATACTATAAAAGCAAAGTATGCGTGAATCGCCCAGTGAATGTGATGTGAAGACTTAAAGGGAATAATTCGTCAAGATATAGGGCGCAATATCACCGAAAATGATCTACGACGTTCAAAAAGAGTTTATTAACCGTTATTTGAAATTTGTTCATTTCTATCGAAGTTAGTGTCTTTAAAGGAGGAGGGCCTATAGGCCGGTTTTCGGCCCTTTTTATTTTTGGTCAAAAAATTTTGAATTTCTTTTTTATCATATATCTTCAATATCTAATCTATCCCACTCCAAACAGAACTTCCCCCAACTCATCCCCCTCCATGTAACTCCATTAAATTATTATGAAACCAATTTACATTAGCACACATGCTTAGATATTTTTGAACTTGAAAATCATATTTCCTTTCAATAAACTGCACCCTAAGCTTCCCCTACTACTATACAATACCACCACCTCCAACCCCCAATGACAAGCACCTTCCCCTCACCCAACAAAAACCTCTATGCTGCTACCAAATATAAAATCGTTTTAAACGGACTTTTTATTTACATTATTAATAAAATGCTAATTCCTCTTGTTCCCCTCCCCCCAACACCCTCTCTCACAAACCATTCTGTTGAGTAGAGAGGTTCAGGTTAGATTTTTTTTTGTCTGCCGATTTAGAGCTTATAGTATACCGTGTGGCTCAGCCGATAGGAACACTCTTGTAACTCTTGAACGGGCAAAGAGATTTTTTTCAAATTTGGTGTAGTGATATTGGAAGAAGTTTCCAATCATGTGATGTGAAGAACCAAAAAGGCCGACTTCTAGTTTCGATGCATTTGACATGAAAATCAAATTTTTTAAATGGGACAACAATATTTTTGCATATTTGGAGACTGCTGGCCAAAATGCATATGATCTGATCCTCAAATATTATTTTATTTCCAAGAAATATATGTTTTTAAAATTTTTAGTTTTAATCATAGAAAGCCACGATTGTGCCAAAATTGTTAAAAATGAGTCTGAAAGTACTTTTAAAATATTATCTCTCTTGACATTTTATTAACAATGCAAATAAAAATTCTTTTAAAATTATTTTATACCTTATAGGAACATAAAGGTTTATGTTCGTGGGAGCTGCTTGTCGTTGGGGGTGTTGGGTGTTGGGGTGTTATATAATAGTAGGGGGAGCTTATGGTCGAGTTTGTTCAAAGAAAATATGATTTTCAAGTTCAAAAACATCTAAGAATTCGTACTAATGTAAACTGGTTATTTAATAATTTAAGGGGGATACATGGAGGGGGGGTTGGGGGAAGTTCTGTTTGGGGTGGAATAGATTAGATATTGAATATATATGATAAAAAAAATTCGAAATTTTTTGACCGAAAATAAAAAGGAACGAAAACCGGCCTTATAAGCCCTCCTCCTTTCAAGGTAGTTTTTGTTAAAAAAAAGACGCTGAGCTAATGATTTATTATTAAATCAAAGCCAATATTGCGAGAACTACTACTACTACTTCCTTAAAAATTTCCTCAAGCAACCACAGATATTTACCTTATTTTATCTAAAGAATGTGCTCCTTCAAATTCCCTAACAAAAAAAGGGGATTTTCATTTAAAAAAAATATTGATGATGTCATAGCTCTCTGAAAACTAGCCAAAAAAATGGAAAAAACATAAAAATATGGCATTCAGAACCTTTTGACATCCGAGCGATTTTTCCAAAATAAAAATTACACTTTTTATCAAATTTGTCCTCTACTTTACGAAAGCACTGTATATTATTGTACATTTCACATGCTACATGTTAACCCACGTATAAATTTGAAAGTAGCCTATTTCTAATATTTCTAAACAAATATAAAAATGAGACAAGTGGGTGTACCAGACACGAAAACACTAATATGAGGTGCTAAATGGTATTTAAAACACTCAGGTCGTCTTCCATGCATTAGTTTAAGGCTTTTTGTTTAGACGAGTTCATTAAACTAATATAAACAACGTTAATTAATCAAAGTAACGAAGCTTACATAAGGTAACTAGTTAGCACTAATATTAATTTTTCTTTTTAGGCCATTGGTCATCATGTCCATATAAGGAAACAAAGTAACTGTTGTTCCATTAGGTACTATTAAAAGATTTTTAATTGCATTTTTTTCAGTTATATTTTTACGACAGTGAGGTTGAAGTGTCAATAAATATGAACGGAAGGTTCAAACAATATGTACTTAACGTCAATGATTGTAATAGTATATTAAGTATTAAGAATGGTAGGGGGCGTTTACCGGTCCACGGCAATGTTTGGAGGTTGATCCCTAGCGAAGCCTAGAATTTTGCCGGAAATCAAACCCTTAACTTTCGCGATGCTTAAAATGTTTTTTGCACGATCGTATTAAATTTTACTTCAATTAAAATAATTTAATTTGTACTAAATAAACGAAGTCAAAAGTGACATTTATATTTCGTGGCAACTTGTCAAAATATGATAATTTTATTTTAACTTTTCGTTTATTTAGTAGAAATTAAATTATTTTAATTGAAGTGTAACTTAAAACAATCGTGAGAAAATAATGTTATTCTTCTTTAAATAAATAGAAATTTCCCTGATTTTTTTCCCTTATTTTTGTGGAATAACATAGGTGTACATATTATATTAATATTACTTACCATTCAGAGGTAAGTAACTTACTTACCAACGGGTTTGGCCTAGCAATTGTTGTAGAACTCTCCAAAATCGTCCTAAGTTGAAGACAGAATCAAAATTCGACTTAGGCAAAAATTTCATTTAAAGACATTTTTAAGAGTCTGCAGAGGCACAGATTAGTCCATAAGGACCGTTTTGTGTTCTATAAGGCGTTGGAAATGACCAGGTGAAAATTCGAAGAAACACCGAATTTTCACTTAGGAAAAATGTTTTTGGTTCAGGATATGAGAGCAGAAGTATATAATGACAAAGATTTATGAATAATATACTTTTTCAAAGGTACCACAAATTGGACTTTGAAAAATAATATTTTTGAAAGGGCGTCAAAGTTTGGCTCAAGAATCGATTTATCGAAAGTACGCCAAAATTTCACTTGCAGACTAATTTTTCAAAACTGCGTTGAAATTTGGCTTGAAAATCGATTTTTCAAAAGTACGCCAAAATTTCACCCACAGATTAATTTTTCAAAACTACCTTGAAATTTGACTTGAAAATCGATTTTTCAAAAGTACGCCGAAATTGGTCTTAAAATAGATTTTTCAAAAGTACCACAAAGTCAGTTTAAAAAGTACCACGAAAATATACTTTGAATTATTTTTTGTTTTTTATTCCTCCACCAAAGACATTGACCTTTGAGGTACGGTCATTGAAAGCCCAATTCTAAAGTATGAGCATAAAATTTTAGCGATGCACTGCATCCAAAAGGCAAAATAGAAGATTTTGACAAAGCCGGCGTAGTGCCGATAAGCAAAAATTGATAAAAATCAATGCACATGTACAAGGCCGGTTTCTCGCATAGAAAGAGTTTGGATTGACTCAGCGGCTCGCAATTTGGTCGAGCGCGTTGAGCGGTCCAGACAAAGTAATGGTAGAAAAGCCAATAACAGGGCTTTTCAAATGACAAAGTTATAGAGGAAAACGCCTTGTGCATAAAAATCCAAAAATTCAATTTTGCCTAAAAGTTGCTCGAAGGTGAGTCGCTGCCATATCGACAGTATTGAACGACTGTGATAAGGGTTAGTAAGTCGTGGACTGATCGAACGCCATTCAACTTACGCAGTAATAAGTCCTCTGAATGTGTTTGAGTACGTGAATCTCCACGATACAAGAACTTTAAAGCTAAGTAGTCTCTAGCGAAACTAAATTCATTTAGTAAAACTTTTTTAAGTTAATTTCAGTCAGCCGTAATTATTCATTTACCCAGAGTCTGAAACGATTCTAAAAGCTCGCATTTTGATTCTGAGAAGGTATCCATGAATCTTTTCTACCTAATCGATCGTTAGCGTGAGCGCTCTCGCTTGTATGGTCTGAAAGTCATTACCTTGATTGGGGAAGGCACGATTCTTATCTTGAGAATTTTGTATAACCAATTCTGTTAAATAAACGGATTCTTTGAACTATTGTTTTTTAATTGATCTTGAGGCCTGTTGACGGTCTATAATCCCTGGAACTTTCGTATAGAAAACCGGATGTGTCGAGTTAATTCGCATTAACGTTCGACCTTCTGGTTGCTTTACGGAGGTTTGATAGGGATTTTTTTATGCGTTTTTTGAGAAATAAATTCCGTCATTAATAGATCAAAACGTGGTTTCCGCGTACCGAAACTAATCCCTCCGCAGAGAAATTCTTCGGTTGGGATTTTTTTATGCGAAAATTCAGGAAATTAAGAGGTGCCTAAACCCCTAACGAGGGAATTCAGGTCCAGGCTACCGAAGTACATCTTATCTCGAACCCGCCTGGGAGGTAGAAGAACGGGGTAATACGGGACTGGCACCCCCTGAGAAATCAATTGGTGTCGCGTTATTTTGACGCCCGGTAGTGCGTTCTTCTACATCAGTAAACATAAAAGTTAAGGAGTTATGGTCCCAAAAGTGCGATGAGAAGCTATATATGTCTTCCGCTTTCTGAGGTGACATACCTTAAAGACGCAAAATATAAAATATTTTTGAATTTGGGCAGGGCGCGTCCAAGGACGAAGGCAATATAATTTTAAAAATTTTTAGCGTTATATATGTCTTCCACTTGATGAACTGTACTAAAAGTGGTCAGTTATCATCTGACAAAGCGGAAGAAATTTTGGTCACGGCGCATATGCAAAAAAAATTAAAATTTTTGGTCAAAACTTTAAAAACAAAAAAAATACGTCTTTAAGTTCTTTTACTTTATTATGGCCCTCATACAAATGAAATTGAGGTGAAAGACATTTTAGTAACCACTATTAACTACTAGAAAAATAAGTGTACTTGGGGTTCATTTTAAGCTTTGAAATTTTATATGGAGCTTCTTTAGGGATCAATAAAACTAAGTTCACGAGGGAAAAAGTTTTGGCCAACTTACACCCCTTACCACCCCTTTCAATTATAGCTCTTTTTACAATTACTTACTGTACTATTTATTTATTCATTCATTCATTCATGCATTCATTCATCCATTCATCCATTCATCCATTCATCCATTCATCCATTCATCCATTCATCCATTCATCCATTCATCCATTCATCCATTCATCCATTCATCCATTCATCCATTCATCCATTCATCCATTCATCCATTCATCCATTCATCCATTCATCCATTCATCCATTCATCCATTCATCCATTCATCCATTCATCCATTCATCCATTCATCCATTCATCCATTCATCCATTCATCCATTCATCCATTCATCCATTCATCCATTCATCCATTCATCCATTAGTCCATTCATCCATTCATCCATTAGTCCATTCATCCATTCATCCATTCATCCATTTATAAAATTTGCAAATCAGCAGCAAAGGCCAGTGGTTGTACAATGTAAGGATATAATTACATATAGTGTATATATACCGTGCGTGTAATTTCCCATTAGGCATGTAAATTCACGTAGCGCGAGAGATATGACAACACAGCGCAGTATCGTCCGTCAGCGGAGTATCCCAGCCCAGCTCTCAGTAATTTCATTTCAGCCAGCTGGCACACGCGATGTTGTAATTCTTACTCCCTATGCCTAGCGCGCCACTACACACGGTATAATGGTGAGTAATAGAATATACACGTACAATACATATACGTGTCATTTAACTAAACTCTTACAGCTTCCTTAAATAAACTAAGTTTGGACAATTTATTTACTGCAGCCTGAAGCAAGGCATTCCACGGCCTGACGCTACTCCCGACAAGTGATGAAGCCCCAAGGGTGGTATTAAATTTAGGTATTCTGATTTTATCATTTGACAATTTCTTTTTTTCCATATTTAAGTGAATAAAGGTAGCTTGGCTGTTAGTTAATAAGAAAAATAATCAACTTCAACCTCTTACATAAGGGTTGTTCTTTTTAATGAAGTCAAATAGTAGATTTTAGCATAAAAAGTTGAACATGTGGAATAGATAAAGTCAATTGGTAACTAAGATTTTATGTTTTTTTTTCTGTTTTTCTTTTTCAGTATTTACTTTTCCACATAAACTATGAAGATTAAACGTTATTCAAGTCATATGTAGTGTTTATATTACATGCAATAGGCTACAGCTCGTGTTACCGCTAAGCCTTAAAGTTTACAAGTATATAAGTACTGTTTGTGTTCTTGGCTATAGGTATAGCCACCTCAAGTGTCAAGGGTTGATTTTTTTGTAAATAATTTATATAAAATACAGAGAATGCGTAATTTCATCGAAGTTTACATTTATTTATCTTCATTTATCTACTCTACACGTATATTTTTTTATGATAAAATGTACTTGGCTTCATTAAGAACAACACTTATGTAAGGGATTGAATTAATTATTTTTCTTATTAACTAACTTCATTCACTTATATATGGAAAAATCGAAATTGTCAAATGATATAGTACAGTAAATAACTATAAAAAGAGCTATGATTGAAAGGGGTGGTAAAGTTTCTTCCCTCAGAAATTTAGTTTTATTGGTTCCTAAAGAAGCCCCATAAAAAATTTCAAAGCATAAAATGAACCCCAAGTACACTTACGTATTTTTAAATTTAGCCGTAAGCGCAAGTTTTTCAAGTGGTTACTTTGGCCAACCCTGTGACTGCGCCGTGCCCAAAAAGTCTTCCACCTCAATTTCGTTTGTATGGGGACCATAATAAAGTAAGAGAACTTAAAAGTAAGCATATATAGGACGTGTTTTTTTTTTGTTTTTAAAGTTTTAACAAAAAATTTTCAATTTGCCGTAACCAAAATTTCTTTTGCTTTGTCAGACGATAACTGATCACTTTTTACTACAGATTATCCAAGTGGAAGACATATATATAACGCTAAAATTTTTTAAAAATATCTTGCCTTGTTCTTGGACGTTCTCTGCCCAAATTCAAAAATATTTTATATTTGGCGTTTTTAAGGTATGTACTTTCACATCAGAAAGCGGAAGACATATAGCTCTCATCACCTTTCAGAACCCTCGGCTCCCTAGCTATAGGCTACCGTCTTGGTAACAGATATTGTAAATAGACAAAAGAGCTCGATCATGTAAGAATTATATTTTTAATGATTTATAGAAAATGTTTTGCCTACGCTTTTTCCTACGCATCATTCAATTTTATAGATATATTAATGAAATGTTTTACATTATACGTGGTGGAAAAAATTGGCAGCCATTTCCATATTCTACGTATCAAAATTAACTCAAGACGATAGTTGCTTTAAAAGGCGCCATTTTGTCGCAACCCTCTGTAGCGAGGGGTCAACCACACCCAAAATTTTGTTCATCAGATTTCTTCTTTCACTGACGAAGATACATAGATTTCCTCCAGGATTTGATTCAGATTGCTTCGAATTTCCTCTTTGATAATTATTTTTTGATAAGCGGGGGGGGGGGGGAGACATCCAAAAAAAAAAAAGATTTCCTCCAGATTTTCTCGGATTTCCTCGATTTCCTTGTGAGTGTACACCACCAGATTTCCTTCGCGGTTTGCCCCTCGCTCTGTAGTTATTAGATATCGATATATATCTATAGTACGAGAGCCAGCAACACTCTTTTTTGTAAGATATGCTTAAAATTTATTTTCTATTTTTTGTGTTACATTTATACTCCACAAAATCGACTGCTGCAGTCGCACCAGTGCCAGCGGGCCAACGCCTGACAGGGCTTCTTTGCTCCTGCCAAGGCCATGTTTCGTCAAATGGCCGGCAGCATAAGCTTTTTAACAATTTTAAGTAATAAACTACTCGCAAAAAAAATTTCATCTTAAAACATTTCTGTCAATTGACTTTATTTTAGTTACATATTTACGATAATGATAGGAGCACGCCGCGTGCTTCATTGTAGACCGGCGCGCCGGTCTACAATGAAGCTGGTAGAAAATCATTTTCCATCACACTGTAATGTCAATAAAGGACGCGAAAAATATCAGCTCTAAATACGTATAGCAATGACACTTTTTTTTTAAATAATCAATATGCTGCTGCCAAGCGTTGGCACGCTAACGAAGTGGCAGGAGTTTATTTTGTGAATAAGTTACATTAATTTGATCGAAAAGAAAAGTAAACAAAGTTTAAATCAATATAGCAACTAAAAGTGTCACTGGCTCCCGTGCTACTATTTACAGGTTTAAATATCATATACATATAATGTAGTTGTAATAAATTTGAACATTGCATTATTAAATAATTTTTATGCAGTTGATTGCCGGTCGGTCCAAGTGTGAATTATTATAAATATTAATGTTATACCCATTGCACAATTTTGAGAGAAAAATACATGGTGTCAACAGAATCATTAAACAAGCCATAGTTTCCAGAGTTTTCAAGATGTGTGTTAAATTTGGCAGGGGGTAATATATACAAAAACCTCACATTTGTCGTAATCCCCGGAAATGACATCAACAATAAAAGCTGTAGGATTGTTATCAATTCCTCTCCTGATTTGTTTCTCCACAATTGGAAAATATTGGAAACATGGATGATGTCTGCTCGGATTCCTTTGGGCATACAAATCTACGGCGTTTCTGGAATTTTTGTGGCATTCGCCAAAAATTAATAACATGTCTACTTTTTCATCCCTTTTTTACATGTTAAACAATAATAACAATAATTAACAAACAACAAACAACAACAAATTTAAAGATAAAGAGCAAATTTATTAAGTTAACAATACACACGTATTATTATCTGGCAAACTTCTTTTTGTTCCCGCAGCACACTTCTATTATTTGCAGCGTTGTTTTGTTAACAAAATGAATATTTTGAATCTAGTTTTATTCAATTTCCATGACACACTTAGGTATTTGATAAGCGTGTTTTCTCGATATTTTAATTATTATCCACCGAAGGTATCAATGGATTTGTAATGAAAATTAATATTTAACTATTGGTGTCTAAAAGATATTGCCATTTGAAAAAGTTAAAATAATTACTAATTAGTGATTTAGGAAGTTTTGGTTTGTCGTAGCTAATAAAGCAATTCGAAAAATCTCACGTTCACATTTTCTCTTATTGTGTTGGCCCATTTGATTGATTTGGGCATTCACTGTACTCTAGATGCAAAAATAAAAATAGCCCTACAAAAATCAAGTAGGGTCAATTTTTTTTAAATCGCCTCCGGAATCAAAAAATGTTAAAATATACAGGGTGTTCCATTTAAAATTTCGAAGCTGGGGTCATTTTTGGGATGGAAAAGTGTCATATTATGAAAAATTTGCCGTTTTTGGTATATATAACCCCTGCCAATTTTAAGACATATCTTGAAAACTCTGGAAATTATGACTTGTCTAATAATTGCTTGTCTAATGATTCCCTGTATATTATCTGTTCACATATCAGAAATATTTGAAAAAAATTCTCTCGCCGAGTACAAGATAATTTTTATTGTTTTTAATATTTTTACTGTATTTTCCTCATTTTCTGTAGAGTAAAAATCCCACCTATGTCTTTAATACCTCTGTAATATTATTCAATATCGTTTTTTTGGAATAGAACATGAACATATCATGCTAACATTTGGCGAAATTTAATGTTACTTAAAAAGGGACTTATGAAAAAAAAATTAGCCAAATCGACGCAAAAGCATATTCCCCATGCTTACCCTACTACGGATTTTTCATAAAAATAATTGACAAACTTATAGGGGTGGACTTTCACATTTCAAATAGTACGCCTTGTACATTAATCGATAGCACTTTTACATTTAAAACGCGGCTGGTTATGCAATGGTATTTGACTTTTAAACAAGGTTGTTGATCCATACCGACTATGAAATTATGGAGGAAGTTAGTTCATTAGCACCTTAGTATTTTATATATTTTAATAAATAAAGTGTAATGAGCGATGCAAATAAATGAGATTTTGTATGTATAAATTTTCTAGACTCGTTTCTTCGCCTTATTACGGTATTCTTGCCTTCTAGTCAATCATTTATTCAACTCGGTCTATTTCCGCTACCAATACCTGATCAATTCCAGGGTGCGTATGTAAAACTCCCACACTAATCTAAAACATTTGCTGAAGCAACTTTTCGCCTTCATTTTATTAATGGATACCTAAATCTAATTTTATAAGTGCAACAAAAGAAAGGGTCATGAAGAGGGACCGTAACCGAAAATCGCACAGTAATTACGATTTTTTTCTAACCGAAACCGAAACCGAAAACCAAATTAACGCTGCTCTAAAAACAGAAAACGTAACCGAAAACCGAAAATGGTGTACATTAGGTAACCGTAACAGAAACAGAGCTGAAAAAAAATTTCGTTTTCGGTCTCTGCAAGTATTAATTTAATTTTAACCGAAACCCTAACCGAAAACCGCACCGTAATTACGAATTTTTCCTAACCATAAGCGATACCGAAAACCGGAATGTGAAATTCTGGAAAACCGAAATCGTAACCGAAAACCGAAATGGTGGACATCAACAGAAATAAATTTCGGTTTCGGTCCCTGGACACGAAATGATTAAAATTTATGAATGGGTCTTCCAAACAAGTTAGAAACTTGAAAGGGAGGTTTTCAAGAAAATATTAAGTTTTTTTTTTGTTTTCCGAAATCACTATTTTTTTTTAATTGAAAAAATTTTATGAAAATTAGTACGACCACTTATGGCTATTAAGACGCGAGCATGAGAATTATGACATGAGCCATAGGCTCATAATGAATGCCAGTGTATTAATAACCATTAAATGTGAGTTGCATACACTGTTTTTTCTACGATCAGTCATAATAAAATAGAAAATTAACACTTTATTTCTGAGGAAACTAATCGAAATATTAAGAACATAAGTGAAACGTGAATATTGTAAATAATTCAAGCAATATTGTTAAAGAACACTAATACAGTCTGTATGGAGAAAAAATGAGGGTGAATAATTAAAAATTTACTGTAGGGAAGGTTGCCCCAATCATTAATTCAAGTTTTCCACAAAAATATCGTGCCAGCTACGACTGTCATGTAGAAAAAATTACGGTCAAAATATAGTAGAGAAGTTTTAACTTCGGAATAATGTCATATTGAACGGATTTCGTTCATTTTTGGCAGTATGATAGTAAATTCTTCACAGAAAAGTTTCTATATTGTGCGGGGGCTTGCTAATTTATAGGGGTGCCACCCCCTCTCAGAGGGTGGCACTTAAATAATATATATATTTATTAGAGCTGAAATAGAATCAAATTTTAAGAAGAAAAGGTTCTATGCAATTTTTCACATAAATTGATAGTTTTGAAGTTATAACGACTTCAAAATTGCAATTTTAGCTTTTGGTATTTCCAACCGGCTTTCGTCAAGTATCTCGAAAAGTATTACTTTATCGAAAAAATGTTACAGACCAATTACAGAAAGTACAAACTGGGAATTAATTATATTTTTTGTTTATTGATGTAGGATTAATCATTTCGGAGATATTTAAGTTTATATTTGGTATCCAAGTGTTTCGAAATTATCTTTAATGTTTAAAATGTATTTTTTTCTAAAGCAAGTTCTTTAAATGAGCAAAAAAAATGAGCATCTAGGTAATGCTACATTTTAACGAAAAACTGTATTTGAGATAATTTTTTTAAATTACTGGCTAATTAGAGTAACAAAATGGCGACCTTTTTATGTAAAAACATATAAATACGCGATTTTTCCGTCATAACTTCTTTATTTCTTATGCTACAGGAACGAGTAAAGAATAATTTGAAAGCGCACATAATTGTCCTTAATTTCATTTCTTAACATGCGTGACGTAGGTGTCACAATTTCTGAGATATTTAACATTTAAACTGAATTTTTCGTCTTATAAACGTTCGGACGCCATTTGTAAACTTTCATATCTCCGAAACTATTAAATCTATGTAAATAAATAAATAAGAGAAATTCACTATCAGTGTATGAGTTTTATTTTTGGTCTCTACCCATTTTTCAATAAAACTAATATTTATTGAGATATTTGGAAAAGGAAAAAAAAAATACGTTTTTTCGAAAATACCTTTATAGTTTAAACTGTATTTTTTTCTAAAGCAAGTGCTGTATACAAACCAAAAAAATTGAGCATCTACATCATGCTATATATTAATGAGAAACATTGTTTGAAATTTCTTTTTTTAATTAGTGGCTAATTACAGTAACAAAATGGCGACGTTGTTATTAAAAAAATGCGTAGACGCACATTGCTACAAGAACAAATAAAAAAACAGTTGAAAGCTTAATCAATAACCTATTATTCTACTTATTAACATCCTTGACGTAGGTGTCACAGTTTCTGAGATATTTAACTCTCACTCTAAATAATTATCTTATGAATACTTGGATGCCAAATGTAAACTTAAATATCTCCGAAATTATTAATCCTACATCAATAAACAAAAAATATAATTAATTCCCAGTTTGTACTTTCTGTAATTGGTCTGTAACATTCGTAATACTTTTCGAGATACTTGACGAAAGCCGTTTGGAAATATCTTTTTTTTAAGCTAAAATTGCAATTTTGAAGTCGTTATATCTTAAAAACTATCAATTTATGTGAAAAATTGCATAGAACATTTTCTTCTTAAAATTTGATTCCATTTCAGCTCCAATAAATATATATATTCTTTAAGTGCCACCCCCTGAGAGGGAGTGGCATCCACCCCCTATAAATTAGCAAGCCCCCGCACAATATAGAAACTTTTCTGTGAAGCATTTACTATTATACTGCCAAAAATGAACGAAATCCGTTCAATATGACATTATTCCGAAGTTTTGCATAGGCTTTTCACAATTATTTTCAATCCTGCTAGTTCAACCCTAAAATTAGGTATTAACTATACTATAAGAAATGAAAACAGCTACAACTTTTGTTTAAACTATTTTTCCCCATTATTAATATTTTACGATTTACAGCTCTCAGAATGGTGAAAATGTGTGCTTCGCTGCAGATTTTTACAATGATCTCAGTCCCCGTTGCTCATATGTAGTAATTGTTGTAGATCATAAAATTCCCCAACATTTTTATATAAAGAATTTTCTTCTACGGCCAATTGTTTAAAAATTACAGCAGCTCGAAATTCGAAAAATAATAAAATTTTCGGTTGCTGTAATTTGTAAACAATTAATAGTGGCAGAAAATTGTTGAAACTAAATTATTGGGAAATTTTATAATCTACATTATTGGTAATAACTACTTACTACGTAGGAGCAATGGGGACAGAATTGCAATTTACAGTGAAGCATAAATATTCACATTTTTGGGCGTGTATAATTCGTATTAGCAATACTACTTTAAGTAAATAGCTTTAGTTTAACGAATTCAACTAGAAACCTATTCAAATAGTGCCCCCACCTAAATTACTACATAATTTCACTCTTCTTTTAATTCTTTGTAACTTTTTCTAGTTTCTTCAGGAGATATTATTATTATTATTTTTTTTTTTTTTGTTCAAATGCAATGAAAGTTGGCATATGGCTCTAAAATACAATGCCAAATAATTTAACCCAATAAAAATTTTTCTGCAAAATTAACAGAAAGACCAATTATTTATTTTCTTTTATTTTTTTCTTAGATTAACTCCGCGAGTTAGATCCCATTTTAACTGAAATTTGGTAAACATCCATTTTACATCAAGTAGACCGAGACTGCAGAAAATGCCGTACTAATTTTTTTTTGTTATTTTACACCTATCGCAAACAAAATCCGGGGACACACTGTATAGTGGCTATATATTAGGGTGAAGTGAAAAAAGACACTTTTCACTTTTTTTTGGAAATCTGCACCAGATAAGTAGTACCAGGATAAAATATTATTAAAATCTAATGTTATTTTGAGGTGCCGCAAAAGCCTTAAAGTTTTGGAAAAACCCGCTTGCAAATAATCATATCTTTTTATTTTTTTGTGTAAAAATTTAGCTTGGGTATAAAAAGCCATTCAAATACTTGTCAGTCTCTAAAAAGAAAACTCAGCTTTGTATTAAAAAGCTATGAGTTGCCGCAAGGCTGCTAAATATTCATTTTTTTTAGCATTTTAACCACCCTTTAATGTAATTAATTACCTAATTTTTATTTTTTTCTCAAGTTAATCTTGAATATATCTACTCAAATAAATTACAAGTATAATTAAATTTGAAAAAACCACCAGTTTTTAAAAATGTTCGGAAATCTCGTCATTCATGAAAATTTAAAAAATAATGACCCTTGCGGCAGCTTAAAAAATAAATAAAATTAAAAAAATAAATTATGATGTGTTTACGTATGCTAAGTCACAGACGTAGAGGTTATTTTCCAGTAAGATACTGGTTAATTGTATTATTTTGTAGATTTCAGACATTGTTTAGAAGAAAATACATGTGGCAGAGTATCCCAATAAGACACAGATAAAAATTAAGAATGCCACAACCAACATTTAGACAATATTTCTAAGTGTAAACTTTTGCACACCCAAGCTTTTTGAAAATAATTTTTTTTTTTCACTCCACCCTACTATATACGCAATAAAGAATAAAAAATTATGAATATACCACAACCAAATAATCACAGATAATATTTATTATCCTATTTCAAAGATCTCTCGACCTACCGAATATAAAAAATAAAAAATCATAACAAGTGGAATAAATATTAAATATTTCTTCGTAATATTTTTTATAGAACATTACCTCGTGCACGTATTTAAAAATGATAATCTATATTTAAATCATCTGTAAGAATTATAAATTTAAATTACATGTAAACTATTTCTTGCAATGTAGGTATTGAATAACAATTCTTAGGATTACATAATATAATGTATTTAAATATGTCTAGACGCGCATGAGCTCCCAACAATTTTAACTAGGGCGGCAAATTTGCATGAAAAATACAGAGCATTTTAAACGAAGTGTATATTGCATTTGATCGGCACATTTTCAAAATCTTAAATATTGCTCTTAGAGAAAAAATGTTCATATTATTGTGTTAGTGTTCGAATTCCGAACTACTTCCAAAATGTCCGTCTGTCCGCCTGTCACGTTTTTTTCTTGTAAGTGCGATAACAGAAGAACGAAAAATTCAATCGTACCTATTTAAATTTGAAAAATATTATAGTTAGCTGGAGGAAGATCATGATTTCTGTTGAACAAAATCGATTAGTATATGAAATACTTGTTAACCATTTGAATTAGAAAAGAACTGAATAAAAATGTTGAGAAAAAAAAACTATTTCCTAGCTTGATTTATTTATATAGTTTATTAATATACATTTTCTATATTTTGTCTCTTCGATAAAAATATATATTTACTAATTGCGTGAAATAACAAAACAAAAATCTACCAAAAGTCGCGAAATAGTGAGAGTTGTTCATTATAGATTTACTTGTTATGAGTAATTCATTTGTGAAATTAAATTTTTGAGGCTTTTAAAAATGTGTTGAGATTATTATTAGCTTAAAAATATTTGCAACCGCCATTATATGCACATTAAGAAATTAATACTTTTCTAGAACGGTTTGAAAAGATAAAAGCACCAGAAAATATGTGCAAATATGTTAAAGCCGGCGCTACACGATGTGTCAAACGTTGGATCCAACATTGGTCCCAATATTGGACCTAATGTTGGTGTCTGTGGGCACGCAACATTTGCCACATTTTTCACCGCTACACAGGTGACGAACATTGGATCCAACGTTTGATGGGAACATAGGCTCCATATTTGTATCCAGTCGCGTATGTTCAACGTACCTATTCGTACCTTCACCTAATTATTTTAAAATACCTCATTTTACTTATTTTTCCTATTAAAAAACAATACAACGTGTAAATATTGCAAAACTATACAATTTCCGATATATTTGAGTTTTAGTTATTTGCTAGCTCAAATAAAACGCCAAAAATACTTCTTCAAATACTTGTTAAAATAACAAGCATCTGAAAACCGGTTAACTTTTGACTGTAAAGGCATATATAAAATTTAATAAAACGTACCTATATTCTATTCAAAACCGCCAACACCAACAAAATCACTGCAAACAGGGTGAAAGATTTAATCACTTGTGTAGCCGTGTACCGAATAAAAGCAGGTGTTGCGTCCAATATTCGAAGCATCCTTTGATGTGTGTAAAAAAGACCGACAAGAGGCAGAACATGGTAATGCGGCCAATTTTTGTCACAAATGTTTGTCTCTACTTATCTGGAGACAGCCACACGATGCGGCAAACCAGCTTGTGTCCAACGTTGGAAGGTATTTGACACATCGTGTAGCGCCGGCTTAACACTGTTAACAGTCATTTAAAGATCATCTGGATCTTGATTATTATTAATCATAGTAAAAGGAATAGCAGTGCTTTTTTAAATTAATAATGGTCCGAATTTACTGGAATAATTTCTTAGGAAATCATCAGCATCATTAACAAATCTAGATACGCTTCCCTAGTGTTCATTTTACGAGATGATATTTGAACAGACAATATTATTTAGGTATTACGCTAATCATAACTTACACACTTTTTTAATTTAATATGAATTTACCTACTATATTGGTGCCTTAAATCTGGTCAAACTAATATACTAGTTAGGCAAACACTTTAAATCGCTCATTATTCGAGGACCAATCAAAACAACTACTCTTCTAAGCTAATACTGACGAAGTATTGAATTACATGATAGGATTCCTAGCATTTTATACCAAAAAAATATGTTGAAAATACTTAAATCATTCACTGAAATAATGTGAATAATTGTGTTCAAAGTGTATTGAATAAAAAAGTGTGAATGCCTCAATTTTAATAAATGATTTAACCCTTTGTGGACTGGTAGAAGACGACAAGAGATACGATCGTAGCACCAGGGTTCTTATAATTTATCATCAATATACGTAAGGATGTCTCCTCTTAGAGACTTTAAGACTTCATATCTGAGTTGGAAGAAAATTTCGCGGTGAAGGCATTGTCTACCAGTTTCATTAATGTCATTATCCAATTTTTTTTTTCCCAGTGGACAGTTTGAGAATCATATATGTGTTATTAGTGGATATTTAGTGCTGCGTACCCCTACCCATGGGACATCATTGTTTTACCGAATACATGAAATCAAACAACTATTGACAAACGATTCTCAACATTATTTCAGACAGGATTGTGAGTTAAACTGAAATAACGATTCCGGAAACTAATATACAGAAAGTAGGTAATTCCATATTATATTAAATAAAAAAACCGCTGCCCAAGGAATCACTACTTCCAGATCCAGATTTGCTATTCAAGTTTCTCACAACGAAAAAAATTTGTATGTGAAAATAATTGTTTATGGAACTTTAATAATATAATATTTGAAATCGTCTACCCCAAAAACACCTAAAACGATATCCCACATCGGTAGTGGGGTGGGGATGGTGAAAGGGTTGGTTCTTGTACACACATTAAATCACAATTTTTTTCATCCCTTTTAATAATGAGGTGGGAATAGTAATGGGGGTGGCTAATGCCAAAAAATTTTTTGAGACCTTAGCTTCTCTTGTATATACTAAATGCCAATTTTATGGGCTCTTACCTGCTTGATTTACCTGTTTACCCCGTATTTACCCCAATTTAGTCCCCAACTCTTCTATGGAATAAGATGAAAATATAATCTAGTTCCAGATCCCGTTAAAGTACATTTCATGTCCATATCTTAAACGGTTCCAAAGTAATCGTGCGCACATAAAAAAAAAGTTACAGACAGACCGACACAGACAGACAGACATAAATGTTTTTTCGCTCAAACTTAAAATCTCGACGTTCATGACATTCTAAGCCTATCTGAACAATAAAAAATTTTTTTTGTCGTTACTATACTTTCATCTACGGGAGCCCACCTTAAGTGTCCCCCCCCATCCTTGGGGACAATGTTTTTCATAAAGATTAAAGCCTAAGGAACAATTTAAGACATGTCCTAAAAAAAACATTGGCTGACGTCCTTTTAAAAAAAAAAATTTGCAGATATGGTTTTTATCATTTAACACAAAAACTAAAAAAGATGGAGAAAAACTTTCTGCACAAGAAACAAAGTGCATAAAATTTTCTACAATTTTGTTACTATACAATATTTGGATATGAGTTACCATTTTCCAGATAAATGATTCAGCTCTTAAAATAAAATATCAAATTCAATATAAAACGTAATATTACGGAAACCCACCCTAACTGTCCGTGCACCTCTCCAATCCTTGGGGACAATGTTTTTCATAAAGATTAAAGGCTAAGGAACAATTTAAGACATAAAAAAAAACTTGCTCTACTTTCAAAATGGCCTCCGTTAAAAAAAAAATATTGTTTTTGTCATTTAACACAAAAACTAAAAAAGATGGAGAAAAACTTTCTGCACAAAAAACAAAGTGCATAACATTTTCTACAATTTTGTTCCTATACAATATTTGGATAGGAGTTGCCATTTTCCAGATATCATTGTTACCATTTTCGAGATAAATGTCTGCAAATTATAATACTATTATTATTATTAATTCTTTCAGTTTATTTTATTTTATTTTTATGTTAATAATATAAAGTTATATTATACGCCTTAAAATAATTGTCAGTTATTTCCTCTAAGTGATTTACCGATATACGAATTTCCATGTTTTCTTAATTTTGGACTCATTTATCTGAAAAATGGTAACTCCTATCAAAATATTTTATAGGGACAAAATTGTAGAAAATTTAATGCGCGTTGTTTTTTGTGAAAAGAGTTTTTGTCCATCTTTTTTAGTTTTTGTGTTAAATGACAAAAACAACATTGGCAAAAGTTTTTTTAACATATGGCCGCCATTTTGAAAGTACAGCCAGTTTTTTTAGGACATATCTTAAATTGTTCCTTAGGTTTTACTTTTTATAAAAGAACATTGTCTCCAAGGATCGGGCGGGGGGTGCACGTGCAGCTAAGGAGGGCTCCCCGACTAAGTAATTGTGTAAGTTGTGATTTGCTTAATACCTAAATAATATTTTCTAATCATGATGAAAGCAAATAGATAAAAAATAATTAATTGTAAAAACGATATTTGAAGTTATCATAAACTTCAGGATTTTAAGAACATATTTCTTCTTAAAAAGTTAACATAAAGTACTTAAGTCAATATTTTACCGTAAATATATCTTCATTCTTATGATCTTGTTTCTAAGACAAGAATTATTATCAAATGAGATTATTAAATACTTGTATGGATAGTGTGTTTCAAGGAGTATTTTTCAGATTATTCTAAGCTTTAAAAAAAGGCACCCTGACAAGGCATAGATGTCGAAATGTCTGTTACTGCATTAAAGTTTAGTATAACTGCTATTTAGGTATAGTTGACTACACACTTATTCTGCGTATCTTTGATGGTGCGCCGACATTTTTTATAAGCAGAATAAGTCTGTAGTCAACTTTAAGTGCTTTAGTTTTATTTGATTTTTATTTCATTGAACAGGACAATTTAAATTAAAAAATAATATTATTTTAATAGTCTTACTCTACGTAGTATGCACATTGTCTTTCTTCAAATCCAATACTGATCGTGACATATAGTCGGCAAAGTAGATGTTTAGAAATATGTATGTTTGTACTTATCTGTAATGAATTCTCTTGTAAGAATTTAAAGAATTAATAATACTTCCTGATAAAATATTTATTTCATTCTCTAAAAATAAATATCTAGATCATTTGCGTTGGGGTTTTGATTAGTCAAACAAAAAGTGGTTGCTGCTACATACCCCAGAAAAAAAAGACCAACGTGTTCTAGGGACACCGGCATTTCTTAGTTATATGTATGTTTTTTTCTATTTCGATAATAAAGAATGATTTTATTCAGCTGTAATTAACCGTAATAATAAGGACATAATGCATAATGTTTATGTAATAAGTAGGTACTGGATAATGCAAGGGAAAATCCGATTCATTTACAAATTGCATTTTAAATGCATTTTCGTCCTTCACCTAATAAAAGTAAATAATCAATTATCTTAACTGAAAGACTTGCAGATTATATAATAAAAAAAGGATATTGGGAATAGTAACAATAACGGTGATTATTCGATAGCTAAAATCTACTTACCCACTTTTGTGTAAAAATCCAGTATGCTAAATGAACTGAGATTGATTCTGAATGTACACAATACACCTACTATTAGTAATAACAGTTCAAGATAATCACTGTGAGTTGTTTACATGTGTCAGCAGTATTGGAAGCAATGAGACGGTATGAGATACAGGTAAATTGATACGTCGTCTATTTATTTTTGTTTATATTTTTATGTGTTAATGGGTCTAGTTGCATGTATGCTTATATTGTAATATCATACGAAATTAGTAAATACCATCTTTGTACTTGCGACGATTCCATGTCAATCTCTGGTCAGTCAACCATATAATTTTCAAATCGGTTGAATTAGATAAGGCGACTTGGTGGGTCCCATTATTAAGAAATTAATTTGTTTTAATTGGATATGGAAGATTTGATTCAATAGATACTACAGACTCTTTTTGTAAATTTACAAATTTATATTCAGAGTATTTAAAAAAACGTGTCAGCATTTCTCTCAGCAAGGACGCCAGAAAATAGGCGCAATTTGCTTAATAAATATAGAGAGTGAGGCAATAGTGCGTCGAACTTCGAAATCTCGAGTTTTACGATAACTATAAATTTAAAAAAAATACAAGTAAACTAGATAAAAAGTTTATAACCAGAAATTATTTTCGAATATATAAGGCGAGCCAAGACGAAATTTCAGGATCAATTGCCTTTTTTTAAATGAAATGCTATGTATATTATTGTATATCAGTACATTCTAGACTCTATTCATTCATTCATATATTATTCCCAACCACTTGCTTTTTATGAATTTCTTGTTGAAATAATGCCATCTGCAGATGCATATTGAAAAAATCACCAAAGTCACAATTATGGGTTTTAAGAAAATCTTATGTGAATCTAGTTACGAGACAACTAATTAATGTTTTTAAATCATTTTTACTTCCTAAAAATGTACAGGGTGGCTAAAAATTATTATTCAATTAAGAACTTTCTGAACTGAATTTTCTCAATTTTTTCAAATGGAACGCTGTATATATTTTTAGACGATGTGGTTTTTTTTTGAGATTCGAACTATTTATTTGTATTAATGAGCTCTGTGGGCATTCTCAACCGTTGCCAGCACCACAAAAAACTTTTCTTCATTCACAACACGTTTTATTCTTTCACATTTTTTTTTATATTCGACATTTCCAATTTCCAAAAATCTATCAAGAAGGTTTTGGAAGCTGCTAACATCAGGAATCCTTCTTTCAGGATACCCAAACAGCACAAGATTATACTATGAACATCCTAGGGATATAAAAGCAGGACATACCAATATCCTCATACCAATATCCTGCGACCTTTAGAGGATCTATTTTATGCCATCCTTAGGATATCATTGTAGGGTTTCATAGGGCCGTAGTTTACCTAAATAGCCAGACTGCAAGTTGCTTTCAAACAATGTTAGCAACTTGTTACGCTATGACATTCATTTCTTAAAAATAATATTTTTACTACTTGAAAGCATTATATTAGTACTGTTTACTGGAAACTATACCAGAACATTTAATTTAATAGTAGCAAAAATAATAGTGGCATAAAATGCTTACAGTTTTGCTATTCTTTAGAGCACACGATGATAGGGTGCAAGCTGCCAACTTTGAAAGCAAATTTTCGATCAGTCTTTGCTATTTAGATTTACTGAACAGTGATTTCTTGGGTATCGTCTTGCACCGTTTATATCGGAACAGTGATTTCTTGGGTATTGTCTTGCACCGTTTACATTGGAACAGTGATTTCTTGGGTATCGTCTTGCACCGTTTATTTCGAAGTTCTGAAAAGTCACCTCTACACCTCTACATCACCCCAATTCTACGATAATAAATGTGGTTTTGAAGACACGAGCATATTAAAATTTACATCTCAAACTAGTCTATTGACAAATTTCGAAAAATAGACATTGTCTACGTGATTTTTCCAGTAGAGCCTCATTTCTTTAAGTTATGATCTAAGTGTGATGACATTCAGAAAGGCACAGACTATGATAGGAATGGTACAAAACAGCAATACTTAAGAAATCAATAACCTCCGACATATTAAAATATATTAATTTTTCCATATCTAATTGATCAATTATAGATTAATTAGATATATATCTTGTTTTCTTGTTTTATGGATGGTTGATATACAGACGATGATGATGTCCTGGTAATAATGATCCCAACAGTACTTGTCTTCCCATATACTTATGTTCCATTTTGTATCCTTATTTGTAAACGACTTCATAAAAAAACCAAAAGCACAAGACGCAACTTAATTATTATTAAAGTCAGTAAGTAACCAACAAATTCAGTTCCTTTAAATAGCTATAAAGGATAATTACAGTAGTAAATAACAAATAGACATGTTATCAATATTTTTATTTTAAAATAAACGAAACAAAATAAAAATATATATCAACATATATTACCTTTCCGTTTCACAAAAATATGAGAGAGTGATACGAGTGACCCATTATGAAAGCGGGGCATCTCTTTAAAATTCTTATTTGTTGACCGATTGAAACTATTTTTTTCTAAATGACAGAGCCTCAATATAACTCTACTAAGGTGTTAAGTTTAAGAATGAAATTTAAAATTTCAAAGCTTTGAATTTTTTTCAAAGTCAAAAATCCAAAACAAGCATTAGCAATTTTTCTTATCTCTAATCTGACTATGCCACTACATTTTTAGGATACTCTCAAATGGGTGTGACCGAAATTTAACAAAGAATATTAGTTTATTACAGAAATATAGCATAATTAAATTTTATATTGTAGCATTTTTAATCAGTATGGTGCTGAGTCTAAACACGTTCTAAAGAATGATAATTTACAAGATAGATATTCCGTTCGTTACAAAAAGTGACCAGTCTGGACTTTTTGCTTGCTCTTTGTCAATATAGGTGCAGAGGAGGGGGATGAACATGGCTTACTATGTCCGGGCGGTGGAAGCGGTCATGTAACATGGTAAATTCTAATTGAAATTCCACATCGATGTTTTGTTGATACTTAACTTAACTCTTGCAATGTGATATATGTTACCAGTCGTCGAGAAATACCCTTGCCAGCATTTCCTATCATCAGGTTCGGCCCTAGGCCCAACCGTTAGCCGTTTCCCCACGATTTCCGGAGGAGTTGGGCTTAGGGCCGAACCTGATGACAGAAAACGTTGGCAAAGGAATTTTTAGATTGTTCTCAACACCTGGTAACATATATCACATTGCAAGAAAAGTATCAACGAAGCATCGACATGGTATTTCAATTAGAATTTACCAGGTCACATGCATGACCACTTCCACCGCCCGGACATAGTAAGCCTTGTTCACCAGGAAAAGTTTGTGTCCATAGACTTTTCAAAACCATGATATATTCCTGCAACAGCAACTAAATTTTCAGATGGAAATAAAGAAACTAAGGTATAGGGACTAGATACCCTCGAAGGTCCTGATAAAATGGACAGCTTGTATATAAAAATGTTTCAGACTGTTTTTGGCTAAATAAGTATTTTTTTCCGTTACTTTTGGGGACCAGAGCAACTTTTTGGTAGCTACAATCAATTCACTTTTGTTAAAGAGGTGAAGATCCGGTTATTTTTAATATTGTTCTTTCACCGGTCGCCACTGTTTACAATTGTATTATAGAGACCCCGATCCTTTCACTAGGCTCTTCATTCTTGTAACACATACTATTTATATTTTCGACTGATCTAGAAAAAATGTAAAAAACATATGAAGTCTCCAAAAATATGTACATTACAAAATCATGAGCTAAATGAACAGTCAAATAAAAAAAAACTTACACAAACACATATTTCATAAAACTGAAAAAAAAAAACTACTTTTGATAATCGCTGCTAGTGTTTTCATTGGAATATCTTATCTTCTTTATAATCTACGATACCTAACACTTTTCTACAATTTGTGAGACTAGAAACGATTTCCCTATTTATTAGCCTATTAATAATATTATCGGTGTAGGTATCACGAGGGGACACTGTCTCTTTTACCGAGTTATTTATTTCATGTGTTGACATGAAATCGACTCCTCTGCCTGAGGGTTTATTCCACATCATTTTTTCTGATGTACAGGAAATGTATTCCTGTGTTTTTCCTGGATCAATTATATAAAAAATACTCAAGAGAGAGAAGGTATTGAGAAAATACATTAACATTTTGAAAATACTGACCTGTAATTGAGAAATATTTTAAAGAATATCATAAAGCCCCAATATGTTTACAGGTGGAATAGCTAGTGCCCGTTGTGGACACGAACAGGATGACTAAATTGTTTCAAAAAAAGAAACATTCTTCTTAAATATACTTAATTTCAAAGTTATAATCAACTGACTTTTTGCACAGTACAACACTTGCTTGTATAATATAGTAAATAAGTATTATAGTTTTTAAAAGACACTGTATATTTGATTGAGACTTAACTTAACTCATGCAATGTGATATACAACAACTTCATAGCCAATATTCTTCCTTTCTTTTCCATTTTTTTGCCTTATTTTTATTGAAAAAATCTTCTATTCAATAATTTATAACTTTTTCACCGTTCAATTTATCTAAAGGGTGAAATGAATTTGCGCCAGGAAAAGTTATGGGATTTTTTTTGGCCTCTATCTGTGTAATCTCTAACAAAGATTCATTTAATATTTTTTTTTCCACAAAATTAAGCTGCAAAAATAAAAAGTATAAGGTTAGAGAAAAAATATTTACACTTGCCACCTTTCAAGTTGTTTCTTTTTACCTGTAGTCTTAGCACCAAGCAAAGTTAACTATTTTTCAATTGTAAAATAACCATATTTGCTAAGTTTAGCTTTTAGAAACAGAAAATTAAATCGATTCAGTGTCACTAAACTGTAAACAGCTGATTGAAAAGTAGGGTTAGAGTAATACCAACTTCGATTGAAGCGCTAACGGGACATTTGTAAACTAATCCCGCGGTTCGATTCCACCGCATTTAGTTGTTTTTTTTTTGTTAAATGTGTTTAATATATATAGGTATATTTCATGTTTAATAATTTTTGTAGAAATATGTTTCTTGAAAAAGATGGCAAAAATGCTCCCCTGTTTGGATATCCGTGGGCAAACTGGACAGGATAACCCATGGATATAGATTTTATTACATCCGTACTATCCGTAGGATATAGATATTTTGTACACCTATAGGATACCGACATCCCGTCGGGATATCCGTGGGCAATCAATTGCGGATATCCGTAGGATATCCATAATTGGATCTTTACAGGACATTAATATCCAATCAGGTCAACCCTGGGATGACCTAGGGATATGTCTATGGGATATCCCAAATCTGGGACAAAGGGACTATAATAGGATATCCTCAGGGTATCATGTGCTGTCTGTGTAAATTCTAGTGGCAAGCAAACAATTTCTGTCCGACTCGCCTAAAACAAGTCAAGTCTATAAGTTCCACTGTATCAAAATTCATTTAGTAAAACTAGAAATATTTTAAATTAAATACAAATGATAACTGACAACCGATAAGTGCGATAAATGTTCATTTGTATTTATACCAAACTGAGGTTTTATTGCTTGTCGAATAACGAAAACAGCAAAAAAATTTACCAAAAAACTATTACAGTAAGGGACCAGTGAAATACTATTTACCCATTTCAATGGATTAGATGAAATGGTCTCACTGAATGGCCTCATTTCAAAATTGCATAAAGACGCCTGTCAATCAAAATGGGCAACATGTGGAGTACTTATTATAATTTTTTCTAATGAATTATTTGAAGAAACCTCTATTTTTTAAGTTTATTCTTGAATTTTGTACGTATTGCTCAACAAAACGAAAATGATTGCAATTAGCCGTACTTACAAAAAATGTTCGTTATTCATTTCTACATCACATCGTCGAAAAATATACAGGGTTGTTCCATTTGAAAAAAATTGAGATAATTCAATATAAAAGTTCTTAATTAAAAAACATTTTTTTGCCATCTACATTTGCCACGTACATTTTTAGGAAGTAAAAATGATTCACAAACATTAATTAGATGCCTCGTAATTAGTATTCACATAAGTTTTTCTTAAAACCCATAATTGTGACTTTTTCAATATGCATCTGCAGATGGTATTATTTCAGCAAAAAAATTCAGTATATCCATGTGGTTGGAAGATAGTCAATAATAAAACCGCTGCCCAAGGAATCACCACTTCCACATCCAGATTTTTTATCTAAGTCACTCACAACGAAAAAATTTTGTATGTGGAAATAATTGTTTATGGAACTTTAATAATATAATATTTGAAATCCTCTACCCCAAAAACCCATAAAACGATACCCCACATCGGTAGCGGGGTGGGGGTGGTCATAGGGGGTGGTAGTGGGGTTGGATGAAGTAAAAAAACATTTTGAGGTTTCTGGTTTTTGTACACACCCTAAATCACAATTTTTTTTCATCCCCTTTAATAATGGGGTGGGGGTGGTAACGGGGGTGGCTAATGCCAAATTTTTTTTTGAGACCTCAGCTTCTCTTGTATATACTAAATATCAATTTTATGGACTCTTATCTGCTTGATTTACCTATATTCCCCAAATTTACCCCAATTTACCCCCAAACCCTTCGACGGAACAAGATGAAAATATAATCTAGTTCTAGATCTCGTTAAAGTACATGTGTGTACCAAATTTCAAGTCAATAATCTCAAACGGTTCCAGAGTAAACGTGCGCACAAAAAAAGTTACAGACAGACAGACAGACAGACCGACGGACAGAAATTTTTTTTTCGCTCAAACTTAAAATCTCGACGTTTCGTGACATTTTAAGCTCATTTGAACAACAAAAATTTTTAAAAAATTTTTTGTCGTTACTATACTTCCACTGGATGTGGAAGTAATATAGGAATGAATAGAGCCTTGGAAGAAGCTTCAAAAATTATGCTGATATACATAGCATTCCATTTAAAAAAAGGCACTTGATTCTGTAATTTCTTCTTGGGTCGTCCGGTATATTCGCAAAAAATGTCCGGTTATAGTCTTTTTATCTAGTTTACTTGCATTTTCTTCTTAATTTCTAACTATCGTGGAACTCGACATATCTAAGTCTGACGCACTATTGCCCCACCCTGTAGATTTTAATATGAATTTTCTAGATATTGAGTGCGAAAGTAATTTTTTTTAACACAATTTTTTATTGTTAAATCAAAATTGCTGCAGATATTAAATTAAAATTAGATATGAGTACATTTTAGAGGTCGATAAATATGATTAAGATAGTTCTCCTATGATATCTCATAGAGTGCGTTACTTACACAACTGGCACTGAAAGTTTATTGCTAATAATTTTTGTGAGATTAGGTTTTTTGCACCGCCCGGCTCCCTTGAAAAATGTATATTTTAATTTTACATAAGAAAGGTGCTCTTGTTTAGAGTAATCAACATGCACCCTTTTTGAGATTAAATATTGCAAGACATATTCAATTAGCAACAAACGTGTGTTTTCCGAAAGTGACAGCAATGCCTACCGTATCAATTAATTAAGCTCCATTTTGCGATAAAAATGTGTTAATTAAAATTTTATCAACTTTATCGAATTCATCTTGAGGTCCAATCTTCTATTTACACAACAATTAGAAAATATAAAATCGACTTTAAGCAAACTACCTTTTTTTACATTTTCATTAAAAATTGTATTTAACCAAATTTTTCCAATTACGAAGAAAGGCTTAAATACTGAGTTTAGTTGCAAAATAAGGAAACGACAATTTTCAAAAAAAAAAATCGGCAGCTACTGGAAGTGGCTAGAACCTCCCCACCCGGTGAATCTTTGAAGCCGAAAAGAGCACTAAAAAATATGAACGATCTCATTTAATATATTTATTAAGTTGAAATATTTTTTTCATATTAAAACAGAAAAAAAGTCTTACGTTCGGTGGGATTTGGACCTAAGAACTTGAGTGTTAAATTTATAGTCTGCACAAGATTAATATTTTTTTCAGTGTCTTAATACAAATATATGCCTCATCGGATCCTAGCCCGGAGCCGGACGAGGTCCGGTTTGGCTTGGAGAAAAATAGAAATGTGGAATAGTAGCTCCTGTCTTCTATAGGCAGGCTTAAAAACTTAAAATTATAATGCGTCCACATGGACCTAAAATTAATATAAAAATAAACACAACACTATAAAAACTAAGGTAGTAGGCAAGAGCTCTTAATAATTTTGATTGTTGATACGGGAAACACAACTAAACGAAAAAATCCATTCGTTGGTAATGGGTGGTAGGGATGGCCATCTTTTGGAAAAATCATATAACTCTTGGTGGACAGCTTCCCTGCCAGATGTGGCCGGAGTAGTGTTCATGGTGGATTGTTTAAGTTTGAGTTGATATATTTTGTTTTATCTTCTGGCCTCGACCGATTTTTCACTAAATCGGTCGGGGAAGTAAGCTGTCAAATTTTTGGTTCCAATGTTTTTCTGGAGGAATTTGGTTTTTGACAGTTTTCGAAAAAATATTTTAGGTTGGTACCAATGTCTTAAATTATTTTTACGCCGTGACTAGACGTACATCGGATGTATAGGGAATCTACGTACATTGGTTTGGTGCAAATTGAAAACCCCATATGTAGTTGCACTCCGGCGATAATACGACTGTAGTAATCATTTGAAGAGGTACAAAATTTATATCTAATTTTTTGCTATTGTCATTTTAGGACAAGGAATAAATACATTAAAAAAAAATACATAAAAATAATAATTTAACGAGTGCAGACTGACGTTTAATACTAATATATGTTGCATTATGTTGCTTCTCATAAATAAAAAAAAGGAACATAACAAAACCTTAACCAAACCTAACCTAATTTGCATATTCAGGTATGAAAATAATTTAAAACAATAATTATTAATAAAGTTTTTAACAAAAAAAGCAGGAGTGTGTAGGGGTTGAACCGCGGACCTTTCGATCTCTAGGACAACAACAACAACAACAAAACAAATTTATTACGTGTTTAACGAACATAAATACGCCTCGCCGGATCCCGGCCCGGAGCCAGCCCAACAATCACGGCGTGCAGCGTCGTGGTAAATGTGGGGCTGGGCGGGGCGGCTCCGGTTCGGCTTAACGGTAATTAAATTGGGAATAGAAATAGAAACTCCTGTCTGCCACAGGCAGACTTAAGAACTAATTGAAAATGAAAAAACATGTGCCCACATGGGCCTAAAACTAATTAAAATACACTATAAATAACTAAAAACTCACTAGGCAAACGCACTTTTGGAAAATTTTGATTGTTGATACGGGAAAACAGAGTTAACGGAAAAACCCATTCGAACAAATGACGACCTCGTGGTCTGACCGCCGTCGAGGAAGGTAGAGTAGGTTAAAAGTTATATGATTTAAAAAGTTTAGATTTATAGGATGTCATCGGCCTAGAGGGAATTTGGAAATACAAAAAAAGGACAAAAAGAACAAAAAAGATAAAGGAACAAAATTGTACAAACATAACAAGGTGGAAAGGGGTTAAAGATGTAAAGTTGGCGAAATATAAAGGGTAGGGTAGACATAGGTTATGGTAGAGGGAAGGTGTGGCTAGGGAGGTTGCCGGAAGATAGGCAACGCCTGGTATGGTAGGGTGTGTCTTATATCGAAAAGTATTGCATTATGCTGTCTGATTCGGGTAATGCTGCGGGTTAGCGGACTACCGTCCAGTTTGAACTGATAGAATTTTTGCGATGTTTCTTGGACGTAGTCCGCTAGTGGAGTTATGTCGTGACAACGTGCATGATCTCTAGGACGACGTTTTACCTCTGCGGCTGTTTTATGACTCAAAAGTTAATGGTTGGGAGAAAGTAAAAACGGACCGTTTGCCTGACGCAAGCGCACCAAACCGATGTACGTCCATTGCTTATACATCCGATTTACGTCTAGTTTAAGTTATGCAGCACTATTTTTAGGTTATGTTGCCGGAAGAATTTCCGGCGGGATGCCGGAAGTAGCGGAAATAGTTTTTAAAATATAATGTCATTGTCACTTTTAAAGTTTTATTGGAAAAAACTCACCGAAAGCGTTGCGGTGAGATTGCTTATACTTGTAAGCTTGTGAGCGGTTCACGAAGGCCTCTCACACCTTCCGTGGGCTTTATGAACGTCGAAAAAACTTGTAATCTCTTGATGCACTTGACACTCAAAATTACTCAGCATACAGTCTGCACGCTTTAACACACTAATCTATTGAACGTTTGGTTAGACCACAGAGTACAGTAACTATACAGAGGCGAAGGCAAGCCTTCCCGCCAAAACCAAATTTGTATACTCATCGCCATTTTTTAATTGTTTAACAATCAACCTCACTTTTATCTTGACACTGTTGACGTTTATCGTGTTAAGTTTGGATTTGTGAATTTTATTTCACTCATTTTGGGATACTGAAAACATTAACCGAGAATTAAAAATTCTCATAAATAAAACCTAGTGTACCTACAACTCAATTGAAAATAGGCGCCGATTATAAGCAATTCAAATGGTAATATTTTTCAATCCAATTCGAAATACACTGTTTTTTCAGTGTATCCTTAAATGAGGATCTGCACGTGACGTCAGAGCTAATCTCAAAAATATATATTTCTTAAAATTCAAAAATTTTACGTAAAATTTCTGCCTGGTTCCCATACTTTCGACCAAAATCTAGTTCAATGGAATGTTTATAAAGTTCTAACTAGTTAAAAGAAATAAATTAACAACATATTTCTCTCAGTGTAGACGCAACTGGTACGCAAGGTCACAGAAAACGAGCTATCAAAACTCAAAGGAACCGCCAAAGCCTTCGCCTCTGTGTAGTTACTGTACTCTGTGGTTAGACTATAAAATATATCTTACTTGTGTTATTTGGTTTTTTAATTTTTTTCACGGAAACCAAATCGAAAGAGTACAAGTGTGATATATCGTTGAAATCGGAATTTTTACTGCTTTTCAATGGTTCGATTACAAATTGTAAGTAATCATAAAATAAATAACTTGTTGTGCCAAAACGGCAACAAACGTAATCCGATCTCAACCAAAACCTTTTCAGATCTTCTGGAGCACTAAAGAAACCCTCCTGCAAAGTTTCATCCAAATCCGTTTAGTGGCTTCGTTACTATCGTGCTAACAAACATACACACACACACACATACACACACAAGACATTTTTCAAAAACAACTTTTCTGGGTTCCTGGGACCTCAAAACGTAAAGATTTGATGTTATCTCAATTTTCGATTTTGGACCAATTGTAGTAACCTCCCACAATTTTATTGTGGGGAGGTTAATAATAATATTCATATTTATTTTATTGCATTATCTTAAGTTAAAAAATTTTACATTTTTACTTCACTAATGACTATTTCTAAGGCTGTAATTGAGATAAACGAATGCTGTAAATTCATGTCCGTGCACTTATGGTAGATCTCAAATTAAAGGCAAACTCCCAAATTTAAGATTTTGAAGGCAACTGAAAAAGAGAAAGTAAATATTCGAATTTTCAATGGGATGAAAAAAGGCCTCAAAACGCTCTGCCTCGGTCGTTAACACAGGTCTACAAAAAAAAATCTGCTCCAAGGACTAAACTTATTATGTCTTAAGTATTTTTGTGTGCTGAATTTAAATTTTCAATTTAAAAAATTTTCTAACGCGTAGTTTTCGAGTAAATCTTGGCTTTTATTGAAAAAACCGTATTTTGACAATAAAAACCGGGATTTACTCGAAATCTACGCGGGAAAAAAATTTTTAAATTGAAAATTCGAATTCAGCACACAAAAATACTTAAGGTATGATAGGTTTAGTCCTTGGAACAGAAAAATTCTGTTCTAGGAACTAGACCTATCATGCCTTAAATATTTTGTGATGATAGGTTTATTCCTTGGAAGAGAAAAAATCTGTTTCAGGGACTAAACCTCTCATAAGTATTTTTGTGCTGAATCCGAATTTACAATTAAAAAAATTTTCTACCGCGTAAATTTTGAGTAAATCCCGGTTTTTATCGTCAAAATACGGTTTTTTGACAATTTTTGACATTTACTCGAAATCTACGCGGTAGAAAATTTTTTAAATTGAAAATTTGATTTCAGCACACACAAATACTTAACGCATGATAGGCTTGCATAAAATGAAATATAATAGTGAATTGCTTTTAAAAATAATGGAATATTGACAGCAGTAGCTCTGTACATCTATGAAATATGAGTTAAGATTTACAAAGTAAAGCTCGTATTACATGGGCATTAGATGATATACCACACCACCCCCCCACTCGAGCGAGTGCGTGAACCAAATGTCCGAACCTGCGGTTCCTCTCGTACTGAGCAGGATTACTATCGCAACGATCAGTTATCAGTTGGCTAAAACTAACCTGCCTCATGATGATCTAACCCAGCTCAGGTTCCCTATTACCATAATTTGAGAGTTATTCAAAATATTAAAAAAATCCAAGAATATACTTAGAATTTTTAAATTAATATAGAACCATATAGCATTTTTTAAATTCTAACACCCTGCCGGAGTTTTAGCAAGATATATTACATTACTCAACCAGGACACGTACAACATCACAACTGCGACATTGCCATCTGCCGCAGTTGAGACTCGATCTCAGGAGAGCGGCTAGCCGTGTTGTTCCTTACGCAACCACGGTCAAATCAACTGCTATCGTCTTGGCAATATGTAAACAATGTCACTAGATATCTATGCCCTAGCCAGGATTCGAACCGGGGACCCTGTGGTCGCAAGTCTAACACTGTAAGCAATACAATGCAATGAGTCTCTAAATGAATATTTTTGTGACTGATTATACCTTCTATAATTAGCTATTACGATGGAATTTTATCTTTTGTTTCACTTTTTATCGTAATTGTAAATTATAACACGCTCCTTGACATAAAGAAGTGTCATTTTTAATTTTTTATTATTATTATTTATTATTGTAATTCAATGAGCACTCGACGGCAGCGGACCTACCACTACCTGGTAGTGCAGCGGTTGGAGACAGAGCGAAGCAAACTAGTGAAGTGGCAGCCACACAGTGATTTCAAGAGGAGAAATATTAGTCGTTTTTTTAAGACGTTGATATAAAAAGATAAATAAAGTCCCCCGTGTGGGGACAAATTGTGTTTTCCTATTACTATCCCCATCCTTATTTTCTTTCAGGCAAGAAAATAAGAAGAGAGGCCAGAAGAAACAAAAAAGAGGACGGCATGCCGAGGCGAAATTCCGACATGGAGATGGACGGCTAGTCCAGACGGTCCTCACCAGGGGAGGGCGTCAACAAAAAGAGAACTCGAGGAGGAGAACAGACAACTCAAAGCCCAAATTCAGCGACTTAAGGCCCAGATAAAAGATGTCAACCTTGAATTGAATGCCCAGCGGGAACAAGCAGAGATGCAACACCAGGAGATGATGAATGACCTTCGAGAGAAACGAGGGTAGGTACTCGGCGACAGGAACCCCCGCTCCGGTGGCACCCACGATACCTGCGAAAGATGCCCCGAAAAGGAAAAATCTCCCAGAAAGCGATGAAGAGACCACCCCCCAAGACCAAAGTAGCAAAGAAGAAGACATCACCAGCCACGCAAACATCCAAATCGGCCAACGAGGACAAACCGTCCACGAGCCAGGAAGATAAGAGCACGACGGTCATAGAAACGGAAGCCCCCCAAAGCACCCCGGATGCCCCCTGTTGTCTTTAGGAATAAGGAAGCATGGATGGCCAGAAATTGCAAAAGGCCTGGATAGAATTCAAGAAAGCCAAGGTGGTCAGGGAGGGCATTGCCATCGAGCTCTCAACGACTTACGACTTCAGGAAAATGTTCAGGATGTTCGCGCAGAAAAAGCGCGAATATCATACTTACGCCCTGTTCGAAGAAAGGTTATTGAGGGTGGCGATTGGAGAAACTCAATCTTCGAGCCACTACAAAAAAGAGAGCGACAGATGTCTGTGATAACTACAGATTGCTGGCACTAATTTCGCACGCCAGTAAAATAATGCTGTATATTCTTCAATCCAGACTTCAAAATTATCTGTCGTGGCAAATACATCCCGAGCAAGCAGGCTTTGTTAAAGGATGCGGTACCAGAGAGCAAATACTGAATTTGCAACAACTTATCAATAAGAAAGCAAGAGAATATTACGTGCCGAAGTACCTTTGTTTTGTAGAGTACTGTAAGGCTATTGATAATGTGGAATGGAACAAATTGTGGACTGTATTAACGGAGGTATGGTGTTTATAATCCGTCGACTGTATGAAGAAAACTCTTCTTTGGTAAAAGTAGACAACCCTAACTCTGATAAATGTAAAGTCGGCAAAGACGTCATACAGGGCTGTGTTCTGTCACCGATCCTCTTTAACATCTATAGTGAACACGTAATGCGACGAGTGCTGGAGCACTGGCACGGTGGGGTACCTATAGTAGGGACGAAGATATCTAGCTTAAGATTTGCAGATGATACCATATTAGTTGCAGCAAGCGAGGATGAGCTCATATACCTATTGGACAGGCTTTAGACAACAAGCTCTGAATATGGCCTCAGTGTAAACTACAACAAAACGAAAATTATGATTGTAGACCGAGCAGACATATTAAGGATAGGTTACTGCGTAAGGTAGTTAAAAAGATGGTATATCTTGGAGTCCTTGTGGACAATACCGGAGAGTGCAAATATGAGATTTGGCGAAGAATTCAGATGGCAAGATCGGCAACTTGCCAGTTGACCAAAATTTGGCGTGACAGAATTATCACGTGGCGCACAAAGATCATGCATGCTAACGCCCTAGTTTTCTCCATGTTTCTTTACACCTCTGAGACATGGACCATTAGGGAAACGGACAGACGACATATTGGTGCTTTCGAAATGCGGGACAATATAGAAGAGTTGATAGTTTAGGGAAAACCAGATGGCAAGAGGTGAAAGGGACGCCCTCCAAAGCGTTGGATTGATGTCACTAAGGAGCTGATGGGAAAGAGCTTCAATGAAGCTGTGCGCCTAACAGGCAACCACGATATATCGCGTGATACCACCAAGCGTGCTATACAGCAAGTGCAGGCCGACTAGAATAATTCATGAATCACAAAACGTCTGGCAAGACGTTGTGAATAAGAAAAAGATTATTATTATTATTATAAAACCACATTACTACGGCGCCAGTATGTGTAACCGAAAATAAACTTTCTACGCTTAGCAATTCCAAATTACTTATTTGCATAATAAACGAACACATTTTTCTACATACCTGAACAAGTTTGCCAAAATTAGCTAATGAATTGCAATGCGATGCCTAGAAATTTGTATTCAGCAAATAGAGGCAATAAAATAAACTTGAAATTAAATTTACTAATGCAGCTTGCATAAGAAAATGTATACCCAGAATCAACATGCCTGTGGATTGCATAATACAGTTTCGTGTGGCTATAGCAAGAGAAGTTACTACACCTTCGTAAACACTGTAATATGAATGCACTGAACATCAAAAAAGTGTATTCCAGCAACGGCTGTAATTCGATTGACATTGATTATCCTTGTATTTCATGGAATGAATTGCATTTTTTTAACAGAATATTCATTAATAAATTAACCCAGGAATGGCCTAGCAGATATTTTATTCTCGTTTCTAATTCTTAGAAGAATAATCTAACCTCAAACACAGGTATAATGCATCTTAACGTTTCTCATAAGCCATCGATTGAATCAAGTATATTTCCCAGTATATTCAAAACCGCAAAAGTTACATTGATTTAAAAAAAAGACACAAACTTCAAATAGAAAACTACCGACCGGTATACCTGCTGAGCGCAGTATCAAAAATATTACATTTGATAAAATGGTTGCCCTTATTAAAAAATCAAGGCGACCGCGACCTTTTAGGCGTATAATTACAGCAAACGCTACCATAGTCGTCATCCTCCAATTCTATATCGCCTTATTTTCTACAAACAATATAATTTATGTTACAAACTAGCCTAATTTGCTTTAGATTACGTGAATATTTAATAATATCCTCATTAAATATATTCCCATTTTTTTAGTTGCTGAAGCGTGTTACGGATAAATCAACAATGCTCTTCTTATTGCCTATCCGCAGCAACTCGAATCACCCCAACTAGATGGCGTAGCGCTACTGCCTACGATCTACAATCGATTTATTTTTATTTAGCAGTTACGCGCTTCAATAATTCATATTTTAAAGTGTTCGTTCGAACGGCAATACGAATAAAAAAGTAAGTAATTTTTTATCAATATGTAAGTTTCCTTTGGTTAATACCAAAATAATGTATAGATAGATATTTATCTACTAAGCAATAAAATGAGAAAAACATTATGTTTAGAAAAACGTAATCTTATACAATGTATTAATATAATACGTAGTACTAAACATTACTCTGTTCGCTGAATGGAAATTTATGTCCATTATTTTTCATAAGTAGATCAATGTAATTTGTACAACTTCCAGAAGATTTCCAAAAAGAGTGAAAAATATTGGCCAATGTTTTGGAGTTTCGTTTTTAAATATTCAGTTTTTAACCTGAGCGTGAAAATTGTTTAGTAAGTCCTTTTTTAATTTCGCAAAATTAGCTTGTTCAGAAGTAGAACGTCAACACAAGTTAAAAATCCGCTGCCTATGGAATCACTACTTCCAGGTCTTTTACATCGAAAAAATTTTGATAATTACTATATTTGTACTCCACTATGTAGAAAAATACTTGTTAATAGAACTAGCTATAATAATATATCTGAAATCATTTATACCCTCGAATCTCATAAAACGACATGAAACATCGGTAGTGGCGGTGGTAGAAGTAATAATTTTGCGGTCTTTGGCTCTTGCACATACACTAAATCACAATTTTATTTTTTACCTTCCGTAATAATGAAGTGGGGGTAGTAATAGGACTGATAGTGTGAGAGGCTAATACCAAAAAATGTTTGAGACCTTGGCTTTTTGTACGTACACGTAAATTCCAATTTTATGAACTCTTACTTACTTGCTTTAATTTTGCACATCTAAAAATTTATCTCTAGATTCGAAAATAAAAATCATACAACGGTTGCACTTTTGGACGTAACCCAGGCATTTGATGAAGTATGGTTAAAAGGACTCTTATTAAAGTTAATCAGTGTACATTCACTAGCATATTTCACCAATGTAATTGCTTCATTTGTAACAAACAGAACTTTTTGTGCCAGAATAAATAACTGCCTATCGGATAAAAACAAACCAATGCAAGCATACATCAAGGCTCAATTTTGGGCTCATACTCTTTATTGTATTCGTTCATAACAAACCTCTATCACCGACACCCACAATAGCCATGAATGCCGATGACAAAGCAAGATCATGATATTTATGTCGCTGCAAAGAAACTGCAAAACGCACTTAATGTTTACAGGACTGGTTTATAAAATTCCAACTAAAGCTAAATTAATTAAAATCTGATGAAAAATATTTACCCTAAGGGGACCACAAAATCCCAATATCATCAACGACGAGGAAATAATATGGAATCCTGCAGACAGTGCAATTAAACATCTAGGAGTCTACTTAGATAAACGACTAACATGGAGTTACCACATCAATAAAAAACTTAATGATGGTTACGGCCGGCTATCAATGATAGCCATTATTAATAGAAAATCGAAATTCAGAGTTAAGTGCGCGACATTAATATATAAATCGATCTTAAGATCATCGGTAACTTACGACTGTGTGATATGGGGGATCTGCTAAAAACTAATATTAAAATGGTGCAAACATTCCATAATAAATTGTTAAGAATTGCTATAAATGCCCATTGGTTTATAAGAAACAGTCAATTCCATTGGGAGCTTGACATGCCACAAATTGAAGACTTCATAAAATCATGTGCAAAGACCTTTATCAAAACTATGAACAACTGTGCCAGTGCCAGAAATTTAAACTTAAGCGAAAATACTCGTAATAATAGACTAGATTAAGAAGACGACTACCAAAAGATATCTTACTTTCTAGTAGCCATTCCTATCAATATAGGTTAGGATAAACCAAATATTTGTTTCTGTTCCTTTTTTTTTAATTGTTATGTACTGTCTTACTACACACTACCATGTATAACATTAATGATCTGGTATTTTTAAATAAACAAAAAAAAAAACTTTCTTGCTTTACCTAATAAGGGTATTTACCCCCCAACTCTTCAACAGAATATCACCAATATAATCTAATCCCAGATCTCATTATAATACATAGGGATACCTTTCAAGTTAATATTATAAATCGTTCCAGAGTACTAGTGCACATAAAAAAACTTAGATAGATCGACAGGCAGAAAGATTTTTTTTGCCCAAACGTAAAATCTCGACATTTCATCCATTTCATCCAAGCCTATTTGAACAAAGAAAATTCAACATTTTTATTGCCACTTCACTACGTAAATGTGGAAATAAAACTAAGTAATTTTTTCTTCAAGCGTATTAAAATGTTTAAATTATGTCACCAAAAACAGAAGTAGAAGTAGGACATTGTTTTACTAGTAACAAAATGTTAGTACCGAACGCCACCGTAGTGGACATTGTTTTACTAGTAACATAATGTTAGTTCCGAAAGCGCCGCCGTAGTGGGTATTGTTTTACTAGTAACATAATGTTAATACCGAAAGCCACCGGTGGCGCGATCCACTAGCCACTTGTCATATTGTGTCAACATGTAAGACTGTAGTTTGAATATTTGTACATTTATGATAAATAAATGAATTTTTGCATTTTAATACGCTTGAAGAAAAAATAGTATATATTACACGGAGTAGAACGCCTTTTTTGTGTTGAGCCCAGGATTTGCGGCTGAGGCGAAGCCGAAGCCGCAAACTGGGCGAGTGCGTTCTACTCCTAGTAATATAATATACTATTCTATCACTATGGAAGTTTCGCTGGAGTAATATCTAAATAATGTATAGGTATGACGGAAAAATAAGTAATATTCCCCAAAAAAAGATTAAACATATAAAATTTTGATGTTGAGAGAAAGGGTGTATATTCACTTACTGATGTTAAACAAAAGGAAGTCATATACCCAAAAAAAATTAACAATGGTAAATTTCGCTGTTGAGGAAAAGGCTAATCATAAAACAAAAAGAGGTAATATCAAGAGAATCACACAATTTGCAAATTGTGGTATACTAATATCTATCTGATGCACTTGAAGGCTTTCAATATCCCCCTTTTATGGTTATAGAAAATTTTAACCTTGGTAATATCTCAACTGGAAAAAAATATAAATGTACACATTATACAATATTAATTATAAAATGAATTGGTATATCTAATAAATAAATTAATTAATAAACATGCATACATGTGCGTTAAGGTAAATAATTTTTAGCATTTGAAGTTAAACAGTTGTTACGCCTACGCAAGCAAAAAAGAAGTAAATTCGATTTTAATTTTTTTAACCAACGTGCGTGCTTCTTTTTTTAATAACGCTACGAAATTGAATATAAATAAACATAAATTATATAATGCAGAAGCTGAAAGTGTATTATAAGAATATTCAGTGTGAAACAAATTCTTTCCTAAATATTATCTCAGGAAGGCTATTTTTAATGAAGTTATTACAAGTAGTTTAACTTTTTGCGGAATGGATTTATACAATTTATAATATTAAATTGAAAAGATCGCTCAAACATGGAAATGTGCATAGACGGTGATAGGATAATCGTTCCCACGGGTGTTCAAGTTATGAGTATCACGTCTAAAATGAATTTTATTATATAAATATTTGTGAATATTTTTTATAAATTACAAAAATAAAATCTTGCAAAAATTTTGAACTCTGCATTTTGGTCCCTCAAACAGAGATAAACACGTATTGCAGATATGTCGTTAGTCGTAGTTAAATCATAATAGGAGAAGTGAATTATCAAATAATATTTTTATGGTCATACAAAAGTTTATGTTTAAGTAAGACTTTTAAGAGTAAAACATATTAGGTCATTATATTTTAATCATCATTATATAGTCCTCGCAGAAAGGAAGAGGACCGTAACTCTCTTAGGAAGCAATTCGTGTCATATCATATAACGCACTACAATGAACAGAAATTGCAGTGAGGCGTGGCCGACTGCGAATACCTATTTCATTAATATTTTGCTCGAATACGTAATGTTTGTTCGAACCTAAGAGATATTACAGCTTCAATATTCTGTACATCTTCGCATTTTGTGTGCTTAATCAAAAACCGTAACAACATTTTGATTGATTGATTTACCAGCGTGCGGTAAGCATTACTGCCACCCTCAGGTATATACAGATGGGTCTGCTACGTCCACGCTAGGTTGGATTAGGGTCATGCTTGTTGCCAGCAGCGAAAGTCACATGGCGCATGGCAAAGGAATGTGGGATGGGAGGTATAGGTAATTGTGAGATGCGTTACTGCATTGTGTGTGAGGGAGCGTTTAAGCTCCCTTTTTTGTGTTTTTGGTTCAGGATTTCTCCCTCTTCTGAGTCTTCTTGTGAACTATGTTGCGCGTTGTGTCGTGATATGAAGTGTTTATGCTCCTCTTTTTGGGTTTCTGCTTTTTCTGAGTTTTCTGATTCCTCGGTTTCCGATGTTGGGTTGAATTGGGTCTTGCTTGTTGTCTGTTGTCAGCAGTGAGAGCCACATGACGCATGATACAGGAGTGGGGGATAGGCAGTGCAGGTGTTTGTGAATTTCGTTGCTGCATTGTGTTCGTGATATTTAATGTTTATGCTCCTCTTTTTTGTGTTTCTGCTTCTACAGATTTTCTTCTTCTTCTTTTGAGCCTTCTGATTCCTCGGTTTCTAGTTCTGGTTCTGGTAGAGTACATATCTGTAGGTAGTCGCATTGTGTCATCATGATGTGGAGTGTTTGTGCTTCTTTTGTTTTGTTAACTAAATATTAGATATTAGATATATCACTTAATTATTGTTATGCTATCTGAAGAATTTTTTACTTAACAACGGTCTTTGTCGCCCTTTTTTTCACTTCTTTGCACTAAGAGATTTAATCCCATATTAATTAAATATTAGCTATATCACTTAATTGTTGTTATGCTCTATGTAGAATTTTTCACTTAACAATGAGCGTAATTTTGGCCTGAAAAACCTCACTTGATAATTTACCTAAGAAAATTGATACATACTTTAAGAGTAATGCATTTGATTATTACGGGTTTAATTTATATTAAATTCGTTTGAGTATTTTTAATAATTATGAGAAAAGATTATTTGAAGGTCAACATAAGAAATTTATATGTCCATACTTTACGAACAATATTGATTATTGATTATTTTGGGTACAATCTAAATTAAATTCATTTGAATATTTCTATAATGATTAAAAAATAATTTACTTCTATGCAATCCACAGGCATGTTGATTCTGGGTAGACAAATGTTGAGTTTTCAAGGGTTTGATGAGCCTAAACACTTCAATTACTTAGAAATGAAAAAGGGCACTTAGCTTTTTTGCCTGGTTCACTTGTTTACGCTCTTTTTGTTTCTTTATACACAGCACTGATCACTAAATAACTCTATGTTAGTTATTTTCAAATATTAATTCTATTTCAACTTTTCTTTTGTTATGACGCATCGATTTACGTGGAATTTTTTTCACCTAGGCTTTATCAAATTTAACGGAGTTTTACCCATTATTTTCGCGTTTTTAAGTGAGAACGTTTCAGACACATCCAATCGCTTGGAAGTCACAATTAGAGCCTAAAAAAAAAAACGTAAAAATATTTTGCTATAAAATTATAGTAAAACATAGCTTATGTAAAACAAAAACAGCTCACACATCTTCGAATATCATCATGTATAGTGGGCATGACGACTTAACTGCATTAGGAAGTATTCTACTATGCTATTTTACGTTATTTCAAATGTGAAATAAAAAATGTTAGCATAAGAGAAGATATCGTAAATAAACTTATTAGCAGTCGGCACCGTCGAATAACATAAAGTAAAATTAATATATTAGCCAATCTTCGGAAAGTTCGTTCTAACCTGTATACTGCAATTTCAATATATTCTGTATCTTCCGTCTTTGTGTACTTAATCATAACCTTAAAAACATTTTGCTCTACAATTATGATAAATATAGTTTATATAAAATACGACGGTATACAAGCCTCTGGCGCTGACTCTGTATGAAGGATATGGCTCAATTTCAATTCTACCATGCTGATTCAGATATGTTCCGAAATACAAATTTTAAATAACGTCGGCCTATTTCCGCTACTATGGCATATGACTGACGCCAGAAGACGAGTTGCCTTATACTGGCCTAACATGTAATAGACTAGACAAGGGGCCGACTGTTTTACATGCCCTCCGAAGGATATTATACCCACCACATAATCCTCGGAAGTCATGGTGTTTCTACACTTATTACATACACGCTCACATATACACACATACACAGACTTTTTTAGAAGCTCAATGTTATGAATTGGATTTCTGTATATATTTTTATTTATTGCAAATTTTTGTTTGGTTATGTTATAATATACTCATTAAGAGGGAGCAATGCGATCAAATCAGAGGGGAGTGGGCGGAAATGAGCCAATAAAGTACAGAAAGCTGTTGTGTTGGTTGTCTAGTTTTGGTGGTGGTACTTTCTTTATCGTTGCTCTATACTTACAATCACGCCTGAAAGGTCAAGAATACATCAAGATCAAGCTTTAATTACACGAAATGAGTGCGCATCGGTTATAAATGTAATTATTTTTGCAACCATTTTTTAATTATATCGAAGTGACTCCATCTACTAAAACAGCATTGTACTAAAAAAAAATTCCAGCAAAAAGCATTTTTTAGCGAACTGGCTCATGTTATTAAACTGAAAAAAAAAAAAAGGTAAATGAATACTACACTTCTATTGAAGAACATTTTTAGCTAAAACCTGTTTATTAGCCAATGTGAAGAGAGATCTTCCTAATAAATAAGTTTTAGCTAAAATGTTCTTCAGTAGAAGTGTAGTATTCATTTACCTATAAGAATTTTTTTTTTCAGTTTAATAACGCCAGCCGGTTGGCTAAAATCTGCTTTTTCCTAGTCAAGATTTTTAGTGCAGTTCTTTTTAATAGATGGTGCTACCTACAGCAGTTTTTCAAGTTTATTCTCATTTTTAATGTTTGTATGCGTATTTTTAGCTTGAAGCCGTACTGGCTCCAAGCAAATATTTAAAAATTCACGCAAATAATTTTTCAATATTATTGATTAATAAAAATAGACTGCTAATTACAGGTTAGATTTCCAACCTACAAAAAGAATCCTATTTTATTAGGATATAGTATTTAAAACTTCATAAACATTACACTGAACTATATTTTAGTTGAAAATACGGGAACCAGGCAGAAATTTTAATAACAGCTGCGTAATACTCTTAAATTTTAAGAAACACATATTTTTGAGGTTATTTGTGACCTCACGTGCAGATGCCCTATAATAGCCACACTGCTTACCCCTAGCCCCACTTCAGCTTTAGCTTTACCGATGAAACTTTGTGACTGGCATTGTCCCCTCTTAAATCGAATAGATTTAATAATACAATGAAGTAAAAGAAGCTGATAATTGGACAAATTCTCTCGTAATATATTTTCATTTGGAGTTCTCTCTTAGAGCAAAATTTTCATCGAGTTTCACAAAAAAATTGAACTGTAAGAATTTTGACATCTGTTTAGATATAATCATAATTCAATGAAAATAAAGAATAACATTTGTGCAAACTTCTAACTGCAAAGTCACTCAGCAAATAAAACCTTTCCAGGTAAGTAATAAGCAAAAGCACTTTTTTCAGAACCCACTATTTAAAATAGAAACAATTGAATAATTATTAGTAATTACAAAGTTTCTATTTATTACAATTAATACATTTTCAAAATCTTACTAAATAAATTTGTTTAATTTTCATTTAAAATGCAATTTTATGGTCACTCTTTACTTATTCCATGCATTCAGTATTGTTGCTGTTATACTCTTCGCAAATACGAAGAGTATATTGTATTTGATCAGCACATTTCTAAAACCGTAAATATCGCTCGCAGACAAAAAATTTTCATATCATTGTGTTAGTGAGCGAATTCTGAACAACTTTCAAAATGTCCGTCTGTCTGTCTGTCCGTCTGTCTGTCCGTCCGTCTGTCTGTCCGTCCGTTACGTTTCTTTTAAGCACGGTAACTCAAGAAAGAAAAATCCGATTGTACTGAAATTTGGACAGTAAGTTAGTGTTGTCTAGATGAAGAACCCTATTGTTTTTTAACAAAATCGATCGCTAAATAAAAATGTTATTAATGATTTAAATTTGAATTTTTTTTTTGATTTTTATGTTTTTGTAATTGAATAGAAATCTGGTGAAATGATATTTCATTTTAATAACTAAATATTTATATATTTTACAGATATACATTTCATAATGTAATGTACAACCCTGGAAATATGATTTTAGCTCGTCTCTTATAATGTAAAAATTTACATTTTTCTACGTGTTAAGTGGTGGTGTGGTTCTTACGCTTTTGACTCGGAATCCAAGGGTCCCGGGTTCGAAACCCAAATGGGGTATGCTATAGTTTTCTATTTACCAACTAAGTTCGTACTATAAAATTAAAAATGTCTAAAACTAACATTATTTACTGCGAAGAGTATCTTATAGAATGTGTAACAATTATATAAAAAGTTCAGTGAATAGGCGAAGAGTACGTTTTTAGCTTGTTTACATTACAGTCAATGTCGTGAACTGACATTACCCTAAAATATATATTTTTTCGGTGAAACTTATAAACGCCGCCTCCGATTCTAATGACCATACACTTAGTAATTTTAAACTCGGCTTATAGAATAGAATAAGAAAAGAACTGAAGGTGGAAATTACAAAGGAAATTCTACATGCGCGCTTTCAGTTAAAGAATAATGCGACAAACAAAAGCTTTTCTTTTTACATTTTTGGAATATTAAAATAACCGTATAGCCTCTTATAAAGTTCCATGTCCCAAATGCTTTGAATTGCTAAAATATATTCAGGAAAACTTTATATTGTGCTTTATAGTCCCCTGCGGAGTTCAATAAAACACCTTTTTTATATTTTGGCGGAAGCACACTAGCTTACATCTACTCTCAACTTCATTTTTATTTTGATATGAAAATCTTGTTCATCGTATCGATCACGGCGCATTACCTCTCTCGTAGCATTTCCTTTTTATTATCCTTCCTCTTGGTCGCGGAAAGTCTGAGGGCAATGGTTGCCAACGTAGGGCAGTCGATATCACTATATTGCACACATGTGGATCGTTGAACTGTAAGGAGATTTATCTGCAAGGTATCCCATCAGTGGCGGGAAACAGGGGGCTACAAATTTTAATGTTACTGTTTTACAGTTTTTATCTAATGTTCTAGTTATTATACGTACTTGGTTTAATCAAATGGGTCTATTATAACTGGACAAAAATAGTTCACAATCATCGTAAAGTCATTTTTTTTATGAAAATCTATTTCATGATATACTGAAGTCATATATCGAATAAAAAAGTCTGTGTGTCTATTGAAACTGAGCCATATCAATCATATACTACTATCGTCGGAGGTGTGTAAATTGTTATCTTTTATGTAAACTATGTTGTGTTATAATTTTAGAGCAAAATGATTTTTGATTAGGAACAAAAAGAACATTAAAATGTACAAGATACTAAGCTGCCAATATATAGTGCGTTTGTCAAGTTCGTATAAACTTTACGTAGGTACAGGATATATTAATTTCTTTAAAACGATCTTAAGATATTTTAGTAAGACTGCCACGAAATGAATGGAAGTTGCAGTCGGACATTGCCGAATACCTATTAAACAAGATAATTTCTGTTAGACAATAAACATTTCATTGGACGTCCTCCGGACGTCTATCATCGGATTTACTTTGAAATTGTACGGAATGGACGCTCTCTGAATTTCCATTTTATGTACGGGGAGTAAGTTAATATTAAGTTCATCTAGGGACGGGAGATAGATGTTCATTTCGTTTCCGTTGATTTAAATATTATATTTCTGTAATAAATGATAATATCTCCATACCGCTTTCTCTCCAACATGCTTCCGAGATATGTATATATACCAGCAGATACCACACTAAATGTCCCTCATATGTGCTGCAACAAACGTTCTCTGGATGACCAATTTATGTACGGTAAGTACACGCATTTTAGGTGCGTATAGGGGCAGTACCAAGACGTCTATTTAATATTCACTGATGTAAATATTCTATTTATGTTGTAGATGACGATATTATTCCTTTACTGTTTTTTCTCCAACACGTTTCCCAGGTTTGTACTGTAGTGAGCAAAAAAAATTAGGACAACTATTTTTTTCTAATGTAAATCTGTCTCTATTTGCACACTTGCAATGAATTTTGACAAATAACTGACAATGTCACAAAAATTAAAGTTAGATGTACACAACTAAATTTTAGCAAAAATACGTTATAAGACTTGTCCTATTTTTTACCTCAACCATAAAACTTTAATTCTTAAAATAATTGACCCCCCCCCGTGCTCTTCAATTTTGAGATCTGAGTAAAATAATTTTTGCAAACGGACTGCCCCCGCCCCAAAAAGTTGGGTCCGCCACTGAATTAATGTAATGTAATATTATATTATTTAACTACTCGTACTTCCTAGGTGACACTGGTGACAGTTCGATCACAATATCACAGTTTTCTCGTTAGAAATTAAATAAGTTCTTCTTAATAATTATAAATAAATATAAATGCTAGTAACGCGAACACAAATAAAAAATAGAAAAAAAGAGAACCTGAATGATTTTCACATTTTAAATAAAGAAATTCAATTTCACATAATAAAGACTTATTACTGATAATCTCATTAAATACATTTCCCACACATTACTGTAGGTACTAATTTTAGCATCCAAAATAACGGACACAGGATAGCCTAGTGGGTAAGTCAGTAAAACTGTTATAGAGATAACGCAGGAATGCAGGTTCGATCCCTACCGACGGTAATTTGTAAAAAGGTAAGTAAGTAAAATGAAATGAATTTAATAATTTAATAAACATTATAATTTGCAGGTGACCCTCGTGAGAATAAATTGGAGTTATGGTAAACAATATTAGATATGTTAATGTAAATAAAATATACGGATGCTAACAAAGAAATTCATCGGACGCCCTCAATCTCCGCTGAGGATGTCTTTCGGATATTCATAGGACAATGTTTAGGCACTTCATTTTTATCTAGTAAAGTATTTACATGTCGAAGTTGTACTTTTTCGAAAAGCACCCTGAATAATAAAATATCTACAATAAAAAAAGTAGAATATCCATATATCGTACTTTATGGACACCCTTATGATATCAGTGAGAGATGTACAAATATTGTTCAAAGTTGTGACATTTGGACATCCCTCGGTTGTCCGTAAGATGTACTTTGAACCAAAAACGAACGTCTATCAGATGTTCTGTATGTCCGGCGATGACGTCCTTCAGATATCCATAGGACAGTGTTGTGCTATTAGGGTTGTTATACGTTAACTATATTTTGTTGAAATTTTGAAGCAAAATGTTACTAAGAATTTTAGTTAAGTACAAAAAAAATAGGAAACTGTCCAAAATATCGAAACTGTAATATACAGTGTGTCTCACAGTTTTGAATATATTTTACGTAGATTAAGTGACATATCAATTTTATTTTAACATAAAAAATGTATATTCAATAAAACTGTTACGAAACAATAAAAATAAAAAATATATGGGCTGTGTATCTAATTTTAGTGGCATCCTTTAAAGCGAATTATGATGTACTTGACCAAACTATTAACAGCCACGCTTGACTGCAAATTCTACTCGTCTTGAAGTAGGCCAATAAAATTCTACTGTTTTCTACTAGTGTTCTAGTTGCAAGAAAGTTGTCGATGATCTAGGTAAAGCTTTTCTGATTTTGAAATATCGCCAATTTAGAATATTTCAAGCAAAACTACACATGTTGCTTTGTAATTTCGGTATACTTTAACTACTGAAATTAATTAAAAATTTATTTTATTTCGTAGAAAGGAAAACATGTTAATTTTAGGGTAGTAATATTGGCGTTTTCACTTCTACACGGCAGTATTTATTGACTTACACAAGTCAAACTTCAAACAAAAAGAAACATTTTAAATAAGTAAACGGGTAACTTTGGTAAGTAAATTTTGGAAGAGAAAATGTCAAGCAAACATCGTTTCTATTTCTTATTCATATTGGCAGACATTTTGTGATTCATGTATTATTCTAGTTGGCCTCCCTTTGCTGCATGGCACGTTTGATGGCATCAAGCCATCTGTTGCGGTTGAATGTTAGACGTACGGCGTCAATAAAGCTCTTTCCTGTCAGCTTTTGATGTATATCAGTCTAACATTTTGGAGGGTGACCACTTCGCCTCTTGCTATCTGGTTTTTCCTAAACTATCAACCGTTCTGTACTGTCCTTTTTCCAGATAGTGTGGCCTCAAAAAGTCAGGGGATTCGGGAGAATACGATTCTGGAGAGTCGCTTTGGAGGAGATATTTTTTGGAGAATCAATACTTCCAAATTTACATTTTGAGATCGCTATCTGACTACCTTCCTAACGATTCTAACTCGGGCCCTAGCGACTATAATTTTTTGTTTGCCTCGTGATATTTCTGTCATGACAAATTTTGCTGAACTGGCAAGTTGTAAAGACTCTGCGGTGCCATTTTCGCGAGCATGCAAGTTTATTGAACATTTAGAAAAGTACTGACTAATTAATATCTGTATATCCTTATACACTTATATTGTTTTATTGAAATTTACAACCATTTTTTTCTGAACCTCTCTTGTTTTTACTGGACATCTATTATGTTATTAAGCATTTAAAATTGTTACTGAGAATTCATTATTTTTATTGGATGCCATTGTTATTAATAATTAAAGTAATACATTCGTAAAATAAAATCCATACTAAAAACAAGAAAACGTAACAATAAACACAATAACAGAACACATAAATAGTGAACAAATATATAAAAATGTATTATTTTTATTGGATATTTTTATTGAATAACATTTATTTTTTACTGAACTTTTATTAGTTTCACTGGTCATTTTTTATTATTTTCACTTAGTACTTTACGTTTAAGTAGAGTACTGTACAGGGACTGTACAGGGTGGACCAAATTTGATGGGATTTGAGGTACACAAAAACCAAGATAGGTGTCCTGAGCTCGATTTTCTAGAAACAAAGAATAGCGCAAACCGCGATTGCGTATCTTCTTCGACTACCGAGCTACAGATCGTTTTTAGAAAATTGGCATTTTTGGATGACCTCTATATCTCAATTACCAAATGTCGAATCGAAAATCGAGTAACACATTCTTAATGCAGTTTTGAGTAGAATCCGTTGTTGAAAAGAAAAAAATTATGCATGTCTCAGTTTTCGAGATATAGACATAACTTGCATTTTTTAAATGGAACACCCTGCAAATTATTTCATTATTCGATCACAACTTAAATTAGCTATCCAGCAATATATCATATGTCATACTTATCTCTAGAAAAAGTGGTTAATTTTCGAAAAATTTAATATATTTGTGAGGCCATGGAAAACTATTAACAACAACAACACTTCTTAAAATATAAAATAGTTTTGCCAAAAACAAAACAAAAATAAGCTAGCAGCTGGGCCTGCTACGTCCACGCTGGGTTGGACTAAGGTCATGCTTGACACATGGCGCATGGTAAAGGAACATGGGATGGGAGGTGTAGGTATTTATGAGATGCGTTACCGCATTGTGTCGTGAGGGAGCGTTTAAGCTCCCTTTTTGTGTTTTTGGTTCTAGGCATCTGCCTCTTCTGAATCTTCGTGTGAAATATGTGCTGTGTCTTGATATGGAGTGTTTATGCTCCTCTTTTTGTGTTTCTGCTTCTTCAAATCTTCTTTTGCTGAGTCTTCTCATTTCTCGGTTTCCAATGCTGGGTTGGATTTGGGTCATGCTTGTTGTCAGCAGCAAGAGCCACATGACGCATGTTTTTTTCCTCGCTTTTCTTTCCTAGTTTTTTTTTTATCCTCTCGATTGTTGTTTTCCACGTGTAACATGGTCTCCCTATTTTTAGTTTGCTGCTGTTCAGTGTTAGCGTTTTTTCTGCTGTCCTTTTTGCTTTAACCTTCTTGATCCTTGCCCTTATCTCTCTGCTTACCAGGGTATGATCTATTTGTGTGATTGAGCTTCCATTACTCCAGGTGTCAATGCAGGTTTGACTTTTGCTCCATGTATTTCTTATTGTTAAGTCAAACGTGTGTGCTAGGTTTTTCAGCACGTTTCCATTTTCGTTAGGCCATGTGTGGAGTATATGTGCATTGAAGTCTCCTAATAGTATAATGGACATTTTTATTGATTTTTCATAGCGTTAGTGTGTGCCGGTTTTCTTTTTCTAATTGATAGCTTAGTGCTCCATGTAGACAGTCCTCTCTTCGGTTATTACTGATTTCTTTCTCCTCTTTGCCGCCTGGCACGATTTCACTACACTATATGTCAATAAATATTGAAAATGCGATAAATATGCATAGATGTCAGTGGAAGACAATTCGAACATTTATTGTAGTTTAGTTTTTCCTATTTTTGGCAAAATTATTTTATTTTATAAGAAGTGTCGTTGTTGTTAATAGTTTTCCATGGCCTCCTCACAAATATATTGAATTTTTCGAAAACTAACCACTTTTTCTATAGATACATATGATGTATCGTTGAATACCTAATTTAAGTTGTGATCGAATAATTAAATAATTTACAGTTGTGTTCCATTTAAAAAAAAGGTTATGTCTATATTTCGAAAACTGAGATATGCATAATTTTCTTCTTATCAGCAACAGATTCTACTAAAAAAAGTGCCTTAAGAATGTGTTACCCGATTTTCGATTCGGCACTTGGTAATTATATAGAGGTCATCCAAAATGCCAATTTTCCAAAAACGCTCTGTAGCGCGGTAGTTGAAAAAGATAGACGATCGCAGTTTGCCCCATTGTTTGTTTCTCGAAAATCGAGCTCAGGACACCTATACTGGTTATTGTCTATCTGCCATAGTTTTAGAGAAAACCCCAAATCCCATCTAATTTGGTCCACCCTGTATATTTAGTTACCTTTTTTAATAGGAGATTTTTGTTTAGTAAATTGTATCTTATGACGAAATTTTTCAAACGGATAAGTAGGAGTTAAACTGTAAATATATGACATTTAAGGATTAGTAATATAATTTATTATGATGCACCTTGGTATAAATAAATGTACAGTGAGTTTTTGTTTTGATTTACACATCTTTTGACATTATTATATCCTGCTTTATTGACAAATTATACTGTTTGGGCGTTAGAGGGCCACTGACTGCTTTCGTAGAATCGTAAATGTTAAAACTGTGAAACATTTCGCAAGCCATAATACTGATGATGTTCATAAATATTGAAGTACAATAAGGTCCCTCGATATTTTCCTTATTTATCATTTAATATATTATATTTATGCACTAAGCCTAAAGCACCATGGTTAACTGACAGTATTAGGCCAATGACAAAATTAAGAGAAAAAGTATTGTTAATTTATAAACAAAACCAGTACCATGAACATTATAAAATTATAAGAGCCTATGAAATCTCATAAATATAGATATAAAAAAAATAAGGACAAAAGCGTATTTAAATTTTAGAATTAGAACTAATGGAACTAAAACCTTGTGGAGATATTTGGGCAATTTAAATATGTATTCTAAAATAGGAGAAATACAGAAATATCCAAAAATTTATTAATCGTAAATAAAATTAACAACTTTTTTATAAATTCTTTAAACACAGAAAATGTACTGGAAACTAAATCATATTATTTGAATAAGTTAAAAATCATTTCTAAAGTGCTGCCCATTTGTTGTTTCCTCTATTATACATTTAATAAATTGCCGTTTATTAACTAAACATTTCCAGATATACGGAAAATTTCTCTCTATTCAAAGTTGACTTGCCTACTGAATAAGGATTTAGGAACAATTAATTGTATCTCCTTTTTCCAAGTTACTTGAGGGGATGGTTTCCAGTCGAATAAAAGAACATTTAGAGATACACGACATTTTACCACAACTTTAAACTGGTTTCCGCCCCACTATGCACCGTACTAACTCATATTATTGATAAAATTTTAAGTGCAGCAGATGAAACAAATTAACGGTTTCATTATTATAAAACTACACCAGAGCTTTTGACTGTATAAATTATGAGATTTTATTAGGTATATTACATTATATGGGTTTTGAAAATAAGGTAGAACTATTTACAAAATAAAATGCAAATTGTAAATTGAATAATAAATTATCTCTCGAAAGTACCTTCGATTGAGGAGTATCATAGGGGTCAATATTGGGGTCTTTCCTATTCTCTATTTATACAAGTTAAATGCATAGAGTACTTTAATCAGTAATGATGATTTAATAATGGCTTCTGCTGATCACAATTTGTGTATAAACCCCAGTGAATTAAAGATAATGTTATTTGGTAGGGCAGCTCAGCGAAATAGATGCCTCGAAGTTTTGAATTTAAAAGTAAATGGCATTTCCATAACACAGGTCAACAAAAAAAAAAATCTGCTCCAAGGACAAAACCTATCATGCCTTAAGTATTTTTGTGTGCTGAAACCGAATTTTCAATTTTTAAAATTTCTACCTCGTAGATTTCCAGTAAATCTCGGTTTTTATTGTCAACATACGTTTTTTTGACAATTTTTGACATTTACTCAGAATATACGAGGTAGAAAATTTTTTAAATTGAACATTCGGTTTCAGCACACAAAAATACTTAAGGCATGATAGGTTTAGTCCTTGAAGCAGAATATTTTCTTTCTTTTGTAGACATGTCTACAAAAAAAATTCTTTTTCTTTTTTTTCTTTTTCTTTCTTTTGTAGACCTGTGTACAAAAAAAAAAGAAAAATCTGCTCCAAGGACTAAACCTATCATGCCTTAAGTATTTTTGTGTGCTGAAACCGAATGTTCAATTTAAAACATTTTCTACCTCGTATATTCTGAGTAAATGTCAAAAATTGTCAAAAAAACGTATGTTGACAATAAAAACCGAGATTTACTCGAAATCTACGAGGTAGAAAATTTTTAAAATTGAAAATTAGGATTCAGCACACCAAAATACTTAAGGCATGATAGGTTTAGTCCTTGGAGCAGATTTTTTTTTTGTAGACAGGTCTACAAAAGAAAGAAAAAAAGAAGAAAAAGAATTTTTTTTGTAGACATGTCTACAAAAGAAAGAAAATATTCTGCTCCAAGGACTAAACCTATCATGCCTTAAGTATTTTTGTGTGCTGAATCCTAATTTTCAATTTTAAAAATTTTCTACCTCGTAGATTTCGAGTAAATCTCGGTTTTTATCGTCAACATACGTTTTTTTGACAATTTTTGACATTTACTCAAAATATACGAGGTAGAAAATTTTTTAAATTGAAAATTCGGTTTCAGCACACAAAAATACTTAAGGCATGATAGGTTTAGTCCTTGGAGCAGATTTTTTCTTTTTTTTGTAGACCTGTGTAATATTTGTAACTGAGACGAAAAAATTGCGATTCGGATCTAAGATTTAAAGATCATATAAGGAACTGTATTAGTAGTTTAAGGAATATCTATACTAGCAAAGATCTGCTGGATAAACATATCCAAAAGTTAATTTGTAATAGCTTGGTGTTTAGAAAGAATTCAAAGAATTGTGATCATTTAATTTGTAACTTAAATAGAAGAGAGCACATCTGTCACAGAATTAAAAAACTGAACTGACTAAGACTAGAATATTCAAATAATTGTGTCTACCAAATCACCCACCTTATTTATATAATAAAATTCGTTTCGGTACAGAAATTCAGAACACTAATGTACGGAGAAAATCATTAATCATTCCTTCTTTTCATAAATCTGTTTCATTTCAACGATCTTTTTCATATAATATCTTTAAATTATACAATAAAATACCCGCTAATACAAAATGTAAGTTTACAAAACTTTATCAATATAAAGATGTGTGTTAGTTTGAAGGCAAAACAGGATTATTTCTTGAATTTCACCTTCATAAATTGCGAATTTCTGTTTCCCGTATGCAATTATTTTATTAAATAAACTTTATTTATTTATATATATTTTTTGTCCTCTGGTTATAGAATCGTAATTTACTAACCAGGGCTATGATCGGCTCTAAAGGTAAGATTATCGCTTCGGGTCTAAGGTTTCAAAAACGATCTCGCTATATTAGTGGCATCTAGGATAACCGATTTCTGATAATATGGTAAGCATTCTTCACCCAAGCAGCATTCAAAGTGATGGGAACTGGCATCTGAGCCATCGGAACTTTAATACAGTAGGAATGACATAACTGTTACTAAATTTGCGGCTTTAAGGTAATATTCACTTTGTGGTATGCATTTGTAGTAACAATTATGTAGATTCTACCGAATTCAGGCATTATTGTATAGTTATAACACTTTCAAGTAACTGCCGGAGAATCTGCAACGTCGCAGATACTACTCTGCATTACTTTGAAGCATCCTCAACTGCAAAGTGAAAATTGGTAGTAATGCCGACCGCACAGCGTTACCAAAGGACCACTTCAAAGTAACGATAACTTCAACTGTTCAATTTTAAGTCCCTGATACGTTGTTGGAAAATTTTCTGGAACCTCATTGTTGTCTAACTTATTAGTGACATCTTGAGTAAAAAAGAGGTTATTTCTACGAACATAGGGGCTTTAAAGTTATTTTTACTACTCCCCACTAATTGAAAATGACTACAAAGTTATATATACCTTAAAACCCTACTATAAAGTGATATCAACTTTTAAGACAATTTATATCATTATTGGCATTGAATAAAATGGCGGCATCTGAAATGCTCAGTAAAAGCAAAATAAAGTTTATCGGCACTAATCATTGTTTTATAGAAAACTGAAGAAACAGTTAAACAGTAGGAGAAATAGTGATTCTTCAGAATATGATGCAAACATGAAAGATTATTTCGCCACAGCAAAACCATCATCTTTGGTAACAAGTGCAAAAGTGTTCCTATCAACACAAGGAGAAGAGTAATCGAAAACTATAACAGTTGTAGTGATTAATGATACTGTGTACTGCTCGAAAATTACAACTTGTCTTTAACACACAGATTGACTCATAGTTCAGTTGGTGATCCACTGAGCATATTAAATGAATTTGCCGATTAAAAACTCCAAATTTAATAAATATTATGTCGATGGGGAACGGACAATGTCGGTATAACGGCATAAGACATTGTTTAGGTACAATAAATTGAATTGAATGAAATTAAATGTAAACTGATCACTAAAATATGAAAACTCTTATGTATTTTTTCCATTATTACACACCTTACGTTAATAAATATATTTATCCAACACTTTCATATAAAGTGATCTTTATTGATGAGATTTTGGAGGTATAAAGTGACTTATAAGTCACTAGTGAGATAAAGTAGTAAGCTAAAGTGAGGTAAAGTGATTTAGTCACTAAAGAGTAATTTTAATATAAAATAAAGTCCAAGGAATTTATTTGTCTCCATTATATGGAAAATTAACAAAACAAAGAACCCATGCACTAACACTTATTTATTTATATTTACGTTAACATTTATTGTCATCATATTCGATTTTTCACAAAGAAAACTGCTCTTCTGTACACAATTTTTCTCTATACTAGTAACGACGTCTGTATCCCCTGACTCGTTGTGTTGCTCTCCCTGAATTTTTTTAGCAATAACAATCTTGTTGAGACTGAATCATCCAAATAACCCTCCGCCACGGTGGATGATTTCCACACACCGTGACGTTTAAGGGTGGTAATGTCACCCCCAGCATTGGCCAAGAGTTGATGAGGAACGGCGCATGCTATGGCCAGTATACAAATCTGCATCTGGCAATTGCAAATAATCAGCTACAATTCTTGGAATTTTTGAGAGCTTATTTAATCCAACGCATTGGACAGTGCACTTTCCCTTTTGAAAATTTACGAAAAATCTTTTGTGAGACACATTTTGCGGTCTAAAAGACATATTTCCTAATCGAATCAAGTGGGTTTACCGAAAATCCTTCATTTAAAACTGTGAAACTTCTTGATTTATTCGTCTTGGTATCTGGTATGGATATATATATATATATATATATATATATATATATATATATATTTATATATATATATATATATATATATATATATATATATATATATATATATATGTAGATATTATTCTTTATCTCATATCTTCGACGCTTAAGAAGGTCAGTTCACCGCAACGGCAGGCACCGCAAACTCCCAATATCAATGCAGCCTAAAAAACCCAAACATTTAAATAGGTACATAAAAGCAAGATCATAATAAACACCTACCTCTGACATAAGATGCGCACCGTCAGGGGCATCCATCAAATATTGTTCGATATGTGCTCTTTCCAAATAATATCAGATAATAAAAAGTACTTGTAAAAGTATAATAATTGTTATTTTTATTAATCCACATATTCCCATCGCACACAGTGACAGTGACGTGACACTTTAACAGTTATTACCGCGTTGACAATTAAAAAAAAAATGACCTATATCGATTCTGCCAATTCTACCAACATGAAAATAAGTTGGTAGCAACAGTTACTAAGATCTTATAGCGTCATTGGTCCCATTTGCTACATCTAGGTAAATATAACTACACAGTGAAATTGTTGTAGTTCCCGTCACCACTTTTAAAGTAACAACAACTATAACGTTGGTGACATCTGCTACTTTATAGTAAATGTAACTTCTAGGGAAATAATTTTGGTTTTTGCAACCTCTGAGTTACTGCAATTAAAATCATCATTTTTCTGTTGTTGAATGAAGACGCCATATTGACACATAAAAATATAATTCAATAAAAAATTTCTTTTTATTATAGTCATTTACAAATATGTTTTCTAAATAGATTATTACTTTATAATATATAAAATTAAAAAAAAAAACGTTTTCCATAAAAAATGTTGCAGTTTTGCTTGTACACATAATTTTTGCAAAAAATTTTTTTTCCTAAAAAACCATTTTCTCGCGGGGGCGTCTTTTTTATCGAAGCATCATGATAACATTTTACAGAAAACAAGTGGTGGTTTTAATATCCACACCCAAGGTAAATGCAAAACATCATGATTTATAATATATGCTTATGCATGTTGTATATAATCACCTTAACTTGAACCTTGGACATATCATGTGCTTAAACTCAGTAAGTCATTAATTTGCTATTCGAATAACAGAGAGCCAAATATATAGTTTGCGCTCTCATTTCGGTCAGCTGAGCTTTTCCAGAAGTTAGTCATTTCTACTACTTGGTTACATCCCGTTTACGTAATAACCTAGTCCTCGACACGGTAACGGTACAAGTACCGGAATAGTAACTTGCTACGTAATTATTATTCCCCATTTTGGTGAATGCTTAGTAGAAGGATGGTTCCCATTACGTAACAATCCTTAGTTCCGGAAACCTTTAAAGTTCCACTAATGGTAACTACTACGTAGAAATTACTAAAATTGCTGCTTGGGCAGGGCATTCAGTTTTTTCAGATGTCTTTTAGATTCTCAGGAATCAGTTCCATCGAGGAAATTATTATTTGGACGATATCTACTTTCTCCAGGTTCCATAGTCTTTTTACTTCTCTATTGAGGTCAGAATGTTTATTAATTTTTTGTTGATGTTTTGGTTGCAGGTTGTTACTGGAAACAGACATATTAATCAAGAGAACTCTTTTTCCTTTTTTGTATAGGACGGTTATATCTGGTCTATTATACTAGACAGTTTTTGTCTGTGATGATACTTTTGTCCTTGTATACTTAAAGGTCTTCATTATCTATAACTGATGGTGGCTTGATCTGAGAATATGGATCTTCTAACTGCCATATACGGACAGGACGATATTATTATTATTGTTATTATTATTGGTTTTATTATAATTCACTATATTAGTAAGTGGGGAACATTGTTATGACTGGAGACAGTTCATCATTGCCAGTATTAGTGGCAACTATTACATTTAATAACATTCTGTTTGATGCAAGCAAATGTCTACTTCATAGGGAAACATTATTAATCGTATTATCATTCGTACAGGCATGTATTATTTTTTAGATCCGCCACTGTGCACCCATGAAAGTCTAGTGAAGTTACGTTGGCTCCACTGGTGTCGCGATTATGTGACTGAATTTATTCTATAAATATAGCTCGTCTCGTCTGAATAGTAAGTAAAATCGGAAACGAAAATGTTGCTCTCACGATCGTTAGAATGCAGAATGCGCGTATAGTGACAAGCCTAAGCGTACTTAACACGATTCGTGTCGCTCACAGGCTGAGCAGTTTAACTTATTGACAGGTGTCCGTCATGAATTTACGTCATGTGTACATGGAGGACCCACGAAATTTGCTATTGACCATCACTTTTCCATTTCAGTTAATGAGAACGTATTTTATTCTGTTAAAAAATAAAAAAAATTATGCAATCAAGTTTCAGCGGAGTACAATTTACCATCAATGATTTTTCTTATTTGAGTATTTGTGGAGAATCAAAAATATCTCAGTATCCTGATGGATAAATCGTAAACTTACTAAGTATTATAAAACACACCATATAGATTAGATAACCCCGAAATTCGAAGCGAGAGCTTTCCGAAGGGGAGTTATATTGTTGAAAAAAATATAATCATTCAATTCGAGATCTGCTGGAGTTGCGAATTAAATTTAGGAGAAAAATAATATGTGAAGTGTTAGTCTTTAAATATCCAAGGTGGCACCACCGAAGTAATTAGGTATATGGATATTTTCTGTATAAAACTATTGCACAATATGACTGCACAAACACATAAACACATAGTAAAACTAGAGTGTATAGTATATACATCTTTTCCGTATTTATTATCTATTATATCTACGTAATTCAAATATGTAAATATTGGTATTTTTGTAGAGGACCAGGCTGTTCTCTTATGGAAATTGAGTTTTGTTCAAACTGGTTGAATTTCTGATATGTTATAGTTTTCTACCTTCTGATTAAAAGCACAACTCGATCCTATGTCTGGTTTCTGAGATACAGCTCAAGAAAATTACAAATAGTCAGGGCAAAAAATTTCCGAGTTTATGAATATTTTTCATATATTGTATGTTGTGATATTTTATAATAATATTTTAGAATATTTTGATCTAGTAATATTTTTCGTTTGAATGAAAACAGCATGGAAGAAAGCTTTTGAAAAGATTTGGCCAAGGCAATAAAAAATTCGTCCTAAGAATAACAAGTGACAAAAAACGTTAAGTCAAATTACCTAAAACTTTTATTTTTTACATATACTTGATAAAAATTGATAAAAAAACAAAAACTGTACACTATGGGATCAGATGGTATTTCAGGAAGAATGTTGCAGTTAAGCCTTCCGCTTATTTCTGTTCCTCTTACACATATAATCAATATTTCATTCGAGCGGGATAGTGTCGCCTCTCTATGGAAAATATCCATCGTAAAACCAATAGCAAAAAATAGAAAACCGGAAAACTTAAACGATCTAAGGCCAATAAGTCTGCTATCAGTACCCTAAAGATCGCAGAAGCTACACTACACGAACAACTAGCGACTTATGCAACTAAAAATAATGTTTTGACACATAACTCGTCGGACTTTCGAGAAAACACAGTACCACCACCGCATTAACAATAGTCGTAGATGATATTCTCGGCGCTATTGATCAATCAAAAAATACATCCCTAATACTATTAGATATGTCGAAAGCTTTCGGTTCCATCAGTTTTGATGTTTTGATCAGCAAATTAAAATATTTTGAACTTTCGCTTAGATTGGATGAAATCATACCTAAAAGGTCGTCGGCAAATTGTTTGCTTGAACAGTCCAGTGGGTAAGATGTATTCATAACCAAAGAATTTAATTTCTGGGGTATCCCAAGGCTCAGTCCTAGGGCATCTTCTATTCAGTATCTTCACCTCTGATTTGCAAAAAATACCCGAGATATATCATAGTTTCTCTATTCATGATACAATGGACGCGCAAAACAAAATAAATTTTGTTCTTTCAGAAATTAGTAATTGATGCAAACAGAACTCATTAATATTAAACCCGAATACATGCAAACACATCCTATTCCGCAAACAAGATCCACACTCAGCAATATGTCTGAATGGTTCACATTTGGAATCCGTAGATAATGCCAAGTCTGATAATAGACAGCAAATTAAGGTTTATTGAACATGTGAAAAATAGTCTAAGAAATGGTTATTTTAATTTAAAATATTTCTTTTCATTTAAACCGGATTTAGACGCTAAGTCCAAAATTATGTTAATTGAATCTTTAGTTCTTTCAAATCTAAATTATTGTGACACGATAGTAGGGCCATACTTAACAGCAGATGATAAAAATAAGCTACAAAAATTGCAAAATTTAAGTATGAAATTCATTACTAATATTCCCCTATTTGCTCATGTAACACCATATATTCGTCAGTTTGAACTTTTAAAAATGCAAGAACGAAGATTCGTTTATTTTTGTTGTCTGCTATAAAATCTTTTAAAGTTCAAATTACCTGCTTATTTAAACAGTAAATTAGTAAGGCGCAATGAAATTCACGAACGTACTCTCAGACACGTTCCGAATACATTAGACCTGCCACACCATCGCACTATTGGTTTTTGCTCTAGCTTCTCCTATTTGGTACCACATGTGTACAATGTACTTCTAGTTGATCTCTTCCAAATGTCATATACAGTGTTTAAAAAAATAATAATTAATATGATAAAAAAACAATGAACTCAGGATCAATTTGAATCTCTTTTAATGTTTTTTATGACATCACTTTGTTTCAGTATTGAAAATTTTAATTATTATTTTGAGGGTTAGTTAAATTTGTGAGTGTTTTTTTTTTTGGTTTATTGTATATTATTAAGCTGTTAGGTTTAAATATCAGTATCCATACCCTAATATCCTTTCTGTTTTGTTTCAAATTTGTTTCAACTTCTAAGACACAATAAAGATTTTCTATTCTATATACTTTGTCTTGCTATCAAAAGACTCTTATTAAAAATCTTTCGAAAATGGCTCATTTGATTGAATAAATTGTATGCAATATAATAATGATTATATTGAATTTTTAATACTTTTATGGGGTGTTAGAGGTCAAAGGTTCCATTTCCAAAAGTTTTCAATAAGAGTTTTTTTAAAATGAAATGAAATCAAATTTTCACAAAATAGCAATAATACGTACATGAGAAGATGCATATCACTGGAAGAATGAGCTAAGGAAGGCAAGATCTACCCCAATATAGATGTAGCCCACACTGTTGTATGTTTCCTGGTAGCAATTTCTGTCGTGCGCTGGTAAATCAATCAATCAATCACATTTTATTTTTTATTATTCGTTTATTTAACGTCGGCCTTTTCCGTGACTAGTGCCAAATTCCAACGCCAGTAGACGAACTACCCTCAACTTCGAAATTTTTCAAAACTTTCTCTTCCAAGAAGAGCGAATATTTTTTATTTGTCTAACATCTAATAGACAAGGGACCAACTGCTTTACATTCCTTTCGAAGGACTCCACTACACAATTATCGCCTTAAATTGCATAACTTCTTCGTATATGCTGATATACAAACTGTTTCGTATTAGGATGCGAGCATAGTCAAAATATATTTGAACTAGCCCCAGTTTATTTATTTATTTTTTATTAAAAAGACATATATTTTGTGTGGAAAGAGTTTTAGCATTGATTGATTTTTTTCCACTTTTTTTAATTCGAATTTTTTGGCGACTTCGCCATTTTTTTTAATTTTATTTTTTCCCGCACTATTTTTATTAAAACAAAAGTTCGTATTAATTCTAAATATTCTAAAGCACTATTAAAAAGTATCACAATATAAAATATATTAAAAAACATTAACAAATTTGGAATTCTTTTGACTGGACTGCTTGTATTGTTGGGCTGCATTTCTCAGGTAAGATCGAGTCGGGCATATGAGAGCTTTTAATTAGAAAGTCGGAATCAACATATTAAAAACTTAGCCGATTTGACCCAAATTAAATTTCAATAAGAGAACAACGGAATTCCTTGTTTTATTTTTAGAGAAAGAACTGGTTACATCGAATGTGGTGGAGACGCACAGTGTCGATTTTTAGATTTATGGTGGTCAAAAATGTAAAAACCAATGTTAAGTAATCCAGAATATATTCTCATTATTTGTTACAGTATAGACTGTAGTAATAAAACCCAGGTCAGTTTTCCTCGAAACAAATTTCCCCTGTTCTCAGAAGGGTGCAGGTACGTATAAAATATGATTACATACACGTGCTTAGCTGCATCTTCGCATTCCAAAGAGAACTGTGTTGATAGCTGTTACCAGTGAGAAATTATTAGTGATAATATGGAAAGTGAGACAAGAGGTAAGACTATTAATTTAATAAATCAAGTCTGTTTTGATGATCATTTGTAAACTATACCTTGTTATGTTTTGTCGCACTGAAACTATAATGCACTGAAATTACCTAACCTTTTATTAGTCCAGCGGTATTTGGCCGACATATATATGTAACTCATATATATAGCTATTTATTTCAATAAAAATTATCTGCATACAGTTGCATAACTGTTGTGTGTTTATTTCAGAATCAACTGATGTCATCTCGCGGCAAGATCTTTTTAATATTTGGCTTGAGAAAACCTATGTTGTTGAGAAAGCAGTAGCGGTATGTAACCATATTTTGCAATTCCTGACACTTGAAAGTTTTCAGGGTGCGATCAATAATGAGCTTAATGAAAAAAGTTCAAATATTTGTAAGCAATTTAAACAGAAATGGCTAGAAAGTCATCGTAGCCTCACAAATTTTCGTACCACTCTATATACCCAAGTGGCCAATTTTCATTTGATGATCTGATGGAGAAAGTACACAGCATTCTAAGTACCAGTACCCACACTGTTCTTTCTCTAAGGGGCCGAAAAGACGGAGTTTTCGGATAGTACTCAAAGAACCAAGCGAAGAAGAGTTCCACCTCTTTTGCAGCATAGTACAGAAGAGGCACAAGTTCGTCTGAGGTCTAAGGGTAAATATACTGAGAGCAGGGTGCTAAAATAAATATCTGAAAACATAATGAAGCACCTACCACAGAAATCAACAACATAAACCGAAATCATAAAACTATCTGCAGATGAAGCATTAGCCTCAATGGTGAAGAGCATAATAACAAAAAATCAATATATGGCCCTGAATAGCGATATATTGTTGATATTGTTGACGAACATGATGTTGACGGTGAATAAATTTTCCTAATTGATTTATTTTTACGCACCTAAATTATTTCGTTTACCTAACTGTTTCGTTTACCTAATCTTATTTGTCGCGTACTGCTCAGTAGTCTAAATAAAAACCTATTACCTTCATCCCTTATTGAAATTATTTCGGTTGTACGTAGCAGACTTTATTTTTGTCCACCATAAATCCGAAAATCGACCACTGTGAGACGTAGGAGAGGATGATGGAAAGATGGAACGTGGAGGGTGAGAAAAAACCATGGGAAAGTGAGGGAATGTGGTTATAAGGTAGGGGAAGAAAGAAGGTGTGTGGAAAGGCCGTAGGAAAGTGGGAGAAACTAGTAGGAAAAAGGTGGGGGAGAATCACGCGAGCATAGAGGTGGCGAAAAGTTATTTTAGAATATATGTGGAAATTGTAAATCACATACTTACTAAATACTCCTCTGAATTATGTAATTAAGTAATTATAGTTACATTTCTGTTATTATGAGGAACTCACGCTCTAAAAGAAAAAATCTCTGAATTTATTTTTATAACATGGTTCGATCAAATTCCTGAGTAATGAATTATAAAGCAAAATAATATATTGACCATTGAATACCCAAACAACCTTTTAAGATTCTAGTAAACTTATCATTGAAAGTCTCGTGAACGATTAAGTTTCTAATAAGTCTTTATCTAATTGTCTTCATTTTGTGCGTGAATCCTTGTACAGAATGCAATAAGTACAATATCTGTTGCACCCATTTTTCAGCGCAAAGCAGTGCTGCATCCATGACGCCATTTCAAAAAACCCAATTTTTTAAAATATTTTTGATCAAAAATTGCAATTTTCATATTTATTTAAATTTCGTTATTTCTAATTCCAATTTTCATATTTATTCAAATTTCGTTATCTCTGATGATGATACGTAGAAGTGACTTAAGTACACTCAATTTTCTGAAAGTCAAAAATAGACAACAATCTAATTTTAACAGGACACTAGCGGTGACTTTTCGAAATGAAGCCTGATTCGTAGGATGCAGTTTTTCTAAAATACGAAACCTTTTAAAAGTACCCTACGTAAATGAAATAAAGGTCCTTACTGATATTTGTTTGGCAAATGAATACAATTTAAGGCGATAAACCGCCCTTTTCTAAATTCACCAGTGGAGTGCACCGGTCGATAAAATACGAAGCTGATTAGCTATGTTTTTCGAAATAGCCAATCATATAATGTTATGGCTTACCAGTACTCTCCACCGGTGAATTTAGAAATCTGCCGAAAGTAGTCTCATAGAATTTGTCATTGCTTTATTACAATTTATATCACTATACGTGCCACACAACAAAGAAATGCCAGCTAGTATAAAGGGACCACAAAACGTCTGACAAGACGTTGTGATTAAGGAAAGTAGCTTGACTAAAATTTCATCTATATTTTTAGAGCGACATAAGGAAAAAAAAAAGCAAAATAAGTCCGTTCCTTCCACAACACAATGTTCTATTTTGATTAGGATGTACTTGTATATACCTGATCCCACGTGTGCCATTGAAATTCCTCAAACTTTTACGTCTTACCATAAAAATAATTACTTTTACGCCAATAGCATCTGAGATGCATAATAGTTTCTTTTTCACTAGGCCGCGCCTCACAGTACAGCGTACCGATTGATGTGCGTGATTGGAATTCATCTAGTTTTTACTTCCTTAAAATAATAAGAAAGTAATATAATTGGGAACATTAGATTTTAATGCAATATACATATATTTACATTCTCAATAAACAAAAAATCTTTGGTAGCATAACTTGCCCCAAATTACAGTGACGGTGATAGTGCTAAAAATAATGGAATTAACAAGATTAGATGAGAGAAAAGAAAAGGAATAAACATCTTTTGGAACATAGGCACTATAAGTTTTTAAACCAGTGGTTTAAAATGGGCGCTCTTTGTGTATATCTTTAAAGCGGGGCACATACTGAAGCGGTAGCTGTAGCGGTGGAACTCCGGTAACGGTGACGCCTATTGCACACACACCAATTTTGGACGACCGGTAAAAAGTCGGCCGATATTTTACCGGAACATGAAACTTTTCACACAGACCGTTATTTTCCGGTGGTGCTCATCAGTTCTCTTTTTGACACTACTGGGTTGTAATGGATCTCGCGAAAATTGTAGCAGTATGGTTGTACTATCGTCGTAAAAAAAGAAGTCGTGTTCGCCTTCATTGGGTTCACCCTATCAATGAAAGAAGAGAGCAAGTTGGATTATTCTACACGTTGTTTGAAGATCTGAAGATCACTAAAGAAATCAAAACTTCATTGTCAATCTCTTCTCCCATTTCACAACAAATTTTAAAAACAAAACAGTATACGAACAAACAACTTAAGCAAGTTGGCTGGGGTTCTGGACGACCGACAAAAAACGGTTTGTGTGAAAGCGCCCACAAGGCCACGTGCGCCACCATCTTCTTAGAATGGCCCGGCACCGGACTACCTGCAGTGGCAATAGCCGGCAGCAACCGGCGCCGGGTAGGCTCTGTGCCGGTCGTCGGCCAGTGTGAAAGAATCCATGAGCTTCTTTACGCCACTAAAAGAATGTGGACGGCCGACTTTTTACCGGCCGTCCAAAATCGGTGTGTGTGCAATAGGCGTTACGCCTGTTGCACACACACCGATTTTGGACGGCCGGTAAAAGTCGGCCGATATTTTACCGGAACATGAAACTTTTCACACAGACCGTTATTTTCCAGTGATGCTCATCAGTTCTCTTGTTGAAACCACTGGGCTGTAATGGATCGCGCGAAAATTGTAGCAGTGTGGTTGTACTATCGTCGTAAAAAAAGAAGAAGTCGTGTTCGCCTTCATTGGGTTCATCCTATCAATGAAAGAAGACAGCAAGTTGGATTATTCTACACGTTGTTTGAAGATCTGAGAAATGATGGACAGAAATTCTTCAATTATTTTTGCATGTCCATTGCTTCATTTGATGCGCTAGACTATACAGTGAACAGTATACGAACAAACAACTCGAAGCACGTCCGCTGGGGTTCTGACCGACCGACAAAAAACGGTTTGTGTGAAAGCGCCCACAATGCCTCGTGCGCCACCATTTTCTTAGAATGGCCCGGCACCGGACTACCTGTAGTGGCAATAGCCGGCAGCAACCGGTGCCGGGTATGCTCTGTGCCGGTCGTCGGCCAGTGTGAAAGGATCCATGAGCTTCTTTATGCCACTAAAGGAATGTGGACGGCCGACATTTTACCGGCCGTCCAAAATTGGTGTGTGTGCAATAGGCGTAAGGGTAGCTATATAACACACACAGTCAAATAGGAAGATTCAGACTAACATACGGCTTTCCGGGATTAGATTGATATGTTTACGTTCTACCGCGCTTGGCCCTGAGTTGGCCTTTCTTCACCTCGACCTAAAAGGTCTTTTGTGAATTACCCTACAACTAGTTGTTGCCCAGGATTCCAAGACTTTTTGCAAAGCTTGTGATTTTCCTGGGAGCTAATTTCCCTATGTCTTCAGGTGTTAATTCCACTTGTTCTAGGTATAATGCGGATTAATACCTTGCATTCACAAAACATATGTTCCGCAGTCTCAGTTGCAGCTTCACAGAATCTGCATTCTGTCTTCTGCTATGCCCATGTTCTTGAGATGATATCTCAAGGGGAAATGGCCAGTTAGAAGGCCTGTGATCAGCCTTAGGTCGGACTTTTCAAGTTCAAGAAGCTTTCTTTTTTGAATAGGTTATAAACCTTTTCGCTTGTCTTTGGCCTGAAGTATTCCTCCAGTAAGACTTCTCTTGTTCATTTTCCCATTTTTGGACCTCCTCCGTTATATGTCCCGATGAGCCACAGAATGGTTCAGGTCCAAAAAATGGGGCTTCATATAATAATTGAAAATGAAAATAGTAAAATATCTTTTTTTTCGCCCCTGTTCTTCATCTATTAAAGTTGCGGGAAGTATTGCTTCTCCTTCCAAACAGTCCATTGTTATGACTAAATGTTTTATAATCAATGCCATCACCACCGTTTCATTGCGTTCAGATTCGTACCGCCTCACAATCGCCACCGCTCCTGCCACCGCAAGCGCCACCATCACCGCTCCGCTCCGCTTAACGAAACCGGAAGCAAATATGTCGAAATAAAACTACTTCGTTTTACATTGCATTATATTGACAACTGTGCTGATGCTTCTATTAAAGCTGATTTGATTTGATTAATTTGATTTGGACCCAAATTGAGTTATTTGGTTAAAAAATGGCTTGAGAACGCAAATCATGTCGGAAATGAACAATTCTTTTTTCAAATTAAAGCTTACCGAAATTTAAACAAATCCTCGGAGCCCGAATTTTGGAAAAAAAATCCTTTTTTATTATATTAAGTTAAAGGCAAAAAAAATGTTTTTAAATAATTTTTGATATAATATACTGAATAACTTCATACGATAAAAATATCGAGTCTTTGAAGCTGAAGATCATAACTCGAGTATTAGTTATGTCACTAGGTCAGCTTGACAGCTGTCAAATGACTTATGACCTTTACTTTACAATTTTCAAAACTGGTTCTTCGAATAATTTGAATAATTAAAGCTATTTAGAAAATAAAGTAAAGCAAAATCAGCTGTAAAATTAGACAAAAAAGTGTGAATTGACAGCTGCCAAATTGACATTTGACTTATATTCCAAAATTTCTTCACAAAACTTGTTGGTTTCTTCGTGTGCTGGTGGTGGTCTTCAGGTTTCAGGTGTCAGGTCTCAGGTTTTTGGGGTCACTAAATTCGAACAAGTTGTCAAATTGGATAGAAGATGTCAATGGAGATATCAGATGTCAAATTAAACTAATAGTTTAAATTGATAGTTTAGTTATGCTGTCATTTGGCATTTGACTTATATGTAGCCATTTTTACACAAAACTCGTTACTTTCAGAGGTGGCTAAATTAGAATCAGGTGTCAATTTGGAGAAAAAGTTAATTAACAGTTCAATTATGCTACCTTAATATTATTAGATTCTTTCCTTTAACGCAGAGGTTTTCTGGATCAGTAAACCAAATTTAATGTTCTATAGCTTTTTGGCTTTTAACTTAATATAATAAAAACGGATGTTTTTTTTCAAAATTCGGGCTCCGAGGATTTGTTGAAATTTCGGTAAGCTTTAATTAAAAAAAAAAATGTTCATTTCCTACAAGATATGCGATCTCTAGTCATTTTTGAACCAAAAAACTCAATTTGTGACCACTGTGCGCTGGACCGGCTACGTCCACGCTGGCTTGGATTAGGATCATGCTTGTGACCAGAGCCACACGACGCATTTTACAGGAATGTCGGACGGGAAGTGTGGGTATTTATGGTTTATTCACATATTCACTATTTACCGATAAGACAGTCAAAATAAAAGTACAGACACTGTTTACGTGTTAACCACGCAAGATTTGAAATAATTGTCAACAGATTTCCAGAAAGTCGGTACTATAAGAAAAGAGTGACTGCAAAATAAGCTGAAACTTCTCCTGATTTGTAACTTCCGTAATTTCACAAGCACATAACCAAAAAAAGTGGGTCTGCCGCCAAATTTTTCGTTTTCAAAAATAAATTGATGCCTTTTCGATATTTTTTATTAGAGGGCAAATCCACTTTAGAAAGCCGTTCAATTTATTTTCAAAAATATTTTCTCACCTTTATTAGTGTGCTCTTTACTTGGCTTCTACATAATGGAAGAAAATATCCGCAGATTTGAATGTTAGCTTTCACGTCAGGTGCGTTATCAAAGAATTTTGAAATTACCGTGTATCAAATTTCATGTTAATTTACAAAAAAAATGCAATTGTAGCAGCCATATTGAAGTTTTTGACATTAGATCCAGTACCAACTGCTTCTGAAAAACTAAATTATCAATTTCAATGCAATTCTGAAGAAATTTAAATTTTTTGTCATAAAATTCCATTTTCAATCACTAACGCATTCGTCGGATTATCGACAAAAAAATCTTGTTTCCAAATTTTGTTCACTTTAGACTAAACGTAGCTTGATGAAATTATTATGAGGCCATCGTCGAGCCATAGATTGTAGTTTGAGAAAGATTTCATATAAATCTCTTGAGCCAGTGCAGAATAATGATCAAATACTAAAAGAAAAATATACATATGGGTCGAACTGACATCCTTGTAGTTTTTAAATTTTTGTCAGTTAAAAATTAAAATGAAAATTACATATATCCATTTTTTATTTTTTAAAATATGCATGAATACTAAAAAAATATATTATTATAAGCATTGAAAATTATCTATTATCCTTGATTTTACTCATTTAATGAAAATTCACAGTAAACTACGAATATATCATTTCTTTGTTCCTTTTTACTACTGGAGCCCGCCCTAACTGTACGTGCACCCTCTCCCCCAATTCTTGAGAACAATATTTTTCAAAAAGACTAAAGCCTAAGGAACATTTTAGATATGTCCCCCCCAAAAAAACTGGCTGTACTTTCAAAATGGCTTGTTTATAAAAAAAAATTGCAAATATTATTTTTGTCATTTAACACAAAAACTAAAAAAGATGAAGAAAAACTTTCTGCATAAAGAACAAAGTGCATAAAATTTTCTACAATTTTGTTCATATACAATATTTGGATAGGAGTTAACCATTTTCCAGATAAATGATCCAGCTATTAAAATAAAATATAAAATTCAATATAAAACGTAAGTAACATCTCATTCGCTTTCAGATTCACTATCGCTGTCTCACGATACATCGACTATATCTTTGAAGTCTTCTTCCTCTATTGCTTCATTTATGATGTTATCATCCTCACTTTCGTCTATTATGACTTGATTTGAAATCATCTCCTGAAGAATTTGAGTAAGCGATTGAGGCAGTATTTGTTGAACACCAAAGAGGTTCTCCATTTTCTTGCCATCCATAATCATTCCAAGGCTTTGGAATATTGTGAATACCTTCATCGGCTAATCGCCAAATACGCGTTTAGTAAACATTCCTTTTAATATGCTCGATAAGGTAAGCTCTTGGTGGTGGAATTGAAAAATCAACTTTAGTGTCAATTGATAAAGACAAATCTTTGTCACCACATTTTTGTCTAATGGCAATTAGGTGAAGCTCATCCACGCTAGCGCATTTCTTTGACCCATATATTTGCAAACTCCTCTAATGATGCGGCTAATTTATTATCAATATTCCAGCTGCTCCTCAAATCTTAAAATGTTCGAATATATTTGGTACATTTGGGAGAAAGTAACATTTTTGGGGGTTTTATCTTTTCTTTTCCCTTAAAGGCGCATCCAGTAAATGAATGAAGGCCTAGTAATGCCGAACATTTTTGAGGTCCGTACTCTTCTGCTAATGGGGATAAGTTAATAAGCCTTCTTTTATTGCCAAATCCGGTATCAAAGAGTAATTTACATTTAATTTTATTGGAACGAGCCAGCAGAATCCAAAAGATGTCACTATCAGCACTTTTAACCCTAATCTGTTCATAACCCATTGTTACCGTTTTCAAGATAAATGTGTGCAAATTATAATATTATTATTATATATTTTCTATTTTAATTATTAGCTTATTTATTAGTTTATTTTATTTTTTGTTATGTTAATAATATAAAGTTATATTATACTTTCAATAATTGTCAAAGTTATTTCCTCTAAATAATTTACCGATATACGAATTTCCATGTTTTCTTAATTTTGGATTCATTTATCTGGAAAATCGTAACTCCCATCAAAATATTGTATAGGAACAAAATTGACGAAAATTTTATGCATGTTGTTTTTTGTGAAAAAGTTTTTGTCCATTTTTTTAAATTTTTGTGTTAAGTAACAAAAACAACATTGGCAACAGTTTTTTTTTTTAACATATGGCCGCCATTTTTAAAGTACAGCTGATTTTGTTTGGACGAACATGTCTAAAATTGTTCCTCAGGCTTTAATCTCTATGAAAAACATTGTCCCGAGCTTGGACTTGCAGGGTGGGCTCCCCGAGTATTTGCAAAATTATCTTTTTCACTTTTTCAGATATTTAATTTTTGTGTCGGAAAAAATTACGCAACAGAAAACCCACAATTTAAAATGTCAGGTGGTACGTATATTAGTTTTAATATTAAAAAATTTGGACAATCAATTGTCCTTATATATGGAAACGATATCTTTAAATTAATCAATTCAATAAAAACGTCTACTACTGGCAGAGGCGGAGGGGGGAGGGGGGGAGGGGAGGGGCATGTCTTATATCCTGAGATATGATAAAACTAGACTCATCAGTTTCCGTGTTATGGTCATACGTAACTAAAATCACGAATATGTTACGTGGGAAGTAGAAGAGGAAGAAGTATTTTTTGTTTTCAATTGTTTCTTAATAAAAAAGGAAATGTGAACATTTTTTTCCTATCTCCTCTTCTTAACTCTTTTAGGCCTAATAATAAGCGACGCGAATACGGTCGTAGCCCTTATATGATTATTATCAAAATACATTAACAATATCCACCCTTGGGACTTTAAGACCTCTTACCAGTCGACAATTGGATGTAGGTGAAGTTTCATGGTGAAGGCTTCATCTATCGGTTACGGATAACTAATATCTTACCTAAAATTCGTTGTCTTATGGACGGCTTGCGATTTAAACATTTTTTACTAGTGGATCTTGAGTGATCCACACCACTACACATGGAATAGTGAGACATTATTGGTCAAGTGCATGAAATAAAACTCTCGATGATTTTACATTTTTTGAGATAATGAAAAGGGCACAGGAAAATTTTTTTTTTTTTTCGTTCATATAATTTAAGATTTTCAACGTTTTTCAATATTTGTTAAAGTTCATTTCTGCTTACATCAGGTTGTTTCATCGCCAGACAACAAAGAGTTAAATATTACCGTACTCGATACTCATATTACTCGATATCAAATTGTTTATTTCATATTCTCTACCTACTCCTGTATATATCATTAATTGCTACTAGCACAAAATGAATTTTCTACGCAGATTCCTTAATAAACTCCATAGCAAAAATTAACCCTATTACCCTGTTGACGTTACGCACAAAAGATGTACATAGCAAAGTCAATGCATATTTGAATAAATATAATCTGTAATCAAAATATTAATGAGGTTTTAGAAAACTCATACTCATACTCAACAACTCTCTTGTTTTAACATATTTATTATTAGATAACCTTGTTCTGCCATTACATGAAGAAAAATGGGCATGTCTGATACTGCTGGAGTTCCCAAAAGCCTTTAAAATGCTGGATCATTAAATCCCTTTGCCAAAGCTACACTATTTTGAATTTTCAAGTAGTGCAACACAATTTTAGTTCAGTTACCTCTGCGAAAGAACATATTGTGACTATTAAAAGAGTTATTCACAATCGAGAATCTCAAACAGCATCCCCCAATGGTTCACTTTCGGATCTCTACTATTATTCGCATACGTCACTGTTATTTCCAATAATTTAAAGTATTGTTTGCTAAATTAAAATAAGGGCTTCTTCAATGTGGAAGTAATTGACTGGATCACTAAATTTGAAGAACATCTTGTTAACAGAAATCTCTCAGATTTTCGACTAAAAAACTATAATTTAAAAGTATTTTAACTTCAGATATTAAATTTAAATTTTATGATAGGTTTAATTGCAGTTGTATAGAATATGAAAACTATTAAAAAAGCACAGAACTCACTTTGTTTATAATATTCCAGTCAGAGACCATAAAGAATTTAAAATATTAAATATTCCATATCGCAGATTGCTACTTTTTATGATACCTAATTACTTTCATTTGAAGAATAATTACTGCAAGTTCTTTATTATAATAACTAAAATATACAGTCCATATAAAGCCAAAACATTATTACACATTATTTATGGAACGAACTCGACAATAACATCAAATATTTTTTTTAATGCGAGTTCAAAAACACCATAAAAATATATTGTCTAAACAAAATAAGTAAATTCTAGCATACTGCTGAAGGCTTCATTGTAATTTGCAAAAATGTTTTAGTTTGAATATATGTAATTATTTAATTCTGTTTTCAGCCTTAGTTTTTATATTATATTTCTTTTTGTTTTTCTATATGTATGTTGCATGTAGGCTATATGTTCCGAATTTATAAAATTTTTACAGTGGCGTAGCTAGGGCGGCTAGGGGGCACCCTGCCCCCCGCCCCTATCATGTGGCGCCACTGCTAGATAAAAATCAACATTTTATTTTTAGTCCAGTCAACGGAGCGCTAAAATGACCAAAATCTATAACTTGAGTGCTACTGAATAGATTTTGATGAAACCTTGTGCAATGTGTTTGTAACGACGTTAATAAAAAAGTTGAAAAAAATATTAAAGTAGGAAATGATCGGAAGGTCCGTAACTTGTAGAATTAGGTCAAAAATGAAAAGAAAACGTTATATTTACCTTTTTTTAGTCCAAAAGATGTTATTATTCTTGTGAATTTTTTCGAAAAATGCTTATTTTTCGAGATATAGCCACTCGAAAATTCCTAAAAATAGGGGAGGGGAAATGTAAAAGTTGCAATAAAATCTGAAAAAATTCAGGTGAATGTATCATCGAAATGCAAGCCTTTTTTATTAGAAATTTTCTGTAAAGTGCGTTTTCACCGAATTTTTCCCGAAAAACATGAAAAACTACCCCCATCTTTGACATTGTAGCGCTCTAAAAATCATTAATTTAAAAATTTAAAAAAATTAAGACGTATGCATTGAGGCCTTCTAAACATTTTTCGTCTCTTCGAATTTTTTTGTAACTTGCTAATTTTCCGAGTTACAGACAGTTTTTCACGATAAATATTGTACTACATTTCTTGCACATTAAAAAATACATGACAATTCGAAAAAGGGGAGTGATTTTAAAAATGGAAAGACAGAAGCCGAGATACATTCTTCAAAAAGTTTGAACCACTTACCCGCATGTAAGGAACACATGCTTTTTCTGCATGCATTCACAGGATGCGACACAACCTCAGCGTTTTATGGAAGGGGGAAAAAGAAATTTGCAAATATATTTGAGAAAAGAAGAGACTTGCATGAAGAAGCAAAATTATTTAAAGAAAAAAGTGCTGATTTAAACCAGTTCACAGTGGTCCCAGAGATCGAAAAGGCTGGCCAAAATTCTGAACATGGTTAAATCGCCTAAAAATGAGTACATCAATCATAAAAAATTATTTAAGAAAATTAAAGGCGATGGGGTATTGTTTGCGGGGGTGTAAACATTGAAAAAACGTGATAAAAAAATGAAAATGGACAAATCGGCTAAAAAGAGTGCGTTAAGCATAGAAAAAATATTGAAATAAAACAATTTTATTGGGAGGGATATTTTTGGGGGGTGGAAAATGCGAAAGACATAGCAAAATAATTTAAGAATGGGTCAGTTTTCTAAAAATGAGTATAGCTAAACATTATTTTTTAAAAAATACCAATTTTATGGACTCTTACTGGCTTGATTTACCTATTTACTCTCATTTTCCCCAATTTAACCCCCAACCCTTCAATGGAATAGGATCAAAATATAATCCGGTTCTAGATCTCGTTAAGATATATACGTGTATCAAATTTCAAGTCAATATCTTAAACGGTTCCAGAGTAATCGTGCGCACAAAAAAAAGTTACAGAGAGAACGACAGACCGAAATTTTTTGTTTGCTCGAACTTAAAATCTCTACGTTTCATGATATTCTAAGTCTATTTGAACAATAGAGGTTTTTAAATTTTTTTTTGCGTTACTATATTTCTACTGAATGTGGAAGTAATAATGCGAGTAACTTGATTTTTTAGTGAAACAAATTTTTAATTTTCACTTTCAATCCAGAGCGGGGCAAGGCAACACAGTCAAATAGTGAAATATTTTTTCATTAAAAGCAAAATACGTTTTATTAATATGATACAAATAATTGTAGACAAAGTCGCATTCGGTGCTAGCTAGGGGGAGGCAAGCGCCCCACTCTGCCCCACTGTGGCTATGCCCTTGCTTTCAATTCATTTTTATAATTTATTTGTAGAAATTTCCATGGAAGAAATTAAAACAGTCATTCGAAGCAGTTAGGGGTCATTCAAAAATGACGTCCACAGTTTTCCCGGGGGAGGGCGTCTAGATTTTGTGACAGCATGGCACAGCAGGAGGGGTGGGGGTTCGATGAACTGGAAGTACATTTGGAGAGAGAGGACGCGTGCGGGCTCCCACGTAGCGAATTTTACATTTTACATTGCTATTATAAGCGAGTTATTCTGCAAGAGTTATCAATAAAGTAAGGTTGTATTATTCTCGAGTATTGTTTTAATTACCAAAATTAATGAAAACATTGATATATATATAATAATATAGGGGGGTTAAAACCGAATTTGGTCGTCCATCTGAGGGGGGAGGGTAAATATTTGTGACAGTCTCGGATACAGGGGAGGGGGGTGGCATGAAAATTCTAGATTTTCTGTGGACGTCATTTTTTAATGACCCCTTACTGAACGAGGGCCCGTCGTCGCGTCGCACGTATATTTTCAATTTAAGACCTCGTACTTGACCAAATTATTACTCATTACTTCCAAACCGGGTTGAATCGGGTTCTAAATTTTGTACTATAATTTGAAAAAACTATAAGATATCGACCAGTAAAAGACTCAAACAAAAGGTACCCATTAATTTTTATTTCTTTATCTTTGTAGAACCCTGTTTTACACAATTTTATGACCGAATGTATCACATTTCACAAGCAATAAAGGTATGCAAAATAAAATACTTACTTTATAGATTATCTTACTAAAATTTCACTGTTTTTGTTGAAATTACACAAATTACAGGAATATCGATTAGTACGTTCGAATGTGGCAAGCAACTATTCACAACTGTACGCTAACAGAACGTTGTATTTCTTACGGTGTATCAGGTAAAAATGGGCAACAATACGGTTGGAATTTGCGGTACGTAATGAACTGAACATTTCTGACTACAAAAATATTACTTTGAATACAATTAAACCTCTTTCGAAGTTTGGCTTTTTGGCCAGCTTTTTCGCATTCTGGTCCACTGTGCAGTTAACGGAATCAAATGCATTATAGGGATGTATAATGGTATAAGTAATGCAGTAAAATTTAAAATTAAATGAGTATTGGTACCAAACCTTTCTGGGACTTATTACAAAAAGCTGTAAAGACATTTTATTAAACCTACCATGCACAGAAGATGCTGCAACGGAACATATAATAGTATATTATTCAACGAGCGGTAATGCAGGTAATAACTCACGCAGATTAAAGTTTACGGCACGAGCCGTAGGCGAGTCCTGTAATTCAAGTAAGTTATTACCATTACCAGTTATTAATAAAATTAACTGTAAAATTTAATTTTTGTTCACCCTTTTATATTTGTTGTCTTCAAAGATTTAGCCATCTTTAAGCGGAGGTAGAATGTGATTTTTAATCGAAATAGTGCATAAACTGCTTATAGACAAAAAATCAGCGTTGTAGATTAATATTACGCGGCGGAGAATGCTAAACTTCTCCGCGAACTGCAATAGCCAGGAGCACATACTCGGTCAAAAGTCTTGTTTTTTATGCTAGAGAAAAATTAAAATTATTTATACTTTAAATAAAATAAGTGTTATACTTGTAACTATATAAACTTATTTCAACCCTTTGAATCAGTTCACCCACTTTTATCATTAACAAATACAAACTGTGAAAAAAAAAATTTCCCGGAAAATTATTTTACAGTTTCAATTTTAAAATTATATTGAACCTTTAAAAATTATATAACCATATAGTTTTCACATTTTTTTATAATAACATATATAAATCACGTTCGTTTTTCGAATTTTCATGTATTTTTTAACGTGCAAGAAATGTAGTACAATATTTATCGTGAAAAACTGCCTGTAACTCGGAAAATTAGCAAGTTACAAAAAAATTCGAAGAGATAAAATATATTTAGAAGGCCTCAAGGCATGCGTCTGAATTTTTTCAAATTTTTAAATTATATATTTTTAAAGCGCTACAGTGTCAAAAATAGGGGTAGTTTTGCATGTTTTTCTGGAAAACTCAGTGAAAACGCACTTTACAGAAAAGTTGCAAATAAAAAAAAGTCTTGCATTGCGATGAATTTTTCAGGTTTTTTTTCAACTTTTACATTTCCCCTCCCCCATTTTTAGGAATATTCGAGTTGCCATATCTCGAAAAATAAGTATTTTTCAAAAAAATTCACAAGAGTAAAAACATCTTATTTTGGGCCAAAAAAGGTAAATATATTTTTTTCCATTTTTGACCTAATTCTACAAGTTACGGAACCCGTGATAAAAGGCAGGTGAGATATCATTTCCTACTCTAATCTTTTTTCAACTTTTTTATTATCGTCATTACAAACACATTGCATAAGGTTTAATCAAAATCCATTCAGTAGCACTCAAGTTAGAGGTGAAACCCCCGTTGACTGGACTATTTTACTTATACTTGTTTATACCGACTTGTTTAATCGACTGCCCCCTCCACCCAAATAGCTGACTACGCCACTGAGTTTTTACTTTGTAAGACATAACTTTGTGCCATGCCTTTGTACTGATAGTAAGTATATAGATAAATGTTTTATTATTATTATTATGAAAAATTATTTAAGGACAAATCTTTTTTTAAGTTTCTATGGAGTATTTCTATATTACAGGATACCTATAGTAAGTTCTTGATAAAAAAAGAACTAAGGGCTGCAGATAATAAATTGTTTTTTTTATAAGTAAAGTATATCGCATCATATTTACCCAAATCGTTCGAGTTTTCTAAATTAAATTTTCCTACAAAAATATGTTTGTATGTAATAGCTGCTTCTTTTTAAAACATGTCACTTTCTACATAATTAAGCAAATTTCTGAAACACCAACGAAGAACCAAATACCAACGTCCATCATGTAGTCAAACATCATAAACAACAATTACCTGCCACCCAAACTTGTTCCACTGTGCTAAATTTTTTATAGCGTAATTTGTGTCTGAGTTACGTACATGTTTTGTAACAAATTTTCGTACCTGTTGTGCGTTTTGATCGACTTCGTGTGATTCATATCCTCAATACATTGTCGATTACTGATAATTTGGATTAAAAAACTTCTTTGACGATTTATATCAACCTAATGCAAATTATTTTCAGCTGAGAATGTTTATTTATTTTTATGTATGTTACTTGAAATTATGATTTTTAGATCAATTTGATTTTCCAGACTATTTTGTTTAGATTTTCGGAGATCGCTTACATTAATTAGTTCATTAATTTGGTAATTATATAAAAAAAAGTTGCAATTGGACGTATCCGACTGCGAATACCTATTGTTATATAATCTAACTTAAAGTCGGTTCAAACCTGAAAGACAAACTGTATATTGCGATTTAGATAACTTGTACGTCTTTATATGTTATATCATATACCACCATATACTATATATATTATCATCGAATTTACATAAATTAGAGACATCCTATATATTGCGGTTTAGAAATTTTGTACGTTTTCATATTTTTGTTGACTTAATCAAAAACCTGGGTAACATTTTGTTATAAAAATAAAATAAAAGCTGTTTCACATAAAAATGAAAGTTTGCAGTCCTCTGGTGATCACACTGTATGAAAGATATGACCCAATTTCAATAGAGAGTATTCTACTATGCTGCTATACCGGGTGTCAACGGAATCATTAGGCAAGTCATAGTTAGTCTTAAATTTGACAGGGGTAATATATACCAAAAACGGCACATTCGTTAAAATTTAACACTTTTCCATCACTTCCGGTTTCCCCGGAAATGACCCTAAATTTGAAATTTTAAATGTATATTTTTACATTTTCAGACTGCGTAGTTTTCAAAATTTTTTGAGATTACTTGATTTTTTTAGGGCTATTTTTATTTTTGCATCTAGAGTATAGTGAATGCCCTCAAATCAATCAAATGGACCAAAACAATAAGAGAAAAATGTGAACGTGAGATTTTTCGAATTGGTTTAGTAGCTACGACAAACCAAAATTTCCGAAATGACTAATTTGTAATTAGTCAACTTTTTCAAATGGCAACATCTTTTTGACACCTAGTAGTTAAATAGTAATTTTGACGACAAATCCATTGATACCTTCAAATCAAAAATCGGTTTGATATTAACCCAAATACGCAAGTTCTTTGGTGGATAATTAAAATATCGAGAAAATACGCTTATCAAGTAAGTATCCCGTGGAAATTGAATAAAACTAGATTCAAAACATTCATTTTGTCAACAAAACAACGCTGCAAATAAAAGAAGTGTGGTGTCCGAAATGATTTATTTTAACAATAAAAAAACATTAAAAGGTTAATTAAATGATAGCAAATGTTCAAAGTGTATCTGCCCTTCTTCTTGACATTTTCTGGCTTGGTATTTCGCATAACATTTCGCATAACATTTCGCAACATAGTAGGAGTTATACTTGCAAAAACTTTGCGGATCCGATTTTGTAAAATTTAAAGTGTTTGAAGGGGTGTATAAATAACTCGTTCTTTTACATAACCTCACACAAAAAAATCTAAAATGCTTAGATTTGGTGAGCAGTCAGGCCAACGCATAGGTCAATACGCCACTATACCGGTTCACTAAATGGGCCATAATTCAAGGCGAAGCCCCATCTTGTAAGAAATACATTTATTCAGAAACTGCAAGTGGTAAGTCCATCAACATTTCTTCAATATCATTTTGTAGGAATTCTAAATATATCTCCCCAGTCAAAGGTCCTTGAAAGAAAATAGGTCCAATAATTCTTGTTCCAATCACCCCAGGCCACACATTTACTCCAAATCCTTCCTAAAAATTACCTTGCCTCATCCCTCATATCTTTTTTTTTTTTGTAGAGGGGAAATCCTACATGGCTACGAAGCTTGGGTCTTATGCTACCGGGAGTTCCGGACTCCTACCGGCTAAAACCTCTCCAATCTTCTACACACCCTCTCTTCGGAACCGCTCACGCATTACTTCAGAGGGAAGGGGGATCCTGATCATTTGCTTCACTAGGGTCACCAAGCCTCATTCCTTTCTTCGTCTTCCTTGTCTCTTAATATATCTGATAGCATGCCTGCTATATTGTTCCAATTTTCTTCTCCCTCGAGCATTAAGGCAGTCAGGTTCTCCACTTCAAGTATTGTGCCTAGCTTGTCCTGGCACACGGTTCTGGGGGCGGCCCATCTGAAGAAGATGGTGTGTTCTGAGGTATCTCTTTCTCCACAGTAGACGCACTCATCGTCGTCTATCTTACCAATGCCTCTGACGTATGTGCGAAAATTGCCGTGACCGGATAGCGCCTGGGTGAGGTAATATCCTACCTCCCCATGCGTCCTATCCACCCATCTTCTTACTACAGGGATTAGCCTCTTCGTCCAACGGCCCTTGCTTCCTTCCTCCCATCTTCTCTGCCATCTATCAAAAAGCTGGTTTTGGGCGAAATTTCTGTCAACGCCCTCGAAGACTTCCTCTGCGTAGCCAGCAAGTCAATGGGGGGCACGCCTGCTATCACAGAGATTGCATCTGCAGATATCGTCCTATAAGCACTAGCTATTCTGATGGCCGCCTTTCTGTGTATCCCCTCGAGTTTTTTCCTCGTTCTGCCAATCTTCAAGGCCTGTTCCCATACAGGAGCGGCATAAAGCATAATGCTTTGTGCCACTGAGCTGAAAGTTTTCCTTTTGTTCGCGCTGGGACCACCCACATTTGGCATGAGCCTGCCTAATTGCGCCACCGTTTCTCCAGCTCTAATGGCCGTCTTGGTTCTGTGCACAGAAAAGTTTAGGTACTTATCCAGCCATACCCCGAGGTATTTTATACTGCCGTTGGGCGTCACTTGGACACCCTGGATTTCAAAGGTGATGTGGGCCAATTTCCTACGTCCTGTTAGCATTAGGGCCTCTGTTTTGGCAGACGCCAGTTCTAAGGATCTCTGCTCCATCCATTCGCAGACTGTTTCCAGTACCTCATTCGCATTTGTCATGAGCATTAATTCATCCTTGGCTACGACCACCATAGTGAGGTCATCCGCGAATCCTACCAGTGTGACTCCTGTCGGGAAGGGGAGTCTCAGAACTTTGTCGTACACGACGTTCCAAAGTGTGGGTCCAAGCACCGAACCTTGGGGCACACCGCTGTTTACCTCCAGTGTGTTGGGGTTTGGTCCTTCGCCGAGGTATATTTTTCTGTCGTACAGATAACTTCTTAGAGATGTAGCCGTTTACACCTATTTTACCAAGCTCATCTTCTGCCACGAGGCGGAGTTAAAGGCATTCTATACATCAAGAGTGATAACGGCGCTCATTTTTCGTCGTGATCTGGTCTGAGGTGCGTCTGTGGCTAGACGTATAACTTCGCTTACGGCGTGGACAGTCGACTTACCCTCTCTGAACCCAAATTGCCGTTCTGAGATCCCACCTCCATTTTCCAGGTCCAGCTTAAGCCGGGCTAACACTAGGTGCTCCAAAAGCTTCCCTAGGGTATCCAAAAGGCATAATGGCCGGTACGAAGAGGCTTCTTCAAGTGGTTTTCCAGCCTTTCTCATTAGTACTAGTCTTGACACCTTCCAGCGTTTGGGAAAGCATCCTGTCTGCAATATGTTGTTCATCGTTCTAAGGATGTGGTCGGGTTGTTCCTTTACCGCCAGTTTTATTATCTCCGGATAGATTCCTTCTAATCCCGGTGCCTTTCTGCTTTTTAACTTGTCCGCAGCCACAACAAGTTCGCTCACTGTGAATGGTTCCATTTCCTCCAGGTCGGGGGGTTCCCAGGCGACTTCGGCATCGTCTGGGAACAGGGCTCTAGCGATCTCCTCTACTCTGTCCGGGGGAATGCGCTGCTTTGGGATTGTCCGCAGCCGTCTGGTTGCGATTCTGTATCCCTCTTCCCAGACGTCATTATCAATTTCCAGGATGATTTCATTTCAGTGGTCTCTTTTTGATTTATTTATAGCGTCTCGGAGGGCCTTCCTGCTCTAGGAGTATTCTTCTTTCATGGTGGCTATTTGCACATTAGTGCTGTTCGCGCGCTTAGACCTATGTAGCCGTCTCCTGGCCGCTAAACATGCTTTTCGCTTATCCGCGATATCCTCCGACCACCAGTAGCACTGTTTGTATATAAATGTTTTTGTGTGTTTGTTTATATTCTATACGTGTTTATGTTTTTGGACATAATTTAATATTTCTTAAATTATCTTGACTTACCATTCAAAAATATATTTAAATAATGGGACAATAAATATCTATCGATCTATCTAAATGTTGATTTTCCTGCGCCCAATATCTATTGTTTTGTTTATTGAACATTCCATTGTTGGTGAATCTCGACTCATCAGAAAACGGTATAAAAGAAACTAAATTCGGGTTAGCGGTATTGTTCTGAAGTAACCAGTCACAATAACCTAATCTTCGTTTGCCATCATCTTCGTACAAATGCTGGTGCACTTGATACTTAAACGAGCGGTAACCATATTTTTTGAGAATATTTCTCGCTGGTTCATGACTAATTTGCACCTCGTGGTCAATTTCTCTAGTAGAAGCAGTGGGATGCACTTCTACAAAAGCCAACACGTTAATTTTTGTCGCTTCATCAACGATAAAAATATTGAAAACATGGATGATGTCTGTCTGGATACCTTTGAGCGTACAAATCTGCGTCGTTTTTGGAATTCTTGTGGAATTCTCCAAAAATTAATAACATGTCCACGTTTTTATCCCTTGTATATATGTTAAACAATAATAACAATAACAAACAAACAACAAAACAACAACGAGTTTAAAGACAAAGAGCAAACTTATTAAGTTAACAATACACACGTACTATTATCTGTCATACTTTTTTTGTTTCTACAGCACACTTCTTTTATTTGCAGCGTTGTTTTGTTGACAAAATGAATGTTTTGAATCTAGTTTTAAATAAATAAATAAATAAATAAATTGCTTTATTTAGCACACAGGCTATTTGTATACAGAAAGAGATATACATACATAGAATATATAGAAGATAACTTTAGATACAAAGTTTTATTCAGTTTTCACGGCATACTTACGGGGAGGTTCCAATGACTTGCAGTATCTGCCGATTTTTTTATTTCCTATTAATATCTACTTATAGTGGATTGTGTGAGTCGGAAAAAGACCCGAAAAATCCGACTATTGTCTGATTTAACCAAAGTAGTTCTCCCCCGCCCCCCCGTTTTCGAGGATACTGAACACTGTGGTGGTTTCAGAATTTCTCGTTGGATTGACCCACCCTCGCAAACGGCCAAAAACCAACCTCAAACGAGATCAAACGCGTCTTGATCATGTTTCACGGAATCTAACTTATTGATCCCCCGTTTTTTAGCATGCCAATTATGGGGAGGACCCTGGGATGCGTGCCTGACACCCGCCCATCCCCTAAACGGCCAATAACCACCCTCCAAAGGGTGGACAAAAAGATTTCCCTCCCATTCGAGCATGCCGAACACGGAGAGGACCAGGCATGGGTTCAAAGAAAGTAAAAAATAAATTTATTTATTTAATATATTATTGTTTTAATTTTTGTTTGTCATAGTATTTTATAATGTAAGAAAAGTCAGCGTAACGATGTATGCAGTAATTGTTTGCGTCAATAAAATATATTTTATATAATATGTTATAATTAAATAAATTAGATGTATGGCCATTTACGGGAGTGGGTCGCCTCGGGGAGGAATTCCATCATCATCACGGTGCGGTGTTCAACATCCTCGGAAAGGGAAGATCACCAAGTAAGAGTCCCTCAAACAATTATAATAGACCGTTTGGGGATGGTTCTTGGCCGCTTGCGGGGGTGGGTCATCCCAACGAGAAATTCTGCCACCACCACGGTGTTCCGAATCCTCAAAAACGGGGGATCACCAAGTAAGAGTCCCTCAAACTAGTATGATACGTGTTAACCTCCGTTTGGGGATGGTTTTTGGCCGTTTGTGGGAGCAGGTCACCCCAACGAGAAATTCTGCCACCAACGTTCAGCATCCTCGAAAACGGGGGATCACCAAGTAAGAGTCCCCCAAACAAGTATAATACGCGTTAAGTCCCGTTTGGGGATGGTTTTTGGCCATTTGCGGGGCTGGGTCACTCCAACGAGAAATTCTGGTGTTCAGCATCCTCGAAAACGAGGGGGGGCAGAACTGGCTGCATCAGACAATAGTTGGGTTTTCGTCCGACTCACACAATCCACTATTATGTAATATCATAAGCATATTCATTTTGGTTGATGCTGAGCCACATATACTTTTCTCTTCTAGAAGACTCTAATAAACCTTTTACCGTTTTACTCCCTAAAAATAACAATTTATTAAATACCAAAGGCATGTTGATATTGAAATTACTCAGCAACATATTTTATATAAGGAAATTGACAATAATTATTAGCTTCTAAAATGTTTGGATAGATAATAATTATGTTTTTAATATGTACATCAGTTGCATGTGTTGAACCCATTATTATCTCGTAAGATGAACGCACAGAATGTTTAAATTGTCAAGATTAACATCTGCCACTACTATTTCCAGAAAAACTAAAAAAAAAACGGTTCAAAGAATGAACTGTATCCTGCAATTAAGTTATTAAAACAGAACAGAGATAACATACTCAAATAATTTTAAATTTCTTATACATGATAATGATAAATGACAAATTCTCCTAAAATTATTTTAAGTGTCTAATTATTAACTTCGCTTGGTTTCTCACTTCTTGTAAGATGTGTTCATGAACTAAAAGTGTAATAGTGTAAACATTTTGGAAGTTTTCCGCCTTGTTTTATAATTGAGACATAAAAGAATTGTAAATATTTTCAGAGTACAGAGTGCCTGGAAATACCACCAGTTCGTTCAGGAACTGATTTTCTACGCAAAAAAAGTAAGAGAAGTTCTTATAAACATGCGTCTGCAAATGCTTCCTTAAAATGACGGCCTCTGAGAATGGTGCCAAAATGGTGGGTTTATTGATTATCTCGGAAATATTCCAAAGCAACTTTATGAGACTTGGTTTATTTTACATTAAGGCTTATTATATTATAGCAGTAGCCAAAGCTGACCTGTAATTTTTGTTACCACAAGTTGCGTCGCATTTTTTCAGAATATTAATTTGATTCGTCTTTCTGCGTTATTCACGCATTAATAAGGGTGTTTAGTAGACGTTTTATGGTGACCATTGCAGCCTTACTCTTTGTTTAATGACAAATTACACAATTTTTAATCACAAACATCACTTGAATACAAACTGGAAGAATGAACGTTATTGTGACCGCATCAGAGACGCTATGATGACATGATCCTTTTATCATCATCATCTCATCACCTCAGCAGATTTATCTGCAGCAATTTTTGAAAAGGAATGATCAGATGTACTATAACGTTACAGTTAAAAGCCTATAATAGTTTAGAACTATTAATTGTACTCGAATAGTAAACAGTGGAGTAATTCCAGGGTTCAATAAAAATCAAGGAGGATAATTTCAATTTAACGAGATTTATTCAAGATCAGAACAATATAAAAAACGTGAGAATCACAGATACCAATATTTATTTATAAATATGAGGCAACAATATTCAGTGTTACAGAATTATAATCATACTAATGCATAAAGAAAATAATATGAAACTTGACTTTAACTAAACCCAGCAACCTTTACTATATCGAGCAAATATTTATGTATAATTCTTAAATCGAAATTGTTCAAGGCAAAGAGGAAATACGTCAACTGAAACTTTGATATTCGACCAATTTAATAACTCTCTCTTTGACAGTTTGTTGACATTCAATTAGTTAATCTGACGTTCATCACTTTGACAATTAACTGATAGCTGTCACTTCAATAATCAATTTATCTGACATATGCTACTTTGACGTTCAGTTGACGCGACGCTAGTCATTTTGACACTGAATTAACGGGACGCTAGGCAATTAATTGAGTTCGTGGCCCTTTTACAACAAATATTCATAGCTTAACGCGGAAACTACACCAGCATATGATAGTGGCAGTCTTGTACGCTTTGATGGGGTCGGACGGACGCGTCTGTACAGCGTTCTCAAATTAGACGGAATCGCTAATCTGAATTTCAAGACTATACACTATCTAGCTAGTGTCACTTCCGAGATGTCACTAAAATATCTGAGGTTAAGAATTCAAGAACCTTTTCAGTTTGTCTCTGGGATGAGAATGAACATCTGAGCAAAGAACTTACATCACAGAGAAGCGTCAAAATCGGCGGTCCTTTGATATTTTATGGCCCAGTTTTAATGGCATTGAACATGAGTGAAGCACAACCTCTGATACTGAGAGAACTATAAAGTTTGATGTACACTGAAAGCAATTCAGTATATGTTACTATACCACATATTAAATGTAATTAATAATAATAACAATAATATAATATAATGACAAGTACACAACCTCTCTCGCACATGCGCATACGAAAACAGTTAACGCGGGAAGCCTTGCTGTGGCTTCTCTGTGGTGTAAGTTCTCTGATCTGAGCTCCTGCATCATTTTTTATAGTAAAGGGTTGCTAGGTCCATTACATTTTCTTAGTTACGTCATTGTCATAGTTACTAAGTAATACTTTGTATCTTATTTACTCTTGTTCTTAGATATTAACCTATCATTAATACTTAAAAAACTGCTGCCCAAGGAATCACTACTCCCACATCCAGATTTTTTATCCAAGTCACTCACAACGAAAAAATTTTGTATGTGGAAATAATTGTTTATGGAACTGTAATAATATAATATTTGAAATCCTCTCCCCAAAGACCCATAAAACGATACCCCACATCGGTAGCGGGGTGGGGGTGGTGATAGAGGGTGGTAGTGGGGGTGAATGAAGTAAAAAAACATTTTGAGGTTTCTGCTTCTTGTACACACACTAAATCACAATTTCTTTTCATCCTCTTTAATAATGGGCTGGGGGTGGTAATGGTGGTGTTTAATGCCAAAATTTTTTTTTGAGACCTTGGCTTCTCTTGAATATACTAAATACCAAAACCGGTGCCCAAGGAATCACTACTTCCACATCCAGATTTTCTATCCAAGTCACTCACAACGAAAAAATTTTGTATGGAGAAATAATTGTTTATGAAATTTTAATAATATAATATTTGAAATCCTCTACCACAAAAACCCATAAAACGATACCCACATCGGTAGTGCGGTGGAGGTGGTGATAGGGGTTGGTAGTGGTGGTGGATGAAGTAAAAAATACTTTGAGGTTTCTGGTTCTTGTACATACACTAAAAAGTTACAGACAGACCGACAGACCGACAGACCGACAGACAGACCGACAGACCGACAGACCGACAGACAGACCGACAGACCGACAGACAGAATTTTTTTTCCCTCAAACTTAAAATCTCGACGTTTCATGACATTCTAAGCCCATTTGAACAATAAAATTTTTTTTAAATTTTCCTACTATACTTCCACCGGATGTGGAAGTAATTTTATGGACTCTTACCTGCTTGATTTACCTATTTTCCCCAAATTTACTCCAATTTACCCCCCCATCTCTTCGACGGAACAAGATGAAAATATAATCTGGTTCTAGATCTCGTTAAAGTACATATGTGTATCAAATTTCAAGTCAATATCTCAAACGGTTCCAGAGTAAACGTGTGCACAAAAAAAGTTACAGACAGACCGACAGACAGACATTTTTTTCGCTCAAACTTAAAATCTCGACGTTTCGTGACATTCTAAGCCTATTTAAACAATAAAAATTTTAAAAAAAATTTTGTCGTTACTATACTTCCACTGGATGTGGAAGTAAAATTACTATTTAATAATTATTAAATGAAATTTATCATTTCATCGTTACAGTAACTATGTAGTTTTGAGGTAATCATCCCAATTATATCTTTATATATTCAAAGCGTTTCTTAACTAACATATTGTCGAAACTGCTTCTGAAATACTGAAATTGCTTCTGAAATACTGAAATTGCGCAAATGTCGTTTTTTTAAATTTTGGCGTGGGAACCGTAAATTGATCGAATAAGTCAAAAGGATATTTCGTTTTCTAAACTTTACGGGCTTTCGATTTAAAAAAAAAAACTCTTAAAATAATCAAGCGGGTCGTGAGACATAGTGTATTATTTAGCTACCCAATTTCCCTCGTCTTGTCAAGATGGTAAATTACGCGTAGATGGAAGATGAAAATAACTTTCCATCAATGTATAGAAACCTTTGTTAGCACAAACTTTGAGCACTCATCTACAAACCCAGTATTTGTTTTACTTGTCCATTATGGCATTGACAGATGACGCACGGGCGAGAGCAATAGGATCATAAATAAAGTAAAACATATTTGTATGTATCAAGAAATAATATGAAAAAAATTCGCGCGTTAAAAACACAGGCCCACAAAAAAACTGGTCTGTGCTGGGGTACTGAATATGCCTGTCCCTTTTATTTTGAGCCGCTGAATACGAACCTGATCTTAGTTTTTCCCCAGAACGTCAGTTTTTTTATATTAAAAAAGTCTGTTGCTGAATTAAATCATATTCCAAGAGTGATTCAACTTTAAAACTTTAACCTAATAACATCCATAACTCCTTAACTCCACAACTTCTTAACCCCATAACTCCTTAACCCCATAATCCTTGGAATCCGATAAAAGCAGTGGGGAATCTTGATTGGGGAGTTAATGAGATTGTGACCTCGGACTCTTGTGTTTGAGTATCATACATCCATAACCTCATGATCCCATAACCTCAACATCCCATAACCCTGTAACTTCTTAACTCTAAAGATCCAACGGAAAAAATGGAGACTTTAAGTAGGGTGATTCGTGGCACTGTGATGTTAGCATATTGGAAACAAGCACCCTATGGCGCCATAGCTCTTCAACGGAAATCCCTCTTTTCTCATAACCCCATAACCCTGAGGATTCAATGAAAAAATAGGAGGCTGTCGATTGGGGAATCAATCAGATTGTGCCCTCGGAACCTTGTTACTTTGTTACCAGTTAAGCCTATTCCAGCAGAAAATTCTTCTACTACATAACCCAGTAACCCCGTAAATCCATAACTGCATAACTCTGGGAATATAATGGAAAGATGTGATGGATCTGAACAGGAGGATTCATGAGATTGTATTCTCGGAATCTTGAACTCTAGTAGCCCGTGATCCCTTAGCTCTTGAACAACAAAACTTTTAGCCGTTTAACCCCCCGTGATTCTGGGAATTCAATAAAAGCAAATTAGAGAATCTTATTTGGGGTATCAGTGAGAATTTTCTTTGGAAGTGGATTATCTTTTCAGGCGATTTCTGGTTAGGTGACTTCATTTGATATCTTGCTGTTTCGAACTTTTTTATCTTCGAACGACCTATTTAACGCTTTTTACTCTACAACACATGTTCCCTCCAACATTCAACAAAACTCTACCATCATATGTTCATCCCACCTTCCTGGATATCGTAAGATAAAAGAATTGCAAAAGCAAGAGGTCAAATGAAGTCACCTAAACAGAAATAACTTGAAAATATACTCCACTTCCAAAGTTACATTCTCATTGAATCCTCAATTAAAATTCCCTAATTTGCTTTTATTAAATACCCAGAATTACGTAGTAATATGACTAAAAGTTTTGCTGTTCAAGAGCTAAGGGATCAAGATCGTTTTCAAGATTCCGAGAACAGCCTCATGAACTCCCCTGTTCAGATTCTTCACGTTCATCTATTATATTCCCAGTGTAATACAGTTATGAGTTTACGGAGTTACTGGGTTATATAGTAGAAGAGTTTGCTGTTGGAGTGCTATACTCTTATTTGGTAACAAGTGTGCACAATCTAATTGATTCCCTAATCAAGAACCTCCTTCTTTTTTCCATTGAATTCTAAGGTATGGGGTTATGAGGATGAAGAGATTGCCGTTGAAAAACTATGGCACCAAACGGTGCTTGATTACGAGTTATATTGTCACAATGACACGAAATCCCCTACTTAGAATCTCCATTTTTTCGTTGGATCTTCAGAATTGAGGTGTTACGGGGTTATGGGATGGTAAAGTTATGAGATCATGAGGTTGTGGATGTATGACACTCAGGCACAAGGATCCGAGATCACAATCTTATTAACTCCCCAATGAAGATTCCCCAGTATATTCATCGGATTCTCGGTTATGTGATTTTAGGGTTTTTTTGAGTTATGAGGTAAATACTGAAGCACCACAATGTTATTAGGGTGAAGTTTTAAAGTTGAATCACTTTTGGAGTCTGATTTAAATGAGCTGGGTAAACAATATTACGATCAACGTTTTTGATGTTAAAAAAAACCTGACGTGCTGAGGAAAAACTGAGCTCAGATTCGTGTTCAGACCACTTTCTTTTTGTGGGCCTGGGAAATCAATTAATTTTGTGGCTAATATTTCTAACTATTAAAAAGTAATAAATCAGGAGAATCTTTCACATGAAATTGCAAAGAAATAATTTAATTTGCACGTATAATAAAACTCTTAACGGGTAAGTGTGAAATTATCCCATAAAATGATCGATCTAGTTAAAACTCTTTGCATGTTAATTATCTTATTGATGTTATCTATGTTCCTAACAAATCTCTTGCATTAAAACCACGTAATAGGAAATTCTCAGCTGAAACCCACGTGAGTTCTCACTAAAATTAAAATAATTCTAGGTATTATATTGTCTAGATGTCTGCTGCGTTTAGCATATAACTACGAGTACGAAGTCCCAAATCCATTTTAACTAGACAACGGGAAGGCTGTAATAATGATCATGAATAAAAGTCTCTAAAATATCTGATAGTCATGTTTCCATATTCTCACATAAAGAGCGTGGGAGTGAGCTAAATCGAGTTATTGCCAGAGCAGCTAACTGATCTAGGTTAAACATTATTGGGTCCAAAGAGTGTCATCTTCGTTATCGAATGAGGGGAAATAGTAGTCTGCAATAATTGGGCCACTTGTTAACTCCCCTCACATTCAATATTGTTTCAGGTGTACATTGGACATAGTCCATGTAAATTAAATATTTTAGAAGAAATAATTTATAAAGTAACAAGCTAAAAACGTACCCTTCGCCTGTTCACTGAACTTTTTATATAATTGTTACACATTCTATAGGATACTCTTCGCATTTTTTTGTAAATAGTGTTAGTTTTAGACATTTTTAATTTTATAGTTCGAACTTAGTTGGTAAAAGATTCCGTGTAAAATAAAGTAAAAATAAAAAAAACCTACCAAGCCCCCATTTGGGTTTCGAACCCGGGACCCTTGGATTCCGAGTCAAAAGCATAAGAACTACAACACTACCTTACACGTAGAAAAATGTAAATTTTTACATTATAAGACACGGTTGTATATTACATTATGAAACGTTTATTTGTAAAATATATAAATATTTAGATATTAAAGTGAAATATCATTCTACCACATTTCTATTCAATTACAAAAACACAAAAATCAAAAAATTTTTTTTCAAATTTAAATCATTAATAACATTTTTATTTACCGATCGATTTTGTTCAAAAACAATAGGGTTCTTCCTCTAGCTAGCACTAACTTACTGTCCAAATTTCAATACAACCGGATTTTTCTTTCTTGAGTTATTGTGCTTACAAGAAATGTGACGGACATTTTGAAAGTTGTTCAGAATTCCTTCACTAACACAATGATATGAAAATTTTTTGTCTGCGAGCGATATTTACTGATTTAGAAATGTGCCGATCAAATACAATATACTCTTCGTTTTTGCGAAGAGTATAATAATATTTGGGATAGAGTTAGAAATAGATACCCGAAAATTTGTCCCCCAATTTAGAGGTGGAACGTCATTTTTTTTGCAAAAAACCACTCCCAACTGGGACTTAACGCTGGTTTTTCACTTTTATCTTGTAAACCGTCCGTAGAAGAGAAAAATGTATAGGAAATAAAAAATTTGTCGTTAAATTCTGCATAAAAATTCTCTTATTAACCTTGTAGCTTATCCTCGCCTATTTAGCGCTAACAGCGTCCGAACAGAGGAGGGGTAGTTTGGGGCGCAGAAGTAAAAATCGATCCTATTCGAAGTTTCACAGCAAATATCTTAAAACCGGTTACTTTAACGAGAAAAATGCTCAGGAATGAATTTATAGAGTGGAATTTTCTCTATAAGATGCATATATAGCGGGTTTTGACGCAAGTGATTTTTATGTATTTTCCCCCTTTTTTCCACAAAGCTGTGTTTTTCAATTTGAGCTCGTTTCCACACCACCCATGAGGTAGATATCTCGGTACGTTCTCTAAAACATGGTTTCCTCTGTAGGCCTGTTCCACTAAAATTCTTTCCAATTTTACTCATTATCGACGAACTCCTCATCGACGAACTCTTCTTCGAATTCAGAACATAAACATCCTTTCCCATGGCAATTAGAGCACATTGTTGAGCAGCGCAATCCAACATAGCTGTATCGTTTTCCGCAATCCCTTTTGCAGCTGCAGGATATTAGCTTTAGGGTGGAAATTGGTGCTGGTAACTCGGTGGTACAAATGGGTGCTAAAATGTTGCCTACTTTCTTCTAACCCCATTTCGTTGGTTCCAAGTTTTCTCCTCGCCAAGCATTAATTTGGAGAAATACTCTGTAAGAATGGTGACGTAATACCTCAGATGTTGGTGGCAGTCTTGGTAGAATTCCGGCAATACTAGATTGACCGACTAACTTATTGAAGATAATGAATCTTTGATGATTCAAAGGTGTCTCTTTTTTGGGGGTTTTGTATACCGCTAGCGCGAATTGCTCTCCGCTTGTTGAATATACGGACAACCTCTTCGAGATCTTTTCTTTTATTGACGCATTCCACAGTTTGCACTTTTCCTTTACCAAAGAAAGCTGAAGTGGTATCGCATCGACTGAACGCGTGGACAAACAAAACTGTCTCCTTACAGCTTTTTAAAACTTCCAAGGACTGCAAGTCACGAGAACTGTAAGCTTTATTTTTCCCTGAGCCTCTCTTAAGAAACGGATATCTTTATCTTCAGCGGCGAGAGCGATAATCAATGCGAGAAGATCAATACCTTGTCCGACGATGACCACTGTCTCGTTTTCATGAGATTCATTTAAGGCGGTTTGAACTATGAGTCAGCGTCGTCTAGAGCAGTAATTGTTTCGATTCCCTCGTTCTTAAATCTCTCTACCAATTGCGAAATAAACCGTTCCTTGTTTGTGAGATTGTTTTATCATTTTATTTTCCGTTTCAGTCAGTGGCGTGTTTTCATTGAAAATAATTTCCGGTGAAATGCGTTTAAAAAGTCGCTGCTGTCTTTCGATGCTCTTCGTACTGCAGGCATTGTCAGCATATGCGTCAAATACTACAGTCAACTTTTTGGCCGTAATGATTACGAATAAAGCGTACGTAGGCTGTATAAACGTCGTCAAAGGTACCCTGCTTCGGCCATACTACACGATGAATCAAATTGCCACCATCAACAATGAACTGGAAATCTGAAAAATCTATTGGCCTCTCTCGTACAGCATTGAAAATATCATACAGAGACGATTTGAAACATGACTCCAAAATCTTCTTTTGAGTGAACAGTACAGATTATCCTCTGATATAATTGCGTGGAGTCGAAAAACACAGCTTTGTGGAAACAAAGGGGAAAATACATAAAAATCACTTACGTCAAAACCTGCCATATATGCATCTTATAGAGAAAATTCCACTCTATAAATTCATTCCTAAGCATTTTTCTCGTTAAAGTAACCAGTTTTAAAATATTCGCTGTGAAACTTCGAATAGGATGGATTTTTACCTCTGCGCCCCAAACTACGGCTCTGTTCAGACGCTGTTAGCGCGAAATAGATGAGGATAAGCTATAAGGTTAATAAGACATTTATTATACAGAATTTAATGACAAATTTTTTATTTCCTATACTTTTTTCTCTTCCGGTGAACGGTTTACAAGATAAAAGTGAAAAACCAGCATTAAGTTCGCGTTGGGGGTAGTTTTTTGCAAAAAAAAAGACGTTCCACCCTTAAATTGGGGGGGAACTTTTCGGGTATTTATTTCTAACCCTGTCTAGAGTACGCATCCCAAATATTATTACTTTATAAATTATTTCTTCTATTCACTCTTTTTTAATCTAATTTGCGTGTACTAACAGAGATGACAGTATTTTTAAATAATTTCGTTATGAATATTCTCATAAGAAATGTAATTTATATATTTAGAACACAAGGCGTTCTCTTCTCCTAATTAGCCAAGGGCTTCCACTTGATGGATGTTGATAATTTTTTTTTAAATTAAAGCTTTCGACCCACAGGTTTATCATCACTATTTTTTTTAACCAGTATGTTCACGTGTAAACGCAAAATAAAAATCAAAAGACTTTAAAAATCTCTTTAAGAATCGGAACTAACTAGAATGTGTTTTATATTCGTGTCATTCTAAAGCATCTTGGTTGCATTAGGAACTAAGCTTCCAAAAGAGCAAGTGGAGGGGCGCAGCAGCATTGGACGTTCCATTTTTTCTCTACGCGTTTAAGCATACCATTTCCATAAAGATGTGTTTTGTTTTGTCAGTAAGTTTAGGATTATTCTTTCAAAATAGAACACTCCAAAACAGGGATAATACCCCAGTCTGGGTGTCATCCAGTTTTTTACGACACCAAGCTGCTTCTCATTGGTTATATTGTAATGAGGGGTGTTATAATTAAAGTCAAATTTTCGCATTATTTTTTCGTTAATTTTTTTTAAATGTATAGTATAGTTCATTTTTGTACGTCTTTTGTGCTATTTCGAATATAATTTGTTAACATAACGAAAAACAAAAAAGTTACGCAAAAAAACTTTAGTCCTGAAAAAACACATTTCAAATTATATAGATCGTGAAAATTAAGGTCTCTCAATTCCATCGATCAGTCAGACAGTCTGTCTGTCTGTTGGCGCTATATCTACAAAACTATTCGACGGGGAAAAATAATATTTGGTAGGTAACTGACGCTACTGCCAACGAATTTTTTAATTACAATATAGAGATATAAAAATTTGCAATATTTATTTTTATTTTGAATGAACTTTTTTTTAAGTTATTTTTTAAAGAATGTACTATTATTCCATTTAGGAAAATTTTTAAGGTTCTATCGCAGAGAAAACTGTGCCACAGATAAAAAATATATTTTAAGGGAGGTATAAAAATATTTAAAAATTTACAAATTCGATAGCATTTAGTCCACCCTCTTTATAGATATACATATTTACATATATGATTAAATTAAGTAGAATATATTCAGATTTGTAAAGTGAGTCACAAATTTGAAAAAATTATTAATTCGTGAATATGGGGAGGGATTCCCATATCTTTTAGGATTTCAAATTTTGTAAAATATGAAAATTAAGGTCTGTTAATTCAATAATTCACTACATAGTCCAATAATTTTCTTCTGCGTATATAAATACATCAATTACATTTGACCTTCCTCCCTTTGCTGTGCTAAAAACTCTAAAAAATTATCAGAATATAAAAAATAGTAGGTCAAATTATTTGTTATAAAATGCTGTATAAAAAAGCCTTTATGCATTTTTTTGATAAAATTAATAGAAAAAAAGTTATTAACAATAATAATTTTTCACTCCTTAAATTTTTATCAATTTTTGCTTGTAAGTTCTTAATTATCGAAGTTGCAACAAAAAGTTGTAGATAGTATTATCTACTTTCTTATGGGAGTTAAAGTTATAGCAAGATATATTAAAAAACACCATTTACACCCTTATTTTCAAGGTGGCGGTCAAATGACCCCGAAAACTCAAATTTAATCTTGTACAGAATAAAGAAAATAAAATCTCATCCTACCCAAAATGCCCGTTGACCTTTTTTTAACACCGCGCGCCGGATTGATTGGACTAACATTCGTCGGTCGTCCTTTTTGTTAGCACTGCATTTAAAAAACAATTTGACTAAGAAAAATAATATTTAGCAGATAGTTGACACTTACCAGGGAATAAACCTGGTAATATTTTGAGAGAAAAATACAGAGAGTAAAAAATGATTCGTGGGAAAATGTTACGGAAGACAATAATAGTTGTATTTAAATGCCAAGGAAGAAAACTGCTAATTACTTCCACATCCAGTGGAAGTAAGGTAACGACAAAAAAAAATTGATTTTTATTGTTCAAATAGGCTTAGAATGACATGAAACGTCGAGATTTTAAGTTTGAAAGCAGAAAAAAAAATTTCTTTCTGTCTGCAACTTTTTTTGTGCGCACGATTACTCTGGAACCGTTTAAGATATCGACTTGAAATTTGGTAAACGTATGTATTTTAACGAGACCTGGAACTAGATTATATTTTCATCTTATTCCCTCGAAGGGCTGGGGATAAATTGGGATAAATGGGTAAATGTAAATAGGTAAATCAAGCAGGTAAGAGTCCAAGAAAATTGGCATTTAGTATATACAAGAGAAGCTAAGGTCTTAAAAAATTTTTTAGCATTAGCCACCCCCATTACCACTCCCATCTCATTATTAAATGGTATGAAAAAAATTGTGATTTAGTGTGTGTACAAGAACAAAAAACCTTAAAATATTTTCTGACTTCATCCACCCCCACCCCACTATCGATGTGGGATATCGTTTTATGGGTTTTTGGGGTAGATGATTTCAAATATTATATTATTAGTTCCATAAACAATTATTTCCACATACAAAATTTTTTCGTTGTGGATAGAACTTGGATAGAAGATCTGGGTGTGGAAGTAATGATTCCTTGGGCAGCGGTTTTTTATGGCAATCATTTACAGGGTGGTTAACTAAAAAATCAAAATACTAAGTAATAAAAATTGCTAAATAGAGAGGTTTTGTGTTAAATACTTTAAATACTATAATTATTTTAAAAATTCATTTTCAATATCGCTCGTGCTACTAGGCATACAATGTGTCCCCGGATGGAGTTGACAAGAGGAAAAACATCTCTATTATTGATTTTACGACGAAAAGTCATTCTTTATAAAAAATTCTGCTTGTCGACAAAATGAATTTACCATATAAAAATCTCAGATCAGATGTACCGGGTGTTAATAAATTAAGAAAACATCAAAATGCCTCAAGAGAGAAGTACCTTCATTTATTATTTTGGACAAAATGTTTATAAGACAAAGTTGTTTATAATCCAAAATAAAGCCTAAATACAAATTATAAAGTCTAAATTTTGACTTTTACATTTATGTCAAATTTACCATAGACCTTACGAATGGTTGAGAGTACATTCACTTCATTCACCTCGTCTTGTATTCGTGCTTTTAGTGTTTCTCGATCATGCGGCAGGTCATCTGCATAAACTTTCTGCTTTAAAACAGAAAAAAATCCATTGGTGTAAGGTCTGGTCTGGTGATCTTGCAGAAAAATTAATTGGAGCATATCTTCCCATCCATCTGATTCCGAAGTGATCAGTCAAGCACTGCCGTACCAAAGCTGAGGAATGATCTGGGCAACCGTCTTGCTGCCAAAAAATGTTACTCCTTACTTCCGATTGCATAGTGTTTATACATGGCAATACAAAGTTTTCCAAAAGGTCCAAATGCTGACTTAAATTTTCTTCTAAGAAATATGGACCAACGATTCGATCATAAAAAATCCCACACCATACATTTACTTTTTTGTAACGTTGACTTCGTTTGTGAATGACATTGTTCGGATTTTCAAAAGCCCAATAACGACTGGTTTGTGATGAAATGTGGCCATTGGTACAAAATGTTGCTTCGTCAGTAAAAAAAAAACATTCTGTGAAAACTTCTATCTACGAGGTAATTCTCACCGATCCATAAACAAAAATCCAATCGCTTCTCTTCATCTCCATTTTCAAGTGTATGTCTGAACCTTGGCTTAAACGGTCGAACTTTGTTTTCCATATAAATTCTCTGTAAATGACTTTTACTTACTTCCAATCTTTGTGAGCGTTTCCGTAAAGATAATTTCGGGTTTTCTATTACTGAATTTATTGCCAAAAGTGTTGCCGCATCGTCTTCATTGTACTTTTTCTTGGGTTTTTTGACATCTAATACAGATCCGGTTTCATTGATTTTTTCTACAATACCGCTGTGTTAGGGAACTTTTGGTGGAAAAGGTTAATTGCATATCGATAGAGACGTCTCCAATCAGATAACATTTGATCAAATACATTCTTTCTTGTTTGGTAAACATTTTTTAAATGATCAACAGAACACTAATAAATGCAGAGAGAGTAATATTCTACACAATGTCACAATAACGTTTGTCAGTTCAATATTATCGACAGCACACTCTGTTTCTTAATTTGAATTCTTATTCATATTAATAAATTCAACGTAAAAAGATAAACACAATAAAAACATAAAAGTCAAAATACAGACTTCGTAACTTGTCTTTAGGCTTTATTTTGGATTATAAACAACTTTGTTTTATAAACATTTTGTCCAAAATAATAAATGAAGGTGCTTCTCTCTTGAGGCATTTTGATGTTTTCTTAATTTATCAACACCCGGTACATCTGATCTAAGATTTTTATATGATATATTCATTTTTTCGACAAGCAGAATTTTTTATAAAGAATGACTTCTCGTGGTAAAATCAATAATAGAGATATTTTTCCTCTTGTCAAGTCCATCCGGGGACACACTGTATATCAGAGATGGTAAGAAAACAACGAAAGACATTAAGGAGGTGGGGGGAGAGTGAAGAAGGAACGTGGGAAAGTGAGGAAGATGGTATGAAAGATAGGGGGAAACAGTGGGACAATAAGAGAAAGCGGTGGTACGGTATTAGAAGATGGTTGAAAATTGGTGGAAGATGATGGAAATGTGTAGGGATGGTGGCGTTTTGAAGATTGTGGAATACGGTGGAAAAAAGATTAAGATTAAGATTAAAGTATTAGTTTTCTCGTATTTAGTGGTGAGCTACATGGTTGAAATTTAGAGCAAAGGTTTCAGGTGATTTAAGAATAATGTGAAAAATACCAAACCTGAATAATTTAAAAAAGAGCCGAATCTGCAGCCCCAAAGAGTACCCATCCTACCTCACAGACCAAAGAAATTATGTTTTCTGATAATGAAACTAGATTTTCAGAGGTTACTAATACTGCTAAATACAACCTGGCTGTAATAATTACAATACACTTACCTTAATCAGAATTTGAATAGTGCCAAAATTTTGGAAAAACTGTTATTTCCCCACCTCCCTCATTTATTTGTGAAATTGAGTTAATGTATACTAAAAATAAAATGGGCCCCAGTACAGTACCCTGGAGAATACCCAATACGGGGAGGGGGTCACTATATATATTGTTAACTCTTACATGAAGATATCTTTCTGCAAGGTGCTTGTGGCGTGTTCACCTACATATTATTATCGTCATGGTTATAAAATATAATAAAAAAAATATATTTGAATGTTATATTTGAATTTTAATATAAATCTTAAAAATTTTGATTTTCATTTTTAATAATAGATAAATCCCTTAAATAGGTAACCCCGACGTGATCTAGGAGTAATTGATTTCAAGGTAACATATTGAACATTACACCTTCATTGACAGGTCAAGCTCTAAAAGAAGATGCATTATCCGAAGACTAGATCCTGTTAGATTCCCCACCTCAACGCTAGAATCATGCTAGATCCCCCGCTGCAACCCGACAGCCTGGATAACCCGTTAGATTCCCCACCGCAACATTAGAATCATAGCTAGATGTTGTTAAATGTTTCACTCGTTGGTCAGAAGCTTATGCTTTATCAGACATTTCTGCCGAATTTTTGCTAGAAACCTCATTTCAAAATTATATCTGTCGCTTTGGAATTCCGCAACGTGTCACTACTGGCCAAGGTGTCCAATTAGAATCAAATTTATTTCGTGAATTTTCAAAATTTTTAGGTTTTCATCGAATTCACACATCATATCACCCTCAAAGCAATGGTATGGTTAAGAGGTTTCATCGAACCTTAAAAAACGATTTAATTGCCAGAGCTAACTCTATTCATTTCATTCATTTTCCGATAATTTTATTAGGGTTAAGAGCAATGCCAAAGGACGATTTACTTTGTTCATCTGCGGAGCTTGTTTTTGGACAACCTTAACGTCTCTCCGGTGAATAGTTTATTAGGTACATACTGATACTGAGATGCCTATATTTATTACTAAATTACAAGATTATTTCTGTAATTTACATTTTACAGATCCTAAACAAAATCGTTTTCAAAATACTTTGGTCAGTCCTGAGATTAAAACTTGTAAATTTGTTTTTATTCGGAAAGACAGACTTAAGCTAATATTTTCTCCTTGGCACGAGGGGCCCTGTCAGGTATTTGCTCGGACAAATAAAATTATTACCGTCCTTAAACGTGGAAAACACGTTACTGTCACTGTTGACAGAGTCAAACTTGCATATTTACTGCGTGATATTGATCTCCCCGTCAAATCTGATTTTAAAAAAGTCCACTTTGATATTGATTCTTTGTTAGGTTGATTTTGTTTTTGCAAGGGAGGAGTATATGTAGCGTATTCACCTACATATTATTATCATGGATATAAAAAATAATAACAAAAAATATATTAGAATGTTATATTTGAATTTTAATATAAATCTTAATCTGAACCTTATATCTCCATATTACTCCTGGAATATCTTACACCTAAAGATTCTATCCGTTTCAATAGCATTCATAGTTGTCGCTAAAAAATGCCTTAGCTAAATCCAAAATTACTGAAAAACACTTTTTATTTTCATTTAAGCCATTTACAATTTCACTTAAAAAATCCCATAATTGCATCTTGGGAAACCAAATTGTTTAGTGTACTAAACCTATTTTAAGGCATTTTTCTATTAATTTATGGTGGATATAGGTCTGTAGTTTGTTGTCAATTTTAAATGCTGGAACATTTCGCTTGGTTTAAATAAGAAGTCGTTTGCCCCTGGATTTTCTCAGTTACTCCGTACAATTTGCAATACCAGTAAAATGGCCACTCATAGAACTTTTCAGGAACAGCCCCAAATAAATCTCCTAATGCTCGGTACTGCATAGTACAAGTATTTAGTGCAACGTGCACGTCTATCGCATTTGAATTATTATTCTCTGTTCAGAACATCGATTAATGCAAAGAAGACAATGGCTGTGTATGCTTACCCGGTTACCCCGATCTGTGGTAACGGCAATAGCTGATGGCAACCAACCCGGTGGCCGTCGAGTAGACATCCATGGCACACGAGAAACGGAAGAAATGTCGGCAGGATGGAATATTGCAATTTGCATTCGATTGTCGGCCTTTACAGGCTCAATTGTCTACATGGATCCTGATTTATTTGATAATCATTGTATTGCTCTATAAGCCAAGCTTAACGGCTACGTCGATGACAAGTATTCATATTTTTGCCGACTTGAAATTATTTATGTAAAAATATAATTTCAATAACCAATAAGTTTTTGTTACAAAGTAATCTTACGTGTATTTCTGTAGTAAAGATTTGCGTATATCAGGACAAATTTCTGGATGCAGATTTAATTATTTCAATTGATAATAATTACCAAAACAACTGAGCCTTACAATTATAGGATTTTCAAACCTAAATGCTTCAGTTTATTAGCTGTAGTTACCTGGTGTTGCTCGGGTATGATCAGTACCTAAAAGGTGGCTAAAAAACTTTTAGTTCTCAAAATAGTAAAATAGTTATTTTTGTATCTAGGGTGCAAAATACTACTTTGGTGATCGAGAACGAAAGTTTTTTGACGAGGCGCAGCCGAGTCAAAAAATCGTTCGAGATGACCAAAGAATTTGGCACTCGAGATGCAAACAATAATTTTTCTACAACTCTCATTTGATTAAACTAAAACCATTAGTTAAAAAAATCATACTGTTTTTAAAATAAAATAATTTAAGAAATTCTACTTTCAGTTGATTTATTTGATAAAACAATAAATATTTTTGAACTAGATGTTTCTTTAATTCTCGTGTATACATTAAAAATTATAAAAAATAGGCAATAATAGTATGTGATTTGCAAAATATTTTGCACCCTAATGCGCAAAATATTTTGCGCACAGTGTCATGGTAACGCAAAAAAAATAATGTCAATGAAAAAATGTCTCATTTTAGACACTGACATTAATGCGCAAACATAGCCTTTTTTGACAGTTGTAGAAAAATGTTTTTTTTTTCAATAAAATGAAAGTTGCAGAAAATAGAGAAGGACATATTAAACAAGAATTAATGAAAAGAATGAAAACACACTTAACAAAATGGCATAAAGTTAATGGAATTGCCAAGGAGGAAATCTGCTATAGGTTTGATTAGAAAAAATTTACGGAGTGTATCTACATATATAAAATACATGCCTTGTCTGCTTTTCCTCCCTGTTCTTTTTTGGTTAATTGGAGGGTTGAAATTCGGAACAGAGGTCTCTGGTGATTCAAGAATAATGTGAAAAGTCTCAAAGCTGAATACTTTGAAAAAACTTGAATCTGCACCAAAAATTATCTTGTAAACCAAATAATTATATTTTCCGATACTGAAATTGGATTTTCGGAGCTTTCTAATATTGTTAAATTCAACTTAGCTATAATATTCTTTGAAATCACAATAAACTGATCCTAAATCGAGATCTGAATGGTATATGAGGAGGACAAATTAAACAAAATAAATTAATAGTTTAAAAAACTTAAAAAAACCCGCTTTTATAAATAATGCACTAGAAAGCAAAAAATAATCATCGAACCTGTTTTTTCTGTCTACTCCGTAAGGGCCTTAGTGTAAGCCGCGTCTGTAATTAAGTATAATATTTGAGTATAAAAGCGTGGGGCGTTTTTCGAACGCTATTTCAAACAGGTTTGATAATTAAAACGCCGAAGACATCATTAGATTAAATGAAAAGCGTTCCAAAAAAATGTGTTTTAGTTAAATTTTAGTTAAATATAAAAGAATTATATTTTCGCTGGGGCCACTATCATATAATAGTAAACGTTACCGTTTATATTCTACAGGCGGCAAAACAAATAATGCGTTTATTAATGATAATTCTGTTCGAGGGCCTTTGACTATGTTTATGAATACGAACATTGGTTACTATAAATTTTACTTCCACATCCAGTGGAAGCATAGTAACGACAAAAAAAAATTAAACATTTTTATTGTTCAGATAGGCTTAGAATGTCATGAAACGTCGAGATTTTAAGTTTGAGCGAAAAAAAAAATTCTGTCTGTCTGTCGGTTTGTAACTTTTATTTTGTGCGCACGTTTACTCTGGAACCGTTTGAGATATTGACTTGAAATTTGGTACACATATGTACTTTAACGAGATCTAGAACTAGATTATATTTTCATCTTGTTCCGTCGAAGAGTTGACGGGTAAATTGGGGTAAATTTGGGGTAAATGTGGCATTAGCCACCCCCATTACCACCCTCATCCCGTTATTAAAGGGGATGAAAAAAAATTGTATTTAGTGTGTGTACAAGAACCAGAAACCTCAAAATATTTTTTTATTTTATCCACCCCCACTACCAACCCCTATCACCACCCCCACCCTACTACCGATGTGGGGTATCGTTTTATGGGTGTTTGGGGTAGAGGATTTCAAATACTATATTATTAAAGTTCCATAAACAATTATTTCCACATACAAAATTTTTCGTTGTGAGTGACTTGGATAGAAAATCTTAATGTGGAAGTAGTGATTCCTTGGGCAGCGGTTTTTAGAGTTATTTTTAAGAAAACTACAAAGAATTATAAACAGACAACGTAAACATTTATGACATAACGGAAGTAGTCCGCAAACTACAGTTGATAACCATTGACACCCACATCTATTGTAGACTCCACCTACACATGTACTTATTCTCTTCTAAATATTCATCAAATTAGTTTTATTTACTTCTTTAATTATTCTCGCACCCAAACATAATTTATACCCGCAAGGTATAGGTTAATTGTATGCATACATAGTTTTTAATATGTAAGACAGACAATTTTTGTTTTAAACATATCTGTTAATGAAACGTTCCCAGGATAAGATCAGACACTTTAAAATCCAAAAAATATGCATGAATATTTTACAGTTTTTTAAGGTCAATAACCAATCACACCTCTTAATTTTTTGCCTTTTTAAGTTGTAAAATTGGATATTTGTGAGGTCATTGACAATTATCTAACATCATATAAGTTTTTGATTAATGTTTCAATAATGTTTTTTAGTTCCATATTTTTATTAAAATATTTTTATGCAATCAGGAGAAGTAACTAGTTGGGCGTTTCAGACGCTGAAGGTTTCAAGATAAGTTGACCTAACAAAGACATCAACAACAATTCACGCATTTCGGGGGAAGATGTAAAGGAGTCGGTATCTTGTCTATTAAATGTTAGGCAGGCAAAAGATCCCACAAAATTTCTATGTTGGACGAGGAAACAAGGACGAAGAAACTTCCATTCACGTCCTAACTTCCTGCCTTAGTCTTATGAACTTGAGACACAAACACTTCGGCATTGGTCTTCCGGTTCCGGAGGAAATAAAAATGCCCCCAGTAGGAAGGATTTTGGCCTTTGGGTTAGAATCCGGCCTGAATGGGGGAATTCACTAAATTCGTAGCGGTAGCACAATGGGCCACAAGGCCTGAGTGCGGCGACCTTTCGTTGCCCCGCTAAAAGAAGAAGAAGAAATCAGTATAACTGTATAACACTCATGGTAAATATGGGATACAACCCGGGGATATTTAATCTTAACTACATGCAAGTGTTTCAGTGAGGGTAACAATCGACTGTCCTTGAAGGGAATGTTTGAGAAGTTTTGTTTAAGACTGAAAGGATTGGGTCTGTGGTCTAGTTCGATTGTGTGCAGGTGCTTCTTAACAAAATTTCGTGTTACAGGTCCTATTATTTTTCTTAACCGAAACCTGTTCTCTGAGAGTGGTCTTTTGTTTGTTTTGAGCATAGCCCTCTGATGAATGTTTCCCGATGTTTATTTTCAAGGATATTCCTCTAATGATTTTTGAATTTCTTTTCACCCAGTCTTTGATAACCTCTCTGGTTGTGCTTTTGGTATTTTCCAGCATTGGTTCTGGGCCAAAAAAATTGTTAGCCTCTTCTTGTCTGGTAGGTTCATCATCATTTCAGATAAATATTCTAAAATGTCCCGACACTGCCAAGTAATTTAACTCTCCGAGAATTTTAAGCTCTTTATGGCAGTCTCATATCAGTCTAAATGGCACGCTATCAGAGTGTAATGCCAGTCTGATCACGATGCAATGAAGATCTGTTGGTTTACGTATGCTCTTCTTGTGTTCTCGCTTACACGTTCAAGTATAGCCAGAATTTCTGTCTGGAATATAGTAGAGTACTGTCCCTGAGGGAGACTTATACTCACCATAGTAGTGCTGCCCCAACTGCTGTTTCCTTCTTAGGTGAAAGAGGAGCATGGACACGTTTAAATTAATGTAATTAAGTACGTGTTCTTGGAATTTTTTATCTTATTGCATTTTCCGATTATATTGAACATTTTGAACTTTGGACAAAGTTTTTGCAGCTCAGTTTGAAAGTATTTATTTTTAATATATTCATATAGTAAACCTGTAAAGTTGGTGTGTCTGTACATTGAAAATATTTGTAAGAAACTGATCTGGGATGATGTAAGATGAGTATTAGAATATATTAAGAGAGTTTTTGGAATGTTTGCCTGTTTGTTTGTCTGTTTGTTTGAACACGCATCGCGCAGAAATTACTGAACCAATTTGAATAACGTTTTCACAGGTAAATTTATCTAAGCTTGGAGTAATATTTAGTTATTATTTCATCGAAATCGGCCTACTCTAAGCCAAGTTTTGTGAAAATCGGTTTCGTAGAACCGAGACACAGCTTTATCTCTACAATAAACGTATTTGCATGGCATAAACTTTCATGATTAAACTTGTGTAATATTTCAGAAAATTCGAAAGTATTCTAGAACATTCCAGCAAATTTGTGAGCCATCTGAGATATTCCACAATAGTGATTCTACCTCGAACGTCGTTTAAAAAGAAGCTTTTTAGTTAATTTCAAAATTTCACGCTATCACAGCTAGTTTGAAATATACTGTTACACTATGAAAGTAATCCTAAACAACGAGACATTTTAAGTGAAGCGTATACTTCCCCATAGCTAAACGAGAAGTACTCAATACTACAAAGCAGGAATATGTTTTCTAATTATCACCTGAACATGTTTTATAAAATATAACATCTTTTTCCTACAGAGTTGTTATTATACGATTCAAAAACCATTTTTCTTGTTAAACCGTTCTCAACTCAGAATTACCATATTATAGTCTACTAGCAAAATATCCATGCTTCATGGCGTTGTTTACAAAATTGTAAGTTGACTGAAATTTAGGCCACCATATTGGAGCGGCCATTTTAAATGTTTCAAGTTCTAAGATGTCTGGAACCACCCAAACAATTCATATGGACACACAGATAGAACTCGTTACATTGCCGTTTATATTATAGATTGGTAATTTTTTAATTCGAGAGCTAAACTTAAATGTTAGGCAAGTAAAGTATCCCCACTCTTCGACAGAAAAGAGATTCGGCAAAATTTCCAGGTTGGGGCAGCTCGTCTCCTGGCGTCGCCATCGGTGATAGGCCCTGGTAGCAAAAATAGGCCGACGTTAAATAAAAAAAAATAATACAGAGTAATTTCATCATTTAAGAATTCTGCTACTGTATAGTACACCAAGAATGATTTGAATATTAGCTTTTTGTTTGACGAATGTTTTTTTTACCTCAACTGATATTTATGGTATGGTATTATGCCATGGCAGAATTATTAAATGGCCAATGACCATGATTACGGGTAAAGAAATTAGCAAGACATAAATGTTTGTTTTTAAAAACAGATTACAATGTTTCTAGAATAAATAAAAATGACACACAGTGAAAATTTTTTGGTTGATAAACTGGATTTTATAAAAATCATATCTGATCAAACCAACTATAACTTGGCCAGTCTTTTTCATAAAATAAAAGAAGAAGACTATGGAAAAGTAATTTTTTTTGTTTTTTAACACACAGATTCAGGACTATTTTCTCTCAATATCTACCTACTTACCAATCAGAGGGTGTGGAGAGTGTTTTCAATTACATTTCACTTGTCTGACTTAACAGATAAACAGAGCAGTACATTGAATTTACTGGTAATGCGTCTACCAATGCATAATATATTCCTATCTTGACGCAAAACACAGTAAGATTTTTTAATTTACCAGAAAGGTCATTAAGTTTCTATCGAAAACACGATTTTTAAATCTCTAGTAATATTTTGTTCATTCTAATAGGCAAAAATTTGAAGTACGGCTCTGTAGTACTCTTGTCAGCATATAATAGCGCCGACTTTGATATTTTTTTGGCCGGTTTTTGTGGCGTTTCTTATTCGCACTAAAAATTTGTAGACAAGTATACTTTAAACCTTCAGGAACAAAAGGTGTTATTTACTATGAAAGTACGTCCGTTCTGAACGATTACGTCATTCGATGGCATTTTATTAAAGATATTCAAAATTAAAAATTAAACGGTTGTCATTTATATTTCTGTTACCATCATCTAGACGTTTCTGATTTAAATAATTTTATAAGCTATTTTTAAGAAAAATCAATATTTTATTGCGCTTATAGAAGGATTAGCAAGACTTATGACATCATAAAATTGATTATATGATTTTAGAATGTAATAGTTTGTTTAATGTAGTTTATTGGTACAGGAAAACTTTACTTTAACTCGAAAAAAAATTGTGCAGACCTTAAACTTTGGTTATAGTTTCAAAATAGGCCAAAGTTCACGAAACAAAAAAGTTTAGGAATTTTACGGATCCGCGTGTACCTATTGGGGGCGAAAAGGGGTATTTTTAATTAAAAAAATCGATTTTTCTCCATTTTCTCGGAAAATATGGCATTTGTAGTTCAAATAAAAGTTGTTTCTGAGAAAATAATCTTCAATTTGGTGTATCTAAATTTAATTTTCTTCTAGCAATAATTAACCGAAATACTAGTTTTAACTTCAGAAAAATAAAACATTGGAGCTGGGAAGATAATTAAATTTTAAGAAAAAAAGGTTCTATGCAACTTTTCATATAAATTGATAGATTTAATAGTAAGGAATCTAGCTAGCATCCAAAAAGACGCGTCTAAAATGCCGAACCCTGAACTCACGGGTATAAAATTTAAATAATGTGGATATTATCCAGAATTTTATGCCGAATCCGATTCCAGAAGGCGCGATGTCGGCCAAGATTGCGAAATTGCAAAAAAATAATAATTTCGAAAAAAATTTAGAACTTAAATATTTCATTATTTTTCGTTCACATTGCATTTACGAGCTTATTTATAATGATTTTTTAATAATTTTTATATCAATCGAAAGCTTAATGTTTGTAGTTTCATACAAGTGTAATAAATAGACATTATTTTCATTATAAACAACACTATAAATTGTTTAAACAATATGTGCTCGGAAAGTGCAGTGTAATTTTCGGCATCGAGGTACTTTTGTTATTATTGCAGACAGATGTGAAGTTATTCGAGACGAAATACGTAGAATAGACCAACGAACATTTTTTATTAAAACAATTTTTTAATTCGCGGAATAATTTAGGAGATATGATTTTTTTTAAAATGAAGCGCATTGTTTTGGTCTACTGCGCGCGCGGTCTTGTCTCTGTAGGCTATTTACACATGATTTCGAGGCACTGCTTTATAATAAAAGTATTTATTATTACGTACAGTGCTTGTCACAATAATTTTGCCACCTATGGGAAGTTTTATTTGATTTATCAGTTATATAAATCCGCCATCCTTTACCACAACACAATTGACATTTTATTCTTATACAGCAGGACAATTAACAAAATAAACAAAAAAAAATGTAATAATATACACCAGGAGGAAATGTAGAGAATTTCGAAAAATGTAAGTTGGCAAGATTATTGTGACGGGCACTGTACATTATTTTATTAATTTTTTTGTAAGGTAGAAGTAACATTTTTGTAACGTCTTTCATATGAAAGTTCGTACAGATCATAAACAATGCTTACAAACAGAACAAATTATCTGTATTTAATTTAAGAACAACTACAATGAAATTAAAATATTTTTCGTCTTGACAAAATAATGGTTGTATGTATTGTAAATTCTGTGTACATAATACATATGATATAACTAACATTGGAGTATTATAGGTAAGTCGTTATACATATGATTGATGTTATAATGCTATAATTAAGTGTATTGATGTATTAATACTATAGTATAAGTTAAGGTTAAACTAACACCTTTTACATCGGCCTTCACAAAAACAACCTATTATGCACGCCAAACCGGCCTTAGCACAGCAGTTTCTAATGCAATTTTGGAATTGTTTGCATTTACAAAATATGTTTCCAGGCGTTACATTTGGATGGACACTTTTTGTCATAAGTCTTTGTACTAATATATTGTCCTTCGAAACCCAACCAAAATCTTTAGGGTTGGGAAGCACTGGATTGACGCAACTTGCTGCCTTCCAAATTATTATTTGGTAGGCAGCTCTAAGAATGTGCTGGTGAAATGAGTCTTCAGTTGGTGGCAAATTTCGAATATACGATTTACAAGTGTGAAATAAATGGGCTCGCAAATTGTCCAAATTACCAATGAAAAACGGTCTACCATATAAGACTTTAGAAATATCGTGCAAAGTTTTCAAATTCAGCAGTATCAAATGAATTGTCGAGTGGGAAATTCAATATTGACTGTAACTTAGCATCATTGGCATATTTGAGGCATGTTTTGAATACGTAAGTTTTTCCTTTTCTGAAAGGAAAACTGACCGTATCGCAACCACTTAAGACGTAAGTACATAGAAAAAAATTGCCTAAATAAATTTCTGATATATTCTGCGTAGTCGACAGTTTTTGTATTATGCAGTGAATAGGTATATACACATCGAATCTATGTATCCACAACTCATTTATGTTTATTCTAGTAGCATAGCATAGTGTAGGGTGACCATACGTCCGGAATTTCGCTGGAAAGTCCAGCATTTTGGAGTACGTAGTACTGAGTAGTATAGTGCCATCACAAAAATATCTGAATCAGTAGCTCGTATTATTACCTTTTTGTAATTCAAATTTGAACTATTGCAAATATTCTACTGCCTGCTTCGCTGTGATTTGAAAAGTGTAATAACAACAAAAGTACCCCGATGCTGAAAATTACACTACACCTTCCGAGCACATATTGTTTAAACAATATATAGTGTTGTTTATAATGAAAATAATGTCGCTCTATTACACTTGTATGAAACTACAAACATTAAGCTTTCGATTGATATAAGAATTATTAAAAAATCTTTATAAATAAGCTCGTAAATGCAATGTAAACAAAAGATAATGCTATATTTAAGTTCCAAATTTTTTTCGAAATTATTACTTTTTTTGCAATTTCACAATCTTGGCCGACATCGCGCCCTCTGGAATCGAATTCGGCATAAAATTCTGGATAATATTCATATTTTTTTAATTTTATACCTGCGAGTTCATACCCCATGATCGAATTCGGACCTTTAGATTCTCGACTATAAGTTATAACTATGTACTAGAATATTTGGAATTTTAGCTTGAAAAAGTGGTATTTCAAATATGTTTTCGTCAAATAACTCGATAGGTTTTACATTGAGCAATAACATGCTAGAGACAAATAACAAAGCTACTAAATTAAGGATGAAATTTCGTTTTTTTTTTCTGATTTTTCTACAGTTAATGGTTTCAGAGATCTGGAAGTCTAAAGGTGGCGTCCGAATGTTTATAAGACGAAGTATTTAGCTTAAATGTGAAATAGCTTAGAAACTATAACACTTAGGCCAAAAACGCTAATAACCAAAAAACTGTTAATTAGGCTTTCAAATATTTATTTCCTGTTTTTATAGCATAAAAAACAAAGAAGTTATGACAGAAACAATATACTTTTTCACATTGTTTTTAAGAAAAACGTCGCAATTTTGTTAATGTAAGTGGTCAGTAATTAAAAAAATATATTCCCATATACTGTTTTTCGTTAATAGATAGTGTGACCTAGACGCCTGCTTTAGAAAAAAAAATTGCATTTTAAACTGTAAAGGGATTTTAGAAAAAAAACGTAACATTCTTGTTTCTCTGCAAATATCTCAATAAATATTAGTTTAAGAGAAAATATGGTGGACATCAAAAATGAAGCTTATAAACTGAGAAAAGTTTATTTTGTTTATATATTTGTGAAGGGTTGATTGTTTCGGAGATATTTAATTTTATAAATGACATCCGACCGTTTTTAGGATGAAGTATTAGGTTTAAAAGTTGAATATCTTAGAACTGTGACAAGTTATGGCCGATTCAATTTGCGTTATCACATTTTTGGTAACAAAATGTAGGCATTTTGTTATTGTAATTGCTCAGTAATTAATTTTTCTTTCAAAATGCTGTTTTTCGTTAATATATAATAGCATCATCTAGATGCTCAATTTATTTTGTCCCTTTAAAACACTTGTTTTAGAAAAAAATCCATCCGCCATTCTCCCATCGAAAGAGGGCCGCATTTCGGTTAATTATTTATATAAAATTAATTAATCAATTTAAAAACAAACAAATTAAAGATAATTTTGTGAGAAACAACTTTCATTTCAACTATTTTTTTTTTGTAAATGTCATATTTCTTGAGAAAATGGAGAAAACTCGATTTTTTTAATTAATTACTCCCTATAGGTTCCCGCGGATCCGTAAAACTCCTAAACTTTTTGTTTCGTGAACTATGGCCTATTTTAAACTTATAACCAAAGTTTAAATTCTGCACAAATTTTTGCGAGTAATTTTTTTGAATCTATCCTTGCACTATATGATTCATCTTGAATTTCAATTTTTAATGAAATAAATAACGAATCGAGAAAATTAAATTATAATTTCTTAAAAACCTCTGGGGCACAAAAAAACAGCACTAGTGGCCATTAATCCAACGGTGCAATTACAAACATTCAAAAATCTGTCACGTTTTATCCTTCTTTATAAGTGGGTACCTACCTCATTATCTATCAAGTTTTCATTTTCTTGCATATTTCCTACTACAAGTTGATTCTCAACAACATCCATTATATTTGTTGGGTACCTAGTATGTAATTACTTCAATATCCCAGATATGGCGTGCAATGGTTCATCTAGTGGTAATTGCATATCAATTCTAAATAACTATTGAGGTCACTAGCCTAGAGCCTCCGAGATGAAGCAATATTGTTTCCTCAAATAACGGCATATTACATCTAAAAACATATCGGCCCGCCAAAAAGTAGTTAAGCGTTTGTACAGCTAAAAGATTACAAAGTCTAAAAAAGTTTATAGAGAGATGAAATTACGACCATAAATTAGCTCACGTACATCAGGAGTTTTTCTGTCAGCATCCATCTTGAATAGAAATACTGTTATCTTTTTAACTAGATTGGATACAGAGGCGCCCACTGCCCAGAGTTAAAGGGACAAACTCGAAAAATAAACACACTGACACGATCGCGTAAAAACCCGTGTATTTTAGAGTAATTTAAAGTAAATAAAGAATATTTAAATTTTAAATAGATGTAAACAGCTATAAAAATTTTCTATTGCAGCACGGTACTTGCAAATTATAATTTTTGAATAATAAGTAATTAAAGTAATTACAGTAATTTAGTTGCAAACGAAATTTTTAATAAATATACCACTAATTCTTATATAATATTTTACGGGGTGTCTCATAAATAAGTGGACATGAAAAAAAAAATAAAATTCAAAACAAACATTTAATTATTGCAATAAATTATTTTTTATTTATTTGCTTTTATCATGATTAGAAAATATTATTTAGGTATTATGCAAATCACAACTTACACACTTTTTTATTTATTATGAAAATACCTTCTTTCTGTATATTGTTGCCCTAATCTGGGCACGTTAATATACTAGTTAGGTAAATACTTTAAAACACTCATTGGAGAATCAATCAAAACAACTACTCTTCTAGCTAATACTGACGAAGTATTGAATTACATGATAGGATTCTTAGCATTTCAATAATTATTGTTGTGAATGACTGAATTTCAATAAATAATTTAAGTATTTTCAATACGTTTTTTTTGCCTTAAAATGCTAGGAATCCAATCATGTAATTCAATACTTCGTCAGTATTAGCTAGAAGAGTAGTTGTTTTGATTGGTTTTCCAATAATGAGGTTTTTAAAGTGTTTTCCTAAGTAGTATATTAGCGTGACGCGGTTAAGGTACCAATATACAGAAAGTAGATAATTTCATATTAAATAAAAAAGCGTGAATGACTAAATTTGAATAAATGATTTAAGTATTTTCAATATATTTTTTGCTTTAAAATGCTAAGAATCCTATCATACAATTCAATACTTCGTCAGTATTACCTAGAAGAGTAGTTGTTTTGATAGATTCTACAATAATGAGTGTTTTAAAGTATTTATATAACTAGTATATTAGCGTGCCCAGATTAAGGCAACAATATACAGAAAGTAGGTATTTTCATAATAAATAAAAAAGTGTGTAAGTTGTGATTTGCATAGTACCTAAATAATATTCTCTAAACATTTAATTACTTCGATTCGACCTACTATTAGGTCAGAAAATTTAGTCTACCAGTTTAGTGATGGTCAAAGGAGGAGGGAGGGTCTCTAAGGCCGGTTTTCGGCCTAATTTATTTGTGAAAAAAAAAACTGAAAAACATTTTTTTATTATTTACCATCAATATCGAATCGATTCCACCTCAAACGACACTCCCCGCCCCCACTTTTACCCTCGTCACTCCCTCATCCCCCCTCCCACCTTTTCAACAATGAAAATATACGTACAAAATAAAAAATATCCTTATTCAGCAACAGCCATGCTAAAATCTTTCAATGACCTGCAAAAAAAATCAACTGAATGTTGGTTATTTAATAGTTACGGGGGTACAAAAATGGTGAGTGCGGGAAAGTTTCGTTTGGGGTAGAATCGATTCGATATTGATAGTAAATAATAAAAATATGTTTTTCAGTTTTTTTGTCCAAAAATAAATTAGGCCGAAAACCGGCCTTAGAGGCCTTCCTCCTTTGCCAATGTGGGAAAGGGAATGAAAGTAAATTCGAAGTCGAGAGTAGGCAAGCAAAGGCATTTTGTTCAAGAGGTTAAGGCAGTGAAATATTACTTAGCCTTATTAGTAAGTTTGTTTGTGGTAATTTTAAAGTAAATGTTTCCTATTATTGACCTAAATAAAGGCCTATTTATATCACAAGATAGAAGTGGGGGTACTTAGAATTGCATGTTGGTGAATGGCTAAATAATTATTTGGTTGAAACGTATATGAGATGACAACTTTAAAAACAGTTGCTATTATAGTTAGCAGTAAGAATACCTCGATAAAATGGCATAAAATGCAAATAAACAAAAGAGAATAAAAAATGATGGTTATTTTTTCAGTAATCTAACAGCCTAATATACCAGCTGGGTTCGTAAAAGTAATTAACATTACTTTTATATTACGTTAAAAAGTATTTTTTGTAAAATTCATTTAATCCTGAATCTTAAAATATAACATGTTCTTCTTCATTCCGGAATAAGTTCTAATATTAAATATGGAGTATTATTAGTTACAATTAGGAGTTGAAATCTAATGATTAATATACATAAATTATGATCCTATAAATTAAATTTCCTTGGGCCTGAGACGAAATTACCAAAATTTTTCGACTTAGATTAGATTCATATTCCCTAATTAAGAAAAATAGAGTTACAGTAAATAATATCAATATAATAAAGCAATTAACTCTACATTTTTTTACAATTAGGTCAAATGTCTAGTTTGGTAATTTTCATGACATACGTGACCTAAATGTGTAAGAAGGGTGGCTGTGGCGTGGTTAAGAAAATAATTTCGTAATTCGACAATTCTTCTGAACCGATTGAAAAAATTCTTTGATAAGCTTTTAGAGAAAACTTGATAGAATAATACCAGACTACTGAAATTAACAGAAACTTTTTTTTTTGATTTTCGCAGGAGAAATTTTTTTTTCTTAAGTTTTCAGTAGCCTTGTGCCATTCTATAAAGTTGTCCCTAAAAGCCCACCAAAAAATTTTTTGAACTGATTCGGGGATGTAGGAGAAATTGTCGAATGTGACTGTGCCAAGCGCGGATCTAGAAATTTCAATATTTTTTTTCTCGTCTGTGGCGCATGGGACCCATACGAAATATGGGAAATAACATCTCGAGAAGCACTTCTCTAACGACCCTAAAAAAATTTTGAAAAAGGAGTTTGTCCCCAGGTCTAGGGACTCCTGCTTAAAATTATTTTTTTTGTCATATGCATTTTACTTTTCATACAAATACAGCAACACGTTTTGAAGTTTATGAAAATATTTTCATTACTAACTGAGATACAACGAATTGAAATTTTGTAATTTGTTAAATTGTAAATCACAAAATTTCAATTCAGTTAGTAATGAAAATATTTTCCTAAACTTCAAAACGTATTGTTGTACTTTTATGAAAAATAAAATGCATATGACAAAAAAAAATATTTTAAACAGGAGTCCCTAGTCCGGGGGGGGGGGGGGGGGGTAACCAAATTTTGAAAAAAATTTTCGCAAACTGCTTTTTCAAAATTTTTTATGGGTCGTTAGAGAAGTGCTTCTCGAGATGTAATTTCCCATATTTCGTATGGGTCCCATGCGCCACAGCCGAGAAAAAAATTATTGAAATTTCTAGATCCGCGCTTGGATTGTGCATCCAAAGAACGACTACCGCGCTGTTTCCATTAAACACATCTTCTGGAGCATTGCCTGACTGAAATTCATCATTCAGAAATATTATGATTATGCAATAAATGCTCACACCTTTCCAGGTTATTTTTTTCTTCGAGAAAATTGTCATTTTTAGTCAAACTGTCACTTGCTTTTCACATTCTCTTCCATCAATCCTCCAATTTCTTTTACACTCAGCAATTTTGTTCACAGCTATATAATAGTTCGTAGAGTGGTTTGAACCACATTTTAATATATGCTACATATTTTACTATTGACAATTAACACTAATTGCATTCTTGAGTCGAAGTTATGAGATTTGCATAATATTAGTAATCAAGCCGATTTACTAATTTGCGCATGATAAGCCCCCCCCCCACATCAAATCATGGGCCCCGGTACCAAATTGGCTGGCGCCCCCCCGCGTCTAATAAATAATTGATGAGCAATGGGGAGAAATGTAAAAATAAATTTTTTGGTAACATCTCTGGCGGGCCCTCGCGCTTAATAACTGATGAGCGGAGGGGGGGAGATATTTGAAAACAAAAATTTTTGTCAAGATCTCTTGCGGCCCCCCCGCGCTTAATAGTTGATGAGCGGGGAGCAGAAATGTGAAAAATAATTGTCCAGGTCTCATAATTAATAAGCGAATATTGCGTTTACTGGTGTAACCGGGCCCCTAAAGTGAGCGGGCCCCGGTACCACGGTACCCACTGACCCCCTTGTGGGGCGCATGACAGGAAAATATGCGCAAGAAGAGGACACTTCTAAAGAAGTACAAATGGAAACTAAAACATATAGCTGTAGCCTTTGAAGACTAACTAGGTAGTTTATTATCAAATTTTTTATGGTAATTTACTTGTATGTTTTCAGTATTTTCAATAGATCAGTTATGGTAATTTAGACTTTATGGTTACTTAAAGGTTACAATTGTGCCCAATATTCTCTAAAGTGTGCCTGTGGCTTCATTTGAGTTTTAATAGGGTAGAATTAAGTAATTTATTTTATAACCTGCCCAATTACTCACTTTGTTTTCATGATCAATATTAGGTAAGTCTTTACCTTGCAAGAAGCTCTAATAAGCCAGTGGACTCTAAAACATATTAAGACAGTTTTTAGAGAAGTTTTAGGTAATTTTTACCATAGCACAACACCGCACAAGGCCATTGTACTCTGAAGACATATTCTAGGTGAAAAATAAGCACTTTATAATTTCAAGTAGTTACCACTCGGCTATTAAGATGAAATTAAATTCTCTACATCATACAATTGAAGACTTAAGTTGATAAAGGTGTTATGTCGCATTTTAAAAAAAAATTACTTTATGCACTTTTTGAACACCCCCGATATAGATTTAACACCCAATAAACGGTGAATTCTAAATTTGTAATATTTTATAGAAACTTTTTAATTATAAAGGCGCCATGTCATACATACAACCAGTAATTTTAGTGGATGTACACAGTTTTGGACAGAAAAATCTAGTTTCATAACAGCTTGATATTGTTCTTTAATATTAGTGTAAACAAAAGAACATAACCCAAAATTATCTATTTTATGAGGTATTATTCATTTGAATCGAAGACAAAATAAATAAGTTCCAACTCAAAACCGTTTTGTTTAATTTACTCAAAACTTTAAAAATGTGACATAACACCTTTATCCACTTAGGTCTTCAATTATGTCATAATAGTTGCTTGTTTGCTGTTTGGGACTACATGTTGCTCAAGTCAAAATATGACAATATAACCTAACTTGCTTCTATACCAAGTTGCACCTCTGAGTAGATATAAAAATATTAAAAATTGAACAGCGGACTATGACTTTTTCTTTCAAGTTGCTGATTTAAGAGTGGGTTACTAATTATTTTATGGATATTTTTATATTTGTCGGTGTTGTTATAGGCTATTAAACAAATTACTTTGAGTTTCGTTAAGAGTTTTGTTACCACACTGTTTTTTTTTTAAATATGGAATGACAACAATTGAAATGAATAAATTATTTGAGCAGCCATAGAAACAACATTAATATTAATAAAATTGAATGTATGTATATATCTCAAAAAAATAAAAAAACCCTGGCTCCTTGCGGACGACGTAGAAACTTGAAAGGAACATTCATAGGCATTTGAGTCCTATTAAAAGCAAAATTCGAAGGTTGTAAAAATGTCACCTTTAATGTGGGCGGTTTCGTGACCGTAATTCGAGAATTTCTCCTGCATCCTTGAACCGATTGAAAAATTTTTTGATATTCTTTTAGAGACAGCTTTATAGAATGGTACTAGGCTATTTAAAACTGAAAAAAGAAAATTTTTTTACTTGTGCGAAAATCAAAAAATTTTTTTTGACTTCTCAATAGTCTGGTACCATTCTATAATGTTGTCTCCAAAGGCCTATCAAAAAATTTGAATCGGTTCAGGGATGTAAGAGAAATTCTCGTACTACGAAATCATTTTCTCAAGCACGGCACCGGCACCCTGAACACCCCATAGAGATGAGAAATTGTAGTAGTCATGTAGGAATTTAAAATTTTGCATGTTTTAAAGTTTGAATAAAGAAAGAAATTTGAAAATCACAAAATCATCCCCCAATTCGTTAAGGAATGAAAACTGAAGTAAGGGACATAAAAATGATACAGGACTTGTCTGAAGGGGTTCTAAAAGCACAAATATTTATTTGTTGTATTTGTTTAAATATATTTGTTTCCCTTGCGATTCTTCCTTACGGGCGTCTATGGCAGCATATTATCAGAAATGAGGAATGCCATTCGGGTTTTGTCCAAATGAACTCGTGAAAATAATTATTATTGATTGAGTAATAGTTCTAAGGTTCGTTCACATTTTGATAGTTATTTTGACACAGTTTGCATGGTCATATAATTTAAAAATAAATTAATTCCTAATAAAACTACACCTAGTCTGAGATGTTAAGGAGATGGGAGGCGTATCATCAATATTACTGGAATCTCTCGTTTGTATATTAATTTAGACATCATTAATTATTTTTTTTATAAAATTAATTCTATGAAAAATATGCATGTACACGTTAAGGCATTATATACGACATATTGATGGGTCGTTTTCAATAATTATTATTAGGTCAGTAATATTGTAAGAGCGGCCTACGTTACTCTGTAAAATTTGTGGCACAATTATTAGAGGTAAGAAGTTGGAAAACAGAAATTGGAAAAGTTATTAACAAGTTGCGGGAACGTGTTTTCTTTTCACGTTTTTCAAAATCTCGAAAACTATGTAACTACGGGCAACAAATTATACGTACAATGCCTGTGAAGCGTAAAATTTTCTACAAAAATTTCGACCCTAAAATTTGTTGTTAAGGTGCTCCGAGCCGTCAAATTAAATTTTTTCAATTATTTAAAAAAAATTATTTTTTTGGTAATTTATAATTTAGTTAAAAATCCGAAAAATCACAAAGGTTCTCGAGTGACAATGAATAACTCACGTGACATATGAATAAAAAAAAATATTTTCGAGGAGGTAACCGCGGAAGAAAATCTTTGTACAGGCTACACTAACTCTGGGATATACCGAGGAACTCTGAAGGAACTCGGGAAACTCAAAGAAATTCCACGAAACTCTTCACAATATGACACTGATATCACCTTACATACATATGAGCGACTAGTTATCGAAACCAAGTACAATTCACAAGAACTCCTTGGGCCGCCGCCACGAGCTAATGTACTTTTTTTTTGAGTAAAATTTCCCATACAGCACACCAAATAACGATTACGATGTGTTCGCATTGTGACGATGTATCTAGATGCAGACACAAGGTTACACAATTCTACGATGTAAATGTGCTACGTTTACACATTGTAAGCACACACGTATGCACAAAGGTTAAACGTCCGCCTCACAATGTAGCCACAGTATACCATTTACATATACACAAATAATTTGATCCACAGTGTGTTATCGGATGCACAGTGATTGACTTCCTAATGTCTCAGACGAATGACGTCTCATGCTAGACTTTAATCTGACGTCTTTTTCAGGTTATATTTGGTAATTCCCCCACAGGTTTTTAGTAATAGGAACATATAAAACTACATACTAGTTAGTAAGTCTACTTGATAAAAATAAAGTAATTAATGCGTAAATACGTTTTGTCCTATGAATTTGTTTGTTAGCCATCCGTATATTTTATTTACATTAACATATCTAATATTGTTTACCATCACTCCAATTTTTTCTCACAAGGGTTGCCTGCAAATAATAATGTTTATTAGGTTATTATAGTTATTAAGGTACCAAGGGTGTTATAAGGATAATAACGCACCGAGGTCGGCAGTGTACAATCCCGAGGGCCTCTGGCCCGAGGGAATGTACGTCGACCGAGGGGGTCATGATCCTATAACACCCGTGGTGCCTTCAACGTTTAATGTCCTGCAAGTCTGTTATTTAATCCGATTTTTTTTGACATTTACGATTTATTAATTTGACATCTATTATGTTCAGAACGATTTGATTTAAAAGAGAGTAAAAATCAAAATTGTTTGCAAAAGTCGCCGTTGCATAGCAACGCATTTTGTTTGTCATTAACGCTATCATAATTTGCTTGTTTTGGGTTGTATTATAATTTTATAATGCCCTAGGGCGTTATAGATATTCATAACGCCCTAGGGCGTTAATTTTCATTTAATGTATCTCAAAATGGGGTGGTTATTGTAAAATAACAGACTTGTAGGACATTAAATTCATTTTTACTTACCTTTGCCAATTGCGGTGGGTAGGGGTCGAACCTACAAGTCTCCGTTGTCCGTATTATAGTACTGACGCTTCTACCAACTGAGCTATCTTAGTGACCATTATTTCGGATGCTAAAAGCAGTATTTATGGTGATGTGTATGAAGTCTTTATTATGTGAAATTGAATTTCTAGCCTTATTTAAAATATATGAAAATCTTTCAGGTTCTCTTTTTTTTTTATTTTTTTACGTGTTCCCAAACATGAATTTTTCGAGTTACTAGTATTTTTATTTATTTATAATTATTAAGAAGAACTTATTTAATTTAATTATACTGTCACCAGGTATAATATATCATCTACAACATAAATAGAATATTTAATGGTTTAAAACAGACCTAAAATTGAAATGAAGTATATTCGTACATCGGTTTTATAAGCAATTATTACCTTGAAAAAAAAACAACTAAAAGTTTTTTCGCAATTATTTTAACAAAAAAAAAAAGACAGAGTGAGCACGGATCGAACCGCGCACCTCTTGAATGCTTAACTCACTCAACCACTGACATCTGTTTGAATACTTGCTTAAAGACTTTATAGTAGAACACGCAACGGCTAGATTTTGCTTTTTAATGCATTTTAATCTAATTTTATTATTAAAAGAACTCGATATCTTTAAAACTGCCGAATCTCTGCAAACTCTTTCGAATATAAATTATTTTGAATATTATTAAAAAACAAAAATGCCTGCTATATGTGTGGCTATTGATCACTCTTATAGAGGAAAAAGGACACATGAGATACACATGGCCGGTATGCTCACGCTGACGCTTTGCGCGCGCGCACTGTTCCATGCTCGAATAGTCGAATGTAGACACGACAAGACACAACTAAAAAGTGTATATATAGTTATTTGTATCATGTATATATATCGCACTTTTATGTGGTGTATGCAGTAGGCACAAGTATTATATAAATCATCACACATACATACGACTTAAACCTTGTAGGCATCTTCTACGGACGTCAAATTTCAACATTCTAATGATCCTTCTTTACGTTATATAAAAATGTTTAGAATCTTGAGTGCATACGGTATACAATTATTAAACATTGTATCACATAACTCTGTCAATATAAACATAAGTGTATCTCATATGTGTACGTCAGTACTAGTTTAACAATTAGATCCACCTTAAAATATTTTGTTTCTCATGTGTATATCTTGTAGAGACGTAATTACAATTGGACGTGCTGTTTGGGTTATGAGGACGAAAAACATTTTTTTTGAATTTACCCCTCCCCCTCCCCCTCCCCCCGCGCATCTATTTTGAAATGAGGACGAAAACATTTTTTTTTTCTGTCTTTACCAGAAAAAGACGCGCTTTTTAAAATTTCGCATGATGGCGCTTGAGGAACTAAAGTCGACCCTGCAAGGCAGTACGTAAATTAATTTATACATCTGATCCCACTGGGAAAGTAAAAAAAATAAATAAAAAACAGAAAGCAATTAAATGAAGATGACGCTTGTAGTTTTGTACAAGAACTCCCAAGATAGTCGTTAAGGAAAAGATCAATAAATTTGGGTACTGGCAAATTTGATATTTTAGTCAGCAACAAATTATATGCATTAAAATCTAAATTTATTCACAAACTTCAATTTAGAGATGATGCTCGTCGTTTGGACTTTTGTTTAACTATTTAGAAGAAAAATAATAATTAATTAATAATAAAATATAATAATAATAATAAAATAATTTTTCAGTAAGATGGATGCACATCACATTCTACGATTCTAGGCAATGGTTAGACAATCACGTCCACGACAGGTGGATTGGCCTTTATGGACCAACAGCATGGCCAGTTCTAACCCCGTTGGATTACTTCTTATTGAGGTATTTAAAGCAAAAAGTATACGCAAAAAATTTCGAAGGCGACGTTCTTGAATAAAATTAATGTAAAAATATAAGTATCATATCAAATAAGGTAATTCTTAGCTTAGCTTCGTTTTTCCTACTGTCTAACCGGTGTTTAGTAATAACCTAGTTATCCGCGGTCTAAAAACGCCCTGAATGATTCCTTTGTCACTAACCCTGCTAGTTGCATTGGTCTTAGGTTCCAGTTTCGTTGTAGTTAGGAAAACAGGTCTAATATAAAGAAAAATAATAAAAAATATAGTTTCGTTGTGGTTAGGGAAACAGGTCTAATATAAAGAAAAATAATAAAAAATATATATACTGATCACATAATAAGTGTGTGTGTGTACTACAATGTCATGGCTAAAGGACTAGTTTCCAAGATCAGAAATTCAGACAAAAAAGAAAAACATAGTCTTATCAAATCAACATCGCTATGTTTCATATGCGATTTGATACTCTTGACAGTTGAGTTCATCGCTATCTTCCTATTACAGATTTTGTATAGTATAAAGTATTATCACGTTGGCGTGTGCATAAACGAGGCGTATTTATAAATAAACAAATGAACACTTAAAAAGTGGAAATATCCTTGGTAAATAAGACAAACCTGGCAGTTTAAAAATCAAGCAAATGCAAATACTTTGTGAATTATCTTTATTATATGTTTTAACGATGATTACCTTAATTAAATCTCTGTGGTTTGAGATATCATGTAAATAAGACGTAGGCTAATAACTAATACTGGTTTATACAGCTTTTGAACTTTTATGTTATGTGGATGGGTTTCTTTTGTTATTATTAATGCAGTATTAGCATTATTCAGGCCTGTAGCTAGGGGGGCAGGATGGGCTATTTCCGCCCTAAAATTATTTTTGTCCAACCTACGGCGATCGCAAGGGGGTCAATTTTAATAAAAAAAAATTTTTCGGACAAAAAAATTTTTTTGGATTTCCCCCCCTCCCCGCTCATTCAAAAAATTTTTGGCCCACGGGCCCCCCTGAAAAATTATTTGCCCGCCCTTAAAGCACTTTCTAGCTACAGGCCTGGCAGTATTGCTCATAGTATCGCTTCACCCCGTCGAGCGCACTGATAGCCAGCAAGGCCGTTGCATGCAATATTATTACTATTTAAAGACGTTCTGAAATTCGCACGCTCGGAGCAGATAATTACAACATAGTTTGTTTAATATTTTACGTTTTTCGTTTCCATTAAATTAATCGGATTTTTGTTATATTTTAACAGTTATACTTCAAATTAATAATGTGTGATAGTGACAAATTCTTTTTTGCGCTTGTCGAAGGTTCAAGTTCTCGACGTCGTTCCCTTTTTAAAAAAGCTTTTCTGGGACTTTTATTATGCATATATTTTCTTTGTTTCTGGCAGTCAAATATATGTGGAATTACTCCAGGTTTAAGATTGATTGGAACATTCTTCATTAATTTCAAATACAATAGTTTTCCATGCCCTCTTCCAACTAAAACAAATAAAACATTGATAAATTACTAGAGTTCAGGGATCTAAAAACGTACAAAATGTTTTGGTTACAATGCTCTTCTTTTAAGAGAGAAGTGAGAAGTTATTTTTCGCTAGTAAGAAACAACAAAAAATATCCTATGGAACAAATCATTTGAAAAAAACTTCCATTAAAATGATCTTCACAACAATATTTTTATGAATTTTTAGACAAGAAGTTTGTCCTTTTCATAGACTGTTGCTATAATTTTCGTGCCTTCTCATCTTTGGGTAATGTTATGAAAACTTTATCCGGTGCGGCAGTGTCGCTTCTAGTTCATGAGACGCCTTCGTGCGAGAGCATTTTTGGCGCCCTTTTTTGCGGGGGCAAATACTATAAGATCATGCAAACATCTCCAATGTGGTGCCTTTGACAATGCTTTAGTGAGAACATCCGCTAACATTTGATCGGTTGGAATATGTTCCAAAGTAACTAGTCCTCTCTCAACAGATTCTCGAACAAAGTGATGGCGAATATCGATGAGCTTCGTTCTTGAATGATAGATCGAATTTGACGCCAAGTGCTGCACTCCACGGTTGTCAAGGTACAATTTTACATCAAACATATCTTCAAGTCCTATTTCACACAACAGACTGCGCAGATGCAACGTTTCTTTCGTGGCTTCAGACATGCTGACATATTCAGCCTCCGTTGAGGATAATTCAACCGTTTGTTGCTTTTGCGACTTCCAAGTTATTGCTGCTCCTCCTAGGGTGAAAGCATAACCGGTAAAGGATCGTCGGTCAATCACACAGCCTTCCCAGTCGGCATCAAAATATCCGAACAAAGGCTCATTTGTATTGGTATACATTAATCCTATGTCTTTGATTCCAGCCAAATACCTTAAAACTCTTTTACCTGCTGCCCAGTGTTGATTACTAGATTCATTAGTAAATTGAGCTAGCCTTGATACGGTATTTGCAATATCTGGCCTGGTTCCTACAGCAAGGTACATTAGAGCTCCTTTTAGCTCCCGATAAGGCCAATCACCATGTTTGGTTTCCTCTGTGGGTTTAACCACCTTCTTACTTTGAAGCTCAGTCGGTGCTGCAAGTGAATTACACTGACTCATTCCATACTTCTCTAGTATATCTAGGGCATATCGCGTTTGTTTTATAGTGATGAAGTCCTCTTCTTGATTAATCTCCAACCCCAAACAGTATTTTGCTCGGCCAAATTCCTCTAATATTTTCGATTTGATTTCATCTATCCATTCAAGGTCTGTCGATGCCACCAATATATCATCTACATAAATGATTAGTAACAACATAACTTCATTGTGTTCTGCGTAATACAAGCAAAGTTCTCCCCTCGTTGGTGTTAATCCAATACTAGTTGATTTATCTGAAAGACGAGCATGCCACTGTCGACCTGCTTGGCGTAATTCATAAAGGGCTTTTTGCAATCGACAAGCATTTGCTCCTTGCTCTAAACTTTTCAGCATTTCTGCAGCTTGTTTCTTCACTCGAACTGATGAAAATAATTTCCTAGGACGACCTCTGGATTCAGTATGAAGTATCTTTGGTCTTCCTTGTCCTCTTCGATTTTCTTGTATGAATTCATGATGCTATGCTGATGTAGTCTGTGGAGATCTGTCTTGTCCCAATGACTCTCTTAAAGGTGTACTATTCACATTAGGATTATTTGTCATTATTTCGATTTAATTATCATTTTTAGGTCTCTCAATGTCATCGTCGATCAACACAATTTCCTCTTGGTTGTCTTGAGATCCGTCAGTGTTTTCCTCTTGGAATTTGACATCCCTTGCGACAATAAATTTTCTAGCTTCTGGTAACCATACCCGAAGCCTTTTGTCTTACGTGGGTATCCAACAAACACTCCTTTAATAGATCGCTCAGCGAGCTTTCCTTTCGATAGATCTTTATCTAAGACATACACAGTTGATTCAAATGTCCTCAAATAGTTCCATATCGTCTTCCTATTTGTCCACTTTTGGTAAGGCTACTAGACGAACATCTATTTCTGATGTGACTTGCTGTTGCAATTGTTTCAGTCCAAAAAATTAGTGGAAATCATGATTGGATTAACAGACATCGCTCCATATGAGTGTTCTGTTCATGCGCTCAGCGACAGTATTTTGTCGAGGTGTCCTCACAAATGTCATTCGACATTCAATACCTTGAGTGTCTAAGAATTAATTAAGTTCATTACTACAGTATTCTTTCCCGTTGTCGAATTGAACCAAAATTGCGAGTGTCTTGAACCGCGAGCAATTCAGACATCGCTAACAGTACTGATTGTTATGAAACTATTACAGTACATACAATCACTATCTCTTATTGAAAAATATAGCGCCTTTCGTATCCTTCGTTACCAGAATTATAACTAATGCGGATAGATTTGTATCTAGTTAGTCTTTATTTAGATCACTGGATTCTGCCTTTAAACCATCTCTATACATTTATTCAAGTCTCCTAGACATAGATAATAATAAAGATAATTGCAACCCTTCAAATTCAAATTTTCACGATTGTAATACCTACTAAAGCTCTGATATACTTAAGTCACAACGTTTCAAAATCTCAAAATCGACTACGAATTAGCTTTTACTACAAATACAGTGTGTCCCGGTAACACCTTCGTAGTTCAGTTACCTATTAGTCATCTGATTTCAACCAAATTTGGACTGATGTCAAAGACCTTTAGTATATCTTCTTTAAATAAAACAAAACTTATCTTAATTATTGGCGTGCATTTTTTTTTAGAGAAATGCGATTTATTTTTAGAGAAGTCATATTATGCATTTTTTTAATGAAAAATTAATACAATAGTATTGATCAGCACTCTTTAGAACCTCTATATACAAGATTTAACACCATTTTGATTTATGGATTTCGAATTATGACCCCCTTAAAATTACGTTTTTTAAATATTAAAAAATTAATAACGTGGAAACGAATTGCCTTTCGAAGAAAATGTATTCCTCATTTTCTATTTAAAATCACATTTTTTATCACCTACCATCATCGATACTTTCAAATTCTGCAATCCCTAATACCCGAATAGTTTACACGGCTGGCTGCTAGTTCACAATTTTTGGTAATTTTTCAATGAAAATTCTTGGCTTACGAAATTAAAAAATATTTATGATACCGTGTAATCGAAAAGGTGAATTCGAATAGAAAATGCAGAATAACTTTTTCCGAAAAACAGTTCGTTTCCAAGTTATTAATTATTTAATCATTTGAAAAATGCAATTTTAAGGGGATTGTAATTCGAAAACTATAAATGAAAATGTTGTTAAATTTCGGACATGAGGGTTCTATAATATACTGATCAATACTGCATTAACTTTTCAGTAGAAAAATGCCTAATATGGCTTCTCAAAAATCGATCCTCTTTTTCTTAATAAAATGCTCTCCAATGACTGAAATAATTTTTGTTTTACTCAAAAAAGATATTGTAAAGGTTTTTGATACCGATCCAAATTTGCTTAAAATTGGATAACTAATAACTGATCTACGAAGATGTTACTGTGGAAAGTGAAACACACTATATCCGAATATATAACCACCCTTTATATCTAACACTACACGTGTGTTTTCTTATTTTCTTTCTTATTGTTGCTTTTTTATATTTATAGTGCCATTTTGATGAAGTACATCCTGTATTTGACTCTGTTTACCTTAATATTCGTCTAGACTTTTTGGGTTTCTATTTGTTTTTTTTTTCTTAGGTAAATTAGTTTGATTCACTATTTGTATTTATCTCTGGTTTTTCCATTTATATGGTCATCTACTCTTATACTCTTCTTGATTCGTTACTATATAATTATTAGTTTTTTAAATCATTATTACATAATTATTAATAATAATATATTAATGTTTTTTTTTATTTTCCTTGTGCGTTTATAGCACTTTTAATCTGGCTTACTATACATGTCTTGTGACATAACATAGTTAAACAAGCTAAAAACATACTCTTCGCCTGTTCATAGAACTTTCTATATAATTGTTACACATTCTATAGGATACTCTTCGCAGTTTTTTTGTAAATAATGTTAGTTTTTAGACATCCTAAATTTTGTGATACCATCTTTGTTGTGAAAAAAATTATATGAAAAAAAAAAAAATGAAAAAAAATACTCAACCTGTGCGGGATTCGAACACGGGACCTTTGGATTGCAACGCAAAACTTTAGCCGCTGCGCCACCACATATTGCTATGAAAATTGGTTGTCTGTGATATATATATGTTTCAACAATCATACATAATTCAACTCCTATTTCTATGAAATATATTAGTAAAATGTGTAAACAAAAAAAAATGTATTATGGAAACAATATTTCGCAAGATTTCCATTTTAGTACAAGCGACAAAAATTAAGAGAATATATTTTTTTTAATTAAATAATTAATAACTTTTTTATTTACCGATCGATTTTCTTCAAAAACAATAGGGTTCTTCCCCTAGCTAACACTAACTTACTTTCTAAATTTCAATACAATCGGACTTTTCTTTCTTAAGTTATCGTGCTTACAAGAAACGTGACGGACGGACAGACGGGCGGACAGACGGACGGAGGGACGGACGGACGGACAGACCGACGGACGGACATGCGGACGGACAGACAGACGGACGGACGGATAGACGAACGGACGGACAGACGGACAGACGGACGGACGGACAGACGGACATTTTGAAAGTTGTTCAGAATTCGTTCACTAACACAATGATATGAAAATTTTTTCTCTACGAGCGATATTTACGATTTTAGAAATGTTCCGATCAAATACAATATACTCTTCGTTTTTGCGAAGAGTATAATAAATGCATTATATTCCATTCCATTCCACTCCATTCTATTCCCTTTCATTCCCTTCCATTCCCTTCCATTCCCTTCCATTCCCTTCCATTCCCTTCCATTCCCTTCCATTCCCTTCCATTCCCTTCCATCCCCTTCCATTCTATTCTATCCTATTCCATTCCTTCTAGGAAAGCAGTTTTAATATCGATATTATTATTAAGTAGATACGTCACTTAAGCACCAAATTAGTCATGCATTTCATGTAGTTGTATTTTTTGACCATAACTTATTTTGTTTTAAGATTTTATGGCATATTGTTATTTACTTTTCAGTTGTCTTGTAATTAAATTATAAAAATCTGTTGGAAAAATAAGTAAACCAGTGGAAGCATTATACTCTTCGTCGATTTACTGAGCTTTTTATATAATTGTTACACATTCTATAGGATACTCTTCGCAGTTTTCTTGTAAATAATATTACAAATTTTGTGACACCAACTTTGTTGTGATAAAAAAATATATGAAAAAAGAAATGAAAAAAAAATGAAAAAAAAACACCCTGTCAGGGATTCGAACACAAGACCTTTGGATTGCCAGAAGATATAATAATAATAATAATATTTTATTTAAAGTTTAAGTACATACAATATATGTGCCTCGCCGAATTCTAGCCCGGAGCCAGCCAGACATCCACGGCGAAAATCGCCGAGGTGGGTGTGAGGCTGGTCTAGAAGCTCCTGTCTGCCACTTTTTGATGTGTCCACATGGACCTAAAAGTAGCTTAAAAATAAACACAGCACTGAGAACACTAAAATCGTAGGCGAGCGCACTTCGATTGTTGATACGGGGAACACAACTAAACGAAAAAACCCGTTCGAACAAATGACGACCTTGTGGTTTGATCGCCGAGAAGGAAAGTAGGGTGGAAATAAAATTGTGGTTTAAAAAAATAGGATTTAGGTAAGTTTTCGGCCTAGAGGGGATTTAGAGACGAAAACGGAACAGAAATAACAAAAAAGAATAAAAGAACAAAATTGTATAAACATAAAGGGGAAGAAAGATAGATTGGAAAGATATAAAGTTGAGGAAAGATAAGAGTAAGGGTAGGGGTAAGTTATCGTAGAAGGAAGTGTGGCTAGAGTAGCTGCCGGAAGATAGGCAACGCCTGGTATGGTAGGGAGTGTCTTATATCGAAAAGTATGGTATTATGCTGTCTGATTCGGGTAATGTTGCGGGTAAGCGGGCTACCGTCCAGTTTAAACTGGTAAAATTTTTGTGAGGTTTCTTGGACGTAGTCTGCTAGTGGGGTTATGTCGTGACAACGTGAATAGAGATCTCTGAGGGAGGTGTACCTACCGAAATCTGAAATGAAGCGTATAAATTTGTGTTCTAAAACTTTTAGGTTCCCCATTGTCATGGCCGGGATGCTGCACCACACCGGCGCCGCGTATGTGATGGCCGGCCTGATTACCATTGTGTACAACAACTTTTTATTAGTCCTGTTGAGTCCGCTACCCCTTGCCAGGAGCGGATACAGACTCCTGGACATGAAGTAGACCTTGCGTACCGGTCTCGTTAACGTGTGTATTAAACGTCAGTCGTTTGTCTAAGTTCACCCTCAAATATTTCACTCACCGTTTGATTGGAATTTCTCTACCCCCGATCGAAAGTGGCATTAAAATCCGGTTTTCGGTGAAACGACGCGACGTTTGAATAGAATCGATTCCAACTTCTCGGCGTTGATCCGAATCTTCCACTTATCGTAATATGCCGTGGCACGGGCCATGTGTGCCTTCAGCAGCATATTAGCCGCTTGCGCGTTGTGTGAGTGCACGTACATAGCCGTGTCATTGGTGTACTTGGCAAGGTTCGAATTCGGGAACTCCGGGACGTTGGAGATGTATAAGTTGTTCAGCTTTGGCGACAGGCACGACCCTTGGGGGACCCCCGCGCGAATTTCCCGCCAAGTTGATAGTTTACTATTCACTCTGACCTGCAGCGATCTATCTGACGGGAAAGAGTGAATAAGTTTGGTAATGTGCGTCGGAAAGTCCAGCGAATTTAGTTTGTAGAGTAATCCCGGGATCCACACGGTGTCGAAGGCTTTCTCAATATCGAGGAGCACCATGACGATGCTCTTCCCGAGGTTGTATTGTACCTTGACGTCATTCACGATCCTGACGACCTGCTGTACAGCGCCCCTGCCCTTGCCAGACGAAGCTTTAGCCATTGGACCATCACAGATCATTGTAATAATTGTAATACAGATAGTATTATATATCATTCGAATATTATACATCAACGAATTAGATATATTATTATGAAATATATATATATTAGTAAAATGTATAAACAAAAAAATTATAGAGAATAAAATTTGACAAAAATTAAGAAAATATATTTTTTTTAATTTAAATAATTAATAACTTTTTTATTTATTGATTGATTTTTTTAAAAACAATAGGGTTCTTTCTCTAGCTACCTTTAACTTACTTTCCAAATTTCAATACAATCGGACTTTTCTTTCTTAAGTTATCGTGCTTACAAGAAACGTGACGGACGGACGGACGGACGGACGGACGGACGGACGGACGGACGGACGGACAGACAGACGGACAGACGGACATTTTGAAAGTTGTTCAATTGAATTCGTCACTAACATAATGATATGAAATTTTTTTCTCTATGAGCGATATTTAATGATTTAGAAATGTGCCGATCAAATACAATATACTCTTCGTTTTTGCAAAGAGTATAATAAGTAAATAAATGAGTGAATGAAACCTTGTGAAATTTTGTTGACAGCGCCAGCTGGTGATTCAGTACCAATACCTACGAATCTACTCCAAAGGATTATCTAACATTTAGAGAAAACTGTTTCAAAATTGCTGTACATGTTTTAAAGCTATGAGGGACCAGATAAATAAACAACAAAAACATCACATGCTAAACTCCGTTAATAAACCATAAAATTAGCAAACAAAAATACGTGAAAATGCTTAATTTTTTGTATTACTTCCACATCCAGTGGAAGTATAACGACAAAAAATTTTTTAAAAATTTTTATTGTTCAGATAGGTTTAGAATGTCTGTCGGTCTGTAACGTTTACTCTGGAACCGTTTGAGATATTGACTTAAAATTTGGTACACATATCTACTTTAACAAGATCTAGCACTAGATGACATTTTCATCTTGTTCCGTCGAAGGGTTGGGGGGTAAATTGGGGTAAATTTGGGGTAAATAGGTAAATCAAGCATGTAAGAGTTAATAAAATTGGTATTTAGTATATACAAGAGAAGCTAAGGTCTCAAAAAAAAAATTGGCATTAGCCACCCCCATTATCATCCCCACCCCATTATTAAAGGAGTGAAAAAAATGTGATTTAATGTGTGTACAAGAACCAGAAACCTCAAAATATTTTTTTACTTTATCCACCCCCACTACCACCCGCTATCACCACCCCCACCCCACTACCGATGTGGGGTATCGTTTTATGGGTTTTTGGGGTAGAGGATTTCAAATATTATATTATTAAAGTTCCATAAACAATTATTTCCACATACAAAATTTTTTCGTTGTGAGTGACTTGGATAGAAAATCTTGATGTGGAAGTAGTGATTCCTTGGGCAGCGGATTTTTGTAAGTAAGCTATCAATCAAGTAGTAAGTAAATACATAGCTTCATGTTTATTCGAGATGTATGTAATATGTGGCCCACCTAAAACATCTAAAAAATAATTCTTCAATATTGTGATCATAACTAAGTAACATTTCATTTCTTATCTAAAAATCTTTTTACATCTGCCTGAAACCTGAAATTAATCTCGAAAAATAGTTTATCTCGTCGTATGGGTTTCATGCATGCTCCGTAACTATGAGTTATAATTTTAACTAAAAAGTGTTTTTAAAATATTGATAAAGAAAAATAAGCTGCTTAGAATTTATGTAGTGAAATGGAGCGACGCGCAACATAATTATAAAGCGAGTCTCATAAAAGCTGTGTAAACTTTCTTTACTCTAGTTTGACTGACCTTGACATGAATATGCATTAATTTGCTGTTTTGCTAATTACGAATTTCTTTATAATCATTACAAATTAAAAACAGTCAATTATATTATGAAAGAAGAGTATAATGTATCGTTTAAAACATTTCCTATCTAAAAACCTAAAAACAATTGTCCAAATGCGTAGGGTTAAAATTGCGTTTACAAATTTTGGAATATTAGTTACAAGAAAACAATAATATTTCATTACAATTATGTTGTACCGCAGGAAAGTAATAGGGACAGAAAACTTTTGTCGTGCCAAGTTATTGATTATAATTTTTCAAAATATTGTCCTTTATATTCATAACATTTCTTTATTTACGTATAAACTACCAACCCAACACATGGTTTCATTTCTCTGTTACTTCAGAAACAGGTGGATGGACAACCGAGAGAGCACAATGTGATTTGGTCACGTTCGGGTACGACACCCCCAAAGAGCTGTATTACAAAACTTTTCTAGAACCAACGCAAATAAAGGAAATCATAGAGTGTATTTTTCTACGGAAGTATTTTGGTGTTATGATAACTTCTATTTTTTAAAAGCTCAATATATTGTCTTTTATTCTATTAATAATTACAGAATAATATTCTATATCTAATGTTCTCAAATAAAAATTTGTTACTAAAAAATTACAGTACCTTCTATTAACTAGTGCCATCTAGCGATTTTTAATACACTTTCCGTCTCTGTCGCTATTGTCTTACTAATTTTTTGAACACACTATCATCAAGTTTGTTCAAAGGGGTAAAAACAAATTTTTGACGCCCCCTAAAAAACACACATTTTTGGTGAGAAACTTTCTCACGAAGTTAAGATAGATATTTTCTATACCGCCTGTATAATGCGAGAAATATTAATTAATTGTCTGTTATTGAGAGAAAAATCAATATAACGAGTTTGAAGAAAATAATATTACTGACACCTGGGTGCATATTTTTAATTTATTATTATATTGTTCACAGAATCAAAGAGAAAAATTTCATATCATTGTCTTACTATATTGCCATTCTATTTTCAACCAATCATTATTTCCTACACAACGTAATATGGTAATTTTCTAATTACATTTATTATTATTATGATCGTCTGTCATCATTGGTTTTAAATCGTATCTAACAATAAAGACCAACTCTTCTTAAATATAAATATTTTAGGCTAGATAAGCATGCTTCCTGTTTAAGTTGTGTTATTTCTCTGTTTATTTTCGATCGATTATACACCTTGGTGATTTGATGTTCATAGATTTATATTTGCATTTTAATAATTTTACATGTTTTTGGAAATTCATTTTTATCAGATCTATAAAATTAAATAACCTTGTTGGACATCTCCCCCTTTGTTTTGCTATATCGTACATATTCCTTTCTTTCCATGGTCATATTTCTTGTGTTTCTCTTTAGACTCCTGGGAGAGCAAAGAGTGACCTTGTTTCTTTTTATCTCAGAGTCCATTCGTGATTCGCGGTATAGGTTAGATTTGGGGCTATAATTACTGAACACGTATCGGTATAGGTTAGATTAGCATTAAGAATATTTATTAACTATATACTTTGTACCTGACTGAATCGATACAAGTCGTAAAATAAAAACGAAATTATTCTCGTTAATATCTTTTCAGCCCTGAAGAAGACATAAAAATAAATCAAAACGCTAAATTACCCTAAAATGTTAATTTTTTTATTATCCTAATACTAATAAAATAATCAGTAATTACTTCCACATCCAGTGGAAATATAGTAACGACAAAAAAGATTTTTTAATTTTTATTTTTCAAATAGGCTTAGAATGTCGTTAAGTTTGAGCAAAAAAAATTTCTGTTTGTCTGTCTGTTACTTTTTTTGTGCGCACGATTACTCTGAAACTATTTAAGGTATTGACTTGAAATTTGGTACACGCATGTATTTTAACGAGATCTGGAAATAGATTATATTTTCATCTTACTACGTTGAAGGGTTGGGGGTAAATAGGTAAATCAAGCAAGTAAGAGTCCATAAAATTCGTATTTAGTATACATAAAAGAAGTTAGGATCTGAAAAAATTTTTGACTTGGCCACCCCCATTACTACTCCAGCACATTAATTAAGGGGGGTGAAAAAAATAAAGTCGGAATTTAGCGTGTATATAAGAACCTAAGGCTTCAAATTTTTTTTTACTTCATCCGTCTAAAAAAATTGCCAAAAAATACAATTGAACAATTTAAACAACAGACGTTTATTTCATATAAAATGAGTTTATTTAAATTTTTTGGTATAATTCTATGAATGTTAAAAGAAAACGAAATATGCTCATGGTCGGTCTGTACTTGACTGATCTATTACCCTTCGTCTTTACCAAATAGAGTATAATGCAAAAATACATTATCCGCCTGTAACTTGGGGTTTGCGCAGTATTCAACAGAGCGGGATATATAATTACTGCAGATCACTAGTGACTTCAATAATTTGCTCAAAAAATCGCGCAACCGAGAACACAAATCAAAATAAACAATAATCACAATAAACAATTTAAAAAATTGAAAGAGCACGACCAGCATGCAAACCAGTATGTGATATGTCCAGTGACTGACGTCACTGCGGTAAGAGGAATGCTGCGGGACAGCGTATCTTCACATGGGTCATAGTATCATGAGATTATGTCTTTTAAACTACTTGTTAGAATAAGATCATATTTTGGGTATGTAGTATATGATTTATTGTCAATTACATACTTAATATAAAACATTCGGGGGCCAGAACAAACAAAAAATTACCCTGTATACACATTTTTTGATAGTAAATTATGAACAATGATCGATAACGTAATAGTTCGGTCTTATGGAAAGTTAGATGGTAAGTTAGTGTTGGCTCAAGTTGAAGTTGAAAGAAATCGAAATAAGAAAGTGTACAAGAGTGCGGTACCCTATCGAGAACACACTGTATATTGATTATAAATAAGATGATATAATAAATGAATATAAAAAAACAAAATATAATAATATAAATGGTATGTAGATAGAAATAAAGTACCAATAATTTTTTTCTATCTCTATACCTCACTTATCTTTGACCTTCCTCCCCTTGGCGCACTAAAAAACTCTTAAAAACAATCAAGCTATAAATAATAGTATGTCAAATTATTTGTTATAAAATGCTCTGAGGCCATGATGCATTTTTTTCATAAAACTAATAGAAAAAAAAAATATTAACATTAATAGCTTTTCATCCCCTACATTTTCGTTCACTTTTGCTTATAATAATATTATCTACAAATTTTTTGTGAGTTTTATAGTTTTCAAGATATATTAAAAAACTATTTACACCTTTATTTCCAATATGGCGACCACGAAAATTCAAATTTAAACTTATGTTGGACCACCCCACATAATAAAAAGATAAAATCGTATCCTACCCAAAATGCCCGGTTGAATCCCCAGTTGACTGGACCAACATATTTAGTCACAAAACACGTAAGTCGAAGCAGTGATTGAATTTATTTGCATGTTTTATAAGTTCATATAATAAAACTGTTATGAAACGAGAAAACTCTTTAAATTATTCAACCAAGAACAAGTTACACATCAACAATGAAAATTTGCAGAAAAATGCTTTAAAACTGATGCATCACTAGGCTATAAAAGCGCTTTATTGTTATATAGAAAAGTGTTAACGAACTTCTGTTTGACTCTGCATCTCTATAAAAGCATCTTGAGATACTTTATAGATACTATGAGAATGTTACCAAGGAATCCTAAGTAGTTGTATGAGTACTTTTTTTTGCGGCTTTTAAACAATAAAAAGTTTTTATAAACTTGCGCCTATTCTGTATGTTTACTTACTATTTACCATCCAAATTTTATTACAAAGGACACAATAGTTTGAAATTTGAGCAAAAAACCTTATTTTTAACTGTTATGGACTATTACATTCGAGTGGGGACATACTAGAAAAGAAAAAATAGGTACTTTTATTTGTTATTTTTCTTTAATTCATAGTATTGCCCCATAATCCTTGGACATCCTATAGTTTATACATTTTTACGCTGCTCGTAAACTAAAACTATTTGCTAGTTCCATCTGATATTTTCGACATTAAGACTTCTTTCTACTGATACTGCCTGATTAAAACAAAAACTTTTTTATTCTCTTCTTCACATCATATGAAATCACAAAAAGCTTGTTCATATTTCAATGAATTTAAACTGATTATGTACTAGTCCAGTGCAATTAGGTTTATACCTTGGAACCCAGCTACAGTGAATGGATTTGAATGATTTTCTCTTCTTGGATTTCTAATGCCATAAACTAAAAATTGAAAATTACCACAATTTCGAAAATCCGTAAATTAAAAAATAAATAAAATCTTTAGAAATTTCAACAAAAAATACAATTATCGGAATTTTTAAATATTTCTTTTAAGAAAATAATGAACGTTATAGTTTTCGATGTTGTTTATAAAGAATTTGTAAAAAAAAAATGAAACTTTAACATGTAATTTTTAAAATTTATATTGTCGCATTACCAGCTTTTTAATTTTAAGGGTGAAAACGAAACACTGAAAAATTAATTACTCTTCTACTTTTACGAATAAATTAACGAAAATCTATAGACTTATGTTTTTGAGGTCGCTAAATATGACAGTGAGATCAAAATTTATGAGACGAACATATTAAGCGTTGTAATCAACCTTAAATACTGAAAAATTAATGTTTTTTCTAATGTTACAAATAAATTCACGAAAATCCATATACTTATGATTTTTAAGTCGCTGAATATGATTATGGCACCTAAATTTATAAAACAAAAAAATGGTGGATTAAAAATGGTCACAAAAGAGTATAGTAATATGTCTAATTTTATTAAAAAAACCGCTGCCCAAGGAATCACTACTTCCACATCCAGATTCTCTATCCAAGTCACTCACAACGAAAAAACTTTGTATGTGAAAATAATTGATTATGGAACTTTAATAATATAATATTTGAAATCCTCTACCCCAAAAACCCATAAAACGATACCCCACATCAGTGGTGGGGTGGGGATGGTGATAGGGGGGGGTGGTAGTGGGGGGTGGATGAAGTAAAAAAATATTTTGAGGTTTCTGGTTCCTGTACATGCACTAAATCACATTTTTTTTCATCCCCTTTAATAAGGAGGTGGGGGTGGTAATGGGGGTGGCTAATGCCAAAAATTTTTTTGAGACCTCAGCTTCTCTTGTATATACTAAATACCAATTTCATGGACTCTTACCTGCTTGATTTACCAATTTACCCCAATTTACCCCCCAACCCTTCGACGGAACAAGATGAAAATATAATCTAGTTCTAGATCTCGTTAAAGTACATATGTGTACCAAATTTCAAGTCAATATCTCAAACGGTTCCAGAGTAAACGTGCGCACAAAAAAAAAGTTAGAGACAGACAGACAGACAGACAGACCGACAGACAGACAGACCGACAGACAGAAATTTTTTTTCGCTCAAACTTAAAATCTGGACGTTTCATGACATTTTAAGCCTATTTGGACAATAAAAATTTTTAAAAATTTTTTTGTCGTTACTATACTTCCACTGGACGTGGAAGTAATACAGATTGTTATAAATAAATCAAATTAATACAATTAAGTAAACTAATTAAATAATATTTTTAATCTGCACTCTAAACATGCTAAGGTGCAATGCAATTCCGCTTTTTCTGCATATTCTTCGGAAAATAGACGGATCGTTTCTCTACCTACTATAGACATTTGAAACGCGAGTACAAACTAAAAACCGCTGCCCAAGGAATCACTACTTCCACAACCAGATTCTCTATCCAAGTCACTCACAACGAAAAAACTTTGTATGTGAAAATAATTGTTTATGGAACTTTAATAATATAATATTTGAAATCCTCTACCCCAAAAACCCATAAAACGATACCCCACATCGGTAGTGGGGTGGGGGTGCTGATAGGGGGTGGTAGGGGGGGGTGGATGAAGTAAAAAAAATATTTTGAGGTTTTTGGTTCCTATACATACACTAAATCACAATTTTTTTTCATCCCCTTTAATAAGGAGGTGGGGGTGGTAATGGGGGTGGCTAATGCCAAAATTTTTTTGAGACCTTAGCTTCTCTTATATATACTAAATACCAATTTCATGGACTCTTACCTGCTTGATTTACATTTACCCCAAATTTACCTAAATTTACCCCCCAACCCTTCGACGGAACAAGATGAAAATATAATCTAGTTCTAGATCTCGTTAAAGTACATAAGTGTACCAAATTTCAAGTCAATATCTTAAACGGTTCCAGAGTAAACGTGCGCACAAAAAAAAGTTACATACAGACAGACCGACAGACAGACCGACAGACAGAAATTTTTTTTTCACTCAAATAATTTTAGATTTTAACGTCGTATTTTTTTCTCTGAACGTTTCGGCGCCATTTTGAAAATGCCATATTTCCAAAACTAAACATCGGAGAAAAAAAAAAGAACAAACCATTCGATTTGTTTTCGTAAAAGTTTTAATTTGGTACCCTTCCTTTTTTTTTAAAGTCCACATTTTTTGAGTGATAATAAAAACTTTTAGGAATACTGATTTTAGGGGGTGAAAATTACAATTTTCAGTTCACAATATCTCGAAAAATATGCATTTTAGAAAAAAGTGCACAAGACCTTTCTTTCTTATAATTTAATTCTCTATCAGATTATGTGTATTTTTTGTTTTTTGCGACAACCCCTAACCAAAAAGCAAAAAAATGACAATATAGATTCTTATGTACATACTTTATGACGCATGCTGAAGGAAAAAAAATTGGAAATTCATTACATCGCTTTCGGGCTAGGATTTAAAAGCTTCACTTATTGTACTATTCATTTATTTCGCTTTTCGGAGCTTCTATCATCTTCAAATTAATTTTAAAAAGTTTCATTTTTTTACAAATTCTTTATAAACAACCTCGAAAACTATAACAATTATTATTTTCTTAAAAGAAATATTAAAAATTCCGCTAATCTTATTTGTCGTTGAGATTTCGAAAAATTTTATTATTTTTTTAATTTACGGATTTTCGAAATTGCGGTAATTTTCAATGGGTAAACTTTTTAGTATATGGCATTAGAAATCCAAGAAAAAAAAGTCATTCAAAATGCATTCACTATAGCTGGGTTCCGTCATTTTTCATTTATAATGACTAATTGCACTGGACTACGTAGATATTGTATAAGTATAATGATAGTATATGATTTTAAATTTACCCATGTTAAAATATGTTAACCGCATAAAATACAAATTAAAATTAATGTAAATTATTTTAAGCAGACATAAATTCGAAAGAAATTAACATCTGAGGCAACTCTACATGCGAAATAATTTAAAAGCTGACAGTTAACATCGGCGACAACGAACTCTCCCAATCGTCATCAGGATCAAATTTCCTGAGCAATATTTCTGGAACTGCGGTCTGTCTAATGGGATGCTACGCCCCTTTCCAAGAGCGGCACTACTTAATTTCGTTCACAAATTATTAATGCCCCTATGAATGCGAACCGCCGCCATGCCAAATTAAAGCAATCTTAAAAATAAGAAAAAAACAACACCAAGATATACGACAAAATGCATAGAAACTGTCTACGGCATATGGACTGTAAATCCACATGATGAATATCTCGAGTATACACGGCTCTAAAACTGCAATAAATTTTAAGCAGAGCACAATGTGGAGCTTTTATTAATTTATTTAAATTGTCATAAATAATGAATGTGCTAAAAATGGATCAGACCAATAAATATAAAAAAGATAAGGGGCCGTGTAGCTCTGGAATAGCAAATTAGTACTGTACTAGGTAAACGTTATAAAGTCTTGAACATAATTAATTTTTCCGGGCATTAGATAGTTTTAATCTAATAAAATTAAATGTAAAAAAAACTTTTTTAAAAACAAGCTTTTATTATTTAGGTGTACTAAAATTTATAGGAGTACACCTAAATAATAAAAGCTTGTTTTTAAAAAAGTTTTTTTTTTCAGTTAATTTTATTTTTAAATTTTTAGCTACGCCTTAATTAGTTTTATATATTCATTGCGTCGTTCCTATCCGATATAAAACTTATAGTTTTTAACCATTTTCTTAGAATGCAATGTATGAGCGAATACACTATACGATCAAATTATAGTATTAAAACTAAAAAAATTTGTCCGCCATTTTGGAGCGACCGCCAAATTGAATTTAGTATGACGTCATTTTATTTTTGTATTCTTCTCAGCAAACCTTTTAATTTGATACCCATGTCATGGGGGCGCATAAAAAATAACTGGTCCGCCATCTATGGGAGTCCGCCATATTGGATTTAGAATGACGTCACTTAGCTAACCATGCATTGTCATCCAAACTAAACGTGTATGCAAAATTTCAGTTCAATCGGTTGGGGATAACTGTTTTAAAATTGACTTGCAAGATTTGAACTAAACAAACAAACTAACATACACACAAAGAAGGTTAAATAAAAGCTTTTAAAAAAGAAAAACTAAATAAATTATAGGTATTTTGTGTCATATGTTTTAGATGAAACGTGTGAAAAACTAATATAAAACAAGCATTTTGGTCTCGTATTGCAAGGAAGAAGATATTTGATAGTATATTGTTAAGCAATCAAAATATCGATAATCCTAATAATGTAACGCCTTCGCAGATTTTTTTGTAAGTCTCTGTTATCAGTCACAGTATCGAACCAATAAACGACCACGTAGTAAACATCCTCTCAATCGCTATCAATTTTTTTAGCCAAAATGAAGTATTTAGCGTTTCAGTAGTCTGAAACTACTAAAACCTGAATTAACCAGTGGGTCACGTAATATCTTGTCTACCTTAATAACAGATTAAACTGCTATATTTTTATCTTCACTTTTAATGCTTTTTAACTTATGTATTCCCAATAGCCAGTTTCCAAATATGTGAAAATTGTCATAAGTATGCTCAGTTTTTAAGAAGAGTGATGAAAATAATATAGCCAATTTCAGGCTTACAATAAGCCTATAACATACAATGCTTGCAAATATTTTGAAATTTTATTATACACCACCTTATAGTCTAGCATTAAAAAATCATCTACAATGTATCAGCACAATTTTGTAAAAACGCACTCCACTACTTTTAATTTAATGTGTATAAATCAATCCACATTTGAGGACACTGATCACCATAAACAAATGAATGTAATATGCACAACTTTTTCTGCGGAGCTCGATACCTTCCACCCCGCGTATTGTTTTAAAAATATCTTTCGATTTCTCCCATTGTCTTTCGTATTTTTTTCTAGACAGAAAACATTATTCTAGTGAATTTTAGTCCGTACTATACATCATCTAGTGTTCCTCAAGAATCCATTTTCGGATCCTTGCTCTTTAACCTATCTATAAATCATATGAAAATTATATTGTAGTTGATGACTTACTCTTCGTTGATAATCTCAAATTATTTATGACTATAAGTTCCATGAAGAATTGCAATCTGTTATAAAATATTCTCTGTAACGTATTTAATTCAATATTCAAGGGCCATCGATTCCTGCGTCATAGCTTCTCTTGTTCTCGATTTCAGGTTTGCTATCTTCAGACATTGCAGCTCCGTTACCGCTTAACGTTCGACCACGATTATATTCTTGACGATCAGCAAATGCAGCTTCATCAATTTGGATGAGACTTTATCTTTGATGCTTATCATCTGGTCTCTTAATCTGCATACTTCCCAACTGACACTAATTAATTTATAATAATTATAAGAGCATCTATAGGACCATTGTATAAGAATAAAAGCTTCATAATTGAGGTCTGAGAACATTCTTCGTGCATCTATGCAACAACAGCATACTCACAGTAGGTACACTTTTATAAAACCTTTTTATTGTTTAAAGGCCGCAAAAACAACAATTATACAACTATTTAGCATCCCTTAGTAACATTTTTACAGCATCTATAAAATATCTTAAGAATCTCTTAAAAATCTATTTTATAAAGGTTTCCAAATTGGAAATTTTGTTGCAGGTTTTTATTGTCGGTGTATTATTTCTGTATAACTGTTTTTGGTTAAATAGTTTAAAGAGCTTTCTCGTTTTATAATAATTGTAAAGTTCGGAAACTTATAAAATATGCAAACATACAATCGTTGTTTCGACTTATTCGTTTTGTGACTAAATATATGTACATTGAAATCTTAAGGTGATTACCAAAGCTATAATCAACTTGTGATTGAAATTTACTGTCGATATATGATACGATATTCCGTGATTTAACAATGCGCCACCGAAATATTTCAAATTAAGTGACTGATCAAGATTTATGGAAAAAATTGTTCTTCAAAATATTGACTCCTATGTAACTAACGCTGTTGTTAATTTCCATAAAATAAATATTTAAAACATAATAAATAATTAAAAGTACATGTGGAGTATTTTAATGTGTGCAAAGGGAACATTTAATTTTTGTAATATGAATTTTCTTCAAGGTAGATGCCACATGTAAAACCTTACATCTTTAATATGGCGTCTAAAATAATACAATTTCAGGTCCAATTAAACAGCGTTTACAACATTATTATATTATTCGCAAAAACGAAGAGTATATTGTATTTGATTGGCACATTTCTAAAATCGTAAATATCGCTCATAGAGAAAAAATGTTCATATCATTGTGTTAGTGAACGAATTCTGAACAACTTTCAAAATGTCCGGCCATCCGTCCGTCCGTCCGTCACGTTTCTTGTAAGCACGATAACTTAAGAAAGAAAAGTCCGATTGTATTGAAATTTGGAAGGTAAGTTAGTGTTAGCTAGAGGAAGAACCCTATTGTTTTTCAAGAAAATCGATCAGTAAATAAAAAAGTTATTAAATATTTAATTTAAAAAAAATATATTCTCTTAATTTTTGTCGCTTGTAATTAAATAGAAATCTTGTGAAATGTGGTGGTGCAGTGGCTAAAGTTTTGCCTCGCAATCCAATCCCTTTATATGTTCTATTTGTTTTTATCCTTTTTGTTATTTTGTCCTTTTTGTTTCTAAAGTCTATCTTGACCAATAAATTTTCAAAACCAAAATATTTCGTACTATATCTTTTAAATTTCCACGACACTTTCCTGGCGGCAGGAAGACCACCAGAGTGGAATTGCTTCAAACGGGTTTTTTCGGCGTGTTCTGTTTCCCGTGCCAGCAACCAAAATTAAACAAGTGCTTCGTCTAGTAAGTGATAGTTTTATAGTGTTTTTCTTTTAATTAGTTTTAGGTCCTTGTGGACACATTTTTAATGTCTAATTTAGTTTTTAAGTCTGCCTGCGGCAGACAGGAGCACTAACCTACATATCGTCTGTCGTTAAGCCAAACCGGACCGGCTCCGCCCAGCCCTACAATTACCACGACGCTGTGCGACGTAGTTGTCTGGCTGGCTCCGGACCAAGTTCCGGCGAGGCGCATACATGTATAAAAACTATTAATAAATTGTTATTGATTGATTGATTGCAATGCAAAGATCGTGTGTTCAAATTCCACCCAGGTTAGATATTTTTTTTTCATTTTTTTTTATAATTTTTTTCACAACAAAGATTGTATAACAAAATTTAGGATGTCCAAAAACTAACATTATTTACAAGAAAACTGCGAAGAGTATCCTATAGAATGTGTAACAATTATATAAAAAGCTCAGTAAATTGGCGAAGAGTACGTTTTCAGCTTGCTTATTTTATAATTATGACAGCTGTTACAAAGCTCTTTTAGTTGCATAAAGACTATTGCGAATAGTCTTAAAGAACAATTCGGTTAAATAGACGGTAATTATACATATTCCAATTTTTTATTATATAAATACTGTGACAGATTGTTTTATAGACCCATTTAACTCGTTATGTAACCATTATATAGTGAGAAAGTTTTTATGTGGCGTAAAAGCTACTGCGGATTATCATATAGAACAATAAAACTCGCTATACAGTTACAATTGGTCCAAATCGAAAATTGATATAACATCAAATCTTTACGTTTTGAGGTTTCAGGAACACAAAAAAGTGGTTTTTAAAAAATGTCTGTGTGTGTGTATGTAGGTGTGTATGTATGTGAACACGATAGCGGCGAAACTGCTAAACGAATTTGGATGAAACTTTGCATGAGGGTTTCTTTAGTGCTCTAGAAGATCTGAAAAGGTTTTGGTTGAGATCGTATTACGTTTAGTGCCGTTTTGGCACAACAAGTTCTTTATTTTACGATTATTTACAATTTGTAAGCAAACCATTGAAAAGCAGTAAAAATTCCGATTTCAACGATATATCACACCTGCACCCTTTCGATTTGGTTTCGGTGAAAAAAATTTAAAGGAATTCGTTATATGTGCACACATAACAGCACCCAAAAAATATTATTGCTATTATTGTTATGGGAAAATGTACTTTGCCATCTGTCAAAAGTATTTGAGTTGGTAACCTTTGTGGATGTTGATTTATAGGTTATAGTATATTTATAGGGAATGTGCTTCATGTAACTAACGTAACCTCAAAGTTTAAGATTTTTAAGTTAATAATCTTGTTCAATGTTTGTATACGCAATTTAAGCTTGGAGCCACACTGGCCAAGCGGATATTTAAAAATTCATGCAAACATATTTTTAATATTGTAAATTAATAAAAATAGATTGCTAATTATAGGTTATATTTCTAACCTGCAAAATGCGTTTTATTTTATTGGAACAAACTATTTAAAACTTCATAAACATTACATTGAACTAGATTTTGGTTGAAAATACGGGAACCAGGCAGAAATTTTAATAATAGCTACATAATACTTGTAAACTTTAATAAATACATATATTTTTGAGGTTAGCTGTGACGTCACGTGCAGATGCCCCACAGGTTGTCCCTAAATTTATTTCATAACCTAAAAATCAATATTCAAGTAAACCCAAATATTTTTGACACATGTCAAAACTTATTTTAGTTTGTTTTTTTTTAAGATAATAATTGTTTATAGTCGTATTCGGATATTACGTCTGATTGATGGGACGCGTCACAATCGTTCGTTTAATGCAAATCGAGCTAAACGAAACGTTCGAATATTACAAAATAAAGCCCTCCACGAATCTCGACTTGCTCGGACCTTTTTATGTCTCATTTTGGCTAAATTCTATGTTATTTTTTTCGCTATCCAATGTTTTACAAAATTATCGAAAAGTTATTTGTTAATACCCTTATAATATCCGGCAGTTGATTAACATGCAACAAAAACAAACATGAGAGGTTATGTTTTAACAGATTGCTTGTAGTCCACTTCAGTTCGTTCGATATTTGTTCATGAAATATATGGCTCTAAAGTCACGTGTAATTTATCTGTTTGCTCTGATTTCCGATGTAATATCCAAGCACAGCTTATAAAGATCCACTGTGTGGGGAGGTTCCAGCCGCTTCCAGTAGCTGCCGATTTTTTATTGTACAAATACTGCCTTAGGTTTTGCTATAAAACAATTCACCTCGTTGTACAGTAACTGTAAAACTGCAAGCACATTTAGTTTATAGAGACAGACTACGGTATAATTTAGAGAACAATTCAGTTTTTTAGTAGTACAGTGGATTCTCTTACAGTCATTATAAAGCCATACAGCTCTTTGGTTAGTTTACACAGTTTTATAAATATGACTAATGCAGGTGAATTGCTGCAACGGCAAACTTTCGGCTGTATAAAAGTTCTTTATGCAGTCACTGGGTTCCGTTCAAACACTTTAATAAAGTGTCTGTATAACCACTTTATAATTAGTTGTAAGAACGTTTATATCATTTGGTAATAATGCTAGTTAGGTCCTCAGAAACTATTATACCAATCGGTGATGACATTTGTTGTGTCTCTTGTAGCCCCTGTGAGGGCAACGAAATCGGATCTGAGTTCTCCACATCTATTTCGTTTTATCTTTTTTTTAGCGTGACACGTCCATATCGATGACATATTTTTGCTTTTTATCGCTCCTCCGAAAGTCTATGTTTCCGTAAAATTGAAACTGCGATCTTATTGGTTAAAATAATAATAAGATAAGATCCTTAAGTAACATTGTTGACCCTTGATAGTCTGACTGAACTGACTTTGACTGATAAGCCTTCTGATAATATGAACAGTATAAGATTTTACGGAAATGTAGACAGCAAGCAAGTAGATCGACAGCAGGCGGAAGGCCTCAAACTTTAGCGACCAAACCGGGTATATCAAAATAATTCAAAAAATCTCAATGAATAAGGTATTCTCACTCGGTGGAAATTGAATGTGCTGAAGTCAAAAGAGGGCACTTTTACCGTATCTCCCGATCTTCTCCTAATTTAGTAAGGAAACATTTTTTAGGCTAAGAAACAATAACTTATGTATTATATCACGCTAGCCCGTGAAAGGCGCCTCATGAGCTATACCTGATGATGAATATTTTTTCTCTTTTTTTTTACGAAACGTAGTGGCACTTTTCACTAGAAAATCTCATGCAGGAGTCATTTCTTCAATTTATTTTTGATAACCTAAACCTACCAACAAAATTTGTTTGTCCCTATTTCAAAATTGATGAGTGGGGGGGAGAAATATAAAAAAAAAATAAAAACAAAGTTGATAAGCAGGGAGAAGGAAATGGAATAAAATAAATATTTCTTTTTTCTCGAAAACGAAAATTGATTAGCGGGGGGGGGGCAAATATATTTTTTTCAACAAGCAGAGAGCGCAAAGAGCTCGTAACGCCCCTCATGTTCTAGCGCTGCGCCCCTTCACGCATTGTCGCCCCTCGGCTATAGCCTAGTTAGCCTTATGGATAATCTGGCCCTGATGATAACTTTGAAAATAGTGTCATTGGCTGCAAAATGGGATGCAATATTTCGAGTAATTGTTGTAACTTATTTCGTATTTGTATTATCCAATAAATGCAAAGTTATTCGTTTTATGTTTATTACACATTTCATTCCGTATTTCTTTCCTAAACTAACCTTAATTTTAAATCAGTCATAATAATGAAATCGCAATAGTATGACCAAAAGCATTCATAGGCGTCATTGATCGTGTTTTTGTGGATCCCTTAGTATAATTAACAGTTAGTCCACTGCTTTATTATTTCGTGTATACCAGCACGTCCATGTCGTTCATATTTAGAAATAAATTTCGAATGACAGGTGTTGCATTGATTACATTAATAAATGCTTCAAGAGAAAATTAGCATAATCTCGTATTTTCGAAGATAACCAGTAGTGCTCAACGTATCAATTAAACTCGATATAAATTATTAAAATTTTGTAACATTAACAGTCTGTAGGTAGGTAACATAAATTAAATTAAGTTGTCTTAATCTGCCTTTGTCTGTCTAAGAGGCTAAATACGTTTTATTTTAAAAATATACTATTATAGTTGAATAAAACTAATTTTTTTTTCAAAGGTTGTTTTGGGGGGAGGGGGGCAATTTTTCTTGAAAATGCGATCTGTGTATTATAAGAAGGTACAGTGAAGTTTTGTCTAATTTTGGAGGTGAGCGTCTTTGATAGATTGAGTTTTAATTTTGAAAACATGTTTTTGTCTCGTTTTTTTTAATATCCCGGGTTCTGTTCATCGGATCAGGTCAAACTTTACAATCAAAATGTTTGTAAACAAATGACGAACAAGACCATATAATCAGCCATTTTGTTTCTTTTTTTTTGCAGAAACCTGCTCTATTACCCCATCAAAGTATTGAATCCGAGATTAAATGGGGTATATTGAACTATTTTTTTTCAACGCTATTTTTATTAAAACAAAATCTCTTTATTACAAAATATTCTAAAGGGCTATTATAAAGTATCATAATATAAAATGTATACAAAAAACCATGATAAGTTCTTTAAATTGACCGCTTGTACATTTTTTGAGCTGTACCTTGGGAACTAGATGTGGAATCGAGATGGACCCATGAGAACTTTTAATCACAAAATCGAAAGCTACAACAATTACCAATTTTAGTAGCTTAAAGTGAATTAAGAAGAAACCTCTAAGTTATTTTTAATCCTTCGATAATAACTCAAAAGTTACTAATGTTGATAAAGTTACTAAAGTAGTAAATTAAAGACGAACGACGTATTAAACTAATAGTGAGTGATACCAGCACCCACCATGCAATTAAGAGGTGCGCATATTTTTTAAGAAAGTTTTATCTAGCTCTTGAATCTACTTAAGAAGAAACTTTTAAGTTATTTTCAATCTCTAATAACTTATTTTAAGGCAAATGAAAATAATAATAATTATAGACCTACCTACCTGTCAACAAACAGGACTAACATATCTACCCAACCTTTCTAGGTAGTACACAGTCTACTAACTCACATAACATATATAACCTAATCTAGCTGTCATTCTTGTATTATTTATTTTTATAATTAATTTAGGAAATTTTCTTACGGAATCCCCCACGTGCTTTAATTAATTACCAGAAATTTTTCAAGCACTAGAGAGATTATTAGTGAAGATTTTCATAAAATGAGCAAGGGTGTTAAAATGAAAACTTAATATGCAATTTAACGGCAGTAGTTACAATAAATTACAGTTTTTAACAAAATGTTTGTGATATCGGCTACAGTTATTTTTCTTCGCTTATAAATTATAACAAAAACTTAAAATAAGCCATCTGTCACAAGACCGTCACCTTTAAGACATATTGTTTTATAGATATTTTGTAGGAATCACCTATAGTTTAATTATCTTATAATGTTATTAACACACAAGTATTTTATAGAAGGAAGCCATTTCATGAGGCCAGCGTTCGAAGTCGTAAATATGACAAGACATACAGACAAAAAGTTTAAAAATCACATCTTTATTAATATTTATGGCAGTTAATATGTGGTAATTATAAAGTTATGATGATCAAAACAAATTGTCATTAAACTTCATTGCAAAAAAAATTATAAATGTGAAATCGATTTCTATAGAATTCCAAAAATTATTAAAAACCTTTAGTAAACATTTGGCGTACATAAAATTCATCAAAAACACATGGCATAATTCACAGTAAAATTTCCTTCGCAACAAAAATTGCAAGCTGTGTGGGTTAACACGTCTCTAAGATAATTATTGAAAGTAGGTTCTTTTCCACTATCCAGTAAAATCACTGAAAACTTGGTATATATAGATATCAGCATATTAGATATTTGTATGCAAGTATATGTATGCGACTTTCTGAGTGCATTTAAGAAATCATTTTATTTTATTACAAACAGTGAAGTATGTGCTTTATAACGCAATTATATGAAGCTTCAATAAAACTATTTTATAGTGGCGGTACCGAATTTTGTTGTTATTGCAACCATTACAAAGCCTATTGGCTTTACAAAATATCAAGAGTGACTGAAGTATTTTATAAGATGGTGCCAATTTTACATTTATAGCTGCCGTAATAACGTTTCAAAAGTGTTTCTGAGAGTAATGTTGTTTTATAAAATTTGTGTCGGAAACATTTCTGCAGCTTTTATAAAATACCAAATTGATAGTTGGCAAACAATTCAAAAAATAAATACACTCTTATGGTTCATTTAATTTAAAGAAAACCTCATGCATTATTAGAACATAAGCGAGCAAAGCTCGGAGCAAAGTTACAATCTTGTAAACATAGGTATTATGCAGGTATTCTTTGGGTATTTGGCAATCTCTAATATTGAAAATGGCAAGTTAACCACTAGTTTCTTGTGCACATATATATGAAAATATATTTATTATCGCAATCTAATCATCATTCATGAATAATTCTTAACTAATAATTCTAATATTTAATTGGCACAGTAATTAAATAAGTTTAGTATTCAGTACAGTGACAATGCAATCGTTAGAAGTTGTTAATGCGTAATAACTAGACACTAAAAGTGTTGGAAATAATTGACAGGATACTTGTTAGTACCTTTATTTTTGTAACTGCTCCAACACTTATAAAACGAGTAAGACAGCAATTTATGTTTATATTTTGTAATAAAATTATGATTTATTATAATATTTGCCGTCTGGACAGCTTTTTTAAATATAATTACAAGTTTTTCTTTTATTTACATTAGGAGCAAAAATTGATATAAGCCATTTTAATACCTTTGCAAAAAGTTGTATTTAAGAATAATAGAGGAGGCCAAGTAGGCAGAAGAAAAGAGATAGGTATAAAGAATTTGAGAGTTGATGATTTTGTGTTTTACTACCTTATTAATATGGTGATTTTGCAACCTCGTACTATTACCGCAGGAGTAACTATATTGGAAAGATGGCGTCGAAAGACAGTTTTTTTTCTTCAACAGAAATAGCCATCGTTAATATAAAAGATTCGATTGGTCATTTTTTCATAAAATGGACCACACCAAGTGATCTTATCTTATGAAAATGTTCGCTATTATCAGTTGTAAAGCATAAGACCTTCAAGAAAACATTCAGCTTCTCACTTTCGATGTTCTATGTGGGCCTTGAAAATGATAATTTTTAGAAATTTTTTACGACCGTAAACCAACTCTACTCGAAGGGGACTAGTCAGAGGATGACTGGTGCCTGTCTATAGTTTCACTATTCCATATACAATCGTGTTCCCTCGTCAAGATGACTAGGAACGATATAGAAGATATCTCTGAGTTCCGGATGGCTGAAATGGTACACAGGCGGACCGAAGACTGGTAAGTGGTGCTGGCGTACACGGATGGAAACCAAGTGCTTGTTCTAGTTACCATGTACTCAAGTGTGTTCCAAACAAAGCTTTAAGCTATATTACCACAGGTGAATATCTCAGAAGAGATTTAATATACGCCGCAAGAGCCAAATGATTTTAACTGCCATACGGGTTAAGACAATTTTTTTATAAGGCGCCAACCGGTAGCAATGGTTTAACCAAATAAAATATCCCCCCAGGCCATGAATATCATTGGCTAATGCACTATGAATTGACACACAATATTTTGAAATAAAAAACTGCCAAAAAAAACGTCAAATAAGGTCTCGGTCCTTTACTACGCCATCTCGGTCTATTTATAACAATAGAAGTGTGATGAACCGAGCGCTGGGAGATTCCGAGATCCCGAAAAGATTCAGAAGATCCAGAAATCCCAAAAACATGACTCGGTTTTATAGACCGATTCGGCACACAAATATAAGTACTCGGTCTTATGGACCGAGTTGGCCTCATAGAAAATTAAAACCTCGGTCATATAGACCGAGATGGCAGTCAACGTGTTAAGGGCTCTCGAGTCAAACAAAGTCACTTCTAATCTGATGCTGAACTGTCAAAATATTTCAACTGAGCTGTGTGAACGCAAGTGAGTCAAACTCATATGGGTGCCCAAACACAGTGACGTAGAGAGCAATGAAGAAGCAAACTATTTGGTAGAAGAAGGAGCAAAAACCCTTCTCCAGCCTTGAGCAAGCATTTGGATTATCAAGAATTCTGATCCAATCGCAACTGTATCATGGCATAGTTCAACAAGTATTAGGCTCAAACTCCCAAAATGAGGCAATCAAGACTTTATGTGAAGATACGTTTAACTGACTCCATGTTAAAGTGGATGTTTAGGCTCAATATAGAAAGAATGAAATGAGTAGTACGCCCGACAACAGGATATTGTCATCTAAACAAGTACCTATATATATAATGAGGTTGAAGAACGATCCTATTTGTCGAACGTGTGAAGTTGAAGATGAAACTCACTCATATTCTATAGAATTAAGGTACAGGTATTTTAAAAAGCAATTTGTACAGCTGGATGAACTATGAGATAATATCTTGAGGGAGATCCTACATATCGCGAATGTACGATGGGTCGACATGCCTGAGTACTACGGATCTTATACTCCGCTCGGGTTCTTAATAAAGATAGTACAGGCACACAAAACAAAAAAGTGTCATATACTGAAGCCGAGCCTACCATACTGTTATGTATTTTGATATATGAAAATTCGCGGACTTTTCATGGAATTGTGGCTACTTTTGAGGTCAGAAAAAACTGTAATGCGATGGAACAATTATTTCAATGTCAGATTCAGATTCAATGCATTAAAATACGCAAGGGTATGGTGGCCTGGTTCTTAGTACAAGATACTTTTTTGTGTGCTTATGTAATCCTTTACTATCTTATTTTGCGTATTTCTGCATTTAGAAGAATGTATAAAATATGCAAGGTAAAATATGTAGCATTAAGCAGATAGCAGAGCCAGGAATGGAATATCTGCTTTATTAATCTATTAAATTGCTACCTTAGAAAGCTCTGTTAAGATATCCAAAAACAATATGTTTCAAGGCCTGCCGTTCCCCTCCACAATTACAAGCTTTTGCACATGAAATCTCCGCGTCTACCATGATTACCTCTGATTCTATATGGTGAAACTTTTGAGGAAGCTTTGAACCCATTGGAATGAGATTTCATGTTACGAAACGGTAGATATTCTAAAAGGACTTGATGCGACCAGTCGGATCTTCAAGTTGGGATGGGCTCGAAGCCTTTCCTTCTCTGGATCTCCGCAAACATTGGGGGTAGACGTGATTTCAGCCTGTCAAATCTCAGAAAGTTCTCGTATCTCCATAGTCTTTAAGTCGAATATGGGAAGATTCTATATTGTAGGTAACCAGAGGTCAAAAAATTGGCGTAGATAGGATATATCCATATGTAATACTTATGGTTTTGTTTCGAGCGAGATCTACTTTTTAAATATTCGAGCTATTCAGCCATACCGCTGCAAAGTATTCTGCAGTAGAATGCGAGAATTTCACAGATGCTTGTCACGATGAGTCTGCCAGAGTATATTGTTCCTTGGCTTGTATTCTAAGAGGAGAGAGAAGATTACTTAAATACAAATTTACCCCATATCATATCATCCTCTTTTTGTTACGAGAGCATGTGCTTGGTTGTCACCTAGCTCTTAGCCAAGGTATGATGATTTGGGATGGGATACGCTATTACTATCTACTGTAGTCTTAATTCGGCATAACTTGAATACTGTGAGTAACATAGCAGACGAACAGGAGCTGACGCATTTCCTTCTTTTCAAAAGCTGAATAATCCAATTTTCCAACAGAATAATGAACATCCTTATCTGGCAAGGGGTACAAAAATTTCTTGCGAAAAGCTAGTGAGGTGGTAGGTAGTTTACACCACCCCTTGGATAATTGTTATGATTTACGACTTCGTATCTAAAAGCTTGGAGCGAAATATCACAAGCCAGCATTGATCTCATTGACAAGGTGCCTAACGCGCTGAATGAGTGCATTCTAAATCGACATGGTTCCACTAATAAACAAGTAGAAATTGCAGTCGGGCATGGCCTTAGTAACATTTTTCCTTAAATTCTAGTAAAAATAAAACCTTGTTGATATACGGTAAGCCAATTTATTCTCTTCTGGCGATCACCCTGTATGACGAATATGGCTCATTTTCAATAAGGGTATTCTACATTCTGCATTCTACTTTAATAACATGTTAAGGTAAAATTGATAAATCATCTAACATACGTAAAGTTCGCTCAAACCTGAAAAACGCACTGTATGTTGCAATTTTGATATCTTGTACATCTGTGTATTTTATACCTTCGTGTTATTTTGCTTTAAAATTACAATAACACATGGTCTATATAAAATATGATAGTTTCCACATCTTTGTCTGTTACCCTATATGACGGATATGATCCAATTTCACAAGGAAGTATTCTACCATGCTATTTAATATATGTAACACATTTGAAATACAAATTTTAAGTTTAACAAAGAGAAATTATCGTATTAAATAGATATTCGCAGTCGACAATAACTGACTTCACCTTTTTTTTTTTTTTCATTTCATAATAGTTCTCTTATAAATTTGAATTAAGAAAATGTGTGCCAGAAGTCATCGTCTCTATTAGATATTCGACGACCACCCGACTTCAAATTCCTTTCGTTTCGTAATAGTCTTTTTAAAAACACCTCAATAACATTTTGAGATAAAATTGATATATGATCTAACCTGCGCAAAGTTCACTCAAACCTAAAATACGTACTGTATATTGCAGTTTAGATATCTTGTACATTTTTGTATTGTTTGTTCTTGATAAAAAACCTTTTTATAAATTTTTCTCCAAAATCATGCCAAATTATAATTTATATAGAACATGGTACTTTACACACCTCTGACGATCACCCTATATGACATAAAATCCAATTTCAATAGGAACTATTGTCGTGCTATTTTGTATATGTTTAAAATTGATATTTCATCTAACCTACACAAAGTTGGTTCCAACCTTAGAGACACCCGTTATATTACGGTTTAGATATCTTGTACATATTCATATTTTTATGCATTTTATTAAAAATCTAATAATAGTTTGCTCTAAAATTGATATAAACTATAATTTGTATAAAAAATGAGGGTATACACGCCTCTGATATGGCGGATATGATCCTATTTCAATAAGAAATATTCTACCGTTTTTTACTAAGTTTCAAATTCGATATAATTATTTTTTAATCTATTTATTTAACGTCGGCCTATTTCCGCTACCAGGGCCTATCACCGACGCCAAGGGCTCAATTCTCGACTCGAGGGAGTATACCTAGTGAGAGAAAGGAAAGAGAAAGAAATAGGAAACGTAATGAAATAAAAAAAAATCAAATACCAATTTCTCATTGGAATAATTTCGAGAATTGAGTCCCAGGAGACGAGCTATAGACTACTTTATATCCCCTCTGAAGGATGGTATATCCACTACGTAATCCTCGATTTTAAGCCTAAGAAAGGTTATCGTATTTAATATAAAATGGCCGTCGTCAATGCCCGATTGCGTTTATTCACTTCATAATGGTCTTATTAAAAGTACCTTAATATGTTTTAAAGTAAAATTAATCTAATCTACATAAAATTGATTCCAACCTTAGGGACGCCCTGTTTAGACATCTTATATCTTTGTGCTTAATCAAAAACCTTAGTAACATTTTTTTGCTCTAAAATTGTAATAAAGGTGAGGTTCACACGCCTTTGACAATCACCCTGTATGACGGATAAGACCCAATTTTAATAGTAGGCAGAGATAATTTTATAGTGAAATGTCCAAAATGATTTTTTTTTATACCTGGCAACATCTGGTGTTCCACAAGAACCAATTCTCTTTAACCTATTTGTAAATAACATTGTGGCAGTCATTTAAGTGACTGCTTAGTCTACGCTGACGATCCTAAACTCTCTATAACTATTAGCCATAGAGGATTGCAATTTATTACAAAATAGCCGTCCTAACATATCTAATTGATTACTACAAAATAATTTAACTTATCCGGGCGCAAAAACTCTCTCCTATTAAATTTAATTATAGTATAGATAACGTGGTTTTTGACGGACACGAAACTTTCAAGGATTTTTGAGTAACTTTTAATACAGAACTTACTTTACTTTGCACATCATATAAATAACCAATTTAAAAGCCTTTAAGACATATTTCTCTTCAGATCAAGCAGAGAGTATATCAATACTAATACTTTAAAGATCCTTTGCTTTTGTCCGTCCTAAATTTGAATATGCGTCACTCGTCCTGACCCTTATTATACAGGGTGTAGAGTTAGTGTTCCCTCGGAGAATTGTGCAAAAACGGCTAACTTTATAAAAAAACTTTCTTAACAAAACTTTTTCAATGTTTCATATCTACTACAACGTAAAATTATTTTCAATTATACAAGGTGTCACAAAAACGAGTTACACAAGAAAGTATAATTTTTTTAACACCCTATATTTCTTTGACGCCAGTTAAGCCTCCAAGGGTCTTGTATTACACCCTAAAATATTTTGCCAATTGGATGCAGCGTTGCCAAGTTGATTTTTCTCCTGTTTTTTTTTTTGGCTATTTACAAACATTCCTTTGACTGTCATATCTCCGCGATTTATTAATTGTTTTTTTTTTCTAAATATTATTTGACAATGATGTATTTGCTGAAAAACATTTTTGAAATAAATTATTATTATACCGGGTGTCCAAAATATTTGTTTACATTTCTTGATATTTAATTACTATTTTTCTCATTTTTTAGGGAGGGAACACTACCTGGACACCCTCTATATATGACTCATATGAATAGACTAGAAGTGCAATGAAGATTTGGCATACATTATTTTGGTTCAAAAATAATGGAGTACACCCATCAGTTGGTTCAGTCCAGAGCTGCTGTAAGTACCGATAAAATGTACTGAAGTATTAAGTACCAGTATTTTCTAAAAATATAAATAAGTACCAGTACCCAGTACAAGTCTCTTAGGTGATACTTAAAAATTTAAGTAAGTATTACTTGAATTCGGTTAATTCAAGTACTAAGTATTAAGTACATCAATTTGCTACTTTAAGTATTTAAAAAGTACTTGGTACTTAAATAAGCCACCACTTTAAGTGTCGAATTTAAATACCAGTACTTATATATTTTGTCGCAAAAAGCTGTCTTCGTCAGTTATCATTATATTGTATTATTATATTATATTTATATATATTATTTTTTATGTAATGAGCGAAACAACTTTTTGTAAAAAAAATATTACTAGTCAAATTATATGAAAAACAGATTCAATTGCAAGGTAGAGGGACCTCTACCTGTCACCTCTACTAGAGGTGACAGTTGAAAGAATTTTATAAGTTTCCTAAGAGGTAAGAAGCTTTTAAATGAAAAGGACATATACCTATCAATTCTCTTTTTAATAAAATTACATATAATACCTATAATCTCCTTCCAAACCTAAAGAAAAATAAAATAGTTTGGCAGTGATCAGTGAGTGAGTGTTTTCGTCATCTATCTGCAGCTATAATCGTTGGAACAATGATAATAAATAGACGTCATGCAATATATTATTATTATATTATGCAATATATAGACAGAACAAAGTCAAATAAAACTAAACTTTCAGCAATCAGACGACACTAAATAAAATTATTCACTGGCCTCTCCTTCCAAACTAAAATAAAAATCTATTACTGAGCTAGAAAAGATTTGTCAAGACATGAATTTATATATGCGTAGTAGATACTGAGACTTAAATTTATAAGGTGTTAATTTTAAGTCCTAAAAAGTCCTTAAGTACGTTTCCATATTAAGTACGTCCTTTTTCTTCGAGTAGGTATAAGTAAAAAGTACTTAAAATAAAAAGTTAAGTATTCAGTAGAAGTACCATGGCCAATACTTAAAAGTTTAAGTACCAGTACCTGCATTTTTGTTGGGACTTGAAGTAAAAATACTTAAGTACTTTTTGTACTTAAGTACAAATTTTAAGTACTTAGGTAATTCAGTATCGCAGCTCTGGTTCAGTCAAGTATTTGAAATACATTTTCTATGACCATATTGGAAAATAGGCGGGATTGCTATTCTCAAATAATTTTATATAACCTAATACATGATTGACTGATTGCCAATAATTTTAAAATCAATTACAGTTTTATGTTCCAGGCTTAATACTCCAGTCATTTTAGACAAAAATATGGCTTCTGATCTAACAAAATATATCCTTAATTTTTTTTAAATCGATTTATTTTGGTATTTTAAAGAAAATATTAAAAATCGGCAACGAGATCACTACGGCATAAAAAATTATTCAAGGTCAAAGTTCACAAAAAACGGTTTTTTGCGAATATCGCGCTTTTTGTGGCTCGGAGGCCAATTGAGATTATTATGAAAATGAAAGATAATGAAATTCCGCACAAAAATGATCTCTTCCATTTTTTATGTACAACAAACGGTTTAGACAAAAATCAGTTCATTTTCTGTTTTCTGGGTACGTGTCCTGCTTTGTAAATGGGTAAATATGTTATGCAGTGTATGCTAATAAATGAAGTCTTTCAAATTTCGATTATAAATATTCATATAATATATGCAATTAAGACAAAAGGTTAAGATAATTACCTTAATAGTTTATAATAAAACTAGTCCATCATTTATAACTGAATACTCTGTAATCTCGATTGTGAATTTAATTAAAGCAGTTACACAAGCATAAAAATAAGTTAATTACTGAAAATTAATCAGAAATACAGGTCAACGTGTTTTGGTCACTTTTTTCGTTGTATAACACGATATTTTGGCTATCTACTGCTCACCCACGCGATTCTCCAAATTTATTTATAGTATATATGAATAAATAAAATATAGGTCAGTTTATAGTGCAGTGCTATTGGTAAAATCGTTTGCATTAATTTTCTAGTACTCGAAAAAAATATTTTTGGGTGACATTCGATTCAGCTCGATATTTGTGAGTACTTTTAAGGCTTCCCAATTTTACTTAAACAATTAGAAAAAAAATGTTGAAATTTCGAGGATGGAGGTGGTTAATACATACGACAAAAATACACTTTTTTGTAGATCATCAATTTCATTATTTTCTACAAAAAAGTCAATTCAAGCATATTTGATCTATGATTTACGAGCTACACACGCCCGCATCCGTTTTTTACGATTTAAATCTTATCAAGTGCTGGAAAACATTTCCGTAAAATGCATTTGCTATTTTATAAGTAAACAATTATTTTAAAAAAATTAAAATTCGAATTCCTGGCTGTCAAAAATTAGTAAATGCATTATTTTCAAAAAATTGATCGATTATATTTTTGAACTCCAAGTTTGTGCCTGTTTTGGGATACTGGGCAGCGATGGAAATTAACTTTGGTCCAAATATCGAACACTGGATAATGGACCAGAGTGAATCAGGAAATGCAAATTCCAAAATTTATTGAAGGGCAAAAGGAAAACGAAAATGAAAGAAAAAGGAAAGGGCCAGTTCATTATTTTCAACTCTATCATATCTCATGCACCATATTCTTTTAAAGTAATAGCTAGGTACTTTCTTGAATGAAATCAGGAGTCATTTTTAAGGGTTTCTCAGGAGAAACAATTATGTATTTGGTCCAAGTATTATTCTGTTATTAGTGTCCATTAATAGTCTAATATAATTTAATGTAGAATTTTTTCGAAATTTCGTGAGTATAGTATTTGTGAGTACTATTCCCATCGAACTGAATCGAATGGCACAACATTTTTTTTTAGAGTGCAGAAAATTGAATTCAAGTGGTTACATGCTCTGGTCTATTAAGATTTATTCATAATAAACGTTGTTTTTCGTTTCAGAATCGCAAAATTAATCAGGCGAACGTTTGCAGGTGCCCAAGGCCATTGGTAATGCAAAATATTTTGTATAAACTGTTATGTGATTAACCTCTAATTTGTAACATCATTATTTTTTCGCCACAAAAAATTTAAGAATTTGATCAACTTGTCCGATATATTAATATGAAACAATAATTATTTTATGAAGGAAAGATAGTCTTGATGTGCAATAATTAGGACACGAATAGTGGTTTCTCGGAAGGCCATAGAAACAGTTTCAAATTAGTTGGGTTTTTATATTTCATTGAGGAGAGGGTCAGTATTTCGAGTCACCATCAGTAATTGATCTATCAATATCATAACTGTATCAATTTTTTCGCCGTCATAAATAAATTTGATTTATTACAGTGTTTTTTATTGTTCTTTTCATGAAGACGTTTTAATCTATATATTTAATAAATATTTTTATTTTTAGAAAATTTGTAATAAGTTCTGTACATTTAATAAATACAAATATGCAATCTTTAATTTCCATTTTTTTGTACAATATAAAACTGTAGAAACATATTTCTGGTTGTCTAATTATAGTAAGTTTTTCGAATATAATGTAGTAAATATAGAGAAAAAATCGTCAAGGATCAAAATTCGTAAATGAAATTTATTTTTATATATCATGTCTAAAACAAACATCTTTGAAGAAATTTATGATTTTCGTGTAATCATATGTTGCCGAATATGTTGCTTTGTATGTTAAAAAAAAACCTCTGCCCAAGGAATCACTACTTCCACTTCCAGATTTTCTATTCAAGTCACTCACAACGAAAAAATTTTGTATGTGGAAATAATTGTTTATGGAACTTTAATAATATAATATCTGAAATCCTCTACCCATAAAACGATACCCCACATCGGTAGTGGGGTGGATAAAGTAAAAAAATATTTTGAGGTTTCTAGTTCTTGTACACACACTAAATCACTATTTTTTTCATCCCCTTTAATAACGGGGTGGGGGTGGTAATGGGGGTAGCTAATGCCAACATTTTTTTGAGACCTTAGCTTCTCTTGTATATACTAAATACCAATTTTATGGACTCTTACCTGCTTGATTTACCTATTTACCCCAAATTTACCTCAATTTACCCCCAACCCTTCGACGGAACAAGATGAAAATATAATCTAGTTCTAGATCTCGTTAAAGTACATATGTGTACCAAATTTCAAGTCCTGTTTCAGAGTAAACGTGTGCACAAAAAAAGTTACAGACAGACAGAAAAATGAATGAAAACAATATTATGATTATTATATTATAGGTATTTAATTGTGGCAAAGTTTGGAAATTAGATGAGTTGGTCAACATGTGCAGTGAATTACAGTGATACCAATCTAGACACTTTTTACCAAACTTTCTTTCATGCAAATCGTCAATTATTGTGAAAGGCAAAACCTTCACACCACTTTTTAGTATATGCGTTAGGGAATTCTGGTACGCCATCAATTATCTGAATGGCAAAGCTGTCGTACCACTTTTCAGAGAAGGCGAATATGTTTTCACTCACTAGGTTCATACTTACCAAGTTCCTGATTGCCATTCATAAACTTACCGTTTTTTTACCTGACTTTTTTTTCAAAATTGGGCGAACGTAGCTCTTTCTTCTACCATCCAAAATGAATAGGAGCCTGGATTAATAATTTTTGTGGGTAATTTAAGAAATTCCTTCAACGCCCATGCGTAAACCTATTGTGGCTGTTTTTTTACCTTTACAGGTCATATTTTTTACACATTCGGGGGCCTGCCCTATGCTCCTGTACCAAAAAAGAGGGCTGGTATGAATATTTCTGCGCTCTACTACCCCATATTAACAAACAATTCACACATAAAACAGTTCCATTAAAATATAATCTAGTTCCAGATCTCGCTATAATACATAGGTGTACCAAATTTCATGTCAATATCATAAACCGTTCTAGAGTAATCGAGCGCAAAAAAAATCACAGACTGACAGACAAACAGGCAGAACTTTTTGTTTGCTCAAACTTAAAACCTCGACGTTTCATGACATTCTAAGCCTATTTGAATACAAAAAAAAATCAATTTGTTTTTACGATTGCTGTGCTTCCACTAGAAATTAAAAAAAAGAATAACGTGCTTCACTTGCATTTGGAGCCGAGAAGAGTCAGTTTTCGTCAGTCGCTTGTAACTAAACTCATTGATATTTCGTCTTCAAATTTTGACTTTTTATTCCCCCATTTTCCCATTGCTTATATTTTTATCTCAGCTAGTTGAAAACAATCCAAAACTACATTTTTTAAAAACTACATATGGAGATGACTAATGCAATATCTCCATCTATTTTCATTGTATCTGGACTATTTTTTCTAATCTGAATTATATTATAAAAATTGCACTGGATTTTATATAGTCTTTTATAAATTGCTTGATTTTCCCAGGATTTTGATTGTTCATTTTAATTTAACATGTCTCTGTTCTTAGTAATGTGAATGAATGACATGGATGTTGTTGAAATTGCCGCTGCTGCAGCTTATTGTGCGTTTGCATATTTTAATTATGTGCATATATATACAAAAAATATAAAATTGAAAAGCCTTTTAAACCAAGAAGATGGTGGATGAAAACAATTCATCGAAATAGAACGAGGTGAGTGTTGAAAATTTAAATGTGATTTTAATAATTATTACTTACCTCACTGTATAACAATGAAACATGCCTGAATTAATGAATTTTGTGTCTTGTTATTTTACAGAGAAACCATGAAAAATCAATTGGCCGAGTTTCTTAAAGAGCCCTCTGGCGAATTCGATAACTCTTTTATGAAGAAAAGTTCGCAACGGCTTAAATTTTTTACTACAGGGTGTTGAAGTTATATTGAATCGTTATTTTTTAATATCTCAGATCTCTAATAGGATATAAAACCACATATTTTAGTTAGAAAAGTTATTTTATCGCTCAACCAGTGGCGACCCTGCAAACATGTCCTCTGATATTTTTTTTACTAAAAAAGTGGTAGGTCACTGACATTTCTTCATGTATAACTGACCAGGCTAATCAGAAAAAATAACTTTTTCTGATTAGCCTGGTCAATTATACATGAAAACTGTCTCTTTGATTAAAACAGTTAAATTCAAATTAATTTTTTTTTCCTGCGGCATCGACTACATAGGTCATTAGCCGCTTTTGGTATGCCTCATTTTCACTATTGGAATATTAGGTAGGTTTTTTTTATAAAGGAAATATCAGGAATCACGCAGAAATTGTATTACTTTTTTCAATATATTAGTATTATCTCCGAGACAATTTTTTAATTCATCTGGGATGTTGTGTGCTTGCCGTAATGCATTATATCGTGGGCATCGTAACAGAATGTGTTTGACTGTTAAGTGCGATTGACAGAATTCACATCTTGGTCGCCTACTAGCATTTAGCATGTATATGGATGTACTTACTGTTGGTATGTCCTATTCTTAATCTGGTGATCACAACTTGTTCTCTTCTTGTCAAGCCTATAGGGAACTTCCAAGCATCTACATTTTGTTTTACATTTCTTAAATGAATGTCTCTTCTTCCATTCTTCTTGCCAAGCTTGCCGGATTTGCTTTTTTAAATACCACTTAAGGTCTTTAGGTTGGATGGGAATATCTTCGGTGTTTTCTTGCTCTGTAGATAATCTTGCTGCAGCATCAACTAAATCATTGTCGCTAATTCCACTATGACTGAGTCACAATGTTAGACATATGATTCGGGCTAGTATCCTTTGGGGTAGAAGATTTTTGTTATAGGGATTTGGTAGCAATTTTAATGCACTTAAAGAGTCAGAACATATTACAAATCTCTTATATGAGCTGAATTCTTTATATAGCAGTGCCTGCCAAATGGCGTACAATTCCGCAGAATAAATGCTAGCCTCGTTTGGTAATGTCCACAAATAGCATTCTCCTCGTTGCGCAATAGCACTATCAGTACCATTATTTGTCTTCGAACCGTCACTGTAAATGATTTCATATGCAGAGTGTATATCTGTGATCCTTTTAAATTCTGATACTATTAGTGTATTGGCTGTGTCGTCCTTATTAAATTAAGTAAGTTCTAATAGGACATAAGGAGGTTTTATTTCCCATGGGGCTATCTCAAGTGGGGTTAGTCGTAAACTCTTGGGAACACTATGTTTCATGAATTAAAAAAATCTGATAATAGAACATTTGAAGGTCTTGTAATAGTTGTACTAGTTTCAAAAATAGACGTGTCTGCATCAAACATAAGTGATAAGTGATTAGGTTGTGCCCATATTCCAGACCCATATACCCTTAGTAATTGATATCTCTTATATTTAAAGGGCATCCCCGATTCACAGCACAATGCTGTGAATGGACTAGTACGGAAGGCACCTAATGCCAATCTTAAACCAGTGCCATGCTACAGATAGAAGATTTTTTATATCTGAGTACCACATAAGACGTAGGCCTATCATTTTCTCCAAAAGTTTGCTTAAACAACACGTGAGGGATATTGGCTTATAATTAGTAGAAAATTTGTTTTCCTTGTTGGGTTTTGGGATAGGGATGATAATAGCTTCTCGCCAGCCGGTAGACCATATTCTGTTATAGAGTTCCAGAATGCCTTCTTTTGCTAATACGGGTAGTTGTATAAGTTCGTACGGAATATTATCTACTCCGGGAGCTGAATTGTGGCATTCCGAGAGTGCATTTTCGAATTCAAACATTGTAATAGTTCTGTTGTAAACAGATGTTATATGTTCATCAAAATTAAGAGGAGTCTCGATAGCTTGTTTCAACTGGAGAAATTCCGGAGCGTAATTTATTGAACTACTAGCTTGTTCGAAATATACAGCAAATGCTTCAGCTATTTCTTCAGTGTTAAATATCAACTGACCATCAATATCCAACACTTGAGATGGGATTGGGAACTTCTTACCCATTATAGTACCAATCTTTTTCCATACTTCAGACAACGGAGTATCCCTCTCAATGGTATTCACATAATTTTGCCAGGAGGATTGCGTACTTTTAAGTATTATGCGTCTAGCTTTAGCACGTAATCGCTTAAATATTAAGAAGTTATGTTGAGTGGGTGTACGTTTAAAAACATTATAGGCATATTTTTTTGCTCGAATTGCTGCAGCAACTTCTTCGTTCCACCATGGGACTGATTTCCTATTTATATGGCCACTAGACATTGGTATGGAGCTTTCGGCAGCCTCCAGAATACTTTTAGTTGCTATATTGCCAGATTCATCTACATTACCAGGTGGTAAACTAAATGATGCCAACCCTTGTCGAAAATGAGGCCAATTAGCTTCCATCGTTTTGGTGTGTATCTGTCCATGAAATGGCCAGTGCAATTGACATTAATCGGAAAATGATCAGTGCTGTTATGCTCATCTAAGCAAAACCATTCAAATCGTGGAGCTAAACTAGCTGTGCAAATAGACAGATCTATAGCTGACAGGTTGCTCGATCTTGAATTTAGGTAAGTACCTGCTGCTGTATTTAAAACCACAAGGTCTAGATCATTTACTATATCTTGTATAGCCCTTCCTCCACTATCCAGTCTGGTAGAACCCCAAAATGGGGTTATGGGAATTGAAGTCTCCCAAAATCAGAAATGGTCTAGGGAGTTGTTCCATTAAGTTCAAAAGATCATTCCTGTTCCAGTGATGGTCAGGTAAATAAATATTACATATCGTCATAGAGAAAGGAAAGTCTATTTGCACAGCAGTAGCTTGAATATTTGTTTGTAAAATTACTGATTTCGATGGAACAGTATCTCTAATAAAAATAGCGACCCCACCTCTTGCTCTATGAGTAGGTATTATGTCTTTCCTATAGACATTATAGCCTTAAAGTGTAAAGGTTTCTCCTGGCTAAACTAAAACTAATTATTATAAACATTGATAATAATAAATTTTGTTTTATAAAAATTGTTGGAAATAGCCACCTTCACTTAACAGGCATGCTTCCGCCCGTCTTCACATCGAATTGCGTACTCGTTCAAATATTCCCAGCGTATTCCGTATTGTTTCACATGAGGCGAGTGTTCGCCCTCTTAAATCTTCTAAAGTGTTAATGGCGGTTTTATACACCAGAGACCCTATAAAAGAAAACTATTAAGATCGGAGAATCTTGCTGGCCACTGCTGAGGTCCTCCGCGACCTATCCAATGATTAGGATAAACCACATGTCGCGAACAATTACACTGAAATGAACAGGAGCTCCATCGTACATGTACCACATTTGATTCCTTAATGCAATTGATACAAAATGCAGGTAAGATTGTCCATTAAGGCGACTTGGCAGAAAAAAAGGGCCTATAAGATTATTACCAATAATTCCTCCCCGTACATACACGAAAATTGCTCTTGGAAATGGATTTCGGTTATGGCATGGGGGTTTTCGTCCGCCCAAACATGATTACTATGGAAATTTTGAGTAGCATTCCTAGAAAAAAATGTTTCGTCTGTGAACATAATTTGTGACTTAAACTGCGAATTTCGTGTAACATTCTGAAGGTACCACTGACAGAAGTTCACAAGCTGTGGAAAATCCCTGTGAAGTAATACCTATACTCTTAGAATATGATGCTGATACAACAAAAAATTAACCAAAATTCGCCAAACAATTTGATGACAAATATTCAGCAATCTTCCTCGCACTCGTCTCAGGATGTTCGTCGATTTCCTGCAGCATCGCTTCCTCAATTTCTGGTGTTCTGACAGTTCGAGGTCCGAAGTACTTTTTTGGAAACTACCAGTTTCCAAAGACGGCGATGAATAGTCGAAAAGAATCGGCTATCAGGCAAGGCACGATTAGGATATCTTTCCTGATACTTCTGGCTTTTGTTGCATTACCGTCTGCAAGACCATATATGTAATGCATTGTCGCCTTTTCCGCATTCATATAATTCGCTATACTTACTCAGATATTTGAATAAAAAGAGCGAAGAAATAAAATAAATTCAATGAAATATTAAATCGAAGAAATAATACGATGAGATGATTTTGAACACCAACAACTTACTTTATGCCAACAAATATTCTTTTGAAAATGATGTTTGTAAAAACATCATTTATCGAGAGACGAGAAAAACGCAATGGATCGTTTTCTTGTAGAATCGACCAGGCTAATTAGAAAAAATATCCACATGGAAAAATGTCAGTGGCGTACCATTTTTTTGGCAAAAAATATTAAAGGACATGTTTGCAGGGACGCCACTGGTGGAGTTATAAAAAACTTTTCCAACTAAACTGTGTGATTTTATATCCTATTAACACATACCAAAATTGAAAATAATATCTAAAATACTTTCTGAGACATTAAAAAATAATGATTTAAAACAAATTCATCACCCTGTAGAAGAAAATTTAAGTCGTTGCGGACATATGCTCATGTAAACTTTTATTCATAAAATCGCCTAAGGTATCACACCCAATATTAGCACGTCATTAAGTAACCGTCTTGAAATATCTGTTTTCTCGAGGTAAAATCGCAATTTTCAAGTCGCTATAACTTAAAAATAACAATTTATATAAAATATTGTGTAGAACTTTTGTTCATCAAAATCTTATTTTCTCTCAGTTCCAATAGCTATTTCTTTGAGTTTTACTAAAAAATTATTATTATTATTATTATTATTATTATTATAGACTTAACAGCGGCACACTTTCTCAGCCGTAGCTGGAAACTATTCACCTCGCGCGCAATTGAAATTCGGCTCTGCTGAAGCCCGTTCCAGGTTTTTGGACACTTCAGGCGACATTGGTGATGTCCGCTCCAACAGCTCAGAGTCCAGATCCCAACAAGGAATCACATAGACTCCTAGTTCAGGACTTTCCTTAAAATATGCGCTGTTCCCAATAGTGCGATCTTCTGCACTTCTTGTGCGCTCGGTTAACCAGGCAGTTGTTGTGGACTCCGGTCTCATGGCCCTTTTTGACAGTTCCAAGGGCTCCTACAATTACTGGAACGACTGTGGTCTTTGCATTCCACATTCTGCTAACTTCTATTTGGAGGTCTTTGTACTTGCTCAACTTTTCTGTTTCCTTATGCATTATATTGGTGTCATTTGGGATGGATACATCGATCAGTAAACAGGACTTTTTATTGTGTACGACGATGTCTGGTCGATTTGCGCGAATTTCTCTGTCTGCTATAATTGGCACGTCCCACATAATTGTGACGTCATTGGTACTAGCAACCGTCTCAGGGGTATATTCATAATATTCTTGCGGCACCGGTATATCGAAGTGCTTGCACATGACCCAGTGGAGATATCGGGCCACTCTGTTATGTCAGTGAGTGTACTCTGATGGTGCCAACGTAGTACATCCTGCCACCAGGTGACTGACATGTTCTTCTGCTACTCCGCACATTCTGCACTTGCTGTCAGTAGGCTGCTTCAAGATCATTCTCTGGTGGTATCTAGTGTTTAGCGCTTGATTCTGCGCTGCTATTATGAGGCTTTCCGTTTTCCCCTTCAGACCTGAGCCTTTCAGCCACTTCATAGATGCCATCTTGTCCACTGCTGATCGATCGAGGTCGCGGAAGAATTGTCCATGCATCGGCTTTGAGCAGAGTACTTCTATTTTCCTCTTTTCGATGCTGGTTTTAATTTTCTTCTTGGCGTCCTCGTCAGTAGTCTCGGAACCCAGGTATTCTGCTTGGATTATATTCGCTTCCTTCTGAATGGAATAAAACTCCTTATCTATATCATGCTGTTTAAGTATCCGAGTGAATCTGTCCTTCCCCTGTCCGATATACGCGCTCAGTCCCACGATAGAGGAATCATAACCAGATTCCAGGTCTATTAATCCATTGTTATTATTATTTCCGTAAAAGCCAGTCACCCTTTATACTCTGTGGCTCCGACACTCACAGAGGGGAGCTGGTAGTACCGGCAGCCACTCCCCACGTCCGTGGGGTCCTGGGTCCGAGAATCGTGTGCCCTGAGTAGACGTAATGAGCCGAGGATAATGGCCTTCTGCATCCTGCCGGCTAAGATCTCTGCCGAATTTCGGCATGCCGGTATGATCTTTAGTTCTGAAAGCAGCGTGTGTCTCGTTCCACCGAGGGCTCCTATGATCAGGACCACTAGCTTAACAGTATGGCCAGGGTAAAGCCTGCGGAGCTCGAAGAGCAAATCTCGATATTTCGTCCGTTTTTCCTCCTCCTTCAAGACAATGTTATTCTCCGCGGGAGCCGAGAACTCCACGACAAACATTGTCTTGAGTTGGTGGTCGAGGAGGACCATGTCAGGCTTATTAGCTTGTATTTGCCTGACGGTGGGAAACGAGTAGTTCCAATAAATTAGACACTTCTCATTCCCCACAACGGACTCAATATCCCCCGGAGCGTAAGGCAGCACTGGTGTCTCGTCTATCCCATACGAGTGCCTTAAGTGATAATAAAGCACTCGTAATGCTGCGTCGTGCCTCTGGATATAGGCCGAGACTGCATATACTGGACAAGCCGACAGCAAATGCATTATTAATGTCTCCGGCGCCCTGTGGCAGGTCCTGCAGCTGACATCAGGGACCTCTATACCTATGACACGACTTCGATAGACGAGTGTGTTGAATACACCATCCTGGCACGCCATTATGAATCCCTCGGTCTCAGACTTTAGCCCGGCTGACCTTAAGAAAGCAAAGGTCAGCCTTTCGGATAAGCCGCGGTCTTCTATGTTTTTATAGAAGACTCCGTGCAATGGCTTATCCGAGTGTAGCTGCAGAAGTAAATCAATTTCAGCAGCTTTGACTTGGGCTTTTTGCCGAGCAGGTTCCAACTCGGTGACAGAGTCGTGATTAACCCGCTCAGCGTCGAAGACCAAACCGAGTTCATCGGCGGCTCTGCGCGCTGCCTTAAACAAAAAGGCTCCTACTCCTGCACTTTCATGGTCTCGGACCATTATTATTATTATTATTATTATTATTATTATTTTTTATTTTTTTCCAATCCAGTCGCCCTTCTCTCTGCCTCCGATACCAGAGAGGGTACGCTGGTAATACCAGTGACCACTCCCTACGCCGTAGAGTTAGTGATCACTGGGTCCGCGAATCGTGTGCTCTGAGCAGGCGTAACGAACCAAGGATAACGGCCTTCTGCATTCTTCCGGCTAAGATTTCTGCCGACTCTCGGCATGCCGGTATCGTCTTCAATTCCGAAAGCATTATTATTATTATTATTTTTTTTTTTTTTTTTTTTTTAGCAAGCTAAAAACCAGTCACCCTTCTCTGTGGCTCCGACCTTCACAGAGGGGAGCTGGTAGTACCGGTAGCCACTCCCCACGCCCGTGGGGTAAGTGACTACTGGGTCCGGGAATCGTGTGCCCTGAGCAGACGTAATGAACCAAGAATGACGGCCTTCTGCATTCTGCCGGCTAAGATCTCTGCCGAATTTCGGCATGCCGGTATGATCTTGAGTTCCGAAAGCAGTGTGTGTCTCGTTCCACCGAGGGCTCCTATGATCAGTACCACTATCTTAACAGTATGGTCTGGATACAGTCTGCGGAGTTCGAAGAGCAGATCTCGATATTTTGTCCGTTTTCCTCCTCCTTCAAGACAATGTTGTTCTCCGCGGGAGCCGAGAACTCCACGACGAACATTGTCTTGAGTTGATGGTCGAGGAGTACTACGTCAGGCTTGTTGGCTTGTATTTGCCTGACAGTGGGAAAAGAGTAGTTCCAATAAATTAGACACTTCTCATTTCCCACAACGGACTCAATATCCCCCGGAGCGTAAGGCAGCACTGGTGTTTCGTCTATCCCATACGAGTGCCTTAAATGGTAATAAAGCACTCGTAATGCTCCGTCGTGCCTTTGGATATAGGCCGAGACTGCATATGTCGGGCAAGCCGACAGCAAGTGCATAAGAGTCTCTGGCGCCCTGCGGCAGGCCCTGCAGCTGACATCAGGGACCCCCATACCCATGACACGACTACGATAGACGAGGGTGTTAAATACACCATCCTGGCAAGCCATTATGAATCCCTCGGTCTCAGACTTCAGCCCGGCTGACCTTAAGAAGGCAAAGGTCAGCCTTTCGGATAAGCCAAGGTTTTCTATATTTTTATAGAAAACTCCATGCATTGGCTTATCCGTGTGCAGCTGCAGAAAGTTGTTGTGTTCTGCAGCTTTAATTTCGGCTTTTCGCCGAGCAGGTTCCAACTCGGTGACAGAGTCGCGATTTACCCGCTCGACGTCGAAGGAGAGACCAAGTTCATCGGCTGCTCTCTGTGCTGCCTTAAACAGAAAGGCTCCTACCCCTGCATTTTCATGGTCTCGGACCATGCAGAGGAGGGGATCCGAACTCCTGATGACCTTACAGGCTCCATCCAGAACCATCCTATTATGGAGACTCTCCAAACTCAAGAGTCCACGGCCTCCCCGATGTCGTGGAAGGTATAGCCGTGGAACGGACGATTTAGGATGCAAACTCCTATTGAGATGCATCTTCTTGCGGGTTCCTACGTCGAGTTGACGCAACTCTTCTTGAGTCCATTTCACTACTCCAAAGGAGTAGAGAAGGACCGGAACGGCAAGCATGTTAGTAGCAGACACCTTGTTCTTCCCCGACAGTTCTGAAGACCAGATCTGTCGGAGTCGGTGCTGATACTTGCCGCGGAGAGCGTTTTTCACTACACTCACTTCTTGGGTGGAGCGTTGCTCGACACCCAAGTAAGTGTACGACTCTCCGGCATCTAGATGATGTAAGATACTTCCGTCCACGAGCTGCGCGTCCTCTCCGTAGTTCCCGCATCGTCCTCTCTTGAGATGGACCAGTGCACATTTGTCCAGCCCGAACTCCATGCCGACAGCCTGCGTGTACTCCTGTACCACCCTGAGGGACTGGTGTAGGTCCCTCTCTCCGGAGGCATAAAGTTTAAGGTCATCCATGTAGAACAGATGGGTGACCTTATGCCTCCTATCGCCGGGGGTACCGCAGTTGTATCCACGGGTTTTCCGGAGCGAAACGGATAATGGCAGTAGTGAGATGCAGAACAGAAGGGGGCTGAGGGAGTCTCCCTGAAATACTCCCCTTCTGAAAGTTACCGACTCCGTCTGGACTCTATCATTACCCGATGTAATGGTAAAGCGAGTCCTTCAGAGCGGCATCAGTTCTTCGATGCATCTCACTACGGGACCGGGTACCGCAAGACATTGGAGCAAGTGAACAATAAGCTCATGAGATGTCATATCAAATGCCTTGCGGTAGTCGATCCAGGCCATGGAGAGGTTACGCTTATACTGCACGGAGTCCTGTGTGACACATCTGTCAATCAACAGATTCTCCTTGCAGCCAGCGACACCTCTCTTCGACCCTCGTTGCTCATATATCCGTTCGTAAACCGGTTCAACTGCGCGGAGCACTCGCATGTACAAGATGCGCGTAAACACCTTGTAACATGCGTTTAAACAGGTTATCGGTCGGTAGTTCTTTGGGTTGGACAAATCTCCGTTCTTGGGGATCAGCACTGTCCGCCCTTCAACCACCCAAGAAGGAATTTGCTGCTCCCCATTTAGCCAGGCATTAAAAATTCTGGCCAAATGGTGGTGGGTGCTCGGTAACTTTTTCCACCAAAAGTTATTTATCCCATCGGGACCTGGAGCAGCAAAGTTCTTAGAGCCCTCGAGAGCTCTTCGAACCTCTTCTGGGGTTATTGGTTGGCACACTTCCTGTGGTTGTTGAAACCTTTGACAAAAGGTTTCAAAGTGTGCAAGGGCCGGAGAGTCTCGATTGAGTGGAAGCTTCTCCTCGTAAAGCGTTTTCCAGAAATTTTCCACCTGATCTACAGTCGGCGGATTCTCTGCAACACGCGGAGGCGGTTCGAAAAGGCGCGAGGGCTTTTGGCGGAAGAGTTTATTTTCCGCCAGCCCCCTCGCCCGCCTCACTAGTGATTTTTTACAAACCACTAGCATCCGTATCCTGTCGAGACAGTGCTGTTTGGTGGTTCGCAGCACTGCCTCATTGAGTGTGTGATGGATGCGTCTTAAGTTGGCGGCTATTCGACGCACTTTAGGCGTAAACGGCCTATTGGCCGCCATGTAGTCCATCACACATTGGATACGGGATGCGTGTTGCCTCGCCGACCGGATCTTGGCTTCCATCTTTTGTATGCGCCGCTCCGCCCTCTCCTGTGGGGAGGCAGTATTACGCCTCTCCGTCCGAGAAAAGCGTTGAACACGGCACAGTTAATGTGCCAGATGTCAGCCCGTTCTGGTAGCGCATCACGAAGTTCTTCATCCACTCTGGCCAGGTCTTGTGGCCCGGGGGCTTTTATGTGGTACTGAGGCCCTCTGGTACTGGTGGAACAAGGAGAACCACTTCCTGAACCGGTGAATGCGGCGGTCTTTCAGCCACCTCATTCACCGGTCCAGGAGCAGCCCTCACGTAGCCCCTTCTACGAAGATGGGATACATAGTCACGCAGATTTTGTGGCGTGAAGGCGCCATGCTCTGGATGCCTGTCACACCACAGAGCATGCATCCGCCCCATGTATCCCCTTCGTGCGGGCTCACTGCTTTCGTAGCATTGCAGAAGGTCGTCCCTTAGCTCATCCGTCCACTCAAAGCGTCCTTGTCCATAGCGTTCGTCATCAACGGGCGCTCCATCCAGTTGGGCCCCACCACCTTGCCCTTGACCCCTATCCGGACGAGGTCGATTGTGGGGGCCCTCTCTTCTGTTTACGGGAACCAGAAGTCAGGGCTTGTGGGTGGTTAGCCCAACAAGCCCACGACCGACACCAGAGGGGAATGAGCTTTCCCCTCCCGGGTGCACTAGGGCTGCCGGTTCGGTTTTGCACCCCCAGCTGGAGTAAGTGGTGGCGCTACTCACCAAAGGCTTGATAGATGAAAGTCAGCCCTCTCCTGCTTATTTATTATTATTATTATTATTATTATTATTTTTTTTTTTTTTTTCGGGTAGCCCGCTGCCGGACAGGACTTCCGTGGCCTCCGACACCTCACGGTAGCCGCGCCGGCAAATTCCTTACAGCCACTCTCCACAACCTGCGGAGTTAGTGACTGCAAATACCTAAATCGTGTGCCCTAAGTAGACGAAGGGACCCCAAGATAACCGCCTTCTGCATCTGGCCTGCCAACCATTCTGCTGAATTCTGACAGGCCGGTATGATCTTCAATTCTGAGAGCAGCGAAGGCTTCATCCCTCCGAGTACGCCGATTATTAGGACGACCATCTTGACCGAGTAGTCTGGGTACAGCACTTGGAGCTCATACCGGAGATCACGATATTTGGTCCGTTTTTCCCCCTCCTTCAAAGCGATGTTTGTCTCAGCAGGTGCTGAGAATTCAATTACAAACATCACTTTGTTCTGATGGTCGTGGAGGACTATGTCAGGCTTGTTGGCTTGAATTAGCCTGACGGTCGGGAACGAGTAGTTCCAATAAATTCGGCACCTCTCGTTCTCGACAACGGACTCAATATCTCCGGGGATGTAAGGCAGCACTGGTGTTTGGTCTACCCCATACGAGTGCCGTAGGTGGTAGTATAGCACTCGTAAAGCCGCGTTATGGCGGTGGATGTAGGCCGAAATCGCGTATACCGGGCATGCTGAAAGCAAATGCATCAGCGATTCCGGCGCCTGACGGCAGGTCCTGCAGTTGGTATCAGGGACCTCTACACCCATTACGCGGCTCCGGTAGACCAAGGTGTTTATTACACCATCCTGACAGGCCACAATGAATCCCTCGGTCTCCGACTTAAGCCCAGCTGACCTTAAAAAGGCGAATGTCAGCCTAGTCGATAAACCCAGTGTTTCCATGTTTTTGTAGTATACACCGTGCATGGGTTTATCGACATGCTGCCTAAACAGGCTCTCCTGTTCGGCAGCTTTTATTTGGGCTTTCAGACGAGTCGGCTGAAGCTCAGTGACTGACTCTGGGTCAGCACCGCGCCGGCCGCCTCGTCTGGCGTCGAATACGAGACCGAGTTCATCTGCGGCTCTTTTTGCTGCCTTAAACCCACCCCTGCGATTTCGTGATCTCTCACTAATAGCAGGAGCGGATCCGAGCTCCTGAGGATGTTACATGCCATACTCAGTACTACTCTGCCATGCATACACTCCAGACCCAAGAGTCCTCGGCCCCCCCGATGACGTGGGAGGTAAACACGAGGAACGGACGATCTAGGATGAATACTCCTATGGATGTTCATCATCTTGCGGGTGTCTCTGTCTAGTTGGCGCAGCTCATCTACCGTCCATTTTACTACTCCAAAGGAGTAGAGCAGAACAGGAACGGCAAGCATGTTAGTAGCAGACGCCTTATTCTTCCCCGAAAGTTCGGACGACCAAATCTTTCGGAGTAGGCGTCTGTACTTGCCGCGGAGAGATTCCTTGATTTGTTGCACATCCTGGATGTGATGTTGTTGCACACCCAGGTATGTGTAGGTCTCTCCGGCATCCAGATGTCTTAGGATGCTTCCGTCTGCGAGCTGCGCGTCCTCAGAAAATTCCCCGCATCGCCCTCTCTTGAGGTGGACGACCGCGCACTTGTCCAACCCGAACTCCATACCAATGGCCCGCGTGTACTCCTCGACCACCCTTAGAGCATTTTGAAGTTCACGCTCTCCGGAGGCATACAGTTTCAGGTCATCCATATAGAATAAATGGGTGACCTTATGCCTCCGATTGCTGGGTGGTCCACAGTGGTACCCGCGAGTTTGGCGGAGTTCAACAGATAACGGCAGCAGTGAGATGCAAAAGAGGAGGGGACTCAGAGAATCTCCCTGGAATACTCCTCTTCTGAATGCCACCTGCTCTGTTGTAACCCGCTGTGCACCTGATGTTATGGTGAAGCGGGTCCTCCAGAGTGGCAGCAGTTGTTCTATGCATCTCACTAGTGGCTCTGCTACCGCAAGACATTTGAGCAAATGTAACAAAAGTTCATGTGATGTTGTGTCAAATGCCTTACGATAGTCAATCCAGGCCATCGATAGATTCCGCTTGTACTGCACAGAGTCCTGCGTAATACAGCGGTCTACCAGCAGGCTGTCCTTGCAACCTGCCATGCCCTTCTTGGCGCCACGCTGCTCGTATATCTGCTGGAAGACCGGATCAACCTGCCGTAGGGTCCGAGCATACAAGATACGAGTAAATAGCTTGTAGCAGGAGTTCAGACAGGTGATTGGTCTATAATTCCTTGGGTCAGACAGATTACCCTTTTTAGGGATGAGCACAGTACGTCCCTCGACAAACCATTCCGGAATCTGCTGCCCCTCGTTCAACCACTTGTTGAAAACTCGGGCCAGACGACGGTGGGTGGAAGGAAATTTTTTCCACCACCAGTTATTTATTATTATTATTATTATTATTATTATTATTATTATTATTATTATTATTATTATTATTATTATCATTATTATTTATTTAAACGTTAAACAAACAAATATTAAATTCTAACGAGTAAACATTTTAATACTGGGTCTTAACAATACAATGCAAAAAATGACATGAACACTTACTTTTTCACTGATGATCTTATTCGGCATTTTTTATTTTTTACGCCTAAGGACTCTCCACTAATAGAAGCGATTAATATTTGCATTTCGGTTACTAATTTATTAAAAAGCATTGTAATTGATAGAATTTTAAAAAATACTTTATGCCTGAAAGTATTTTATGCTTTATGCTCAATTACTTTACCAAGCTTGTTTTCAATAAATCGTATATTTCCCTTTCACCAAATAGCTTGTATTTACAGCCGTTACATATAGCAACAACTTATTTACAATTTCATTGTAGTAAAATTAGCTCCGACAATCTACTTGTACGTATATAAACAATTGTTCCAAACTAGTTCCGTTTTTATGTCTTTATTCTAGAAGTGACTCGTGATTTTTTCTCTGACAAACATAAAGCGCAAAAAGAAAATATAAAAATAATTTACCGACGATCCATTATTTATATAGAAGTCATCGATTATCCAGTACTGTCTGTGATCACATGAGATTTTATCTGTACCTACTCAATAATATGACTTAAATATTTATCGGCTTTCATGTAGACCGATATTCCAAGAAGATTACCATCTTACTCGCTTTGTCTCTTTATAAGGTTTTGATGTAATCGTACTGCAAAGAATATATACTCATCAATAAATCGACAGATACATGTTTAATGACAGTAATAATTAAATATGTTTGTTTTAAATACTTTGTATTACTCTATACGGTGTTTTTAATACTTTGTCTAACTTTTTCCAAAAGAGGAGGTAATATCGTCACTGAATTAGACAGCATTAAGTCGTCGTACTTGAACTTAACAAGATAGAGAATTTCTTTACTAAATTTTATGAACAATTTTTGTCTGTCACTTTAGAGGCTTTAAACAATTTATAATTACTATGTAGATCAACGGTAAAATTTACGGGAAAAATATTTTTGAAAAGAATTGAACCACCTTCAAAAAGGTCGCTAAAAAATATGAAATAAACTTCGCGTCGCTCAGTTAATTGAACCTTATTAACCCCTCACCGCATTATTTTTGCAATTTTGGTTAAAAATTTAAATTCAGTGTTTTTATACATACTCTTTATAGGAAAAATATTTAAAAAAATCAGTACTGATATTTTACACACATATTACAAAAAAATGGTTTGTCATATACGGCACACCATGCAACAAGGACATAATTTAATGTTCATTCTGTGTGGCACATAAACATGATAAATTTGGCAATTTTGCAGAACACACAAGATTTTCCTGGACAATTGTGATATTTGCAACCGTTGCTAGCTTTCACTACTTCTAACTTCCTTATACAATTTCACATCGTATTTCATCGGTAAATAAAAGTTCGAAAAACTGGTAAGATGTTACAAGGTCTTCAATTTCTTGAGGCAGTTTTTCATTTACAAGGAATTTTATAACTTTCTTATGCACTAAAAGGTCTGATTATGTCCAAATTGGAGGTTCTGGTTCTGTTTTGGCTTATTTGGGTGCCTTTACAAAATAATTTAGAGGAATGTCATCCTCACTATCCCGGTCGTTTTCTTCATCTTTTTCATTATAATCAGTTTCCTCAATAACACTGTTTTGAGTTGTCGGATGATCATCGTCGGACAGATCATCTTCTTTACTAACATTTCCATTCGATATATCTACTACATGGCCATAAACATTTTTACATGCATTATTTCTGAAATGATAGTTCAAATGAAAATACAATTCAATATTTTATCTGATTCTTTTACCGCATGCTGTGCCATATATGGCACATGCCTAATTTCCTATGAATAATAATATCTAAAAAAATCGGCAGTTATATTTTTTTCATATTGAAATAGAAGAAAAAAAGTCTTGCGATCGGTGGGATTTGAACCTACGAACTTGAGTGTTAAATTTATAGTCTATACAACAACAACAACAAAAACAATAATGTTTTATTCAATATTTAAATAATAATAATAATAATAATAATAATAATGTCTTTATTTACCAAGATTGAAAAAAAATTGAAGGTACATTCCAATACACATATGGTACAGGCGAAGTTCACCATTTTACGCAAGCGTAAGGTGCTCTACCACTTAACCTGAACAAACAATTTCATAATACATATATATAAATAACCTAGCCGAACGGATGACACAATAATGATATAAATTCACAATATGAAATAAAAAAAGTTAAGCATGAGAATAATCATGAGAATAATGGTTAAAAAAAAAGAGGGAAAAATATAAAAGGACAAGACAAAATATGAGAAAGTCCGAAACAATATATAAGTGTAGGTCTAACAATAAATGATATATTCAATTATAATAGTGGTTTTTATGATTTTAATTAAATATGAACTTGTTGAACAATGAAACTTTTTTCAAATATTAATTTTTTCAATGCGGCTTTAAATTTTTTATCATTCATACTCTTTAAATTGTTTGGAATTGAATTATACAACTTAGTGATGGTGTAGGAAAATGATCTTTGATAGAGAGCAGATCTGTGTGGTGGTGGGGTTAACAGAGATCGATTTCTTGTGTTCAGATCATGAACACTGCCTCTCGTCACAATTTTATCAAAAAGATATCGGGGAATTTTACTATTCATAAGTTTATTATAAAAGCAGCATGTGTGCAAAACTCGTCTCTGACTCATTGTGAGCCATTTCATTTCGACAATTTTCTCCCTAATGGAGTCATATCTTTTGACTCCAAAAATAAAACGAACACACGAATTTTGCACACGCTGAATTCGTGCCTGATCTTGCTTTGTGAGACAGGGATGATAAACTATATCCGCGAAGTTAAAGTGACTTAGGACCAACGCATTACATAACATCGCCTTAGTTTTGTCATCTATTAAGGTAGAAGAGCCATATAATAATTTTAGATTGCAATATGCTTTTTTTATATTCTTAGTAATGTGCTCGCTAAACCTTAGGTTGTAATCCAGGTAAAGTCCAAGGTTTCTAGCAGAATCAACAAATTGAAGTTCAATCGAGTCCATTTCAATCTTAAAATTTTCTAGACATTGTATCCTTTGAACTTTACTTCCGAATAAAATAACCTTGGACTTATCTGGATTAATTGACAAGCAATGATGCTCTGAGATCTCGAGCAATTTTGCTAAGTCGCTGTTAATTATGATGCGTGCAGCCTCAGAGTTTTCGAAATTGAAGGAAAAGTAAATCTGTGCATCATCTGCATAATAGTGGGATTCACAATTACTCAAAAAGGAGGAAAATTTGAAGGTGTATAAAGTAAACAATAATGGTCCCAATATTGAGCCTTGCGGAACCCCACTATTAATAGCTAAGAGTTCTGAAGTCTTTTCGCCCATTTTGACTAGTTGGTGACGATTGCTTAAATAATTTCCAACCATGTCCGTGGCACTGTTAGTAAATCCAATATAGTGTAATAAGGCTAAGAGTAACTTATGATTTATCCTGTCAAAAGCCTTTGAATAATCCAGTAATATTAACGCTGACAATTTATTATTATCACTTGCCGACAGGATATCATCGGTTACCTTCAACAAAGCGGTGACACAGCCATGATTGGGACGAAATCCTGACTGATTGTTCGGTAAAATATTATAATTACTAAGATACTCTCTTATTTGCCCATTTAGTACATATTCCAGTAATTTCGAAAACACCGAAAGAATGCTTATCGGTCTCAAGTCTTTCAACTCCGTAGGATTATGCAATTTGGGCAGAGGTAAAACATGTGCAATTTTCCATTGTGATGGAAAAATATTATATTCTATGCAGTAATTTACTAGATGAGTAAGATAAGGAATAATCAAAGGACAACAGTACATTAACATATGTAGAGAAATACTATCAGAACCCATTGAGTTAGTTTTTATATTATATAAATAATTTTTAATGGTCTCTGTATCAACCGTTCGAAAATAAAACTCTCCAACATTTGGTAACAGATTATTAGAATAAAAATTTAAAGTGTCTTTATTCGGGCTTTTCGTCCCCTCTGCTGTGTTTACAAAGTATTGGTTAATCTTATTAACATCTGAAATATGATGAGGAATATCTACATTTTTTCTTTTTGAATGAATGTTCAAATCTCTCAATGCTTTCCATGTTAGTTTTTTATTAGAATTTAATTTACTTTCAAAATATCCTTTTTTTTCATGTTTTATTGCCCGATTTGCATAGTTTCTTAATCTCTTAAAATCTTCCCAGTCTCTAATGCTTTTAGTTTTTTTAAATTTGGCTAAAGCCTTATCTCTCAATTTATATATTATTTTAAGATTTTCTGTTAGCCATGGGGCGAACTTTTTTGTAATTCTAGAAGTTTTGAGGGGAGCATGTTTGTTAAATAAATTTATCAATAAATCATTAAAGGTAGAAATTTTAGTATTAATATCATCTATGTAAAGTATTTGGTCAAAGTTAGCTAACTGTAAGTCTTGATTGAAATTGTCTTGATTAAAATGCTTGAAGTTTCTATAAGTATGCAACAACTCTGATTGACCTTCAACATTGCACGCGACAGTGCACGAAACGAGACTATGATCCGACATAATACAAATGTATGCCTTGCCGGAGTCAGCCAGACAACCACGGCGAACATCGCTTGTCACTAATGTCGGATGTTAATCTGACAGATGCCAAAAGGTTCCAGGAGAAGAAGATTTTTCGACAGCTGTCAAACTGACAGCTGTCAATTTTTTGTCTCTAAACTTTGTTAGTTCTAAGTCTGTCAAACTGACAGCTGTCAAAAATTCTGGTTCTAAACTTTTCTGGGGGATTTTATTTTTGACAATTTTCGAAAATTTTTAGGTTGGTGTTGCACTTGGTTTTTAGGTTATGTCAATGTTTCTTAGGTTGTGATTGCAGGAAATTTTTCCGGCGTTGTGCCGCAAATGAATTCAACTTTCTCAGATTTTTAATATCACTGTCACTTTAAATAATTTTGGGTTGGGTAAAAAACTTACTTTGGGCCCAGTTAAGGACCATCCGTAACCACACGGGCTCCTTATGGGCTGTGTAGGCCTTACACAGCTATCACTAACTTTAACTGCACTTTTTTCGCGAAATATCCCAACTAGTATGACGTCTTCAGAGAAAACACGTGTATAATCTGCACGCTTTAACACACTAGTCTACCGACCGTTAGATTAGACTATAAAATATATCTTACACAAAAAGCGTGACCAGAGAACTTACACCACAGAGAAGTGACAGCAAGACTTCCAGCGTTAACCGTTTTCGTATGCGCATGTGCGAGATAGGTTGTGTTATTATTATTATTATTATTATTATTATTATTAATTATATTTAATATGTGGTATGGTAACATATTATACTGAATTGCTTTCAGTGTACATCAAACTTTAAAGTTCTCTCAGTGTAAGAGGTTGTGTTTCAACTCATGTTCAATGCCATTAGAACCGGGCCATAAAATATTTAATGTCCTACAAGTCTGTTATTTTACAATAACCACCCTATTTTGAGATATATTAAATGAAAAATAACGCCCTAGGGCGTTATGAATATCTATAACGCCCTAGGGCATTATAAAATTATAATACAACCCAAAACAAGCAAATTATGATAGCGTTATTGACAAACAAAATGCGTTGCTATTTAACGGCGGCGTTTACAAACAATTTTGATTTTTACTCTCTTTTAAATCAAATCGTTCTGAACATAATAGATGTCAAATTAATAAATTGTAAATGTCAAAAAAAAAATTAGAATTAAATAACAGACTTGCAGGACATTAAACGTTGAAGGCACCACGGGTGTTATAGGATAATGACGCCCTCGGTCGACGTACACTCCCTCGGGCCAGAGGCCCTCGGGATTGTACACTGCCGACCTCGGTGCGTTATTATCCTTATAACACCCTTGCTACCTTAATAACTATAATGTCCTACAAGTCTGTTATTTTACAATAACCTATTTTGAGATATATTAAATGAAAAATAACGCCCTAGGGCGTTATGAATATCTATAACGCCCTAGGGTATTATAAAATTATAATACAACCCAAAACAAGCAAATTATTATAGCGTTATTGACAAACAAAATGCGTTGCTATGCAACGGCGACGTTTACAAACAATTTTGATTTTTACTCTCTTTTAAATCAAATCGTTCTGAACATAATAGATGTCAAATTAATAAATCGTAAATGTCAAAAAAAAAAATTCGAAATAAATAACAGACTTTCAGGACATTAAACGTTGAAGGCACCACGGGTGTTATAGGATAATGATGCCCTCGGTCGACGTACATTCCCTCGGGCCAGAGGCCCTCGGGATTGTACACTGCCGACCTCGGTACGTTATTATCCTTATAACACCCTTGGTACCTTAATAACTAAAAGAAACCGCCGATATTGTCGCTTCTCTGTGGTGTAATTTCTCTGGCGTCACTCTATAGTTTGTTATTTTGTTTTTTAATTTTTTTCACGGAAACCAAGTGGAAAGGTGCAAGTGTGATATATCGCTGAAATCTGAGTTTTTACTGCTTTTTAGTGGTTTGATTACAATTTGTAAGTAATTATAAAATAAACAACTTGTTGTGCCAAAACGGCACTAAAGAAACTCTAATGTAAATTTTCATCCAAATCCGTTTAGTACTTTCGCCGCTATCGTGCTAACGTACATACACACGTACACACGCACACACGCACACACACACACACACACACACATACACACATACACACATACACACATACACACACACACACACACACACACACACACAGACATTTTCCAAAAACCACTTTTTTGCGTTCCTGGGATCTCAAAACGTAAAGAATTTCCGTAACTTCCCACAATGTTATTGTGGGGAGGTTAAAACATACCTGCTGTATTTCACTTATACACCACTTGATAATAGTAAAACTTCCCCACAATATTAATATTCACTAAAAACAGTACAAAGTTACAAATTTAACGGTTAGGAAAAATCAGCTGTTACTGAGATATAAATTGAACAAAAGTGATCATATTAGATCGTAGAATAAATATATTTAGTTGGTAGTAATGTTTACAGATGTTACTAATAGTTTGCTTATTAATCTGGGTAGGCTATTCTAATGATATTTGATAGATGGCACCAAATACACTGAAAACAATTTTTTGTGCCATATATGGAACGGTATGGAGTAAGTAGTTAAACGATGAAAGATGAAAAAAAGTGCAATTTTCTCCATTTTCGCAATTCCAAATCAAATCATGACCTCAAAAATATGTTTGTTGGTTGTTTTTACATAAGAATCAATTGTTGTTTTTGTATGTCGAATTCGACTGATATTTTTAGTTTCCCATTTCTTAACAGGAAACTAAGAAAACTGCTGCCCAATGAATCACTACTTCCACATCCAATTTTTCTATGCAAGGCTCTCACAATGAAAAAGAAATTAATACTATGCACTCCACTATGTGGAAATGATTGTAAATGGAACTTTAATAATATAATATTTGAAATCGTCGACTCCAAAAATCCATAAAACGATATGCTACATCGATAGTGGAGGAGGAGTTGGTGGTGGTAGGGTTATGGATGAAGTAAAGAAAATTTTTGAGGTCTTTGGTTCTTGTACACACACTAAATCACACTTTTATTTATTTCGCCCCTTTTAATCTAGTTCCAGATTTCATTGAAATACGTGTACCAAATTTCAAGTCAATATCTTAAACAGTTCCAGAGTAATCGTGCGCACAAAAAATTTACAAACAGATCGACAGATCGACAAATTTAAAATCTCCACGTTTCATGCCTATTTGAACAATAAGAATATTCAAATTTTTTTTGCATTACTGTACTTCCACTGGATGCAGAAGTAATATAGCAAAATATAGCTATTTTTTTCCTATGGAAGATACACCGTTTCTTAAGCATTGCGTATTCCATTTATAGAAATGATGCTCAAATTCGGTGAAGTAGTTCAATATACCTCTCTGATATCACGTTTATTCTTCGGAGTGAGGCAAAGCCATTAATTATCTTTTGTGGCTGTAACTAATGATCATTTAAGATAATATACTTTTAATAAAACCACAAATTTATGTTTAAATAACTGGTTAGATTAGCATTGCCAGATTACACATTCGTATTTTTGCTTGTTTATTCATTGATAACAAAGCATACACGACTGGAATATCCGTGTTCCTTTTTCTCGTTTTAAGAATGACCAAATACTAAATGTTTAAAGGAATTTCGCACGCCACGCTTCGCAAATATTTATTTTACATTACGACCTATCAACTTCTGAAAGTTTATAGAGCTGTTCTTTGATAGGCATGACACATGTTCAAGAATAATTTTGAAACCAGTACCCGAATTACAACACTTCAGGTGTGATAAAGATAGAAGCAGGAGTTAATTTTTTTTACATTCAATCAGTATGTGGCTCTTCTTATTTGAAACTATTTTCTTGTCTTTAACTAAAATAGTAACTTTAAGCGACTAGATAGTGAAAATCAACAGTATCGCTGACACTGGCGTCAAGCGATCATACGAGATTATTAGGAAATACTATATATCCTCAAATATAATATGAAAATTTTTTTGGCGTTATGGCATACTCCGCTGAGTGCATGCTCTATTCTCACTCAGAGCGCCAGCGCTCAGTTTCTCTGATAAAAGCAATTTTTAATTGATTAATTTTGCAAGAAATCGATTTTAATGATAGCTTTTTGAAAATGGAAGATTGTACCATTTGTAGGATGATCTGAACTTTTATTAAGTTCTAAAATTGCTATTTAAAATTACCATACCTCTCCGTCAGTTGGACGGAGGAATAGGGTTTGGGTCCCGGGACGTCTCGTGTCTCGAAGTCCCAGGACTTTTCCCAAATTTAATTGTCTCGTGTCTCGGGACTTTCGGGTCGAGACCCGAGACACGCTTGTAATAATTTTATTAACAAAAGGTCATAATAAGCTTCATTAGCTCAGGCTTCCCGCACTATGTCACTGAGAGCACCATCTAGTAGTTAAACGAGTAATTACTTGATACTCGTATGTACGATGTACGTTACTTACTATACAAAATAAAACCGACATCTGTTGAGAATAAGAGAGTGTTCTCTTTCCGGGGGCATTATTACAAAAATCAGAAAGGGATTGTCGGACAAAGTTGTTAATGCACTTTTAAAAGAATATTTTATTCATTTAGGGAAAAAGACTAATTGATAGGGCTAGTGCGACGATCGCGGCGAACCGCGACCGCCTAGTAAAGTCACATTGTTTTGAGCCTTTCGACTCTCGGAATTCCAAGAGACATCGTTGCCACCTTCGACTAGAAAGGTTACGGCCTTAGAAGCATTCAGACATAATCCCATGGATGAGAGCTTCGCACCACACCCGCTCGAGCGAGTGCGTGAACCAAATGCCCGAACCTGCGGTTCCTCTCGTACTGAGCAGTATTACTATCGCAACGACGAGTCATCAGTAGGGTAAAACTAACCCGTCTCACGACGGTCTAAACCCAGCTCACGTTCCCTATGGGAACGTCTAGAGACTAAATGATGATTAGTGATGATTAGTATGATTACTTTACTAAGTCTGTTTCATGTTTTATAATCATAAGATTTATTACCAAAAAATGAATATGTGTATGAGGATTAAACATACGAACTGTTTAAACTTTAGTTAACGTTGGAAATGTTACAATTTGATTTTATGTTCAGTAAATGTTGATTTTTACTAAAATGGCGATTTCATTGATACATCTCACCAAAAATTAACTCGATTCTAATTTTATTTTGAAAAGTCTCGAAGTCCCGGGACGTCCCGGGACTTTGATCCTGCGATGTTTCGTGTCCCGGGACTTTGAGAATATCGAGACTTCCCAAACCCTAGTGAGGAAGCACTCTACACAATCTCTAAATTTTTAATTCCCTCGCTTACCGAAGGGAAGTATTGTTTATAGTCGCGAAAAAATCACCCTCCGAGATTTCTCCGAATTTTCACATTTCAGACTGGGTTACGAAAAGTAAAGAATTTCAATTCCATCAGTCTGTCTGTCCGTCTGGTGTCTGTCTGTTTGTGGGCGCTATATCTACAAAACCATTTGACAGAGAAGAATAATAATTGGTAGTTAATTGACGCTATTGCCAACGAAGTACTGGGATATACTTCCAATGAAAAATATACAGGGTCGATTCCTAAAAAGAATAATTAATAAAGAAATGCGACAGAAGATAGTAATATTTGGCATGTAGTTAACACAACTGTCAAGAAGGAAAAATGGGAAAAATATTCAGAGTAATCACCATAAAAAAATCTGTGAAAGTATTTACGCAAAACTTTCCTCTTTATTTAGCACCTTTCATTTATTCATTATCTTTTCTGTAGGATGCCCACCCTGTGTAATTTTTTTAACTAAAAGTATAACAGGTTTTCTTTCTCGCAATAGTGACAACTATAATATCTCTAATAAAAATATCATCTTCCTCTGTTATTTTTTAATTAGTTACTTTTTAGAGTGACCACGCTGTATACTTTTAACAAAACTATGTCTGGTTTCAGGTTCAGGATTCCTTGGTAATTGTGCGAACTACAGTCCAAATATTATTTCCATTATAATTATTTTTTATGGTGATCGTCCTGAATATTTTTATTATTATCCGTCACATTTTTTTCATTCATCTTTTTAGGGCGACGACTCTGTATAATTTTTGCATATTTTTCATTAACATTTGTGTTAACTGCATGCGAAATATTATCGTCTTCCATTACATTTCTTTATTATTTTTTTTAGGGTGACCACTCTGTATATTTTTCATATTTTTCTTTGTTGACAGTTGCGTTAATTGTATGTGGAATATTATCTTCCCCCGCAACATTACTTTAATTATTTTTTTAAAATCAGATCATGTGCTTCCGCGAGATATTCAATTTTTGATTCAACTTTTTTTTCAAGTCAATAATAATGAAGTGGAAAAACTTGGTTTTGCGAATTATAAATGCGAATTCCTCCCCAACGCCGTGCGATTAAACTAAATTAACTTGATAACATGATAAAAGAGAACGCGTGTAACCGAATTGTAAAAAAAAAGAATTTTAAAAAGTTGGTTTCAAAACTCCTCTTTTTCTCGCCAGATCCGCTCCAGTAATAAGGATTACTAAGTGAAGTCCCAGAAACAGACAACTTTTTTTGTATGCTTGTGTACGAAATTCTCAAAATTCAAGTCACCAGGATCACTAAATTTGTACTTACCTAAGTGGTACCCAAAATTTCGAAAATTATTTCCCATTTTTTGATTTTCATGAAATACTGTATCCGAGCGTTTTGAAAGCAGGTAAACACAATTTTGTCGTTGTTTATTTTCAAATTTCAGATAAATTGATCTTCAAATGGTGCTCAAATGATAACCAAAAGATTGTGGCCACTCAGGAGTATTAAAGACAATATACATTTGAGGAGGGGCACCAACATATACTGTTTCAGCTTCACTTCTGATAAAAGATTCTCAGTCAAGGAGGAATTTTTGTCAAGAGATATTAATGAACAGAAACTGATATAGTATAGTAATGAAGAAGGGTATGTGTAGTTGGGGATGCTGACAGACATGGTAAAAACTACAGTGGGGACATCGTTTCTACATATAACTATACTAATCGGATAAGAGACTCTCTTGTCTTACTTCTTTTCTGTATAAAGTCAGATTGTAATAGTCTTTACCTCGTATTCGACAAGCTCAGCTCTTGACAGCTGTAAAGTATATAATATAAACTAGGAAATACTCGGGTATGATATTTATTCTCATTTGCTATTTATTTATACCTTGGCAGGTTCCAACTCAATTTCCCGAACCTTCGGTGTTAAGAAAAAGGCTGCTTTCCAGAAGCTTTTGAAAGGAAGCTATTTTATGGTTGGTTATGTGTCAATGCAATCACAATTAAAAATAAAATTACAGATGTGATCGATGTTGTGAAGTAATCCAGAGGAAAGTGCACAGATTCTCTTTCAAAAGTGTGGTATAGCAACTTCAGCAAGAGGATTTTTTTCGGGTTCTTCACTCGTAACATCCAACTGAATTTACTACTAAAACTCACTGTCGCAGAATGTACTATTAGATCATTCTATGAATGAGAGAAGAAGAGGGTATGGATGGCATGAATCTAAGGTGGAGTAACCCGTTCCTCCCAGTTATGTCAAGAATAAATGCTACTACACATAGTCCGTGGAAAGACTTCTTATTCACAACGTCTTGTCAAACATTTTGGGCGCCTGTTAGGCCGACAGTATGAAAGAAAACTTTGATTTGGTAAAATTCGACAATACTAACTCTGACAAATTAAAGTTGGCAAATGCACCACACAGGGATGTGCTCTATGATCAATCCTCTTTTATATATATAGCGAACACGTGATGCAACGTGTGCTGTACGACTGGTAAGGTGGAGTTGCTCTAGGCAGAACAAAGATATAATTGGGGGTTTACAGATGTTACTGTAGAAGAACCCTTCATACGGCTTCTGAAGGACGCGACACCAATTTATTTATTAAAGGACGCCAGTAGTGTTCTTTCTTGTGTGGTTTTCCACTGTCAGATGGATTCTATATATATTTATAAGCTGTTTGACAGACGAGAAAGATAAAAGCTACACTTACCGTAGACTGCTAATGGCGCTCTCACCAAAATTGGTTTATCTGTTGATACACTTTATATATATCTTATTTACCTAACAATTTAGTTACTTTTGTGGCTTAGAGACCTCTGATTTTCCTTCATAAAAAATCCCTCTTGAGCCCTCGTGATGTGACCGGTTATTGAGTTACAAACTTGTGGGTGTTTGGAGACATCCGATACTCAATTCCGGCCTAACACACAAAAGCCCTTGAGGGACAAGATTGAATGTCAACCATTCAATTAATAAAAATACGACAGTTCGAATAATAACATTTATTGATTAGATTCAAAATAAATACAAATGATTATATGCAATATCATATCTAAGAGAATCTATAAATTTCAATGAAACGCCTCCCCCAAGTAGGGCAAGGGCGAGTGAGGACTTTGGTTTCGCTACTACCATTAAATGAACTGACGGGCCGGACAGCCTTGGCTTTCGATTTGGAGATTGTCTTTTATATGTGGTGGGTTATGTTTATGTTTATGTCTAATTGAGAGCGTGCAATAACAATCGATTTGGTAAAAAAATTCACACAACTTTCTCGGAAGTTTAGGTATGCACTTTGGTTTTAGGACTGACCGAAAAATATATAAAAATATTTTACTTTTTCAAAATTTTGGGACACTAGTGCTTAGATTTAAGGTTCTTTTTAGTGATTATATCATTCACAAGAACGGAATTCGATTTGAGTGTAATTATATATGAATTATTGCAGCATTTCCGCCTCGCGACGTACCGGCCCTCATGTTGGTTCACTATAGAGGATATGACACAACTTCGTCTTCGAGCGACTTTTTTGCGAATGACCTTTTTTTTATCTTACTTATATACAAGGCAGTTTTCTCTATAACTTTGCCATCTTTAAAGACCTGCAACGCACTCGTCCACCTGACGAGTCGCTAGATGAATCCAAATTTGTTTTATTCGATATACCGGCCTTGTCCATTTTTGCTAATTTTAGTCTAATAATTGCCTATAGACGCTAGGCGCCTTTGCCGCATTTTTCGGTTTATCTTTTCCAGTATGTCGCGTCGTGTCGCCTCATTAAAATTTCATATCCACAATTACTGTATCTCAACTTTCATCGTGTTTCGTGAAGCGATAAAAAAGTTAAAAATATTCAAAATATTTTCAAGTAAAAAGTACAATTTATTTTTTTCCTGAACCAAAAATATACTTTTATTTTCAGTACACTTTTCCATGACCATAATATACTTTCACTCTCATGACCTGGACATAAACATTGTAACGTGCTTACACCCTTTTTGTAAACACCCTGTATCGTGGGTTCGGAAATTATAACAACCAGGGTAACACTAAACACTAATTTATTAACTTACTTAATTACAACAATAACTACTTGGCTAATAATACACTGTGTACTACAATTCAGTTATTTAGTCACTTTATCACTGTGTTTACTCTCTGACCATTTCAACTGACAATTAGTACTGCACTAACTTCTCCTCTTTTGGTTTACTCCATGCCTATATATTATATACCTAAAGATGACAGATCTAGAAGCTTCTCTGATGACGTCACCATACTCTAGACAGTTCCAGAACAGATATGTCATCACTCTAGACTTTCTAGTAAGTTCTTTCCACATCCGAACTACTGAATTCTGTGCCTACTTTTGAGTGCAACCAACATAACCTTAAATCTTAAGGGGTTGAAACATATTACAACATATTCTTCTAAGTGAATAATTTCTGGGCGTCACGTGTTGTGCCTTTTTTGTCCTTGTTTAGTTATGCGTCTTTTAATAAATTTTTCTTTAGTCGAAATGTTTATTTAATCTTAGGTAGATTCTGGGATGCTCTATAACGTTACCACCTTGGTTTCAGCAAGCGAAAATGAGCTCATACACCTGCTCGATAGACCTCAGACAATAAGACGTGATTATGATTTTAGTGGTAATTACAATAAAACGAAAATTATGATTGTAGATCGAGCAAACCACCCAGACACGTAAGATAGGTTATTGTGAAGTAGTAAAGAAGATGGTATATTTTGAAGAAAGACTTCTTAGACATCTACTTCGGTAATTTTTTTATAATGACGCCACAAAATTTTAATTTTTAGCACATTATTAAAGATTGCGCTATAAAATAAGTGGGACTATTAAGCTTTAAAGCATTACAACTGATAAGTTCAAAATGTGCGCATACTGATATATGTCACTTTCGTTTCCAGACAAACAAGGTTAAAAGGATCAATAAAAAGATTTAACATTTCTGAAAATATTTTTTAAAATTTATTTCCTTGTCCAGTTTATAAATGTTGATTATTTAAATTAACATTATAAGCTCTCTTATTTTTCTGTTCCCTGTTTTTATTCAATTCATTTTTATTAAGTGAAATATACAACATGATACGGTTACAGAAATAATTTAAGACAACATCAGTATGTCTGGTTTATGCTTTATATCCTGTTTTACTATGTTATGGTGACAGTGATACACATAACAAGTTTGAATGTATTGAAATACAAGTACTTACAGAGTAAATAACGGATGTAATAAGGACATTCTTAAGATATAATAACTACGTGAGTATATCAAGGTGTTCTAGCAGCAGAAACATATTCTTTATGTGTCTGCAAGTAACGAACATATAATAATAGTAAATACCGTCTAGTTGCATTTAAAGTTTTTTAAATTGCAGCCTGTCTAAAGGTAAATACTAAAGAACTGTTCCACAAATATTTATTTATATTTACTTTTTAATTTAAATATATCATGTAACAAACATTTTATCATTCTACAATTTCAGATCTCAGTTGCTTAATAAAAATATAATAATAATCATTCATTTATCTCATTAAGTTTAACATAATGTAATTTTCTAAAGAAAGAAAAAAATTCTAAGCAAAATATAAAATAAAATAAATGAAACATTTTTCACATAATAAGGAATCCTTTTATAGAGAACTTATTACCACGAGATATTTCAGTGTGAGTAAACACACCACACATATTAGACAAATCTAAAGTCAAGGCTCCGAAAGGTGGTTACACATTTGAAAAAACGTGGACACACATCCATCACCCATCGACATTTCTAGTGCCGGAGCTGGGGACGAGCTTATTATGCGATAGATATTGTGATCAAACCCACTGTGCTACAGTGTCCATATAACAGTGGAATAAACAAACCTTATTTATAAAATGATAATTATATTCAATCATGTGTATTTACTATAAAAAGTAATTTTAAATATAGAAATAGATAAACAAATCAATTAATCAATCAATCAATTCATTCATTTTTTTCATTATTTGGTTACCAATCACGGATATTTTGTCAATAACTTTCTTGGAGAATTTTGATTTTTTGGGGGTATGAAGGGCAAGTATTTTTTTAAATAAATATAAATTTATGTGCAGACTGTCTAATCAATAATAGTATTAATAATCACTTTTTGCGACAGAAAGTGTGTTACACCAACGAAGTACTATTTTGAGTCCCAATGAGATTTTACATTTATTTAGCTTTCTTTATTTCCAATAACCTATGTCATTTTATCTAGTAAATTTAAAATTTTCTGTGTCAAAATATGTAGCTACTTATTCAGTCTCCAAGATAGCAGTCAGCAGTATTATATCCAAGTATTTAATTTCATCTACTAGAGAAATTATTAATGAGAAAATTTTATGTCGATTATTAATTTTTAAAGGCAACCAACATAATTTATTTATAAAAAAATCGGCACCTACTGGAAGCGGCTGGAATCTCCCCACACAGTGGTTCTTTGAAGCCGAAAAGAGCAATAAAAAATATGAACGATCTCATTTAATTATATGTACTAAGTCGGTTTGATACTTTTTCTCTTTATGGTTTTCTTCATTAGGGGATTTTATTTTTTGACAGTTGTCGAAAATTTTAGGTTGGTATTGCACTTGGTTTGGTTTTTAGGTTATGTTAATATTTTTTAAGTTGTGATTGTCGGAAATGGATTTAAGGTTCTCAGGCTTTTAATGTCACTGTCACTTTTAATAGTTTTGGGCAATAAACTTACTTTGGGCCCAGTTAAGGATCGTCCGTAACTGGTTCCTTGTTGTGTAGGCCTTACAAAGCTATCACTAACTTTAATTGCACTTTTTTCGCGAAATATCACAACTAGTGTGACGTCTTCAGAGAAAACACGTGTATAGTCTGCACGCTTTAACACTCTACCGAAAATTAGGTAATACTTGGGTTAGACTTTAATATATACCTTACAAAACAAGTGTGACTCTATAGATTGTTATTTTGTTTTTTAATTTTTTTCACGGAAACCAAATCGAAAGGGTGCAAGTAAGTGTGATATATAGTTGAAATAGGAATTTTTACTGCTTTTCAATGGTTCGATTATAAATTGTAAGTAATCATAAAATAAACAACTTGTCGTGCCAAAACGACACTAAACGTAATCCGATCTTAGCCAAAACTTTTCAGATCTTCTGAAGCACTAAAGAAACCCTCACGAAAAGTTTCATGCAAATCCGTTTAGTAGTTTCGCCGCTATCGTGCTAACATGCATACACACATACGCGCACACACCCACAGACATTTTTCAAAAACCACATAAAGATTTAATATTAACTCAATTTTCGATTTTGGACCAATTTTAGTAACCTCCCACAATTTTATTGTGGGGAGGCTAAAAAAAGTTAGTACTATAAAGCCTCGATTCGAACCATTGGTTGATGTTCTTCAACTTTGATTAAAGGAGTATCCCAAGAATCAAAGGTATAGAGAATGGCAACGTCGCCTACAAAAGTAATACTTAGCACGTCGAGGGCAACGAATAGGCAGATCGTTTGGTGGGTGAAGGAGCAAAAACTCATTTCCCTGACCCGGAGCCAGCCTTCGGTCCGACAAAAAGTCTGATTCAATCAAAGCTGTAAGACTGGGCTAGAGTACAGTTTAACAACTATTAGTCTCAGGCCCCCAAAATGAGGCAGTCGAGGCTCCACATAAGGGGCCTTTGACTGACTCTACAGTAAAGTGGCCGCTTGGGCTCGACAGAGAACACTTGAGACAGATGGTAGGCTTGATAACAGGTTCTGAAGAAGCACCTGCATACAAAGCGGTTGAAAGATGATCTTACTTGTCGCATGTGTGGAGTGGAGGATGCAACCATCACTCATATTCTATGCCATTGTGCACCAATAGGAGCGTCAAGGTGTAGATATTTCGGAAGGTAGTTTCTACAGGCGGAGGAACTACGAGATATAACCTGGAAAAGACTGCTCTCCTTCGTGGAGAGCACTGGCCTTTTCTAAGGGATCCGAAATGTCGTGAATGTACAATGGGCCAATAGACCTGAGTACTGTGGATCTTCAGATCTTCTCGCGTTTCTAATAATAATACTTAGGCACAGACCTGTGACACTGATCAAGTGGGACAGGTCTGCGACTGGACGTGTGTTGATGATTTTCAGTGCTACTTGAGTTTACCAGTAGATATTGTGCCTCCTACGAGGCAGCCAGCACAGTGCCTCACACTTGAACATGATATACTCTAGAGTTTCTGGTTCCTTTTGGCATAATCTGCAGTCTAGGTCATTTTTATATTTTCCTATAAACAGGTGACTCTTGACAGAAAAATTTTCTACTGAAGTTCTGTTATCAACTGAAATCTGTTCCGTTGTTTGTTTTGGACAAGGTCCTTCATTGAGTGTTTTCTCATGTCGATTTGCTGAGATTTTCCTTTAGTAATTTCTGTGCTTGTTCTTCCCTCAGTATTCAATAGCCCCCTTTGGACCACATAATGCCCAGTAAGTACGTTAGCTTTCTCGTTCTCATCCAGAATGTTTCAGCATCCAAAGTATTTATCTCTGTTCCGCTCTTTCATGGTGGTCCCATTCCAGTCTGGAAGATACCTTATTGTCTTTAATGCCTTTTACTGAACTTTATATTCTATTTTACTCTAGAAAAGTTGTGCAAGTTTTTTCGAACTCGTTGGTTCTCATCAGTAGAGATATAGAAACATTCATTTATTATTTATAAGCCTATTCTTGATTTATTTTTACAATGAATTATTTTTTATTTATTTGCTTTCATTATGATTAGAAAATATTACTTGGTATTATGAAATTCACATGAACTAACGAATTCCAAAAAACTTGTACAACTTTTCTAGAGTTGAAACAATAATTGTAGTGAATGACTAAATTTAACTGAATGACTAAATTTCAATAAACGATTTAAGTTATATATTTTTTTGCTTTAAAATGCTAGGAATCCTATCATGTAATTCAATACTTGCTCAGTATTAGCTAGAAGAGTAGTTGTTTTGATTGGTTCTCCAATAATGAGTGTTTTAACATGTTTACCTAACTAGTATATTAGCGTGACCAGATTAAGGCACCAATATACAGAAAGTAGGTAAATTCATATAAATAAAAATGTGTAAGTTATGATATGCATAATACTTAAATAATATTTTCTAATTATGATAAAAGCAAAGAAATAAAAAATAATTATGGGTTGTAAAAGTTGAAAAAGTTGAAAAAGTTGAAAAAGTTGAAAATTGCGGAGATGTGTAAGTTTTTACGAAAAATTTAAATTGTGAATAGCAGGAAAATTGAGTGGTTAATATTGACTACCTTGTATTTAGGTGATCTGCTATTTGCGAATAAAAATATTTGTAATTGTATCTTTTTTAAATTTTTTGAAAATACTGCCACTTTTACAGTTATTTTTCTGTTAAATAATATAAGTACTTAAAACTTAAATTATCATTATGTGTGTAAACACTTTCAAAATAACACTTATTACCTGTTAAGGACACATTAAAATATTGATCGTATAGGTTACATTTGACCGATTACCAAAATTAGGAGAATTATTCACACGCATTTAATAAACGACAAGAAAAATGAACGTGTAATAGATACGTTGCATTTAAATATGGTATTTTAATTAAATAATAGTTGTAAAATCTGATGAAAGTGAGTTGTTGCGTAGCATTGCACTAGCCTGCTCGCCTGGACCGTGACCGTTTATACGAGTTCATTGTCAGGTTCATATAGCTATGTTGCTGCTCTAATAACGTTAATCGTGTCCGGGCCCGGAATGATAATAAATCACAATACTCTAGTAACTTATTTATTTTAATATGAATTTTACATAAAATTTGTCGTTGGGTGCAATCTTTTATTATCACATATACGAAAACGAGTAGTATATTGCATTTTATCTTAGGAAGCATAAATATTGCCCGTAGGGAAAAAATCATATCATTGTGTTAGTTATTGATTTCTTAATAAACATTCATCTCTCTAACCTCCGATCTGGCCATCCGTTCGTAAAAATTGCGAGAAAACTGCCAATCAGGTAGTATGAGAAGCAGATGATATTTCTTCTTATTCACAACGCCTTGCCAACGTGTTGTGATTCATGAATTATTCTAGTTCTATTTGGACTCCGCTTGCTGTGTAGTACGTCTGACGGCATCACGTCATCCATCGCGATTGCCTGCTAGGCACACAGCCTCATCAAAGCTCTTTGCCATCAGATTTTTGGTGACATTAGACCAACATGAACTATCAACCATCCCATATTATTCGTCTCCGGTTGGTGTGGCCAAAAAATGGAATACATCGGGAAAACACGATGTTGGAAGACATCTGAACAACTTTTGGGCATGTATTTCTTCAAAAGTTGAACTATTAGTGCGATGGGTTGTACAGAAGTTAGTTAACGTCTGCAGAGCCACATTTCGACGGCAGCAGTACGCCATCTCTCTGCTTCCATAACATTCCATGTTTCAGAGGCGTAAGATAGATGGAGAAACCCAGTGTGTTAATGTTATAGAACCTCCCAGAATCGACCTAAGTGGAAGAATAAATAAAAACTCCGAAACGGAAAAATGTATTAAAAGACAATTTGGAGCATATTTAAGGCATACATGTTCGTAAAAACGTACAGCACAACAAGGCGCAAAATTCAAAAGTACGCAAAAATTTCATTTGTGAATATCTTTCAAAAGAATGACAATAAAAATTAGGCAAAACGATGTACTGGAAGATGAGAACGGAAAAATGTGCCAAAGGCGCGTAACGTCTGGAAGTGATGATTAGACAGAAATGAGAAAAAATGACCATGGCCGGTTTCTCGAATAAAACAAATTTGGGTTCATCCAGTGACTCGTCAGTTGGACGAGTGCGTTGGAGAATCGGCAGAAGCTGTGGTAGGTCATGTTACATACCCTAATTAGAACCTATATGGAGCCAGTATGTCGCCGTAAAGGAGACAGGAAAGCAAAATAAACTCATATACAGTTCAACTCCGTTTTTGTGAATGATATAATCACTAAAAGAACCTTAAAACTAACCACTAGTTTTTTAAGTAAAATATTTTTATACTATTTTCCTGCAGTCCCAAAACAAAAGTGACTTCATAAACTTCTTAGTAAGTTGTGTGAATCTTTTTACTAAATAGATTGCTATTGCACGTTCTCTATTGTAAACATCCTCTAAGAGGCATTCGTTCTTGCCCTGCTTGGGGAGGTGATTCAATTAAAAGTTTCATATTTTCTTTAGATAGGATTGCATAACATTATTTGTCTTCTTTGGATCAACCATAAATGGTATTATTTGAACTGTTGCATTTTACTAATTGAATGATTAACTTTAAGTCTTTTCCCTCGATGGCTTTCGTGTGTTAGATCGGAGTTGAATATCGGGTGTCTCCTGACCCCGCAAACTTGTAATTCAATATACCAATCGGATCACGAAAGCTCGAGAGGGATTTTCTATAAAAGTGATTAAGAGATCTCTAAAACAAAATCCTCTATAGTGTTAGAAATATAAGCTAAAGTGTATCTTCAGGGAAGACAAATTGAGAGAGAATGCAGTTAGCAGTCTACGATAAGTATAGCTTTTACCTTTCTCGTCCATTAAACATCTCTAGCGTATGGAACTCAACTGGGAGTGGGGAAATGAGATTGGCGCCCATAATAAATAAATTAGTGTCGCGACCATTAGACGCTGTATGTAACGGTTCCTCTACATTAATAAGTATGATCTTTGTGTGTTTTATCATATTTATGTAGCGCCAAATTTTGCTTATCTGGCAAATTGCAGATCTTGCCTATTTGTATTATTCGCCGAATCTCATAATCGCTGTCGTCAGTATTTTTTACAAGGATTCCAAGGTATACTACCTAGTTTACTACCTTACAACCACATATCCTTAAAGTGTCTGGGTAGTTATCATTTGTTTAGTCTACAATGGTAATTTTCATTTTGTTGTAATTTACGCTTAAACCATAATCAGAGTTTATTGTCTGAAACCTGTCCAACATGTGTACGAGCTCATCCTCGTTTGCTGCAACTAAGGTGGTTTCATCTACAAATCTCAAGTCAGTTCGCCTGTAGCTACTTCATCCTGCCAGTCACTTAACACACGTCACATTATGTGTTCACTTTAGATGTTTGTGATGCCTTTGCCAAAGGCGGTCTTACGCTTTATTTCTGAGGGGGGGACATCCTAATTAAAATATGTACCAACATTTTTTAACCCCTCAAATATTGATAGGTATGATTTTTGTTCTGATAGTTCTTAATGTAATATGAAGTGTAGTAGATTATAAAACTATATAACTTCTATTCTATTTGAAAATGTAATCATATTAGTCATATCCTGTTTTAAAATATTTATTCAACTAGATATTTACATAGAGCAGTAAACATAAATAAGAATATTCTGATGGCAAAAATATCAGTTGCGCAAAATATATTTTTTTAAAGGGTCATAAAATTGACCTTAGTTCAAGATGGTATCCACAAATTATAATTTATGGGTACCAACTTGAACCATAAGGTCAATTTTATAATCTTTTTATAATCCAGTCCTAGCTTACGTACACTTATTATTTATTTTTATTTTATGAAATTAAGAAAAAAGTTGAGCTACCCAATTTGGCGCCCTTCAGTCTGGCGTCATGAGGCGATTGACTCAACGCCATCTGGTTATGCAAGACACAAAAAGTTTAAAAAGAATTCATGTACAAAAAATACCTAGCCAGAAAATGTTTTAAATCATAAAAATCACAACAACAACAACGGCGAAAACTGTTTCAAGGTATAAGCGAGTGGAAGAAATGAGTGATTTTTGTACTTCAAAAAATTTCGGGATGAGCGTTTTTTGGAAATAAATTCATTTTAGAACTTTTTGGTGCTTTGCATAGCCAGTGTCGGCTATTATGTTAGAACAACGAGATAATGATTTTCATTTTTGATTGATGAAGACTGACTCCAAGCCACGTGTTTTTTGTACTTTAAATATTTATAGATATAGATATAGATTGTAATTAATTTCATTCTATAGCCATTTATTTTCTTGTATAAACAGAATGTAGGTTATCATAAGAATTCGAAGATTAGAAATTGATATTTTAATAGACAGTTTTTCGTTTTTTATTAGTCACCAATAATTTTCTCTACTTTTCGCTAAATCCTAAACACATTTTTTTCTTTAACTCTTGTAACAAAAAATGATTTATTTAATTGCTTTTTTCGAAGATTAGAAATTAATGTTTTAATAGACAGCTTTTCATTTTTGATTAGTCATCAATAATTTTCTCTACTTTTTGCTAAATCCTAAACACGTTTTTCTTTAACTTTTATAACAAAAAATGATTTATTTAATTGCTTTTCTCTGTAATTTAACGAAAGGAATTGGAGTTAATTAGTACTCGATTTATCAGTTTTTGTAATCAAAGCTCTGAGGAAGGGAGGCGCATTTTAAATTTATTTTAAATAAGTTCGTTTGTTTTTAAAATTATTTTACGTATGTTTTTATTCCAATTTTTTCTAGTACAAAACGTAGTCACTGTGGTCAGTCGTAATTGATTATTAATTATTTTATGTCATTTATCGTTTATACATTTACGTAATATATTTTTATTTGAACTGGGTGATTTCAAGAATATTGCATGTGCTCTGATTTTTTTTGCTTGTTAAGTATCAATGTCTCAACAATTGCAATACTAAGATGCATAATACATAAATAGATTTATGTATTTATAAATTATAATTGCTTAATATTTGAGATCATTTTATACAACAGGCAGTGAAATTTGAATTTAAAATTCAAATAAACAAATGGTTGCCTACATAACTTTATTTTGGCACGTAAATGAAAATCCAGTAAAAAAAAATTACATCATTCTTTTATCAACTAACTTATCAATTTTAGAAAATGGTAAAATATAGTAGTAGAGGTGTTAATTTTGTTATATATTTAATTGGGAAGAAAAATTCAGAACTCAACATATTAAAAAAAAACGCTGCTGAAGAAATCATTGCTTCCTCATCCAAATTTGCTGCCCAACTCTCTTACAGCGAAGAAAATATTGATGCTATATTTGCACTTCACTATGTGGAAATAATTGTTCATAGAACGTTAATAATATTATAATATTTGAAATCGTCTACCCTAAAAATCCATAAAACGATATTTACTGGAGGTGATAGAGGGGTGGCTAATGTCAAACATTTTTTGAGGTCCTTGGTTATTGTATGCACACTGATTCACAATTTTATTTTTTACCCGCTTTAATAATGGGATGGGGATGGCAGTTTCCCTCTACCACACCCTCTCATACCCCCAAAAATTATGTGTGTTCGAAATTGGTTTCAGTGCGTCAAATACTTCAGAAAAGCTAGGTCTCAACCTAAAAATTATGATTGTATACCAACCAAATGCTAACCAGCCAGAAACGTTAAGGATAAGGGACTGCGAGGTAGTAAACAGGAGAGTATACCTTGAAGCTTTTTTGGACAATACTGACAACTGTGAATATGAAATTAGGCGAAGAATACAAATGGCAAGATCAGCAACTTGCTAATTGAGCAAAATTTCGCGCTCCAGAAATATCACGAAATGCACAAAGTTCAGACTTACTAATACTCTAGTTTTATCAACCTTATTTACGCCTCTTGAGATATGGACCATCAAGGAAGCAGACGGATGCATCAATTTCAATTCAATTCAAAAAGGTTTTATTATAATTAATAATACAAAAGTGCGCGAGTCAAGTCGCCGACCACACCACCACGGCGCGCAACGTCGTGGTAGATGGGTGGTCGGATGAAACGGGTTTAACTCCGGCTTAAACGATAAATGGAGAAATATAAGGTTAGAACTCCTGTTCTTTGGAACAAAAAACTTAAATCTAACAATTGGGCAAACTATAACTAAAATAAGTTTTAAAAGCACTTAAAAATTACACTAAGGTTTTAGTTTGCACAGCACACGCGCACAGTTTTAAAAATTGGTTTATTGATACGGGAAAAAAAAATAATGAACAAACCCGTTCGAGCCAATGACAGTATTCTTCCGATGGTTTACCTGCCTTCGAAAAGATAGGGTGGAGAGGAAGTTGTGATTTAAAAAGTTTGATTTACAAGAAGTTATTGGTCGAGAGGGGATTTTGAAAGAGAACAAAAAGGGACAAAAGAACAGAAATTAACAAAATTAAGAAAAAGGTGACTAATAGAGGGAATAGAGGAGGGGTTGAAAGTAAAAGGTGGTGAAAGGTAAAAGATGGTGAAATGGAAATTTTGGTATAGGAAAAATTTGGCTAGGGAGGTTGCCGAAAGATAGGCAACGCCTGGTATGGTAATGGGTGTTTCAGGTTGAAAAGTATGGCATTATGCTGTCTGATTCGTGTAATGTCTCAGGTTAGCGGACTGTCGCCCAGTTTGAATTAATAGAATTTTTGCGATGTTTCTTGGACGAAGTCCGCTAGTGGAGTTATGTCGTGGCAACGCGCATAGAGATCTCTGAGGGAGGTGTACCTATCAGAGGCTGAAATGAGGCGCATAAATTTGTGTTCTAGTACTTTTAGTTTTCGCATTGTCGTGGCCGGGATGCTGCACCACACCGGCGCCGCGTATGTGATAGCCGGCCTGATCACCATCGTATACAGCAATTTCTTATTAGTCCTGTTTAGTCCGCTACCCCGCGCCAGGAGCGGATACAGACTCCTGGACATGGAGTAGACCTTCCGTATCGTCTCGTTTATGTGCGTATTGAATGTCAGTCTCCTGTCCAAGTTCACCCCCAAATACTTCACGCACCGCTTTATTGGAATTTGTCGGCCCCCTATCGATAGTGGTGTAAGAATACGATTTTCGGTGAAGCGGCGTGTGAAGAGAATTGATTACGACTTCTCGGCGTTGATCCGAATGTTCCACTTGTCGTAATACGCCGTGGCACGGGCCATGTGCGCCTTCAGCAGCATGTTCGCTGCTTGTGCGTTGTGCGAATGCGCGTATATGGCCGTGTCGTCGGCGTACTTGGCAAGGTTCGTATTCGGAAACTCCGGGAAGTCGGAAACGTACAAGTTGTATAACTTTGGCGACAGGCACGACCCCTGGGGGACGCCCGCGCGAATGTCCCGCCGAGTAGAAAGTTTGTTATTCACCCTAACCTGCAGTGATCTGCCCGTCAGGAAAGAGTGAATAAGTTTCGTAATATGCGTTGGGAAGTTAAGCGAATTCAGTTTGTAGAGTAAGCCCGGGATCCATACTGTATCGAAAGCCTCCTTGATATCAAGCAGCACCATGACGGTGCTTTTCCCGCGGTTGCACTGTACTTTGACGTCATTCACGATCCTGAAGACCTGGCGTACAGTGCCCCTGCCTTTCCTGAAGCCGAACTGACATTCGTCGTCGATGTGGAGTTCATCCTGGGCAGCGTCTAGTCTGACCAGGATGACCATCTCCACCAATTTGGAAATCGCCAACAGAAACGAAATCGGTCGATAGCTGCCGGCGAGTTTGGCGTCCTTGTTCGGTTTCAGGATCGGCACGACTACGGCACACTTCCACTGGCTGGGCCAGTGTTGTAGTCGCAGGATCGCGTTGACAATATACGACAATTGTACAATGCCTTTCCGCGGGAGATATTTGAGAAGCCTGTATTCGATACAGTCCGCTCCCGGGGCCTTGCCATTTGGTAGTGTCCGAACAACGCCCGCAACTTACGAGGGCTTGGCCATGACTTTTAGAAATTCGCGTCTCGTCAATTGGATGTCATGGCCAATCAGTTCGTTTTCGATGCGGTCGTGTCCCGGATCGTTTGGTGTTTGTGCGTTGTGAATGTCTGCAAAATGGTTAGCTAGGTCTTCCGCTTTCTGGGCGTCTGTCATAGCCGTCCGTCCGTTGGCGTTAGTCAGCGCGGGTATGGACTGCCGCGTATTTCTCATGGCCCTTGATAGCTTCCACAGCGAGTTGTCCTGAGGATTTAACGCCTCCAGCTTGTCCCGCCATTTCTGGTTTCTCCAGCTGTTGATGGCGGTCCTGATTTGCCGTTGCAGCCTGCCCATCTCGGCCCTAGCGTCGACATCACGATTTCGCTGCCAAATCCGTCTCAGTCTATTCTTTTCGTGGATGTCTTGTATGACCGCCGAGACGGATGCATCGATGCTTTGGTAATGTGGGTCTGGATACGTTTTGCAACGAATGTTCTGGACATTAATAGCTCCTTTCTCCAAGAAATACGTCCCCAGAAGCGACTCTGCAGCATCATATTTTCCCGAATCATCTCATTTTTTAGTCGCATCAACTGGCGAGAGGACAATATAGAAGGGCTGATAGTTCAGGGAAAACCAGATGGCAAGAGGCGAATAAAACTAGAGATACGTTGGGATGATGTTACCAAGGAGCTGACTGAAAGGAACTACGGTGGCGTGATTTCGTCAGACGTGTGAAAAGTGTACCATTTTACCAATAACTTACGCACAATATGATTATTCCTCGTTACCATAATACCATGTTTTATTATGGTTGTACTATTTTTTTATTATTTATTTATTTCACAATATGTCAAATTATTTATATTTTTCTACTGAAATGTTTTCAGCTCTCAGTTCTTCATTTGTTTCCGTTCAAAAAGTCCTTTGTCTTTGTCTCGATGAAAAATCTCGCGCATTGTATGGAAATATGACACTATCCCATACTTGTTACACCAATATCTATTTTTGTGTCGATTCATTTGTATTGACTTAAAACGAAATGTTAAATAACATATGTAAATGATAACAGACACTAATATCTTACTTTTTAAAATTTAATTAAAATGTGGCGTAAATGTTCCCGAAGACATGAGAACTAATTAACTTTACAATTTTCTTCCTTCAATATAATATGTCTGAAAATTGTTGCTTCACTGCCGTTTCGAACTGTTAACAAGTTCACAACATCTCACAGATCTCGTTTAAACGACAAACGATCGTGAGTTATCAGTTAACATCTAAATTAGCATCCTTGCACTAACGGTCTCATGTGTAAATTGTGATACATTTAAATTTCGTAAAAGTATAAATGAATGCGTTTTAAGACAAACAGATACATTTACCGTTGCTTAGCGTTAAGGCGGAAGTTGCAGTATGTATATTTATACTGGTTTCTGAACATTTTATGTGGAGTATAGGAATACTAACACAAAGATTAATTTTCCCAATGACGAAAGAAAGAAACTTACATTTAAAACGGGAAATGTATTCAAATGTTCATTAAGTACAATTTTTAATAAAGGAATTTCATCAGCACTAGAAGACAATAGGCCAGGAAACGAAGACATTAATTCGGAAATAAATAGTGCTCAGCGGATTATTATTTTAAGTTGTAGGGTTGACCTTTAGGAGTAACATACTAAAAGTCCCCAGCCGTGGGCCTCATGCGTTAGGCGGGAGGGGGGTGGAAAGGGTCGGTTTGTATTTTTCGTTATTATCTCGAAAACTAAGCATCCTAGCGAAAAGACTATTCTATACAAAATGAAAGTAAATTAAATTGTCTACAAAAAAGATCCTATTCATTTTTTCGCTAGGGGCAGTAGTTAAGGGTGTACGTAAGTTTGAAAATGCGAATAGCTGGAAAAACTGTGTATTGTGGGAGGTAATGCTTAACAAGTAGAAAATTTTTATTATTTTACAAGTATTTACAAGGCCATATTAAGTAATTGGTCGAGTTCATCGTCAAGATCATCATCATCGTCGTCGCCGTTGATGCTGAGGATTGGAGGACCGTTGGTACACGAAGTGCGGCAACTACTGCACACGAGCGAGCAGGGTATGCCTGCTTTGCGACACCGGCAACGGCCCCCGCAACCAGTTGTGCACCCTCACAATATGCTATTTAGGACGGATTCTGGAGCAACTGGGTCCGTGCTTGTGACGGGGTAAGGAGGTAAGGAAGCCATCCCACCCCCTCATCCATCCCCAAACAGTTGGCTCCTACTGCTGATCTCCATATAGCCATTGCCGAATCTGCAAACAATAATTCGTCCTTTGTAGTTTAAAACAAAATGTGACACAATCTTGTCTAAGTACAATACAGAACATAAGTTAATGTAAACAAGCATATATTGATACAAACCTGCAAATGAACTCTAAGGGGGTGTGGGCGAGCAGCCCCTCTGGTGGGTGGAAGTACCGCAAAATCAGGCTTTGACTTTGTCGAGGCTTTAACAAAGGTCCGGTGTTGTGCCCGGTTCAGGTCTGCTCCTTGTGGGGCCTGGTACAATGCCAAAAAAAGCTGCTCTCCTGCATCAGCTACCATGTTCTGTGTTGCTGAGGGATCACAGAAGACTTTGTAAATGTCTGTGACCTGCTCCTCAGCCTTCAAAAATATTTTCACCACACCTCCCTTGCTCTTGTTGTAAATAGCGGAAGTAGTATTACAACCGCTGAATTAATGGAGCAACAGAATGGTTTCGCAAATGGCTCCATTCGTTCAGCGGTTGGGATACTACCTCCGCTATTCACAAGAGAAAGGGAGGTGTGGTGAAAGTATTTTTTAAGGGCGAGGGGCAGGTCACAGACTTCTACAAAGTCTTCTGTGATCCCTCAGGAACACAGAACATGGTAGCTGATGCAGGAGAACAGCTTTTTTGGCATTGTACCATTCCCCACAAGAAGCAGACCTGAACCGAGTACGACACCAGGTCTTTGTTAAGATCTCGACAAAGCCAAAGCCTGATTTTGCGGCACTTCCACCCACCAGAACGGCTGCTCGCCAACACTCCATTAGAGTTCATTTGCAGGTTTGTATCAATATATGCTTGTTTACATTAACTTATGTTTTGTATTGCGCTTAGACAAGATTGCGTCGCACTTTTTTAAACTATAAAGGACAAATTATTGTTTGCAGATTCAGCAATGGCTATATGAAGATCAGCAGCAGGAGCCAACTGCTTGAGGATGGATGAGGATGTCGGATGGCTTCCTTACTCCCGTCACAAGCACGGACCCAGTTGCTCCAGAATCCGCGCTTCGTGTACCAACGACCCTCCAATCCTCAGCATCAACGGCGACGACGATGATGATAATCTTGACGATGAACTCGACCAATTACTTAATATGGCCTTGTAAATACTTGTAATATTATAAAATTTTCTACTTGTTAAGCATTACCTCCCACAATACACTTTTTCCAGCTATTCGCATTTTCAAACTCACGTACACCCTTAACTACTGCCCCTAGCAAAAAAATGAAAAGAATCTTTTTGTAGACAATTTAATTTACTTACCTTTTCTCTAGGATGCATAGTTTTCGAGATAATAACGAAAAACCTACAAACCGACCCTTTCCACCCCCCTCCCGCCTAACGTATGAGGCCCACTCCTGGGGACTTTTGGTATGTTACTCCTAAGGATCAACCCTACAACTTAAAATAATAATCTGTTGAGCACTATTTATTTCCGAATTGGGGGATTTTTCGGTCTTCGTTTCCTGTACGACAATACGGTGTTGGACTGTTAAGTGAGACAACATGACTAGTCGTGTAATTATACAGGGTGTTTTTTGAAATACATTCATATCTATGAATATTCACATCTTCTTGATATACACAAAAATATTTATTTATCAATATGCCCGAAAAAATTAATTTCAAATATTGTAAACAATTATCAATCATGCTCTTGCTATTGTTTCTATGTGGTGGTCTTTCTACATCTAACCTCGAACTTGCCCAGCACCTCACTACAGTGGTGTAAAGCACAAAAAGAGGCGCAACAAATAAACAGTGGCAACAAGTGCCAATACTATAGTATTAAAATACGTACTGGTAACGAGTAAAATCTTTTGCAAAATATAAGGTCACTACAAAGATAACGGTACCTTTATCGCTATGTTCGTACTATTTTTTTATGACATCAAATAGTAAACGATAAACATTAGTAATGGAACAGTAGTAATGTAAGCCGCAAATATGCCTCATATTTTTTAAAGGACTACGGGCCAATAATGAATTATTGCGTTTTTACGTTTTTAACAAATTTTACAAACACTGCGTTGGAAAACATCGAGCTTTGTTATAGTGCGGCCCGGAAGATGTGAATTCAATGTTAGCGGAGAGTTCAGGAAAACTGATTATGCCCTGAAGGTCCGAGATCATAAGTAGTCGGGCACTTGTGCCCTTATGTTTCACTTAAACTGAAAAATAAAACACAAGTATTTCGCAATAAAAGTTTAAGATGATAGCAAGCCTAACACTCGATCGTAAATGTCGTTGGGGCGATTCAGTTTTGTCTTGAAAAAAATTTAGTCTGAGAAAATATTTGGGTTTGTTTCTATTTCAATTTAAAAGATTTTGTCAAAAAATTTTCTATATCCAGCTTTGAAACTCCAAAAATTTATTTTAATTGAAATCCGGCTAATTTATTTTTTAAAAGATGAAAAATAATGTTTTATTCGAAAAATCCACTATGTCCAATCCAATCTTAAAACACCGAAATAATTTTTAATTGAAATTCCGGCTAGTTTTTTTTTTTTAACTATTTAACGTCGGCCTATTTCCGCTACCAGGGCCTATCACCGACGCCAGGAGACGAGCTACCCCCAACCTGGAAATTTTGCCGAACCTCTTCAATTAAGAAGAGTAAGGATCTTTTACTTGCCTAACATTTAATAAACAAGGGACCGCCTGATTTACATCCCCTCCGAAGGATGGTACATCCACTACGTAATCCTCGTCTGAAATTACGTAACTTCCGCGTATACACTGATATACAAGCCGCTAGAAGGTGGGACGAGAACGCTGTATTTCCCAAGATGGGTCGGTCACCCATCCAAGTATTAACCGCGCTCGACATTGCTTCAATGGAATATCGACTGACATTCACATTGAAGTCGCCTCTACGCTCGCCCCTTCCGGCTAGTTATTTTTAAGAACACGGAAAATAATTTTAATTCAAAATTTCGGCTATGTTCAGATTTAAAACACGAAAACTTTGATGCAATTCTCTGTAGCACTATCTGAATATCTTATAATTTAATCGCTGTTTGATGGTAAGTCAGTCTAATACCGTTGTTGGCACAGGTAATTTGGCGGAGATTTTCGTTTCGTCGGCATTGCAACTTAGTCGTCGACGAAGCGCGTTTTGAAACATCTTGTGTATGTGCAGCAGAGTCCAGTTGTATAGACAAGCCTGCGTGTAGATGAGCTGTAGTTGACTTGTTGCTGGAGAACTTGATGAACTGTCCAAAATTTTATTGAAAAGTGGTTGTAGCTTTTTTAGTTTTTTCTTGATTCTTTCTGGTTAAATTGTTTTGATTTTCTCACTTAAGCGCTTAATAACTGAAGTTTTTGCGCGGTCGGTGACATTTTTCTTAGAAATTTTATTGGAATTGGTGAATAACTTTTTTATTTTAAGAAAAATGAACTTTTTTGCGGCCATTTAATAGTTCTTAATGGCGTGTTTAGCTCTGGATATTTTACTGATTGATTTTCTCAGCGACGCGATTATTATCTGAATCTTTTGCGCGCTCAGTGACATTTTCCTTAAAAATTTCATTGAAAATGGGAGAATAACTTTTTTAGTTTAAGGATAATTTGACCATTCGGTAGGTCTCGAGTATGTGCTTGTTTTCAGTTAACTCGTTTTTTAGATTTCTCAGCGATAAACTAGAAATTAATTATTTAGTGAATTCTTAGCGTATTTTAAATATGCTGTACTTCAAACCAAGCCGATTAAAAGTCTCCATGGGCCCAACACCCTAAAGTCAAGTCAAGTCAAGGGTTACCAAGATATTTAAGTATAAAATTTGAAAATTCAGCTGGCAGGGGCAGTACGTTTCCACCAAGTATACAGGGTAGGTAAGAAAGAAGGTAGTTCTGTGGCTAATTTCAAGCGTAAAAGATCTAATGAAGGTATGCAGTAAAAAAATGCTTCGTAAGGAAGCTACAACTCTCTAAAAATGGCGTTCAAAAGGCAATTTTCAGATAATATCTCAGCAACTAGATCTAACTTTTATCTAAAAATAACAATCCACTACAATGTATTTTGACAGTTTGAAACAATTGTGTCATTGTTAGAAAAAGGCTACTTTCTTTGTTTTTATAGAGCTTTATTTATAAAGCTGTGGCTTCCCAAGTAGCACCTTAGTCAGAATTACGTAATGTAGCCCTCGTTTTGGTCCCGTTTTCCCGTTTAACCTAACCTAATTGACTTAAAATTTACGTAAAATATAAGTAAATGGGGAATGAGAAGGCGTCATGAATACCTCTTAAATAAGGCTGCTCAGTTATAATGACCCATTGGTTATAGAACATATTTCCCTGAACAGGTAATTTAAACGTAAAAATTTTGTTTAACTGTGGTCGTTAATAGGTAATATCTACCAAACCAGTTATCCTCTTTCAACTGCAATCTTTCTTTCTCAGAAATAACTAATAAGGTTTTATTTACAACAATAATGATTTACTTATAAGCCACGAGGCATAAGCAGCAAAGACATAACTAGAAACCATCAGACATCTCTATTATAATGATGGAGTAGGAGTACATCATATAATGTCATACGTATTGTGAAATAATGTGTCCACTTTCCATCCGTGTGTGTTTTTTTACTGCCAATCAATTTTCATTGTAAATATATCCATTTTACCTCGGGCTATTAAAGGGGCCTCAAGTATTTTACATTTTTAAAGAAAATAATTTTTTTAGCTTAAATGTATTTTAAAAATATTTGTAAAAGCCTATACAATTGCCCTGCAGAACTTTCCTGGAGTATAAAATATGATAATATTGTACTTTGTATATGTTAAATAACTTTATATTAATGATTTTTTCAATTAATTACTCATCAAAATTTCATTGTACAATGGCCACTTACAGCAAGATTGGTATCGTGCTCTTACAGCTGGTTGAAAAATATATGGCGAAGTATTCTCTTCCAATATTTTAGACCTCGTTAACGTTTTTCCTTGAGACGAAGTGTTAAAACTTATATTATTTACTTTAAAGTTAAATGGGACCAATATAGGTTAAAATAATTTTGTAGTCTTCAAAATTGTAAAGTCTTTAAAGTTCATGCAGAACTAAATTGGTCATATTTCTCAGATTAGGTTAGAGAAGGCGATAAATTGAGCATCTCGTGCCGTGACGTCACTTCTGTTTCTAATCTCAAACTTTTTTGGCTGCAATTTGTTGTTTTGTGAGTTTCTGGTTTATTCGTTCAATTTTCTCTTGTATTTTGTCAATAAAAATGGATGTGTTTTGTTTTGAATTTGAAAAAGTAGGTATTCTCCAGCCAGTCAGCGTTAAAACGGCACAACAGAATTGTGCATAAATAAACAAATCCGACGTAATTATATCAAATATACGGTGCCCAAAAGATACCTGTGCTTAGAGTGCAAATTGTATTTTAACTTTAATAACGACTTGGTTTGCATTTGAGACATGATCACATCATGGATTCGGTGAATTTGGAATTTAAAAATATTTCAGGTAAAATAATTAATCTTTTGTTAGTTGATTAGTTTAATACTTTATTTTTATTTGAATAAATGTATTAACAGAAAACGCATCATATGAAACTTGTTTTTGAATTCCTTATTACTACTTCCCCATCTATCAACTTAAATTTGTTCATAGGTATAGGTTTAAACCTCCTAGGTGGGCCGTAAACCATTTTTACAACTTCTCTTCAGTGAGTACATTCAGGAACACTGAATACAATCCAAATAAAGTCGCTCAGTTACACTACTAACACTACTGAACTTCACTTTGCTTTTCATTCTGCAAACTAAACACTGAAATCTAGAGAAAAAAAAATAGTTATATTGTACTAAACTCTCTGAAAGATTAACTGTTTTACCTGATATAATGTAGTTAGTCATTACTTCGAATGCAAACAAGTCGGTAATAGAAAAGTTGAAATACAATTACAAGTATCTTTAGGGCACTGCATATTCGATATAATTATAATTATGTTCTATTTGTTTATGCACTTTTCATTTGTGTTGACTAAAGGTTGACTGGATGTAGAATACTTTCTCGCATTTAAAACAAAACACCTCCATTTTTATTTTTAAAAACACGAAAACAGAAAACCCAAACAACAACAACAACAACAAAATAAATTGCTACAAATTTCTACAAATTAAGACACTATCCCACTAAAAAAGTACAGTTGACACTGAGAAGGGCATCAACATAAAACAGTCATTATAATCCTTTGAAGTAATTTAGACAATGAAAACGTAATTTTGCCTTCCAGGGAAGGGACCTAATTCTATTTTTAAGCAAAAATAACTTTCAGGACATTTTATGAAGTAATATTTGCCTTTAGGTTAAACACATGCATACACTAGGTTAGTGGGGAAGTGAAATTAGGGCAAATTTTACCTAAAATTGGAACTAGTTGTGACCATGAGGTTAAAGTTTTAACCTAAATCTGACTACAAGGACAAGAAAAAACTCAGGTTATACTTACTTAAAAAATTGGTAAAATCTCTCTGTTTTTATTCAGACAAAAGACAGCGAATTCAAAGTTAATAATTTAGTCTAAAATTATGTAATATTTTCTTACACATAGACCTCAATATTCACTTTAACTTTAAAGTTAAATTTTAAGGAACAGTAAAGTAAATATTTCTTGTAAATTACACTAAAGTCAATGTGACTTTATCAGGCATTTCATAAGAAAATATTACCTAAATATTGCTTACTAAATTACTATTAAGTCCATATGACTTCAAAGTTGAAAGCAATGGTTGCAATTACGTTATATCAACTATCTTAGATTATTGTGGCTTTAAACTGGTAAAATGAACTAATTGTGCTGCTTGGGTTCCTTACGAAGCATTTTAGGCCATACCTTCATTAGAACTTTTATGCTTGAAATTGGCAATATAATCACCTCTTGAATTTTCTTACGTATTCTGTATACTTGATGGAAACGTATTGCCCCTGCTAGCTGAATTTTTCAAATTTTATACTTAAAATTCTTGGACACTCTTGACTTTAGGGGATTGGGCCTGTTGAGACTTTTAATTGGCATGGTTTGAAGTACAACATACCCCAGTTTTATGATATTTGACTGAAACCACTTTTTACATAAGTTCAGATACGGAGTCCTTTGTGTGTTTTTATTTTCAGTTTTATTTATAATTTGATAATTTTGGCATGGCAACACACATAAAAATAAATTTTGTGGGTGTCGAGATTGGAGGGATACATGTGAGTCTAATTTTTTTTTCTTAAACTTTTAAATTTAAAAGTGGCATTGGCCTTCACATTACATAACAACTCACAGATTAAAATACATAGATTTATTTCAAAACCACCCTGTGTAAAGATTAAATGATTTATTTATTAAAAAGTTTTTTAAACACCTTTGACCACCTTAAATTGATCGAAGCTGGTTAACGTCTGGGATAGTTGAGGAGATGATGGAGCAGTGGTAGAGGCGGTGGAAAAAGGGTCCAGGATCTTCACAAGCATAATAGCTTGTGAAATAATCCTATAAAAAATAATTCTATAAAAAAAATTGTTGTCGTTGACAATTATTTAGCTTCTCCGAAACTTTATGTTTCGTTTGTATGATAATACTTCACCACGGCATCCCGGGTTTGAATCCTAGCTAAGGTATAGATGTTTAGTGGCGTTTTTCACATGTTGACAAAGCAGTAAGAGTGAGCTAAACCACGGTTCTGTGAGAGACAACACAGCTAGTCGCTCTTCTCTCCTGAGTTTGTGTCTCATCTGCGGTAGATGGCAATGTCGCAGGAATGGTTGCTGTGTCTAAATATTCATTTTATGTAAATCATCATTATTTCATTTTTTTTTCTGTGTATTGGGATGCTCTGCCACATATTTTCTTCTAAACAATGTCCGTGAAATCTACAAAATAATACAATTATCCAGTATTTTACTGGAAAGTAACCTCTACGCCTGTGACTTTTACGTCAAAGGAGCAGTAAGATGTTTTTTTTGACAAGTAATAAATAAAAACAAAAATATAAAACTAACGTATTTTGCTGACGACTAATTTTTGCCGAGTCCCAGTTTATTCTATGTCCGTTCTCGGACATAGAATAAGCTGCGCAAAAATGTTAACAAAAGAGGCAGATAGCAAGAAAAGAAAACTTAAAGAATCAGCTATATTATTATTGAATGAGGATAAATGCGTGTCGAATTGTTCCGTAGGTGTTTGCACAACCTGGCTACCGATATTAAAAGAACTTAACAAACTGAACCTTATTTAAAATAAAGCTATCAACTAGATATATCAACAGTTCTGTGTAAGCATCTATGGATATTGAATAAAACAGATATATTCTTAAAGCTGTGTATTTAATATACACAGCACACAAATACTTATAATACGGTTTGAGAAAGGAAACGTCAGCAAAATACGTTATTTTTATATTTTTGTTCTTATTCATTATTTGTCAAAAAAAACACCCTCTAACAGCTCCTTTGACGTTAAAGTCATTTTCCAGTAAAATACTTTATAATTGTATTATTTTGTAGATTTCACGAACATTGTTTAGAAGAAAATATATGTGGCAGAGTAACCCAATAAGAAACACAGAAAAAACCTCTGCCCAAGGAATCACTACTTCCACAACCAGATTCTCTCTCCAAGTCACTCACAACGAAAAAACTTTGTATGTGGAAATAATTGTTTATGAAACTTTAATAATATAATATTTGAAATCCTCTATCTCAAAAACCCATAAAACGATACCCCACATCGGTAGTGGGGTGGGGGTGGTGGTAGTGGGGGTGGATGAAGTAAAAAATATTTTGAGGTTTCTGGTTGTTGTACATACACTAAATCACAATTTTTTTCATCCCCTTTAATAATGGGGTGGGGGTGGTAATGGGGGTGGCTAATGCCAAAAATTTTTTTAAGGCCTAAGCTTCTCTTGTGTATACTAAATATCAATTTTATGGGCTCTTACCTGCTTGATTTACCTATTTACCCCAAATTAGCCCCTCCTCCTTCGACGGAACAAGATGAAAATATAATCTAGTTCCAGATCTCGTTAAAGTACATATGTGTACCAAATTTCAAGTCAATATCTTAAACGGTTCCAGAGTAAACGTGCGCACAAAAAAAGTTACAGACAGACCGACAGACAGAAATTTTTTTTTTCGCTCAAACTTAAAATCTCGACGTTTCGTGACATTTTAAGCCTATTTGAACAACAAAAATTTTTTTAAAAATTTTTGTTGTTACTATACTTCCACTGGATGTGGAAGTAATTAAAAAAACCGCTGCCCAAGGAATCACTACTTCCACATCCAGATTCTCTATCCAAGTCACTCACAACGAAAAAAACTTTGTATGTGAAAATAATTGTATATGGAACTTTAATAATATAATATTTGAAATCTTCTACCCCAAAAACCCATAAAACGATACCCCAGATCGGTAGTGGGTTGGGGGTGGTGATAGGGGGGTGGTAGTGGGGGGTGGATGAAGTAAAAAAATATTTTGAGGTTTCTGGTTCCTGTACATACACTAAATCACATTTTTTTTTCACCCCCTTTAATAAGGAGGTGGGGATGGTAATGGGGGTGGTAATGGGGGTGGCTAATGCCAAATTTTTTTTTGAGACCTTAGCTTCTCTTGTATATACTAAATATCAATTTCGTGGACTCTTACCTGCTTGATTTACCCATTTACCCCAAATTTACCCCCAACCCTTCGACGGAACAAGATGAAAATATAATCTAGTTCTAGATCTCGTTAAAGTACATATGTGTACCAAATTTCAAGTCAATATCTTAAACGGTTCCAGAGTAAACGTGCGCACAAAAAAAAGTTACAGACAGACCGACAGACAGACAGACCGACAGACAGACAGAATTTTTTTTTTCGCTCAAACTTAAAATCTCGACGTTCATGACAAGCCTATTTGGACAATAAAAATTTTTAAAAATTTTTTTGTCGTTACTATACTTCCACTGGACGTGGAAGTAATAAACAACTTGTTCTGCCAAAACGACATTAAACGTAATCCGATCTCAACCAAAACCTTTTGAGATCTTCTGAAGCACTAAAGAAAAGTTTCATCCAAATCCGTTTAGTAATTTCGCCGCTATTGTGCTAACGCACATACACACAGACATTTTTCAAAAACCACTTTTTTTGGGTTCCAGGGATCTCAAAACGTAAAGATTTGATATTATCTCAATTTTCGATTTTGGACCAGTTTTAGTAACCTCCCACAATTTTGTGGGGAGGTTAAAATATATCTAAAGACATAAACTCTGTAATCGATAAAATGTATCATAACCTATAAATCAACATTCGTAAAGGTTACCGCAAATATTTTTGACAAATGTCAAAACTTATTTTTTCCCAAACAATAATACCAACAATATTTTTTGACAGATGCCAAAGTGACAGGTGTTTAAAATTAAATTTTAAATATGACAGCTGACGTTTGTCACTTTGAGATCTGTCAAAAGATATTGGTATTATTGTTGGGGAAAATGTATTTTGACATCTATTAAAATATTTGGGTTGGTAACTTTTACGGATATTGATTTATAGGTTATAGGTTAATTTCTTTCACGGAAACCAAATCGAAAGGGGGAAAGTGTGATATATCGTTGAAATCGGAATTTTTACTGTTTTTCAATGGTTCGATTACAAATTCTAAGTAATCATACAATATACAACTAGTTGTGCCAGAACGGCACTAAACGTAATCCGATATCAACCAAAACCGTTTCAGATCTTTTGGCGCACATGCAAAGTTTGATCCAAATCCGTTTGGTAGGTTCGCCGCTTTCGTGCTAACATACTTAGATACACAACATATAGATACATACAGACATTTTTCAAAAGCCACTTTTTGGGTTCTTGGGACCTCAAAATGTACATATTTGATGTTATCTCAATTTTCGATTTTGGACGAATTGTGGTAACCTCCCACAATTTTATTGTGGAAGTTAAAATGGCAATATTTCGTAATTTCTACTAATTTTACTTTTTAATTTTTTGTAAACAAACGGAGAATATATTTTTCATTTCTAATTTTGTTATTCAAGAGAGTGAATTTAAAGTCAGATTTTTGGTAAAATTCTGGCATAATAGATCTTGAGAGGAGGTCGTCCTAAAGAAGCCATCTCTTGCGTCAGCGCCACACATTTTTTTTATGCTTAGGTCACAAGTTAGACACACCATTCTACAGCATGGGTGTGCCTGTGTGCCAGTCTGTATTAGGTTGGAAAAAAGGTGCTATACATCAGATCGAATTGCACGTTGGGAGACCACTGCAGTGTTCTATATCTAATAGACTTCAATGATCTGCCATTCCGTGATTTATTTCGTCACTTGGATGCTGTTATGTTAAATATTCTACCCCAAAAACCTATAAAACGATACCCCAGATCGTTAGTGGGGTGGGGGTGGTGATAGAGGGGTGGTAGTGGGGGGTGGATGAAGTAAAAAAATATTTTGAGGTTTCTGGTTCCTGTACATACACTAAATCACATTTTTTTTTCGTCCCCTTTAATAAGGAGGTGGGGGTGGTAATGGGGGTGGCTAATGCCAAAATTTTTTTTTGAGACCTTAGCTTCTCTTGTATATACTAAATACCAATTTCGTGGACTCTTACCTGCTTGATTTACCCATTTACCCCAAATTTACCCCAATTTACACCCCAACCCTTCGACGGAACAAGATGAAAATATAATCTAGTTCTAGATCTCGTTAAAGTACATATGTGTACCAAATTTCAAGTCAATATCTTAAACGGTTCCAGAGTAAACGTGCGCACAAAAAAAAGTTACAGACAGACCGACAGACAGAATTTTTTTTTTCGCTCAAACTTAAAATCTCGACGTTTCATGACACTTTAAGACTATTTGGACAATAAACATTTTTAAAAAATTTTTGTCACCATACTTCCACTGGACGTGGAAGTAAAATGCCACAACCAACATTTAGATAATGTAATTATTTCATGTTTATTAATAAAAAGCTTATGGTATAGCACTCTGTTCAGAATGACGTGGGGATGAAATTTCAGACTCCAGCTACAGGGCGTCATTTTGAAAAAAGCTGGTGGTGGTATTTTAGGGATAAAATAACGGAGATATATTAACGTAATTCTGGAACACCCGGTGTATAATATAACTTAAAGAATGCTGTAGATTTCTTCCTGCCGTAAGTTACCCTTTGATCTGAAATTTTAATATTTGTTTTGTTGTAATTTTTTTTCTAACATATGTTGAAGAGCCTGTTACATTTATTTAATTCTAAAACCATTTACAAGAGAATGGGGTATATTTATGGTGTCAAACAATAACATGAATAAGATGGCCAGTAAAAATCTAAATAATATGCCAAATTGGGAAAATATATACACTTGTACGCGTGTCAATACGTATACAGTGTCTACACAAGCACACTCGCATATATATCTTGTAAACACACACATACAATAATATACATCATATTCCATAAACATAAGAGTAATCGTATATATATATAAAATCCTTTAGATTAATATTTACAGTGTGTATTCTATATACGGTAGTGTTACACACGTTAATAATGTTTTACACAGAAGAATAATTCTGACAATTTTTTACTAAATCTATTAACCAATAAAAATTTTGCATTTCATGTCATGTGTCAAAATTCATCCAATCAGTAAAAGATTACAGCGATTATTTCACTCATAACGCTATAGCCAATGAGAGCCCGTTTTTTCACAACATTGCACCAATCAAACGTCATTATTAGTGGTAATTCAAGCTAGATCGGCTTTTGACAGTACCAACATGCAAAATTTGTCGCTCTAATTTTTTAGGTCGCTGCAGTGGCAAATATTGCGAAAATTTTTTGACGTTTTGTGTCCTGAAATGTTTTCGGCAAATAGGACAAATCGTGCTTTTAAATGTTATCTATAAATATCTTCTCTAGCTTATTACTAATTGTTAACGTAAATTGTAAATTATAATATTGTGTTAATAACCTAAAAACCCAATGCTGTGTGGAACTTATATAGGTTCGGGACAAGTTATACACAGCTTTCAATGGCCTAATACCTAACGTAATTACAAAATAATTCTCACAACTAAAATTAAATATGAATACCTACGAAGCAGACAAATCAGTTATTTCATGATAAATACACAAATGTAGGTACTTACATATGGTAATTCATCAATCATCACAAAGTAGCTAACACTTATTTGAAAAATCAAAACTCTGCAGTATCACTATATACATTATAATTCGTTGTACTTAAAGTCTCTCTACTTAAACAAGCAAACCTTAACGTAACTATTAAACTTCTCAAATTAGAAACAAGGATTAAATACATAAATATATATTAATAAACACTTTAATATAATAATTCAATTCACTGTTTAGGCCAGCAGTTAAGTTAAGCTAGCGTTACTAGATGGCGGTACCATACCATCTGAGTCGGCAGCCTTAGAACGTAAAACCGATAGATTGATAATATGCAATTTGTGCCGTTTATCCCGTAATGTGGTTGGTCGAAGCGTGCTTTGTTGGGAAGACTAGTCTTATAAGTTACAGTACCTATGGTTTAACGTATATTGTTTTTCTTGATTGTCATAATTTAAACCTACTTTGTTTTTTATTAGATGAGTCGCTTTGGAAATGCATTTTTATGTGACGTAAATGATGAAATTGAACATAAAGGTGAGAGTAATCTCTAAAAAGTGACAAGCAAACGTCTGAAGGCAATTAATTACTGAACATAATATTGAAGATGTACTTAATGAATTATTTATTCGTGAAATATTCTCCACAAATACCACTCGTGCTTCTAAATTTTATCTATAAATTTTTTCTCAAGCTAAGTTGCCATAAGGTTAATATAACTCGTGCAAATTGACAGTTTATTATCAAAGATTAAATCCCTCCCGCTAAAGCGGGCGGGATTTAATCAGATAATAAACTGTCAATTTGCACTCTTTATATTACCAGGCAACAACGCTTTCGAAAAAATTTTACCGATAAAATTTCAAGCACTAGTGATATTACATACGATAACACCTCTACATGTGATGTTATCAAGCAAGGTACACATGATATGTTTAAATGTCAGATTAAAATTCACCAAATGTCAAATTGAAAATCAATTTATAAAAATGTCACAAAGGTTTGGTAAACGATTCAATTATCAAATTGTATTAGAAAATACACCCAAAACACCATTAAAAGTAAAAAGGATAAGTGGAAAATGTTTTTAGAAGTTTGTTAGAACAGAAAATACGAATTGAATGGAGAGTAAAAAATTATCTTACTGAATACACCGCGAGCATTGATAAATACTCAAAATTTTGTCGTAGAGAATGCTTCAAGCGTGTTGCTTAAAGGTAATAGCCCTCGGCCTACGGCCTCGGGCTATTACCAAGCAACACGCTTTCAGCAGTCTCTATGACAAAATTATCTTGGTATTATCAATGCTCTAGGTGTATTATAGGTGATAAGTTATGAAAACTGATGACAATTGAAGTAGCCTTATACGAGATGTAGGTTGATTCAATGTTTGAGAATGTGTATTATTGGGATGAACGACATTTAAATTAAGTTGGCTTAGAATTACAGGGCGGCTGCATTGGAAGTCCTTTTAGACCTGACACCACTACACATATTTATCCAATGGGAAGATCGTTCAGTGGTACACAGTCTAATGTAAAGCACAGCGCCCATAAGGCAACAACATGGAACAGGTTATATTCGGAGCTAAAGGCAGATCCCATTTTGGGATTGCCCAAGGACACTATGGTCTCAAAGTATAACTTCCATAAAAATTTTCAAATCAAAATACCAGAGAGGACTGAAAAAACGGACAGAACAGGGAGTCGGAGCTGGAATTTACAAAATAAGGTCGAATACGAAATTCCCCATAAGTTTAGAAATACACGCCACAATATTTCAGGCTAAAGTTGGCGCTATACAGTGGACCGCAAAGAAAATAATGAGGCAAGTAAATCAGTCAATTGCAATTTTTTCCGACAGCCAAGCAGCGCTAAAGGCACTCGATTCCGTGCAAGTCGATTTATAGTATGGGATTTTATATATGCCCGTACGGACCCAGAAAGTCAGAACAAAGTAACCGTGGCATGGGTACCAGAACACGAGGGACACAGGGGAAATAGTAAGGTTGATGAACTGGCCCGGGAAGGTGCATCTAAGGCCCTAGTAGGATCCGAACCCTTTTGCGGTGTGGCTAAGCCACGCATACGAACATCCATTATTGAATGGGTACGAAATAAATCCTTAGAGTGGTGGAAGAATTTCCCACGACAGATACAGGCCAAAAAGTTCATTAAAAAACGATCGGCCAAATTCACGGAAGACCTACTACGCCAAAATAGAAAGGCTATTAGGATAATGGTAAGTCTTCTAACTGGACATTGTAGGCTTAATAGACATATGAGTCTATTGGGCCTGGCAGAGGATGCAACATGCAGATTCTGTCAAGAGGAAGAGGACACTTCAGTACGTGTGCTCTGCCATTGCGAAGGCCTAGCTAGACCGAGGTTCCAACTACTTGGCGAAACGAAACCAAGAGCAGATAGCTATACCAAGGAGTCCTTATCAAGGCTATGGGGTCTAATACAAAAGACAAAGCTGGATAAAGAGCTCTAAGTAAAATTAGACAAGGAGTGCCACAATAGATTTACAGGGGTCGCGATGGTCAAGGTCAGTCAGCCAACTCCTTTTTCAAATATAATCTAATCTAATCTACAGGACAGCTAATTATGAAATCAGTAATTTATACATTAAAATCATGAATTATGAATTGTCTACGAGTACTGTCGTGCGCAAAAAAAATGAGACAAGTATTACAACGTATTTTTGCTAAAATCGAGTTGTGTACATCTAACTTTAATTTTTGTGACATTGTCAGTTATTTGCCAAAATTCATAGAAGGGTGCAAATAGAGAGAGATTTACATCAGAAAAAAATAGTTGTCCTATTTTTTTTTGCTCGCGACAGTACCTAAAGAAACTATAGTATATTTGAGTAACCAATAGGTGGATTGATTCCAGTTATATTAAAAGACACAAATTTTGAAAATTTCGAACATATGTTTTCGAGTATATGCACTTGATCTTCATATACAGGATACCATACGGAAGGAAGCATACGCCAAATGTGAACAAATAGAACTATTTTACACTGAAACCGTGCTCTGCAATGGTAACTTAGTTTAAGAAAATTATTTAGCACATACTTGAGCTCATTTTCATGATATGATTGCAAACATAAACATACGAACGAATACGAAATATACAAATTTTGTTTTGCAATATTCATAATTAAAAAAACGAAAGATTTTATGACATTATTTAATAAAATGGCTATTTTAGACTTGTAACGGAGGACTAAAATAATAATGAGAGTCAAGGACATCTAATTAAGCCTGGAATTGCAGAAAAAGCCGACAATATATGATAGACACAATTTTGGGTCGTTGTACCTAATTACACAGAAGTATTTCATTACAAAATGTTAATTGATATCGTTGTTAATTAATTAAAAACAAGCTTGATCCATTATTCTCACATTTAATTAGAGGAAGCACAGGAGATGTTTATTTGGTGCATTGCTCTTCTGAGAAGTATTCTCTAGCGAATTTGAGGTAATTATAAGATTTATTGTTGTCATTAGATTAACAGAGTGATAAAATTGACGTTTTATAAATTTATACGAATATGCTAACCACATCCTGGATAGAACATATTTTTTAACAACACATATTTACTTATAATAGAATTGGTTTTAGAGAAGTGAGGAAGTTGTAAAGCGAAGATTAATGACAGGATAATCCATATATTTTACAAAAAAATCGGTTCGCCTTAGACGTCCACAACTTCTATATCTTTAGAGATTGCAATCTTGAAATGAACGGGCTTACCGGCTTTTAATATGGTCAAAACAACCGTAGCCTACCATACACTATACATCAATATTCTCTGTTTGAGCTTTATTATAAAGAAGTAGCTGTACCCACAGCTTTTACTTACCATTTCATTTTAACTGAACATAGACCGGGAGCTAGTGAGAGATATAGTTAAGCCAAGAATTGTGAGGGGAAACTATAAGCTAGCCCAACTACACTATGTTTAACATTCAGCTATCAAAATGTTCGAGGTGTAAATACAAAAATTCAAATATATATGCTTCTTCAAGTTAAGGTGTATTCGACATAATTGCACTTAGCGAGACTTTGTTTAACATATTTTACGGTTTCGGAAAATTTTATTAAATGTTAAGTGTTAGTATTTAAATTCTACGATTTTTAAAGATGTGTAGACTATCGACACCTGATGCGTGTGTGTTGGGAGAAATTATTGTTACTAATTTGCGTATTTATACGGATAGTTGCACACGTTTAGCTTAACAAGATGTCGCGTCGCCCTTTGTTGGATATATGGATATGTACCATATATCCATATATCCAACAACCATATATCCATATATCGTAAACTTGGGGTTTACAATGCCATCTTAGTCAAAACTTGGATACCCATCTGAGACACGTATTTTGAACGTTTCCAAGTCGTTAGCGTTTCGGCGGTTGGAGGTAGGCATCTATTTTCATTACCTTTCAAAACTTAATATTAATTATCTCCGAACTAATGTCAGGTTTCGTATTTTTAGGCGTTTTTATTTTGCTCCAGTTTTGCTGTTGTTGTTGTGACGTGCTGACGTCGATGTTATGTAAGAGTTTGGAAGTACTGGACCATAGATTTAAGGATAAGTACTGGATGTAGATCTATGTAATTTATAATCAAGCTGGCACCTAAGTTTCAACGCGTAGAGCCCCATATTTTTCTATAGAGTAGAATAAAATCAGATGTTTCGCTGGGAAACCGAGGGAGCCGTACGAGTGTATTCTGTAGGAAACGAGGTGCTGCACCGACGAATTTCCCGCTTTGTTCATCTACGAGAGTCCTGGAGACAAGTGATAGGTTCCACCTAGTGGAAAGATTTTCTTTTTTATTCGTTGCTTTATACAGGATAGGCCATTGAAAACGAAACACGCCTGTTTTGGGACTAGTTTCTTGAAAAAACGCTCGGACAGGTCGATTCTTGATTTTTGGGGGACAACTTTTGTCAAACTTGATATTGACACATCAACCCCCTAGCCCCAGAATTTAAATAGGGAAAGGGCCCCTCCAGCAAACATTTTGACAAAATTCAAAATTCTGATTCAAAATTTTTCAGATATTTGAAAAATTTTAACCATTTAGTATTCAGGGCAGAAATGGCTTTCAAATCACAGTATCTGAGTCTCGGGAGATATTTATAAACACCGAAGATAAATAAAAATGTATTGCATACTTTTTTAAAATTTAAATTAATAAGCATATTTGTTGTTTAAAACACAGTTGTTTAAAACAAAACACGAGCAAACCTAAAAACAATCATGCACCTTACCGAAATTTTTGTTTTTGTTGGAGGTTGTTGGGGCTAGGGGGTTGACCTGACAAAGTCAAATTTGACATCAAAATGTGGCGTTCAAAAATAAAAGGTGACGTATTTCAGGATTTTTACCAAACAACACCCTCATCTTAGTTAATCTAGAGGGTGGTTTTCATGAAGACGAAAAAAAATTGAAAAAACTATTTTCGGCCATGCTGTCGCATAGGGAATTGAAAGACGCTTCAAATAAGGGGCTGCACGCCCCCCTTTCCCTATTTAAATTCTTGAGTCGAGGGTTGCTGGGACTAGGGGGTTGATGTGTCAATGTCAAGTTTGACATCAAAAGTTGTCCCCCAAAAGTTGTCCCCCAAAAATCAAGAATCGACCTGTCAGGGTAATTTCTAAAAAAAGCTTAAACTTTATATTTGAGGTTTAAATCCAATGCACTGTTTTTTCAAGAAACTAGTGTAAATGTTCCAAAACAGGCGTGTTTCGTTTTCAAAGGCCCACCCGTATATTTGCCATATCGTAGTATTTAATGATTTATACGCCGCGCCATTTCGTTGTATTTATTCGACATATGGTACTATTAACATAGTTTTTGAGTGATCAATATTGACTATAATTTGATTGGGTATTAACATAATTAGCATATGGTACATAAAACTATCTAGTATATTATTTGGTGTCTATAATATATCTAAGTCTCCAGAAATTTTTTGTACTTCTTGCAAGGGTGAATTCTTTTGAGTGCACTCGTAATAATAATTACACATATTTTGTTGACCAGTAAGTTACTAAACTGAATTTTGATTTTATGTAACTCACATCTTTGTTCGTGTATTAGTATTTATTAAATTTGTAGTAAATGTTTGATGGTTTTTGTTACCATTACCACTTACCTTTGGCTATAGGGCATATGTTGACCAGAGAAAATCATTTGGCGCCCTTTTAGTCTTATGTCATCTAATGTAATTGTTTTTCTAGTATATAATTTTTTTAAAGGCAAAGAAAATATAACAGTATAATTTACTCAATCACCCCTTCCCTCCTGAGAAACTAACTAGTCAAAATATAAGGTACAATACTGTACTCCCTTGTGAACATTATTTAATCCCATTAAAAACAAGGTAGCAAGGAAGATTGGCGCCCAACGTGGGGCCAATGTTTATGTCCAAAACAGAAAACAATTTCCAGTGTGCTTAGAAGTCATCGTAAATTTGAATCGAGGTGGAGTTATATTGTTAACTTTTATAAATGATATAAAAGTAGAAATAATAAATTAATGGATTTTGATAACAATTTTCTTTCAATTGATATATTAGGTTATAAATGTACAGTTGATTATCTAATGTTTTATATCTTTGTTACCTATGTACCACCAGACCATAAGTGAAAATATCTTATTTATTCTTTGAAAAAACCACAAAATTAGAACACACATTCTATGATAAATCATAATAATTTACATCAACATAACATTGTAACAATTTCATCAGGTCACTTATTAAATCTTACTTTTTCCAATATAAAGTGGTTTTTTTTGGCATTTGGCCACTAGCCCTAGAGCCAACTGCTACTATAAAAATCATTTATTCCAACTAACCTATGTCGACAGAAGAAAAACAAATATTGAAGATAAGCAAAGGAGAAAAAAAAAACAGGGACATACGCTTATCCTCCTGGGATCTGTCAGGACATGTATTTTTTAGTAACAAACACAATTAGAAGACCACCTTATTATAGGATGCACCAGACGAAAAACAGAGGATACGAAGATAATCTACTCAAACATCCACTCACAAAATTCATAATAAAATTTTCGTTTCTTCCAAAAAATCGATGATACAATGAAAAATTTGTTTATTGTGTTGGCTGAGAGGAGCGAGTACATTAAAATTGAGTGGTGCAGTGCTTGTGTTAGGCTTGACCACCTTTCCTAAAAACCACAATCCTTATCTTTCACCCTGACTAAATTTGAAGGAAAGGACTTTCTTCAAATTTAGTCACACCTTTTTAGTTATTTGACAACAGAAATAGGGTTTTTAGATATTTTCCCTACATGTTCGCCTCTTATACCGTGCGTGTAATTTCCCATTAGGCATGTACATTCACGTAGCGCGAGAAATATGACAACACCGGCAGCCGTAAATTCGTCCATCGGTGGAGCATTCCAGCTCTGTTATTTCATTTCAGCCAGCTGGCACACGCGATGTTGCAATTCTACTCCCCATGCCTAGCCCGCGACTACACACACGGTATGACACTAATATATTATAGCACAAAATACGGCATAATTTAGTTTGAGTGAGAAACACATCGAAATAAAACATCGGGAAAATCATTAATTAAAAATTTACAAATACAATGTCTGATTTTGCTATAACATCTGGCCGCTGCAGGGCTCGAAACCTGGCTGACATATTTTATTGGGTACGCATAATTTTCGTACCACGTAGATGGGAGGTCAGGATGAATATGTGAATATCTTGTAGAATTGGAATTGCAGAACATCCGCCACAATTCTAACCATTTGTTTCTAAATATGGACTATAAAATGTTGAAGGAGTCAGACAGACAGATTTAATTGTTTCAATGGAAATCCCGAGCTGATGCTTTCCTTTCCCAAAGAGTCGACAATTTCGTTATTTTTTATGCCAATGTGTGCTTTTGCCTATAGAAAAAAAAGGAACCTCTTTTCGCATAGCTAAACCGCTGTATAGCAGCTTCTTATTTTTAGAATAAAGTGTGATATTGTGCATGATCAGGCACCAATTGTAAATGAAATTGGCTACCATCCAGCACTATTGATTACTTTCCAGTATTGAATTGTACTACCCTTCGCGCTAATAAATTCCTGAAATCTTATAATTAAAAAAAAGGGGACTATCCGGCACTGTATAACTCTTTACTAGAAATTGGTTGTTCAAATTTACAATAATTTGACGTTAACATCGTCAAATGATTGTAAATTTGACCAATCAGGCTGTCAATCTATTCTATAAAAAAAATATATACAGTTTTAGATACTCACGTGCCCCTCTTAGAAATTACAAAAGAACCTATCCTAAATGATATGATATACTTCCGGAATAATAAAAAAATATTCGTCACAAAAAATATAAAAAACATAAGCCTCCAAAGCAATTATTACATAGTCCATTGATCAAAGTTGTACGAACAAGAAAAGAACATCATAATAGTCTGTTCGAGAAAGAGTAAATAAGCAAAAGACTATTTGACATTTTGGTATTTATTTGGAAGTTTGTTTAAGGTAAATATTATTTTATTGCTGTTTTACAAGGTAATTTTTTTTGGCCGACATGCATTTCATGTACGGTAAAGCAAATGGTTCTGCTCGTAAAGCCAGCAAATCGTATCAGGAAGTTGTTTTCCGCGTTGCATCGACGTCATAGGGAAAACGGTACTTTTACACCAAAGTGATCGGATTGTGAAAGGTTTCGCACTACCCGAAATCCGGAAACGGAGGAAAGAGTTTTGGAGCAGGTTGCAACTAACCTAGGAATAAGCACTAGAAAAATAGCGTTACGAGAAAACATGCCAAAAAGCAGTGTTTGCGAAATCTTACATGAACATCTTCTCCGACCCATCTACAACATGTTCAAGCATTAAAGCCGCAGTACTTACAACCCAGGCATTAATATTGCCAATGAATGCGCATAAAATGTCGTCTAAATTTCCATTTTCTTGATAAAGTTTTGTTTACGGATGAAGCTGGTTTTACTCGTGAAGATATCGTAAATTGTCATAATAATCATGTGTGTGCGGAACAAAATCCACATGCTAGTTTTGATGCTCGATTTCAGAATAAATTCTCTGTCAATATATGAGCGGGGATTCTGGAGGACCAGTTGATTGGGCCATATATTTTTTTCACCGTCTGAATGGTGCTACATATTTGGACTTGCCGGATTTACTTGATAATATACCGACTTAGAATAGGATACTGGTATATGCACGATGCAGCTCCTCCCCATTTTAATATTTTAGTCCGAGAATACTTAAACCAAAAGTATGGAGAAAGGTGGACGGGACGGGGTCGACCTGTTGTTTGCTCTCCCCGCTCTCCAGATCTTAATCCTTTGGATGATTTCCTATGAGGATATTTGAAGGCATTGGTGTATTCTGTGCCAACTAAAAATGAAGCCCACCTTCTAGAACGAATAACAAATCAATGTGAAGTAATTAGGAACATACCTGGAATTTTCGAGAGAGTGCGATCATCGATGATAAATCGCGTTGTCGGCTGAATTGACATAAATGGGGATCATTTTGAGCATCTGCTGTAGCTAGTAGTATTTTTTGAAATTGTTTTGTTATTATTACAATGCTGTTGGTTTTATGATGTAATATATTACCTATTTGTTTCCATTTTAGAACTTCATGTTAGATTTAGTTGTAATTTAGAGCACTGCGATGTTTTTAATTTATTTTCGTTATTTCTTACCGCTGTTGAATATCTGCCATTTTGTATTTATAATAGTTTAGATCTTTTCTGTTCTTTCTTGGGCTGTCATTGGCCTACTATGATGGTCTTTTCTTCTTCATAGAACTGTGATTAATGGACTATGCAATAATTGCTTCAGATCCGTTTTCTCGAAAAAGATTAATCCTCCCGACTTATTGCAAGAACACCTTTTTTTTACGTTAAAACTATCAAAGAATCATATTATCAATGTAAAGTGTTAGAAAATGGCATAATAAGAAAAATATGAATAAATAAATTCAGTGACCTACCTGTTGGCACGCCCCTAGACATCAAACTAGTTGCCTAAGATAGCCCCTAATAGCAGTAGTTTACATACGAAAATGCATACCTGGACTCGAAGTGGATCTGAAGAAAGTAAATAAAATCTACTTTATGAGCGCCATCTTCAAACGGTTCTAGCATTTGCGGAACTATGTTCATAGAAACTTCTTTTAATATTTGTTTGTACCTAATCGCCGGTTAAAGTATGGCGGCGAAATTTCCGGACACCCTGTATACAGGGTGGTCCGTAACTAATGGTCCATAGAGCAACAATGGGTTTCTGACATTAAAATATTACGATTTAACTAAACTTACCTTAGTACAAAAGTTGATATTAACAGAGATACAGGGTGTTAAAATCAATATTATATTTTTAAATTTCTCACATAACTTTTGAAGTTTTTCAAGTATTGTTGTGAACATTGGTGGATGGGGGTTTTTTGAGATGAAAAATTCAAATCTGCTCCCATTTTTTGTGTAGATCCCAGAGGGCGCCACATAAGCATTGTTTAAGGTATAAATGTACTCTTAACTTCTTTACCCGTAACGTTATCCTTTTTTTAATTAAAAAAATCATAAACATCCTCATTTTAGCGAAAAAAGTATACTTGTTATTAGTTTTAGAAATTGACCGTTTTCGAGAAAATCGCATTTTAACATTCACCCTCATAAATCATTATAAGAAATAATATTAACGTAGTAGGCACCGATGCCAATAATACTTTTGACATTAAAAAATTGTAATGTTGACACTATTACACAGAATTAAACCACGAATTATCGAGTTAATTAATTTTATTTGAAAAACAATGAAGAGAAAATTTATTTAAACAAAATTATGGTTTAAACAAGGGTTCAAAGAATAAAAAACAGAGTGGGAAAGGAAACTCAACAAAAGATATTATTTCAGAGTAAATGTTCAATATGTCCACCATTCTCCTCGATACACTTACCCATACGATTCATAAAAGTTCGCCTCATATTAAATAATATCATTGGATCAAAAAAGGCTACTGCTGCATTGATTTCTTACCAAAGTTGTGCGTGGGTATTTATAGGATTTTTGTAAACAAGATCTTTCATTGCGCCCCATATACCAAAATCCAATGGGTTAAAATCTGGACTACGTACTGGCCAAGGAAACGGACTACCATGACCAATCCAGCGCTCATGAAAAATGGTAATTAAATAAATTTGTTCTTGATTGGAAAAACGTGGCGGAGCACCATCCTGCATGAACAACATATTTTGCCTCAAATTCAGTGGTAGTGCTCCAACATCAATATCAATATCAATATCAATATCAATAAAATCATCTTGTAAAAAATGTAAATATTTGTTACCATTTTTTCTTGGCAATTCATGTAGTCCTAGAAAACGGTCCCCAATGATCCCACACCAAACATCGATTTTGAACTCATGTTGAAAATGTCGTTTCGCTTTATATGAGGATTTCCAACTTCCTAAAAATGGTTATTTCTTAAATTGAAGATACCTCGGCGGGTAAATGCAGCTTCATCCGTAAATAATATTCTGTTGACGATTGAGTGGTCAATATTTTGTCTATTCCGAATATCATTTGCAAACTGATATCTTAGTGGAAGATCGACAGGCAATAAATTTTGAACGGGCGTGACATGGAATGATGGTATTTGGCTGCATGCAATATTTTTAGAATGGAAATTTTACTGATTCCTGTAGCTGCACATAATCGTCTTGTACTAACTTGTGGATCATCTGCAATGCGAACTAATATTTCTTCTTCTTGGTCAGGCGTAATAATTTTCGGTCGACCTTAATTATCACGTTTAGGACGAAATGAATCACTTTCACCTAAATTTCTGAACAGATTTTGAAATACTCTACGATCAGGTTGTAATCTGTTTGGAAATTTTCGCAAATACTCACTTGCGCAGCACGTCCATTGTAATTCAGTTGACAATAAATATATATTAACCATATCTCTCATATCTGAGTTCGAATAATTATTATGTCTCGGCATGTTCTGATTTTCGTTAATTAACTGATATTCAGAAAAATAGATAAATAAAATTGCAAAAAATGAATGTCACGACAATTTTTAAATGTCAAAAGTATTGTTGGCATCGACGCCTATTATGTCAATATTTCTTATAATGATTTATGAGACTGAATGTTAAAATGCGATTTTCTCGGATTTTCTCGGAAACGTTCTAAGACCAATGACAAGTATACTTTTTTTTCGCTAAAATGAGATAGGTTTAGTTAAGAGTACATTTACACCTTAAACAATGCTTATGTAACGCCCTCTAGGATCTACATAAAAAAATGGAAGCAGATTTGAATTTTTCATTTTAAAAAAACCCCATTCACCAATTTTCACAATACGTGAAAAATTTCAAAAGTTATATGAGAAAATTAAAATATAATATTGACTTTAACACCCTCCATCTCTGTTAATATCAACTATTGTACTAAGGTAAGTTTAGTTAAATCGTGATATTTTAATATCAGAAACCCACTCTTGCTCTATGGACCCTTACTTACGGACCATCCTGTATAAGAATATACAGGGTGTTTGGTACATCGATAGAAAGTTTTCATCGGGGTCGTTTGGAACCTATATGACCATATTTACCCTTATGTAAAGTCTCACCGTTTTTGAGATAAAGGCATTTTTAGATGTTTTTGCGAAATAGTTGAGTTGTCACTAATACATGTTATTTTTTATGACAATAAATACTTTCAGCTTTTTTAAATATTTTTATACTCTTCGCAAGAACGAAGAGTATATTGCATTTGATCGGCACATTTCTAAAACCGGAAATATCGCTCGTAGAGAAAAAATTTTCATATAATTGTGTTAGTGAACGAATTCTGAACAACTTTCAAAATGTTCGTCTGTCTGTTCGTCCGTCTGTCCGTCTGTCCGTCCGTCACGTTTCTTGTAAGCACGATAACTTAAGAAAGAAAAGTCTGATTGTATTGAAATTTGGAAAGTAAGTTAGCGTTAGTTAGAGGAAGAACCCTATTGTTTTTGAAAAAAATCAATCAATAAATAAAAAAATTATTAATCATTTAAATAAAAAATTTTTTTTTCAAAATTTCTGTCATTTGTACTTAAATAGAAATATTTCGATATGTTATTCTCTATATTTTTGTTTTGTTTTTACATTTTACCATTATATACAGTGTGTCCCCCGATTGAGTTCGCTATAGGTGAAATGGGTAAAAAATTTTCGATTTTTTTTTTCATATTTGGAGGTTCACCTCTGCTTATCTAAAAAGTAATTTTGGGTGTACTTTTGTTTTTTTTTCAATCATGTAGGCCATGACAGTTAAGCAAAAACGAATTTCTTGTTAGGTAAAGTACCTTTTCTGTAAAAGATACAGGAAAATGTCATTAAGGAAAGTTATTCAGAATAAAAAGTTATAGTCCTATGCAAAATTTCAAGAACATTCGCCTACTTTGATGATTTTGATTTTTTTAATATAATTGCATTTTACGGAAAAAAAAAATGTATGCCGATTTACTAACGTGTGATGTACCAAGTGATTAGAGAAAAATTATTTAGTTATTCATTTTTATTTTGACGCAGAATTACATTTTGGGTTAGGAAACCAATAAATACAAATGACAATTAACAAATGATAATTAAAAAAATTACTACAGGTATCTAGAAATAAACATAAATATGTCGCGTCATTATTCAAAATTGTTTCCATCAGCTTCAGTACATAGCTCTAGTCTAGCTCTTAATTCTCTATAACTGTTCTGGATTTCTTGGTGGGGTATACCATCAACTGCTTCTTTAATTTTGGTTTTTAATAATTCTAAATTATTGTCAAAATTAAAAGCATAAACTTTTTGTTTTAAATAGCCCCATAAGTAGAAATCCATTATCGTTAGATCCGGACTTCTAGGTGGCCAACAAATCGAACCGTATCTTCCAATCCATCTTTCTGGAAAATGACGGTCTAACCATTCTCTGACAATAACTGCAGAATGTGCAGGGCAGCCGTCCTGCTGTAGAAACATTTTCGACCTTTGCAATATGGGTATATTTTCGAGATAATTAAAAAAAAATGTATTTAGCATTTCCAGGTAAGAATGTTGATTTACATTCCCTTCAAAGAAATATGGACCAATTACTCCAAAGTATGAAATAGCACACCAAACATTCACTTTCTTGGAATATTGCCGTCTACATCGTATACGAAAATTTGGATTTTCCGAGGACCAATCCCTACAGTTCTGTGAACTTACTGTACCATTAGTGGAAAACGTTGCCTCGTCAGAAAAAATTATATTTTCGTGAAAATGTCTATCACTTAAAATATTTTCGCCCATCCATAAACAGAAATCCAATCTTTTAGCGTCGTCATTTTCTTCAAGAGTGTGTACAAATTTTGGTTTATATGGATAAATTTTATTGGCCTTAAATATTTTTTGTATAGCACTTTTAGAAATGCCAGTTTGGGCTGCTCTTCTTCTAAGAGATAATTTTGGGAACTCACTCAACGAATCCATCACAATTAAAGTGCCAGCATCATCTTCATTAAACTCCTTCTTCTTTTTTTTTATATTTAATACACTACCAGTTCTTTTAAATTTGTCGACTATTTTTTTAACACCCCTATCTGTTACTAATACATCTGGCCAATGTTCATTAAATTTCTCTACGACAGCTTTATAGGAATATGTATCTCCTAATCCGTAGCACTGAACAATGAATATCTTTTGCTCCACTGTAAGCATAATTTTTAATTAATAATTATGATGCTCATATGACAGCTATTATTATTAATTTGACAAATAAACATATACACACATTTGTTTTTCATCGATGAATTGATGAACATGCAGTGAAAGTTTTAAAAGATGAAAATTTCAAAAATTAATATCAACATAGGTTGCTCCTTCCAGGAAAATGTGTATATTTTGATGTCGTTCACCTTTTCTTTAAAAATACCGCAAAAGTCAATTGGGCGCGGTGAATTGGACTCGCGACAATTGGACGTGATAAAATTGGACGAGAAACATTGGATACGTTTATTAAAAATAATCATATTGCGCAGCCTTGTCATGAATGCAAACAGTGGTTGCTGATTATGCGAACAGAAGCATTTTGGACTACTTGCGAGGAATTCCCCAACTGCAAGTGTAAATAAATTATATTTTATAATTTCTATGTTAACACTAGTAAGCCGGCATACAATTTTTTTTTTCGTAAAATGCAATTATATTAAAAAAATCAAAATCATCAAAGTAGGCGAATGTTCTTGAAATTTTGCATAGGACTATAACTTTTTATTCTGAATAACTTTCCTTAATGACATTTTCCTGTATCTTTTACAGAAAAGGTACTTTACCTAACAAGAAATTCGTTTTTGCTTAACTGTCATGGCCTACATGATTTAAAAAAAAACAAAAGTACACCCAAAATTACTTTTTAGATAAGCAGAATTTTCGAATTTTTTTTTCATATTTGGAGGTTCACCCAAATATGAAAAAAAAATTCGAAAATTTTTTGCCCATTTCACCTATAGCGAACTCAATCGGGGGACACACTGTATATATATTTCATAATAATGTATCTAATCCGTTGTAATATAATTCTTGAATGACATTTATTCAAGTTTTCTTGTAAGATGAGATAGCCCAATGGCTAAAGCATTTGCCTTGCAAATGGTGATCAGGCCGGCCATCACATACGCGGCGCCGGTGTGGTGCAGCATACCGACTACGACAATGAGAAAACTCCGAGTTCTCGAACACAAATTTATGCGCCTCATCTCTGATTCGGGCAGATACACCTCCCTCAGAGATCTATATAATCGTTGCCACGACATAACGCCACTAGCGGACTACGTCCAAGAAATCTCCCAAAAATTCTATCAATTCAAACTGGGCGATAGTCCGCTAACCCGCAACATAACACGAATCAGACAGCATAATGCAATCCTTTTCGATATCCGACACCCCTTACCATACCAGGCGTTGCCTATCTTTCGGCAACCTCTCTAACCACACTTCCCTCTACGACAACTTCTCCTTTCCCCACCTTTAATCTTTACCAAAACCTACAACCAACCCCTCTCTATTCCCTCTATTTATTTTTACCTTTTTTGTTCTTTGTCTATTTTTTGTCTCTAAATTCAGTCTCGACCAATAAATTCTTAACAAACCAAAATTTCACATAAAATTACACACTTTTAACTGTCCACGACACTTTCCTGGCGTCAGGAAGACTACCAGGGTGGAATTGTCTCAAACGGGTTTTTTCGTTGAGTTTTGTTTTCCCGTGCCAGCAATCAAAATTTTTAAGTGTTCGCGTGTGCGCGAAATCGATAGTTTTTTACAGTTTTAATTTTAATTATTTTTAAGTACCCTTATGTACTACGTTATACGATACCGTTAAATTTAAGCCTTTTTCCATTAGGCAGGAGTTTTAACTCAGCAAATAATTTTCGTCACCGCCAAACCGGACCCTCCCTGCCCAGTCTCACACCCACCTCGGCGGTGTTCGCCGTGGTTGTCTGGCTGGCTCCGGGCCGGACTCCGGAATGGCGCATTATTGTACCTTGTGAAACATTAATAAATGCTTGTTGTTGTTGTTGTTGTTGCCTTGCAAACCAAAGGTCTCGTGTTCGATTCCTCACATGGTGAATTTTTTTTTTCATATATTTTTTTTCCATAACAAAGTTGGTATCACAAAATTTAGAATGTCCAAAAACTAACATTATTTACAAGAAAAATGCGAAGAGTATCCTATAGAATGTGTAACAATTATATAAAAAGCTCAGTAAATCGGCGAAGAGTATAATGCTTCCTCTAGTTTTTTAGATATTTTTAATATGCACTTTGTCGAAACAACACAAAATAAAAATTACGTGGGACAATTTGTGTTGATATGCATTGGTTCGATTTTTTTTTCTATTTTAAGCAAAATTTTCTCAAAAGCGGCACCTACTTCAAGAGATTCAAATAATTTTAAAAACTTCTCTATTGCATACTCTTTCCAATGGTATACCACGTTATGACAGAATTATATTTCATTAAACTAAAAAGGAAACATATTTGCAGACATTACATTTTTAATGAGGAAAAAAATTAAATAAGTAATGATCATTTTATTACTCTTATTTCCAGTTTTAACTAAAACAAATGTAACTAAAACTAATAATTAATTCATTTCGTTTTCAAAATGAGGACCTCCATTTCTACCGCATTTACGTGTCCTCTTTCGTATTTGGGTAGTAGGTAGTGGTCATTTCTTCCCTTAACCTGGCACCTGCTTCATTAATTCTCCGTACAAGGTGGTCACGGTCGACTATTTGAATCTCAAAAACTAGTCTTTCATTCGACCTCAGACATGGAAATCAAGGAGCGTCAAGTGTGGAGACCTCGCTGGTCACAATATTAGCCCATTTCTCTAAATCCAACGATTAGGAAATGTTTCGTTTAAAAATTCGCTCCCAGTAATTCGGTATAGAGCAGGACACATCCGTCGTTTTGAAATATCAAGCTGTCTCTTACATTTAGAGGATGTTGTCTAAGATATTATGGTAAATTATTCTGTAAAAACTCCAAATAACTGTCTCCATTTAAATTGTCTGGAAGATAATACGGACCACTGAAATCTGCCAGTTTCCTCTGCCCATATATTCACACTGAACTTGTATTGAAAAGAGGTTTGTTTTTTCATGTGCGGGTTTTCGTCAGCATCAGCCCAGTCATGAAGATTGTGAAAATTTGTTATTCCCTCTAGAGAATACTTCGACTTTGACTCGTCTGTCCACAAATACTTTTAAGAAAACGTTATTTTCCAGATCAGCGTTCAACACAAAACGGCAAAAGGCAGTTCTCCGAATTGGGTCACTTTCTTTGAGTCCCTAAACAGGCATGTAGTGGAATGGATGTTTTCCTTCAATACTAAGAATTGTCCAAACTTTCCATATGGACAAATTCAGTTGACGAGGTACTGTTCCAATACTGCTGATAGGATCTGCCTCCAAAATTTGATTATCTACTTCAGGACCATGTTGCACAATATGCACCCGTTCCCTATGATAAAGGTTACCTGTTTCACGTATACGTTGATATGTGTTATAAAACACTTGGACATTGGGAATTCTTCTGGTTGGAAATCGTTCCCGATAAAAATCTTTAGCTGCTGCTTCATTTCCGTCGGCCATTCCGTACATAAAGAGAATATCGGCATATTCGGCAATAGAAAAAGATGCCATTGCAAAAAAATGTGACAATACTATGAACAATTAAACAAACAGCGTTTGACGGAAGCATTCAAATGTCTCACTGGTATCCAAGGAAAACAATTTTTTGCGTCTGGTCGCCTGATATCTACCCTTTGTTTATTTTATTTCTTGTTCACTGTACGTATAAATACGTTTGTTTTTATTTCAATATGTCACAGACAGAAAATTGTCTTTAAACATTAGTGAATAATATCACCGACTTGCGGCTGAAAGAATTTATTATGATTTTGTTTAATATTCTTTCCTTATTAAAAACGTCTTGTCTACAAATATGTTTCTTTTTTAGTTTAATGAACTATAATTCTGTCAAATCGTGGTATACCATTGGAAAGAGTATGCAATAGAGAAATTTTTAAAACTATTTGAATCTCTCTCTGAAAGAAAAATCGAACCAATGTATTTCAGCACATAAATTGCCCTACATAATTTTCATACCAATACTTCGGCATTTCTTTTTGTACTGTTTCGGCAAAGTACATACTAAGAATATTTAAAAAAATATATTTAAGAAAGCTGAAATATTTAGTATCATAAAGAATAACGTGTATTAATAACAACTCAACTATTTCGCAAAAATATTTAAAAATGCCGATATCTCAAAAACGGTGAGACTTTGCATACGGGTGAATATGGTCATATAGGTTTCAAACGACTCCAACTATCACCCAGTGAAAATTTTCTATCGATGTACCAAACATCCTGTATATGAAATCAATTTTACAATGAAGTATATTTTATGCGTTACGAGTATGACTATTTATCACGAATTCAATTTAAAAGGTACACTCTATTAACAATACATTATCCGACGACATATAAACAGTTAGATATGGCAGATGGAATTGCGCCCTTAAGTCAATAAACGTCACCTGAAGGTGGCAGCGAGGAAATCGCCGAGATGAGATGTAATTGCGGTCATAATGTAATTTGTCCAATTGTAAATTGTATCATGCCTGTTTATCAGTATAAACATTAGATTTATTAACCAGCACCCGCATGAGTTATTTATGAAGTGGGAATATGCAAACTCATGTCGTGTTTGTGGCATAGCAAGTAACTAACGTTACAGACAATGTGAACTAGTGCAACTCGCAAAACGATACTACATTGTTGCAGTTCAGTAAATTTCAATCATACCTGGAAGCAATAATGCATTTTTCAAGCAAATTATATTCCAAGGATATTGAAAGATTTTGTATCTAATTCTGGAATCTAATTATCCTTTTTAATGCAATTAATAAATTAAGAGATAAATAAGATTTATAACTGGGTGAAAAAATATCTTCTACTTTAGTTTTCAAAACTTTGGCTTTTAGCACGTCAAACATGACACTTTGTTGTTTTTTGTATTTTCGTAGCCCTGCGAGACGTTATAGTTATTAAGGTACCAAGGGTGTTATAAGGATAATAACGCACTGAGATCGGCAGTGTACGTCGACTGAGGGCGTCATTATCCTATAACATCCGTGGTGCCTTCAACGTTTAATGTCCTACAAGTCTGTTATTTAATTCGAATTTTTTTTTTGACATTTACGATTTATTAATTTGACATCTATTATGTTCAGAACGATTTGATTTAAAAGAGAGTAAAAATCAAAATTGTTTGTAAATGCCGCCGTTGCATAGCAACGCATTTTGTTTGTCAATAACGCTATCATAATTTACTTGTTTTGGGTTGTGTTACAATTTTATAATGCCCTAGGGCGTTATTTTTCATTTAAGGTATCTCAAAATAGGGTGGTTATTGTAAAATAACTTCGTCTCTGAGACTTGAGTTTGGTATGGCCATGGGTTCTTCTATATCATCAATATTATGTAACTATTTTAGAAATTTTGTGAGAACAATAAACTTGATATAACACTATAAAATAACTTAATTTATAAAATTGTATGGCGGAGATATATAGATGACATTTTTTCAATATGGCCTTAGAGCAGAAATCATTTAAATAGAAAACAATAATGAGGATATTTTAATTAAAAAGTTAGATAACACATACGAAACCAGTGCTTATAGAGAACAAACACACCCGAACAGATATGTAAATTTCAATTCATATCAACATATTACCTTTAAGAAAGGTAAAATGTTTATACGATAGAGCTACAACAATTTCTTCAAATGATGAAATTGTAACTAATGAGAAACAATTTATAAAAACAATTAGATAATCAATATCCCGAGAGTTTTAGGGCCGGTTTTATACGTTCAGATTAAACTAGAGTGTAACTAGAAGTTTCACCTAGAGGTTTAAATTGTAGATTTTAGTGTTTTGTAAAATACCGTTCTATAAGCGTTTGTCAAGATTGTCAGTGTTATTGTTATAGAACCTCCCAGAATCGACTTAAGTCGAAGAATAAATAAAGACTTCGACTTATATTTTTTTGGTGTTCAAGGAAAAAAATATTCACTAAGTGAAATTTTTGACGTACTCTTGAATTGTTGAATTGTGCGCCTTGTTGTGCCTTACTTTTCTGTGAGCGTGTATGAGTCCTTTTGTGCCAGTCTTCGGCGCTGATGCCTTAAATATGTTATGCTCTAAATTAATTGTCTTTTGACACATATTTTCCTAAGTCGAAGTTTTCATTTATTCTTCGGATTAGGTCTATAACAATGACAAACGCTTATAAAACGGTATTTTACAAAACACTAAAATCTACAATTTAAACCTCTAGGTGAAACTTCTAGTTAATCTGTAGTTTAATATGAACCTATAAAACCGGCCCTTATTGATAGCCAGCTGACAAACATTGAAGGAAGAGTGAGCATTCAACAATTATAACTTGAATTCAGATCTTTGGCAGCAATTCCATATACACATTGTTTATCGGATAAATTGCGAAGAATCGGACATATATTTTCTGTTTGAACGGTTTTCCGAACAAACACACATTAAGATCTATTTTATCGAAAACTAAGCCAATAAATACTAATGAAAATTCCAAAACTTGTATTTGTAGTGTTCTTTGTGGGTGAGGTAAACATTATATAGGTGAGTCATTTATACCTTTCAACGCAAGGCTTGATAAATATAGAAATTTTGCTAAGAGCAGAATTTGAGAAATCAAAAATTTGTGAACACGCGTGGGATAATATTCATATGATCCAATGGGAGTAGGTTCTGAAAAAAGAAGCAACGGAGAGAAAACTTAAAGAATTTGCCATTATTTTGTTAAATGAAAATAAATGTGTAACAAATTATTCAATAGATCTTTGTACAAGCTGATTACCGATCCTCAGAGACAAAGTAAGTAGACAAAATAAATATAATTTCTCACGTGACTATGCAAGCACATACACCCTGTCATACTAAAAAGTTTTGAAAACGAAAATAGAAGAATTTCTTTTCGAAACGTTAACAGTTATTAATTTACTTTTTAATTATAAAATAATCGTTTACCAATTTTGTTTATATATTTTTGGATGTGGGACATTTTGTACAGACTTGAACTATTGAAGAGCTAATCCGTGTCTAATCCGTTTGGTGCAAATGTTTCTTTCATTAAATTTTTAAATATTTTTATAGAAGTGGAAAATACTCAATAATGAGTAAATAATTATGAATATACCACAAATAAACTAGTGGAAGCATTATACTTTTCGCCGATTTACTGAGCTTTTTATATTTAATTGTTACACATTCTATAGGATACTCTTCGCAGTTTTCTTGTAAACAATGTTAGTTTTTGGACATTCTAAATTTTGTGATACCAAGTTTGTTGTGAAAAAAACTATATGAAAAAAAAAATGAAAAAATAAATACCCTGTCAGGGATTCGAACACAAGACCTTTGGATTGCCAGACAACAACAAACAACAATAAACATTTCCTAATGTTCACAGGATACAATAATGCGCCATTCCGGAATCCGGTCCGGAGCCAGCCAGACAACCACGGCGAACATCGCCGAGGTGGGTGTGAGGCTGGACGGGGAGGGTCCGGTCTGGCGGTGACGAAAATTAGTTGTGAGTTAAAACTCCTGCCTAATGGAGAAAGGCTTAAATTTAACAATATCTTGCAACCTAGTACACGAGGGTACTTAAAAATAATTAAAATTAAAACTGTAAAACTATTGGTTTCGCGCACATGCGAACACTTAAAAATTTTGATTGCTGGCACGGGAAAACAACACTCAACGAAAAAACCCGTTTGAGACAATTCCACCCTGGTAGTCTTCCCGGCGCCAGGAAAGTGTCGTGGATAGTTAAAAGTGTGTAATGTTATGTGAAATTTTGGTTTGTTAAAAATTTATTAGTCGAGATTGAATTTAAAGACAAAAATGGACAAGGAACAAAAAAGGTAAAAACAAATAGAGGGAATAGAGAGGGGTTGGTTGTAGGTTTTGATGGAGTTTAAAGGTGGGGAAAGAAGAAGTTGCAGAGAAAAGTGTGGCAGAGAGGTTGTCGAAAGATAGGCAACGCCTGGTATAGTAGGGGGTGTCGGATATCGAAAAGGATCACATTATGCTGTCTGAGTCGTGTTATGTTGCGGGTTAGAGGACTATCGCCCAGTTTGAATTGATAGAATTTTTGGGAGATTTCTTAGATTTCTTAGCCATTGATCCATCACAGATATGTACAATAATTGAATGTCTGTAATATATATCATTCGAGTATTATTTATTATTAATTTAAATAATTAATAACATTTTTATTTACTGATTGATTTTTTAAAAAACAATAAGGTTCTTCTTCTAGCTAACGCTAACTTACTTTCCAAATTTCAATACAATCGGACTTTTCTTTCTTAAGTTATTGTGCTTACAAGAAATGTGACGGACGGACGGATGGACGGACGGACAGACGAACAGACGGACAGACGGACATTTTGAAAATTGTTCAGAATTCGTTCATTAACAATGATATGATTTTTTTTCTCTACGAGCGATATTTACTGATTTAGAAATGTGCCGATCAAATACAATATACTCTTCGAAGAGTATAATAATTGTTTAACGTAGTCATTCTATGATAATCGTAATATATTGTATTCCTATGATAGTATTGGTAGGTTTCATTTTATGGCCATAAAATGGAACGTATAAATCTCGCCATTAATATTATCACAACAAAATGGAGATTCGTAGAATAATTATAAAAATTCATAAGAATAAAAGAGTAAAATATTTTCAGATTAAGGGACGGTTATAAATATTCTACAGAATTTTAAAGTTGAACTAAATCTAATGAATATCTCAATTCACTTCAATTCAATAAGATTTTATTTTAAATTAGAATTACAAGCATGTTCCTCCTCTGATCCGGGGTAATTGAGGGTCTGGACGGGCAGGCCCGGTTCGGCTTAACAAAAGTTAAATTAAAAGTTAAAAACATCTATCCACCTGTGGCGGATTTAAAAATTAACAATATATTTGAAATGCTGCCCACATGGGCCAAAAACTAATTCATATAAAACTTAAAAACTAGTCATTGGTTGTAGTACTGATTCAATTTTGGGCTGTTGAGTCGGGTGAAAAGCTAATCGAGAAAACCCGTACGAGAACTGTCGACCTGGTGGTCTCCCCGACGCCATGAAAATGTGGTAGAAAATGCGCTTCAATTAACTTAATATCAATTAAGGTATGATTGACTGGCGGATTGATTTACCAGCGTACTCTAGGCATTTCTGCTATTCCCTGAAAATATACCGCTGGGAGCGCTACGTCTATGCTGAGTTGGACTTAAGTCATGCTTGTTACCAGCAGCCATATGGCGCATGACACAGGAATATAGAATAGAAAGTGTAGGTATTTGTGAAATGTGCCGCTGCACTGTATTGTGATATGGAGTGTTTATGCTCCTTTCTTTTTTTTCTCGCGAGTCTTCTGCTTCCTCTGTTTCTGATTCCGGTAGGGCATATATCCTTGCAATTTGATATTCCTTTCTCTTCTTTGCTGTTTGTTCTCAGAGTCCTTGGTGCTTTCCTAGTTAATTAATGATTCTCGATATTGTTTCCATCCACGTATAACATGGTCTTCTTATTTTTGGGTTGTTGCCGATTAGCATACTTTCTTCAGTAGATGTGCTGGTGCTAATTTGGCCTTTCTGCATCATAGTGCTTTAATTCGTTGTTTATTTTTTCCAGATAAAGAATTTCTTCTAACTCTAGTCTTATTTCCGACAGTTGATCCTTCGATGGTAGCTCATCCAAGGGCTAATGGTCCGTTTCTAGTAATACTTCTGTTCATTTTTTCTTTCAGCTTCCTTCGTCTTCCAATTTGTACATAAATTGTGTACCAAACTGAAACCATGTAAGTCAATGTTTCCAAAATATTTTTTATTTTCGAAACTTTAGCGATGGTTTAGGAAAGCTAGATACCCTCAATAGTGCAACTTAGTATATATAATTTAGGTTAAATCGCCATCTTCTAACCTAATCTACACGTAGGTCCGCTATGACCACTTAATTTAAAGACACTATGTATATTCTGTGTCCAAGTTATATGAAGTATCTTTGTGTGATTGACTTACTCATTTTTGCTTGTATGGTAGCCGTCTCCTTTCCTCCGGAATCATAAAAGTGGATTCCCCTGAAAATTGCTTAAATATTTAAATTTTAAAAATATATACCTAATTTTCTATTTTATTGAATATATCCTCCTCCAATTTTAGGTGAAAATCGATGCAAATACCCTACATATTTAACCTTTAATTAACTACACATTAATCTTATCGCAGTCAAGCAGACTACCCACGTAAGATTAAAAAGCCAGAAATTAGTCTCTATTTTTAGATGCACAATAGGGGGACGGTAGACAAACATTTACAATCATTTTTATTTAAGATAAAGGACCTTTGTAAAATTGGCGCTTTTAAAAATTGAGCAGGGTGGGTTCCTTCACTTTAAAAGTTTCCCTTCTTGATCATTCTTCTTAATGCATCAAGGGGTATACAGTCATATAAAACATACGTAGATGATTCATCTTTCATTTGAAGCCTTCTACAAATATTCACCCTCATGAGTGAATAATATTTCAGTCAGTGTATGACGTTATTAAATTCCTAAAGTGTAAAAACTTTAGTCCTAAAATTACTAGTTTTGTAGGAACTGGCGTTATTGACAGAAAATTCATAATTATTATACTCTTCGCAAATACGAAAACGAAGAGTATATTGTATTTGATCGGCACAATTCTAAAACCGTAAATATCTCTCGCAGACAAAAAATTTGCATATCATTGTGTTCGTGAACGAATTCTGAACAACTTTCAAAATGTCCGTCTGTCCGTCCGTCACGTTTCTTGTAAGCACGATAACTCGAGAAAAAACAATCCGATTATACTGAAATTTGGACAGTAAGTTACTATTAGCTAGGGGAAGAACCCTTTTGTTTTTGAACAAAATCGATTAGTAAATAAAAATGTTATTAATGATTTAAATTTGAGAATTTTTTTTTTTTATTTTTATGTTTTTGTAAAAATTTACATTTTTTACATTTTTTTACGTGTTAAGTAGTTTTTACGCTTTCAAAATACTGCGAAGAGTATCCCATAGAATGTGTAACAATTATATAAAAAGTTTAGTAAACCAGCGAAAAGTACATTTTTAACTTGTATTTTTATTATAACTCAACTTAGCTAAACCTAAGGGAAAATGGGTTCCAGTTGAATTATATGAAAATTTGGTATAATGTAGTTTATAATGTCCTGATCAAAAGTCTTAAAGAAACGAGATAGAAAAATGGACAGTTTTCAAGTTACAGGGGGTCAAACATGCGGAAAACGGGTTCATCGGATTATTTATTTCACATAGTTAAATATCACAAATATTATAGTTATATAGTGCGCAGTCTGAATAGTTTATGTATATGGTGCGCCATTTAACTTGAGGCAGCCATATATCTCGAAAACGATGCATTCTATAACAAAATGTTTCAAATAACAATTGTTCGAACCAAGTGGGAAACAAAATGGTGATATTATTTCTCTCGTTTTGGCCAAGTTTTCAAACTTATCCTTTGCCGTTGCCCATGTCGCAGTACATACTCACTGTTGTCTTATCCCGTAAGGCATAACTGTAGTATAAGACTATCTTGTATACCCACAGTAGGCTAGAACCAACTTTAAATGAAATATGCATGCACTCTCTCAATTCCTACGGGAAATGGTAGCTTAATCTGTCCTGAAACAATTCCCGTAAACCCCGAAATTATTCCCTTGGCCGTTTTCTAGAAAATTTATTTTTAATTTTTTTTTTTAAATCGATTTTTTGCATTGATAAAAACAAGAATCTACTACATTTTTAAAGTCTCTGAATACCCGGACATGTTTCAAACAACCTATCAGTTAAGTATCAATTCTTCTTCAATCCTGGATTCTTACGTTTACACAATAGACAAAGACAATATCTATTTTCATCGTGCGTTTTTCATGATCTTTGATTTCAATCATGGTCACAATATTCTTTGGCAGTGATGACGGTCTCGGATATCTAGGGTCGAGCAGGACTACTGCTCTTTACCCTAGTACATCGCTGTAGAACTGGACCGGCCACGTGCGGGGCGGGCGAACTTACTTTACATCAACCCCAGGGTGTTTGTCAGGTACCTGCAGGGTGGTGGGTAGATGGTTCGGTGATCATCATGTCTCTTCTGTGGGTTGCCTTCATCGGCCCATCACCAGTGGTATGGTTCTCATTCTCACCTATTATCTGACTGAACGAAATGATCGTCACGAACTATATACGTGAACGACACGTGCTTACTCCCACTACGTAATCCTTCGAGAATGGAAAGTCTAGTAGAGGCGCTCGGATTTCCCTAGCAAATCCAGTTACGCAAATAGTACTGTTATTCATTGGTTACGGATGTATTGGTAGACCAAAATTGCTGTCATTCAAAATAACATAGGAATAGATCTAATGATTTTGTCTAAATTGACTACCTACTTGGAAAGTTTATATAACCCGATTATTATCAAAAGGTCTGGGGTTGTCGAGCATGAAGGTTTCTTGTATTTTATTTCTCCAAACTTGCTTTAAGTTTAAATTTGAATTGGAATGTTTAATTTTACTTTTTACCAATGCAAAAAATTAGTTTTCAAAAAAAATTATTAAAAATGAATTTTCTAGAAAACGGCCAAGAGAATGATTTCAGAGTTTACGGGAATTGTTTCAGGACATATATAGCTACCATTTTCCGTAGGAATTGAGAGAGTGCATGCATATTTCATTTAAAGGTGGTTCTAGCCTACTGTGTACCCTTTGGTACGTATATACATATCCTGGGGTTTTCTACGGATGGTAGACAGTAAATGTTTCCGTTACATTTCCACATACCATCAATCCTAGACTTAATGATTATTATTTTTTTTAACTAATCATAAATGATAATGAAAATGTACATCATATGTGTCTCGTCCCCCCTTATAGCAATAAGATTAATTTACCTTGGAATTGTATGTCTAGAATTACAAAGTAAAATTGTAACAACAAATATTACACATCGATCATTTCATTTTTTATTCATACTAGAACTGATGGGGATGATAATGTCGACAAACTTAAAATAGCTATTCAGAGAAGAGATGAATTTCATAGACCTTTTTTGATGTAAACCATCTAACGAATATATGCAGTAACTGCAATCAATCAATCCGCAATAAAATAACTACAATTAAACAAGATCCTACATGGTATAGACTTAACTTATTTTGGTTTATAGTCCCCCCCAATGACCCGGATCAATAAGCAATAATTATCTCCGCTTTTGCATATTATCGCCACTGGAAGATATTCACAAATCCAATACTTCAATGACTTTCAGAGGAATTATATTTTATTGTTGTGGTCTCTTCGCTGGGTCCTGTATGGATACGATTAATTTCATTGAAGGATAGCGAATGTTTGCTTGATGGCGTGCGCATCCTAAAAACCATATGACACTGGTAATATGGGCGCAGGTGCCCACCGTTCGAGCACCGGACTTATACGTACAATAGTACCCTTGTATGTGAGTAAGTTCTTCGTTATCCATCCCGTCGTTTACCTCATTATCATCAATTGGTCGGTAAGAAATCCACAGCTGATATTTAGTCGCGTTTCGAAAACAGAAGCCCTGCATTCGACGGATAACCTGCGTAAATCATCAGCGGCGTTGCATATCAGACAAGTACTACTTCTAGTCTGCATTAATATGTTAAGTCTTCAGCATGTGGGGGTCTTGTTCAATTACAGTTATTTCATTGAGGATCGATTGATTGCAGCTAGTGCATATTTTCGTTAGATAGTTTCCATTAAGAGGAGGTCTATGAAATTCATCTCTTCTTTGAAAAGCTATTTCAAGTTTGGCGTCATCCACATCCTCATCCTCCTATTCTAGTCATTAGACGAGGTTGAAATCGTCCATCACAAATGTAACAAGTTATGAGATTTCTAAAGGCCATAACTTTATTGACCATGTCCATGTTTGACCTACTGTAACTCGAAAACTCTCCATTTTTCTATCTCCATCAAAAGTCTTAAAGGAGACTTTTGATCAAGACATCATAAACTACATTATACCAAATTTTCATCCAATTCGACTGGGACCCATTTTCTCTTAGCTTTAGTGCGAGGTCCTTTATTATCCAAAATATTAGATCGTAACGATTTCCCTTCTCTCTTGACTGTAGTAAATAAAAACGTTTTGAAATGTCTAACAGTTACAAACACTATATTTGATCATAATACTTACTTCAATATGGTATCAACAAAGGATAATTTTTGTTTTATTTATAAAATGTTGGGTGTGTTTTTGTTTATTTTTTTATCAATGAATAATTAATTACACTAGACCTTAAAATGAGTGACCTATAACAAATAATAACAATCATTAAATTAATTTATTTATACAAAAATAGTATAAAAATACAAATAGTTTACTTGAATTTAAATTATCTTTTTAACAAAACAAGATTATATAAAAAAATACTAATTAATCATATCATTGAAATTTTTTTATAGAATATAAAAATTGAAATTTAAAGCGTTCGGCTATTCTATTGATATTTTAAATTTCGTGTAGTAGAAGAGTGGTTAGTTACTTGGTGAAATGAACTTTTCACTATGTAATGTATATGTTCGTTTTATATAATAGTTATTTATATTAGCCATCCGAGGATTACGTAGGAGTAACAACGGACAGTAACTGACGAGTAAGACAAACCGGTAAAATATGTTTCTAATCATCTTAAAAATAAATGTCAGGGTTTGAGCAAAGAAAATGTTTAATGTTTAGCCAATAAAATTCTGACACAACAGATGACAGATAAAGAAGAGAACTGGAAATTAACACACCAATGAATCCACGAAGTAATGAAAGCGAAGGAAGGTAGTTGACGCTACTGCCAACGAAGAACTGGAATGCAGGGTGGTCACTCAAAAAAAAATGTGGCGGAGCCCGATACTATTTTGCATGCAGTTAACACAACAGTCGAAGAAGAAAAATATGAAAAAAATATACAGGGTGGTCATTCAAATTTTTTTTTAAATGTCACTGAGGACGATAATATTTCGCATATAGCATATAACAAAACTGTCAAAGAAGAAAAATATATACAAGGTAGTCATACAAAAAAGAAAAAAATGTGACGAGGGCGATAATATTTCACTTGCAGCTAATACAACTATTAAAGAAGAAAAATATGAAAATAAAATAAACAAGCTGATCACCCCAAAAAAATTAAAGAATGTGGCGAAGCACGATAATATTTAGCATGCAGTCAACACAACTGTCGAAGAAGAAAAATATGAAAAAACAATATATACAGTGTGTTTCACTTCTTGTGAAGACACCCTTGTATCCTTGTATCTTTTTTATTTGTGGCCGAATTAATTTCAAATTTTTATCAGCCATACAACTCCATAAGGTGACTTTATTCAACACATAAATGCCGTCTAAATCTAAAACGCCGGCCTACTGCGATAAAAAGAAAATGTCAATTTTCGAGAAATCATAGTAGGCTTAGAGATAGACAAAAATTTTGTTAATGAAAGTTGTTCAGGATCACTTCATATGCCCCTCTGTAAAATTTTGTGAAAATCGGAATATTTTCAAAAAAAGAGAACACATAAAGGGAACTTTTTCCAACAAATGAAAGTTGTGAACAAAAATCAGCATTCAATAAAACACTAAAAGGGCTTTTTATTTTTACATATCAAGTTGAATGTAACATCTTTTCTTTTTTTCTTTTTGTTATCTCCATCATATCCTTCCTCCTTTTCGGCTCAGAAACTTAGGAACATGGACGGTTTTATTGTTTTAAATGTTAAGAGTGCCGTGACATTAACTGTCTATGTGTATTGTTTTATTTATTTCGTCATTGCTTTCATGACAGAAGTGATTGTTGTTATTTTCTGTGGAGTTTGTTAGTTTTTCTTGTTTTAATAATTTAATTCATACTAAAGTTTCCTTATTTCATATCTTTGCTCATAATGGTTAGAATACTTTTAACTACTGATGAAAAATTGAAATAATAAAGATAGTCGGTGAAAATGTACGGTCTTCAAGAGAAGCAGCAGAAGAATTTAATTTAAGACATCCTCTAAGACAACCAATACACCATGGTACCGTAGCAAGAATATGTCACTTGTTCAATACAACTGGCAATGTGCTTAAACCGAGAGTACATCTTAAACGAAATCACGGAGATGATAATGTTATATTAGCGGCGTTTAACGCCAATCCCACTACCAGTCTTCGAAATATGGCTCGTGACCTTAATTTGTCGGCATCAAAAATTAGGAGATGTTTAAAACGCCATAAGCTACAACCGTTTAAACCAAAATTTTTACATACCTTGGAGGAAGGTGATGAAGAGAGAAGACTAGAATATTATTTATGGATCCAAGGTAATTATTTAAACAATAGAGACTTCTTGTAGAAAGTAATTTTCACGGATGAGGCAACTTTCTCCTCCAACGGGGTAGTGTCATCACAAAACTCTAGGTTCTGGGCAGTAGAAAATCCTGATTGGATAATAAATTGTAAAAGGCAATATTCCCAGAAAGTAAATGTGTGGTGCGGAATATTTAACGAAACAATAATAGGGCCGTTTTTCTTTTTTCAAAATATAAATGCGTTAAATTTTTAAAAAATTTTAAATAATGATCTTTGGAATGCAATAGTTGATTTTCCTTTGGAACAATTGTATTTTCAACTCGACGGAGCATCTATCCACAATTCCGTAGTAGTGAGAGCATGGATGAATGAACATTTTCCCCAAAGATGGATAGGACGAAATAGCCCTCTAATACATTGGCCACCCAGATCACCTGATCTCACTCCAATGGATTTTTATTTTTGGGGTCACGTTAAAAACAAAGTTTATATGACCAGACCTCAAAATGTAGAGCAGCTTTGTGAGAGGATAAGGCAAGCGTGTTTAGAAGTTACAGCTCAGGAACTGCGAAGAGTTGTAATAAATAACAGAAAACGGATTGAGAAGTGTATTACACTTGGGGGTGGGTTAGTGGAAAGGGGCCCAATATAATAAATAAGTAAAAAAAAAACATTAAAAAACATTAACTTTTATTTTTGAACTTTTCTAACACTGCGGCTTTTGCTTTATCTGTATTTTTTTTCCGACAATATTATCATTCATTATTAGTAGTCTTCTCTGTAAAAACAACGGCCCTTTTCAGGGCCACCAAATTTCATATGTAATACTCAACTTGGAAAGAATGGTTCCTTGAGGCAAATAATATTAACTTTATTGTTTTTTAGTATTTTCATAATAATGACAAATAGGCAAAAACAGCACCTAAATTAACAGTAATTTTTCTCATGTCTTATGTTCTTATATATGATAAATATAATATATGTAGAGCATTTTTTTTGTGGAAGGGGATGAAATTTGGAATACAATCTCAAACCTGGCCTATTTATTTATCAGAATTCTAGAAAATCTTAATATTTGTTAATAACAAATTCTAGTGTATGTTTTAGAAAATCATTTAAATTTTTCACGTTTCTAATATTTTGTGGGACGATATTGTGACATATACCTTGTATATATGTAGTATCGTAATATGTTGGTTTATAGGTTGAAATAAAGTTTTTAATATTACGGATTTTATGGCCTTAGATGTTTATTATAAATACATCTTTTATTTTTTTTTTTACTATAAACTGAACAGCATGATTAATGAACACATTTACAATTCTATAAACATTTTTAATTTTTTCTACAAGTACTGCCCACATTTCTCTAAATATTTGAAACTCCTTAAAGGGGTTTAGCAAACCCAGAACTAAGAAATATACTTTAATATGTAGATTATTAGTTATATCAAGTTAATTGGATTTCTAATATCTTTGACTTATTTTATTCTGTAGAAAACATTTTGTGTCTAATTTCTCTCCTATATCATTTTTAATTATTTATTCATTTAACGTCTGCCTATTTCCGCTATCAAGGTCTATCACCGACGCCCCAACCTGGAAATTTTGCCAAACATCTTCTCTGTCTAAGGGATTTTTTACTCGACTAACATTTAATAGACAGTGGACCGACTGCAATACATCCCCTCCGAGGATGGTATAACCCTTACGTACTCCTCGTCTTGAATTTACATAGCTTCCGCGTATATGTTGATATACAAGCCACTAGAAGGTGGGACTAGATCGTCGTGTTTCCTCAGATGGGCAACCCAACCAAGTACTAACCGCGATGAACGTTGCTTCACTGTACGTATAGAAATACCATTAAAATCATTAAAATATATTTTATTTTATTTGGTTGTTTATTTTAATATATCATTTTACAATCATAGTTTGCACTATGTGACAAAAACGCGAGAACTGCGCGGAGTCACGCAGCGGTCAGATGTTCCGGCGAACAACCCCCAAGACATGATGGACGAAACATTAATTGATGAATTTTTTATAGACCAATCGTATTTATTTAAAGATAAAGAAATATTTGAAGTATTTAAATTCGTTACATTACTTTGTTTTTTTTTGTTATCATATAAGATGCATACGTAAGGAAAATTAAAGGAAAAACCCTACTTCAACTGTTAAGAAAATAAAAATTTTGTTGCACAAACTGTGCTATAAATTAGTAGATAAGCGAGGTGTCAAGGAGAAATTGAAGAGATGTGGGTAAATTAGCGTGGGGTTAGGGTGGTGTGTTTGTGGGATTATCGAAATACATACACAGTCAAGACGCCTTTACGCCCCTTTCCTATATACAGTTCTGAAGAATTCATAGTTAAGTATCTTCCTTTCGGCTTCCATTATATTTCTCTAAAAATACTAAACTTCGCCCTAATAAGCTACAATATGAATAAAATCACAATTTTTATGCGAAAAATAAAACTGATATTTCAAACCCCACCGTTAAAAAATAGTCAAATTAGATTCAAATTAAGTTTGCTAAAGAATGCACCAAAAAAAATATTTACTACCGATTATTTCACTCATTAACGCTATAGCCAATGAGAGCCCGTTTTTTCACAACATTGTACCAATCAAATGTCATTATTAGTGGTAATTCAAGCTAGATCGGCTTTTGACAGTACCAACATGCAAAATTTATCGCTCTAATTTTTTATGTCGCTGCAGCGGCAAATACTGCGATAATTTTTTGACGTTTTGTTTCGTGAAATATTTTCGGCAAATAGGGCAACTCACGCTTTTAAATTTTATCTATAAATATCTTCTCTAGCTTATTATTAATTGTTAACTTACCTTGTAAATTGTAATATTGTATTATGTACTAGCAAACATAAACACACCACATATATAGTAAACAATCGTCAGTTCCAAAGAGAAGCCTGTCTGAAATATATAGGCTATAACCCTTGCCTATCTGTAACTATTTCAATTTGCCTACTTTTCAATCAGGTAACAATAATATACAAAGATTGTACTTAATATACCTAGCTCATAATACAGGAACAAGTCAAGCACAGTTTTTAATAGCTCAATAACGTACTTACTTACATACGGTAATCTATCAAAAAGTAACTAGTTGAATCAAAGCTGTGCAATATTTTAATTTGTTGTATTTAAAATTCACTCTGCCTAACGAAGCAAACCTCAACATAATTTGTAAACTTCGTAAGTTAAAAATAAGGATTAAATACGTAAATATGAATCAATGACAATAAACAATTATTATGGGATATAACTCTAGTAGCGGTAGCGCTAGATGGCGCTCTCTATGTCAATCTCGGAACCATTAGTGTATAGTAATAAATAGGCGGGACATCGGGAATAAAGTAGTGCTCGCAGATTACAGATGTAGCGCTCTCTCTATCGTTCCTCGTCATATTGCACCTCAGAAACGCCTGAAAGGTGTTAAGATAGTCTATATATTATAATATCTAAGGTTTCAACTCGTTTTATTTACTAGTTGCCATAGCAACGTCACTAGATTATTTTAAAATATAGGGAATCTCCATTGTTTCTACTGCGTTTGTTTCAGATTTGCTGTTTTGACAATATGAGTCGGTTTGGAAATATTTCTGTATATCAAATTAATGAGGAAATTGAAAATAAAGGTCAGTAAACTCTAAAAAGTGACAAGAAAACGTCTGAAGGCAATTAATGAGAAAACATAATATTGAAGATTTACTTAATGAATTATTTATTCGTGAAATATTCTCCTCAAATACCACTCGTGCTTTAAATTTTATCTAAAAATTTTTTCTCAAGCTAAGTTGCCCCTAGTTATTATAACTCGTGCAAATTGGCAGTTTATTATCAAAGATTAAATCCCTCCCGCTAAAGCGGCCGGGATTTAATCAGATAATAAACTGCCAATTTGCACTCTTTATATTACCTGCCTGGTAATATACACGCTTTCGAAAAAATTTTCGATAAAATTTTAAGCACTAGTGATTATTACATACGATAATATTTTAATGGAATCCAAAGAATTTCAATTAATCTTTGATAAATGTTTCTCAATGTGCAATCAAAAATTATACTAGGAGACATTTTATAATGGCTGCTATATTTAAGGGTACGTTGTCTCATACGAAAATTACATCCTTCCCTGTAAATTGCCGGTGAGATTTCAAAAACATATAATTTCATAAAACATTTTAAGCGAGATAGTATCTTCGAAAATTTAGTGAATTTACGATGAGAAAACGAGTAAAATAAATAAAGTAAACATTTATTTTGCCAGTTTAAGACTATTATAAGCAGAAACAACAAAGAAAATTACCATATTGCAACAATCACCAGACTACCAGAAAAAAGCAGTGCAGTTGGGCGGGCGGATGTGATAGGTATCATTTGGCGTTTACGGTTCGGTGCTTGCAATTTATTTATTCTATATCAGATATCTTAAAAGACCTAACAAAAAAAAAATTTGTTCGTGGAATTTACTGCAGCAGAAAAAGGCTATATGTTTTTAATTACACAACAGATGATACTAAAACCTTAATAAAGGGTAATTAACTCTTTATAAAGATTTTATTGTTGCCTTTCGAAATTTATTACTGGTTACATGGTAGCTTTAATGCAGTGAACATCCTGGATGTCTCTTTTTGAACGGTAAGTTTTTTTTTAATAATGTGTTCGGTATATAATTCATATTTGACAAGTTTGTATATCAAAATTCAAGATATATCAAAGTTCGTTTACCCTTTTAATATTATATCTGATAAACGAGCTTATAATTTAAATGTTTTGTAATAATGTGTTATCAGAACTTGTAGAATTAGGTCAAAAATGAAAAAAAGAAACAATATATTTACATTTTCTTTGGTCCAAAATAAGATATTTTCACTCTTGTGATTTTTTTCGAAAAATGCATATTTTTCGAGATGTCCACTCGAAAATTCCTAAAAGTGAGGGGGGCGGAATGTAAAAGTTGAAAAAGAAATCTGAAAAAATTCAGGTGAATGTATCATCGAAATACGTCGACTTCTTTTTATTTGCAACTTTTCTGTGAATTGCGTTTCACCGAGTTTTTCTGGAAAAACATGAAAAACTACCCCTTTCTTTGAAATTGTAGCACATTAAAAATACGTAATTTAAAAATTAGAAAAAATTTAGACGTATGCATTGAGGCCTTCTAAACATTTTTTCCATTTTTTCCAATTTTCCGAGCTACACGGCGTTTTTCACGATCAATAATGCACAATATTTTTTGCACATTAATATATGAAAATTCGAAAAATGAGCTTGATTTATATATATATTATTATAAAAAAATATGAAACTTATCTAATATATAAAAATCTCGTGTCACAGTGTTTGTTATCGAACTTCTCCGAAACGGCTCGACCGATTTTTATGAAATTTTTGGTGTATATTTGGTAGGTCTGAGAATAGGTCGTAGGCTATTTTTTATACCCCTAGGTGATAAGGGTGGCCCTATCCAGAAATTTTCTTTTTATTTTTTAGACAAAAATTTATAATTTATATGGCAAAACAACGTTTGCTGGGTCAGCTAGTATAGTTATACTATTTTCAAAGGTGCAATGTAATTTTTAAATTGAAAACGAGAAAAAAAATGTAGTACATTATTTATCGTGAAGAACTGCCTGTAACTCGGAAAATTAGCAAGTTACAAAAAAATTCCAAGAGACAAAAAATGTTTAGAAAGCCTCAATGCATACGTCTGAATTCTCTCAAATTTTTAAATTACATATTTTTAAAGTGCTACGATTTCGGAGAAATCCGGAAAAACTCGGTGAAAACGCACTTGATAGAAAAGTTGATAATAAAAAAAGTTTTGAATTTCGATGTACATCCACCTGAATTTTTTCAGATTTTTTTTTTACCTTTTACATTTTCCCTCCACCACTTTTAGGAATTTTCGAGTGGCCATATCTGGAAAAATATGCATTTTTCGAAAAATTTCACAAGAGTAAAAACATCTTATTTTGTGCCAAAAATGTAAATATATTGTTTTTGCTTTCATTTTTGACCTAATCCTACAAGTTACGGAACCCGTGATAAAAGAGGTGTATTCTACCCCTTCTGATCATTTCCTACTCTAATCTTTTTTTTCAACTTTTTTATTAACGTCATTACAAACATATTATACAAGATTTCATCAAAATCCATTCATTAGCACTCAAATAGCAGAGGTGATAGCGTTGATTAGACTACATTAATAACCTTGTTAAGGCAGAGTTTAACCCAAGATTGCTTTTGCTCAACGGAAAAAAAAAATAAACAACAAGAATTCATTCTAAAATGGATTCTTGACATACACTACTAAATGTCTGTAATGGGTGGATCTACCAGAAACGTCAGATTTTATTACCATATTTTTTTTATTTTTAAATTTGTAAAATTAATATGTTTTATATAGTCAAACAATAAAGTGATGATTGAAAAATACTTCTGTGAAAATGACCCAAATTAAAAATGATATTTTTCTGAAAAATTTCGATTTTTATTTATAGAGAAGCCGCGGAGCTGAGGTTCTTAGTCACGGAGTTGAAGCTCAACGAACAGCCTGATAAAAGACATGTAGAATAAAACTCTTGGTAATAAAACATAAACAGAATATACAAAATAAAGAGTAACTAATTTTAATTCTTGGATGAGCTCTTAAAAACTTTTAGAGAGCAATTCAAAAATCTTTTCTGTATGTAACTGTGTCATTTTTTCCAGGACATATACGACTGTTATCATCAGTTTGGAAAAACAGTTACACCTTTCTTCTAATCTCTGTATACTTTTCTTTGCGAAAATGTGCTCCATTTTTTGAGCGAACGATCCGCGAAGAAGAAAGATCTTCCATGAAATACTGATAGCGGTATTTCTTTATTAATTGCCCAGACACATTAGAGATAAAATTTCTTTTACCAGATCCGGTTTTTTCTAATGAAAAGTTTTCTTTCAACTGTGAACAGAGTACTTCCCCAAATAAAAGCTTTTTTTTATAGCAGGAGTAACGGTCTGTCCTTGTAATAGTTCTTTTACTTTCTTTGTTGGACTATCCCGCAGTGCTTCTGATTGTCTTAAACACCGCTTTTTATATTTTTCTTTACTAGTTCTTTTTTTTTTGAGTTTTTTTTCCAATTCCGCAATTTTCATCATCAGTTCCTTTCTGTTTTTACCTCTTTTTTTGTATCCAGCAACTATTTTTCCTGAAAGCTGTGGAGTATTAACGTGATTCCGTTCGGGTTCCGAAGGAGGTGTGGAAGGAGGAGTTTGATCAGCTAATGCTCTTTCCAACGTTTTCGCTCGTTTTTTATTCTCATAAGATTTTTTACTCCAATTTCTCCATGTTTTTCTCATAGAACTTTTTTCACGTTCACTCATTTCATTTATACTTTTAATTTTCCCCTCTTTTTTTCTTTTCTTGTACCTTTCTCTCTCTTTTCTTTTTGCCTCTTCGTACTTTTCAGGGTCATTCCTTATGGCTTCTCTTAACCTCCGCATAGATACTTTTTTCATTTCATTTCGTTTTTTAATTTTCTCTGATGTAATTTTTTTCTCACCATTTTTCATATTTGATTTCGCCATTTCTACTCTAAAATATATATTACCTATGAAATTTAAGCAACAAAAAGCCTTCCAATGTCAAGAACTACATATGTTTAATTTAGATCTAACATTTAAATTAATAATAATACGAGTAAACTCAATTTTATCAGCACCATTACATAATCTCAGTTCCATTACCATTGGATGGTAACGGAACTGAGGTCCACGAAATGAGAATTTTTCACATTTATCGGCTATATATATTCAAATTTTGAGGTTAGGAATCTGGCAGTTGGAGAATTGTTACAGTTTATTAAGAAGAATTGAAGACTTGTATATTATCAAATAACAATACAATATAACACATAAATTACACAGGCCCACAAAAAATAAAAGTTGTCTGCGCCGGGGTATTAACCATACCTATCCCTTGTATTTTGACCCGCTGAACACGAATCTGACATTAATTTTTCCCCTATACGTCTATTCACCTCCCTTTTTCTTAATTTTTATTAGTTTTTGTTCTTTTGTCCTTTTTTGTCTCCTTTTCAAAATCCCCCCTCGGCCAATAACTTCTTGTAAAATCCAAACTTTTTACACTACAACATCCCCTCACCCTACCTTCCTGGAGGCGGTACGACCACCAGGACGAAGGATGTCATTAGTTCGAACGGGTTTTTTCATTGAGTTTTCCCCGTATCAGTAACCGAAACTTTAAATAGTGCAGTGCGCCCTAACAAGTGCACCGTAAATAAAAACCAATAAGTTTAATTTTAAGTTTCTAAAAGCTTTCTCCTATATATAGTCATATTGTTAGTTTTAAGTCTTACCTATTTTTTAAGACAGGAGCACTAACGCCCCGCTTTAACTTATTGTTCTAGCCGAACCGGACCCGCTCCGCCCAGCCACACACAAACCACGACGCCACGCGCTGTGGTTGTGCGGCTGGCTCCGGACCGGAATCCGGCTAGGCGCATATAATGTAACTAAAATATTAAATAACTTGTTATTGAATTGAATTGAAATCCGAAGGTCCGAGGTTCGATCCTGAGCGTTCTCAGCTTTTTTTTTTTCAACAAATATTAACTTAAGGTGGCGATTACCAAGAAAGAGACAACCGAAAGGGAAATATTTATTATTTTTGGTCATAACTTTTTTTCCTGGTACGTATTTGAAAAAAAAAACTGAGAACGCTCGGGGATCGAACCTCGGACCTCCGGATTTAGAATCAATCAATCAATCAATAGTATTTATTCAGTATTAATAGTACAATATGTGCCTCCTCGGAGCCCAACCCGGAGCCAGCCACACGACCAGGACAGGTGACGTCGAGGTGGGCGTGGGGATGGGCGGGGTGGGCTCGACTCAGCTTAAAGATAGTTCGAGTGGGGGGGTTAGAAGCTCCTGTCCACCGCAGGTGGACTTAAAAACTAGGTTAAAATATTTTATTGTCCACATGAACCTAAAAGTAAATTAAAAATAAACACTACACTAAAAACATTGGCGAACGCGCACTACACAATTTTGGTTATTGACACGGGAAAACTGAACGCAAAAACCCGTTCGAACAAATGACGGCCTTGCGGTCTGATCGCCGACAAGGAAGGTAGGATGGAAAGATAAAAGCTGTGATTTAAAAAATTAGGATTTGGATAAGTTTCGGCCTGAAGGGGATTTAGGGACAAAAAATTACAAAAAACAACAAAAAGGATAAAAGAACAAAATTGCAAAAACATGAAAGGGAGAGAGAAAGGGGTTGAAAGATAAAGATAGGGGAAAGGTAGGTTATCGTAGGAGAGAGTGTGGCTAAGGGAGTTGCCGGAAGAGAGGCAACGCCTGGTATGGTAGGGGGTGTTTTATATTGAAAAGTATGGCATTATGCTGTCTGATTCGAGTGATGTTGCGGGTAAGCGGGCTACCGTCCAGTTTGAACTGATAGAATTTTTGAGACGTTTCTTGGACGTAGTCCGCTAGTGGGGTTATGTCGTGGCAACGTGCATAGAGATCTCTGAGGGAGGTGTACCTAACAGAGGCTGAAATGAGGAGCATAAATTTATGTTCTAGTACTTTTAATTTTCGCATTGTCGTGGCTGGGATGCTGCACCACACCGGCGCCTCGTATGTGATAGCCAATCTGATTACCATCGTATACAACAACTTTTTATTGGTCCTGTTGAGTCCGCTACCACGCGCCAGGAGCGGATACAGATTCCTGGACATGAAGTAGACCTTGCGAATCGTCTCGTTAATGTGAATGTTGAATGTCAGTCGTTTGTCTAGGTTCACCCCCAGATATTTCACACACCGCTTAATTGGAATTTCTCTACCCCCGATCGAAAGTGGCGTTAAAATACGGTTTTCAGTGAAGCGGCGCGTGAATAGGATCGATTCCGACTTCTCGGTCGGATTTAGAAGCTGACGCTTACACCATGTAGTTAGCGCCAATATTCTTGGCTAAAGATGTCGGTCTCGGATGTCTGGGGCCGGGCAGGACTATTGCCCTTTACCCCAGTACATCGCTGTAGACCGGGGACCAGCCTCGTGCAGGGCGGGCGAACTTACTTTACGTCGGCCCCACTCACAAATGTGAGCGGTGCAGACGATTTCGGTCCGCCTCCCTGGGTCCTGGCTCGTTGGACCTTGCTGGCTAAGGCCTCTTCTGGCGTTCTTCTGTCTTCGTTTTCTTTTCTTCGCCAGCTTGTTTCCCCCCGGGGGGTAGTCATCTGTCTGTTAGGTGTGTTGGAAGTTTTGGCAGGAGAGACTGCCGGTACACAGGATGCCAAATGACATCCTGTCATCCGGATCGTCGGTTGGGAAGGTTGAGCTGTGTAGCTCGAGGAAGGGCAGACCTAAATGCTATTTGTAGCATTTTTGGTCTGCCCGGAGCCAGGGGGACTACAGGTACTGGACGGTGTTGTCCGGTACCCGCAGGGTCCGGGGTGGGGTGTTTGGTGTCGTCATGTCTCTTCGGGTAGCTTCTCCATCGACGGGGTGGTCCGGGTGGCGTCACTAGGGGGTGAGGTGGGGCAGGTTTGCGAACAGGGCCCCCATCATGGTACACATCTGCTGCATTTGAGCCAGTACAGCAGCGAGTTGTCCAGCCTCTGGGGGGGCCTGTGGTGGTTGGGCAGGGTTGGTGGTTGTCCCCGCTGCACCCTGGGCTGCTCTGGCGTAGCTTAGCCCGGGGGTTGTCCTGGTGGTGGCTGACTTGTGGGCTGGTGTCTTCCGGGGGGCTGGGGTCTGTGGGCTGGCTTTCCTTTTGGGGCATCGGGGGCATCCTCTGTAACTTGCGGGGTGCGCTCCCTGGCAATTTGCACATTTGGCTGGAGTGTCCTTTGGCTTCTGGCAGGTGGAAGTGTGGTGGGTCTCGCCGCATTTTACACATTTGGGAGTGGCCATACACCGTCCTTGTGCATGGCCGAAAGTCTGGCATCTATGACACTGGGTGATCGTCTGTTTGGCTCTCTGTTTCTCCACTTTCACTACCAGGTAGCAACATCGAGTCACTTTTAGGATGTCTTCCTGATTTGGGGGAACCTGCACCAGCATCATCGGGATTTCCTGTCTCGTCCTCCTAGATGACATTCTTTGTACAGAGACTGGTGTGTGCCCCTGCATTTCAAGGTCTGTCTTGACTTCCTCACTGGTTACACTGGTCGGTATCCCACGTATTACTACCCTGAGAAGCCTCTCCTCCGGCAGGGCGTATGTGTGGTATTCTTGTTTTTCGTCTTTGAATAGCCGGGTTAGTCTGCGGTGGTCTTCGGGTGTAGAGGGCTCTATGGCGATACCATCTCTCACAGCCTTGGCTTTCTTGATGTCTACCCGGGCTTGTTGTAGTTTTCGGGTTACCGTTGACCATGACTCGTGGCTGCGCAGGACAACTGGGGGCATCCGGGGGGCTTTGGGGGCCTCTGTATCAGCACCTGTGGGGTTTGTCTCCTGGCTGGTTGAGGGTTTGTCTTCGCCAGCTTTTGGCGTCCTCTTTGTTGCTGTGGGGGCTATTTCCTCGTCACTATCCGGGATGTTTTTCATTTTCTGGGATTCCTGTATGGGGGCCACTGGGGGGGTCTGGTAGCTTCGGAAGGTGTCCATTAATTCGCGGTGTCTGAGGATGGATTCTTCCTGCTGGGATTTTAGTTGGTTGTTGAGTTCCTCGAGTTGTGCCTGGAGTCGCTCGACTTGGGTTTTTAGTCTTGCATTTTCTTCCTCGAGCAGAGCTTGTCGTGTTCTTTTTATCCCGTCCTCGTGTGTTGTTATTGACACTGGTGTTGACGTCCTGGATGAGTCGTCTGTCTCCATGTCGAAGCTTCTGTCAGTGTTCTTTTTCCTCGGCATGTCGTTCTCTTCTGTACCTAAAAAAGAAATGGGGAAAGGAAATTGGGAAGGGTAAAACACAATTGTCCCCAGGCGGGGGACTTTATTTATCTTTTATATATCAGCGTCTTAATAAAGACGACTGATATTTCTCCTCTTGCACTCTCTGTGGGGCTTCCACTTCGCTAGTTCGCTTCGCACTGTCTTCAACTGCACACTGGAGGTCTGCACTCGTCGACTGCCACTTGAACTATATGTAGTTAGCGTGACACTTGTAAAATAATCCAGCTATCATAATTTAACGTACTGAGTAAAATTCTTATGTACATTTTGTACCTATTTTCTGCAAAAGGGCCCCGCTTTCAAACTAGCAAATACGCATACGTTCTTAACTAGATATTACACTATTTGTTGTCAAAATATTAGCTTTGCTAAAATGACGTAGGTCTGGCGGCTCTGGGATCTCACTCTATTTGATTTGTCTCACCATTCCAAATATTAATGCTGTTGACATCTGTCGGATTTTTTTAGAAATAAATGAACTGTCCACGGAGCTGAGGTAACGGCACAGGGACAAAGCAAATTTTCCAATATAAATAGTAGATGTGTGAAAAATTAAAACTAATATGATTTACATTAAATAAATTCTTAGTTCCTAATATCTATTATTTACTCAATTGATTACATTTTAGTATTTTTAAATATTTAATTCGTAGGTAAGTTGACGTACTATTATGTAGGGACATAGCACGGAACTGAGATTTCATATCCTGTACCCAATATCTTTTACAATTTTATTTATATTTATTTTTTAATATTTGTAAATTAAATGAAACTAAATGCATTTGAAATAATTAGTATTTCATTTTTCCACTTTAACCTCAAATGATGAAAAAAATCAACAGGGACTTAAATCTGACGTTTCTGGTAGAATCACCATAATACGTCTGAACATATTTTTCCACACATCGTGTGTGACCTAAATTTGTTCTAGATGATTCCTCAAATATGTTTCAAACCACTCCACAATAGATTGGCACCCAAAAAATGCAACAAAAATTTTAAATTGCACCAAACTATCTTAAAATAGCAAAGGGGTAAAAATATTTTTAAAATATTTAACGAATGGTGGTGTAATTATTTCCACATCCACGGAGTGGAGTGGAAGTATAGTAATCGAAAACAATTTTTGAATTTTTTTTTGCCCAAATGCTTGAATGCTTTTGCTTAAATGTCATGAAACATGGAGATTATAAATTTACGCATAAAAAAAATTCTTTCTGTCCGTCGGTCAGGAAAGGTTTATGATATTGACTTGAATTTTGGTGCAGCTATGTATTATAATGAGATCTGGAACTAATTATATTTTGATTGTATTCCGTTGAAAGGTTGGGGTAAATCGGTGAAAATGGAGGTAAATATGTAAGCAAGCAAGTAAGAATCCATACAATTAGTATTAAGTGTATGTACGAGAAGCCAAGGGCTCAAAATTTTTTTGGCATCAGCCACCGCCACTACCGTTCCCATTACCACTCCCACACTATTACCAAAGAGAGTAAAAAATCAAATTGTAATTTAGTGTGTATACAAGAATAAAATACTTCAAAACTTTTTTGGCATTAGCCACCATTTCTACCAATCCCCATCCATTATTGAAGGAGGTAAACAAATTAAATTGTGTTTTATTGTGTATACAGGAAGAGATCAATTGTATTCTTAAAAGAAAAAAGGACAGGAAAAACGTTCCCTGGTGGAACAGGGAGCTCCAAAATCTACGCAACGAGACACGCATGATCTTCAATAGGGCAATGTGTGCTCAGCTTCCACAGGATTGGAACAACTACAAACTGTCCCAACGCCTCTACAAAAGTTACATTCGTAACGGCAAGAGGGCAGTCGGGGAGGATTTCTGTGAAAGCCTAGAAGATCTCCCAGAAGCCGTAAGTCTATAAGGCTCTCAACCTCCATCATGACTACAGAATTTGAGACTCCTCTCTGGTAGACTTACGACTACCACTCAAGTATTTCAAATGTCTGCCAGAAACTCATTGCCTCGAATTTGTAGCAGACACGGAGGATACCCCAGGTCTCCCCGCGCTGCTGTCATGGCAGTGCATTGGAGGACAGCCTCAAGGGTAGTTACAATGGAAAGAGTCAAGTGGGCCATTTTCACCTTTGACCTGTTCAAAAGTCCAGGACCGGATGGAATGTTCCCGCACGACTTCAGGAAGGATCGGAGACACTCATACGTCCGGTCTATCACTTGCTGAGAACTTGTCTGGTCGTGGGGTATATTCCCATACCCTGGAGAACCGTCAAAATGGTTTTCATACCAAAAATAGGACGTACATCGTACGGTACTGCCAAATCCTACAGAGCAATCAACCTTGCATCCTTCCTATTAAAAGCATTAGAGAGGCTGATTGAACGATTTGTTAACACGTTGACTGCCGTACGGGTTAAGACAAATTTATCATAAGGCGCCAACCGGTAGCAACGATTTAGCCAAATAAAATATCCCCCCAGGCCATGAATATCATCGGCTAATACACTATGAATTGATACACAATATTTTGAAAAAGAAAACTGCCAAGAAAACGTCAAAAAAGGTCTCGGTCCTTTACTGCATCATCTCGGGTCTATTTATAACGATAGAAGTGTGCTGGACCGAGTCGCTAGGAGATTCCGATATCCCGAAAAGATCCAGAAGATCCAGAGATCCCAAAAACATGACTCGGTCTTATAGACCGAGTCGGCCCACAGGGCAAATATAAGTACACGGTCTTATGGACCGAGTTGACCTCATAGACAATAAAAACCTCGGTCATATAGACCGAGATGGCAACGTGTTAAAGACCGGGTACTGACCTCAGCACCCCTGCATCCATCACATCACTCTTGCCAGGCCGGGAAGACGGTGGAGACGGCAATGCACCAGATCGTTTTCAGAGAACTCGCGGCCGGTGCTTTTCTGAACAGCGAGGAGCGTTTGATAATATCTCGTTCAGCTCAATCTGCACCTCGGTCGCTTTTCATGGTATCGATGATACCATCATCAGATGGTTGAGGGTCGCGACAGGTACAAAGTACGGCCGAAGTTTGATGTTTTTGTTATCGACGGGTTTAAGTAAATATCCTACTTGTTGTTGTAGAGTTAACTGGCTCAGGGTCAGTGTATCGGAAAGATATTGACCCTATTAAAATTAAATTTTAATTTGTATTCGTAGATCGATGTTAAATACGCCATTCGGCGCTTAGAACAGTGCATTTAATGTATCATTTTCTTTGACTTTCCATTACCTTTAAGTTTTTTTGGGGGGGGGGCGAGCGTAGAGGCGACTTCAATGTGAATATCAGTCGATATTCCGTTGAAGCAACGTCGAGCGCGGTTAGTACTTGGATGGGTGACCCATCTTGGGAAATACAGTGTTCTCGTCTCACCTTCTAGCGGCTTGTATATCAGTGTATACGCGGAAGCTACGTAATTTCAGACGAGGATTACGTAGTGGATATACCATCCTTCGGATGGGATGTAAAGTAGGCGGTCCCTTGTCTATTAAATGTTAGGCAAGTAAAAAATCCCTACTCTTCTTAAGGGAAGAGGTTTGGCAAAATTTCCAGGTTGGGGATAGCTCGTCTCCTGGCGTCGGTGATAGGCCCTGGTAGCGGAAATAGGCCGACGTTAAAGAAATAGATAAAAAAAAGTTATTTTTTTGTTCTGTATTCTAAAGGAAAAGTTTTAGAATAAAAATTTTAGATTTTTTTGAAAATTCAGTAGCATTGGGTCTGAGAAGATTCCCCTTTGGAAAAAATATTTTGGTGCAAAAAGTTTTTCAGCTGAGATGTCGGCGGAACGATTCGGCGGTACGCAAAATAAAGTACTCGTGACATTTGTTGGACCTCAAATTCGTGTCCAGGGATTCAAAATACATCTGATATCTGGAAAAAAACATTAATTTTGTGTGCCTTTGTAATTTTTCGATTTTTAAAATTAACTAATAAACAAAATACAGGCGTCATTGTGAACACAGTTATGTTCTTACGTTTATCAGAGCTTGTTGAGAGAATGAATAGGCAAGCGATATCTGCATTAAATATCATTTGCGAACCTGTTGTGAATTAATTGCTCCGGGGGTTGAAGTTTATCTAACAAGTGTATAACTTTCAAAATGATGTATGATGTTAACATTGTTTACGATATCATTGTATCATACCGTTATATTACAATGCAATTTTATGTGTACTGTCCAGCTGGTTTTACTTTTTAATGCTCGTTAGTGCCAACATAAATCTAAATATTTTAGATAGGAGCTGATACTATCAAAATAACTTCCCACACGAAGCGTGTATTTACATCAAATAACGTTGAATAGAGTAAATTGTTATATTTATTTTAATCGAAAGTTAATATCGTGGTTGTTTTAGTGTCAGTGGGTTAGCCGGCAAAAATTAAATATTATACTTTGCAGAAAACAAAGACACATCATCAATATTTTGGTAAAATTATTAATATTTTCGGTTTCAATAATTATACTTATGTCATTGTTTATAAGTGGCTGTAGACTAATTAAACTCACACCTAGTTTGAGGAAAGCTACAAATATCGTGTAGTAATAATATTCATTCATGTATTGTTTTTTTTAATGAATTTTACTTATAGCTTTTTGTGTGCTAGGATATTTTCGTTATAATATACAGGGCGTTTCACTTAAAACTACGCATATTAATATCTTCCAAACCAAAGATAATACTTGAAATCTGCAATTTTTTTTACGGCATAGACTACTTGCCGTAACAATTTCTGTTGTGTCTGTTGTGTTGATTCAAAATGTTCATGATGAGTTCATATTATATAGTAGAGGTCAGGTAAGTTATTAATTTATCGGTGTCGTTATCATTTAAAACATCTTTCATTGTAATTTTTAGGTTTAAGCGATTTCTGTGGATGAAGTAACTGGGACATTCGACCAGAAGATGCTTTACTGTTAGGGCAACATTACAATCTTTGCATCTTTCTTTGCACCTCTCTTTGCCACATAGATTGCCATTCATTCGTTTCTCGCTTCTTCCACGTATTTGTGAGATTATCTGGGCGAATTTTTATATCTCGGGACCAGTCTCTCTCGTTGGCCTGACGTGCTGCTTGGTCTGCATTTTCATTCCCCTGTATTTCAACGTGACTTGAGGTCCTCAAAAACGTAATGGTTTTGCCGGTTGCTTCTATATCATATAAAAGACATAATATAAGGAAGACAAGTGGATCCGAGGTGAATTTATTTTTAATAGTGATAAGGCTACTTTCACAGTCAGATCATATGAAGAAGCGGTGATCATTGGCAACTTGAGAGAATTTTAATGTCTTGTAGATAGCGTGCAGTTCTGCTGTGAAAATTGAGGCATCGGGGTGTAATGACCAGGAAAAGATATCATTTGGTGTGACTAGCGAGCTCCCCACGCCAGATGATGGAGTCAACAAAGATCTGCAACTACTAGATGGTTTAACCCACAAGGAATTCGTATATGACAAAGCTGCAAACATCTCAACGGAGAGAGCAATATTAACACGCTTTAAAAGCGAGACAGCAATGCTGGAATTGTCGGATTTTACCATTGCTATTGTCGGGTCAGTTCGAGTTTCTCAACAAGATTTTATGCTCTTAAAGCGCAAACGCATTTAAATCTCAACCGGCACTAACAACTAATCGGAGCAACCAGCGGTGTTGCGGACTGTCACCGTTTTATCTACATTTTCCGATCGCTCAACGTTATTGCGTTTGACCACTTCAAAATTCCCCGCTTTAAGCGGCTTTTGTCTCTGATTTTTGACAACGTCGCAAAGGTTTGCGACAGGACACCAACTAGATGCGAGGCATGCGCATAGACAACACGGGTATTTGGAGTTGGGCCCGGAGTGGAAGCAAAGTGGGAGAGATAATGGGCGGTTCTTTGTTTGAAAAAGTAGGATATGTTTTATATCAACCGTAAATAGTTTCGGATGTTGTTTGTACTTCTTTATGTGTTCGTGGAATATGGCTCTAATTATGGAATTACCAAGGTCTCTCTTATTGGCTGTCTTCATTTGGATATCCACTTTTGGAGAAGTAAGTTTCCAGTAAGGGTTCGCTACCTGGGGTAAAGTAGCGTCCTCATTTATATTTTGGAAGCGATAACCTGGTGGTTTTGACTGATTATTTATGACATAAATAATTGCGTCGTCTATTGCAGTTTTGTAAAATTCAAGAGAAATCGTACAAAACCAATGCGCAGAAGTCTTGCAAAGAGTTAACGATAATCCACAGATATCTTTACGGGAAATTCAAAGGGAAGTTGGAATTTCACTTTCTTCTTGTCAAAGAATTTTTAAAGACAATAAGTATTATCCCTTGAAAATTCATCTTGTTCATCATTTACTTCTTGGTGACTATGAATGAAGGATCAATTTTCTGTCAAGATTTTTAGAATTGAGCAACGGAATTGTCTCATTTCGTACAAATAGTTTATGAAGTGACGAAAGTCGCTTTCATAATTATAAATAAGCATACTTGCCGCTACTAGTCCGATTTAAAAACAAGATGGATGAGAGCAATAAGAAATCAATACATTTTCGGTGTAAATGTGTGGTGTGACATATAAACGGAGTCATACATCTATGAGGGTATTTTGAATGGGCCAAGGTACCTGAATTTCCTCCTAGACATTGTCTCGAGCTTACTCAACATTCGACAGAACATGTGGTTTCAGCAAAATACAAGAATTGTTGAGAATTATTTAAATAATACTTTCCAGAATTCTTGGATAGGGACAAATGGGCCTATTAAATGACCAGACATATCAATTTATATGTATTTTGGTGCGCTGAATCCAAATTTGTCTGGCAAGAAAAACATCATTATAATGGATTAAAAATCTGCAAATTTGTCGATTTTCGAAAACATTAAACTTAAAGACGACTTTTTCACCGTAGCTATCCCGGAAGTAGCGTTCCAACATTCTAAACAGGAACTGGCGCCCGAGTCTAAACCGCTGTTATACAGGAGCACATTATACATATTCATGAAGTCGGCGAGAAACTATAATATTATATAATGTTAGGGTTGTGGAATAAAATAATTTTAACGATTTTCGGGCAAAATTTTGAAAAATTACCCAACAAAACGGTTTCAATTTTTTTTGCACAGTGTTTTCAAACACACTGTTACAGAATATAACCGAACCCATCAAAAAAATGTTTGTGTATCAGATTTATTGACTATGCCAGCCGTCTTTTTTTTGGGGGGGGGGGGGGGGGCAGAGGCGTTGGCAGGTCCCCAAAGGTGTAAGAAATATGACTTGTAAAAGTAAAAAAAGTTCAAATAAGTCATAGGTTACGCATGAGGGTTGGAGGGATTTCTTAATTTACCCCCAAAAATCATCAATCCAGACTCCATTCATTTTGGGCGGCACAAGGAAGCGCTACGTTTGCCCAAATTTGAAAAAAAGTCAGATAAAAAAATGATAAGTTTATGAATGGTAATCATTAACCTGGTAAGTATAAACCTCCTGAGTACGAAAAGACATTCGCCATATTTGATAAGTGATCCGAACGTCTTGCCTTTCACGATAATTGACGGCGTATCGGCTGTTCCTACCGCATGTACTAGTTACCATTGTGATTCGATGAGTATCACAAATTTATGACTGGCAATCATAAACTTGGTAAGTATGATCCAACTGAGTGCGAAAATATATTCGCCATGAAAAGTGGTGCGAAGGTCTTGCCTTTCACGATAATTGACGGCATCTCTTTCTACCGCATGTATTAGTTACCCTTGTAATTCGATGAGTATCATAAATTTACGACTGGCAATCAGATACTTGATAAATATGAACCTCCTCATTGCGAAAATACGTTTACCATCTTTGACAAGTGGTACAAGGGCCAGATAGAGGGGGCTGAAACGTCTAAGCGACTGGCTTCACTATTTTCATTCTAATAAAGATTGTTTTTTTTTCTGATTAGTTTCTCTTCTAGTTTTAATTATTCTCTCTTTAATTACTCTCTCGTACATGTGACACATAAACACGCACGCGCGCACACAAGTTTCTCATTGAATTACACGGATAACCAGTACATACCGCGTCAATTATCGTAAAAGGCAAGACCTTCGCATCACTTTTCAAAGATGGCGAATATATTTTTGCTCTCAGGAGGTTCATAATTACCAAGTTTCTGATAGCCAGTCGTAAATTTATGATATTCATCGAATTACAAGGGTAACTAGTACATGCGGTAGGAACAGCCGATACGCAGTCAATTATCGTGAAAGACAAGATCTTCGCACCACTTTTCAAAGATGGCGAATATATTTTCGCACTCAGTTGGTTCATACTTACCAAGTTTATGATTGCCAGTCGTAAATTTGTGATACTCATCGAATCTCAAGGGTAACTAGTACATTCGGTAAGAACAGCCGATACGCCGTCAATTATCGTGAAAGGCAAGACGTTCGGATCACTTTTCAAATATGCTGAATGGCCTTTCGTACTCAGGAGCTTCATAGGTACCAGGTTCCTGATTGCCATTCATAAAGTTATCATTTTTTTATCTGACTTTTTTTCAAATTTAGGCGAGCGTAGCGCTTCCTTGTGCCGCCCAAAATGAATGGGAGTCTGGATTCATGATTTTTGGGGGTAAATTAAGAAATTCCTCCAACTCCCATGCGTAAACCTATGACTTATTTGTGACTTTTTTTTTACTTTTACAAGTCATATTTCTTACAGTTTTGGGGGCCTGCCGTACGCCCCCGTCCCTCAAAAAAGGGCTGGTAATTTCTGTGCTCTACTGCCCCAAATAAAACACAATTCGCACATTTTGGGAGTAAACCTATGACACCCAATTAGTGGTCTGTGGGCTCCTGGTCCAACAGTTACAAACAATATTCACCAAGTGTTCTAATATAATATAATATTCTTCTTATTCACAACGTTTTACCAGATATTTTGTGATCCATGTACCCATTCTAGTTGGCCTCCGTTTGTTGACGTTTGACATTATCACGCCATCTGTAGCGATTCTGAAGGGGACTGGAACCTTCTTCGATGTGACGCTGTGAGTAGTTTCCACAAACACCAAAACGCTTGAACACTACACTAGAATATTATCAATCAGGACGTTTTCGTCAACCTTGTTGGCATCATCTGGAGGCAATCACAACTGAAGTTTTAATCACCTCTAGATGGTAAAGATACAGGGTGGACCAAATTAGATGAGATTTGGGGTTTTCTCTAAAACTATGGCAGATAGACAAAAACCAATATAGGTGTCCTGAGCTCGATTTTCGAAAACCAAACAATGGCGCATCATCTGTCTTTTCGACTATCGAGCTACAGAGCGTTTTTGGAAAATTGGCATAGGATGACTTCTGTATCTCAATTACCAAGTGTCGAATCGAAAATCGAGTAACACATTGGCACTTTCTTGAGTAGAATCCATTGCCGATAAGAAGAAAATTATGCATGCCTCAGTTTTCGAGATATAGATATAACTTTTGTTTTTTTAAATCGAACACCCTATAAATTATTTCATTATTCGATTACAACTTAAATTAAGTGTCCAAAGATGATATGATATGAAGATATGTCGTGAAGATATTTATCTCCAGAAAAAGTGGTTAATTTTCGAAAAATTTAATATACTTGTGAGGAGGCCTTGAAAAACTATTAACGACAACAACAACACTTCTTATCATGTGAAATAATTTTGCCAAAAATATAAAAAACTAAACTACAATAAATGTTCGAATGTCTGCCACTGACATCTACGCATTTTTGACACCTTCTCCTGAAGCATTTGTTGCATTTCCAATCATGACAGGAGTTATTGTCTGAAACGCAGCTAATGTTTTGTTTTCCAATTCTTCTATATTATTATATATATTTTTTATCGCCAACCGTCAGTAAAACCATACATTACCATAGCGATTTTCGGAAGTAAACAAACACTTTATTTTACTGTAAAATAAAGTATTTTGCCTGCCGCATATGAGGCAGATAAAGTATTTTTACCTGCCGCAAATATGTATTAACATAGCCATGACTTTCACATTAAACAGAAATCGTTTGTCACTGTCACGCTTCTCACGCATTATTTATAAAAATTCATGGAAGATATACAGTGCACGCCGCCTGAAATTCAAAAGAAGTCATTAGATACGTCTTTGGAACTTCTGCCAGAAAAATCAGTAGAAACATATAATCGTCAGTACGACATATTTATGGAATGGTGCAAGAAACACGAAATAAAAAAATACAGTGAAAACGTGTTACTGGCATATTTTTCCGATTTATCAAAGAAGTATTGTCCTTCTTCAATGTGGTCGTATTATTCCATGCTTAAAGCAAGACGTTAACATTAGTGAATATAGAAAACTTACGGCTTTTTTAAAACAAAAAGGAAGAAATAATATTCCAAAAAATCCAGAACAAGAAGAAATACTTAAATTTTTACTAGATGCACCGGATGAAATCTACTTGATGATGAAGGTAATTTGTGAAACTTCTCAAAACCAATTTGATATAATGTAGGCATTATTTTAGATTTGTGTTATGTTTGGAATTGCTGGGGCTTTACGTAATGAAGAACCTTTGAATTTAAAAGTAGGTGACATAGAGCACAAAGATACAATTCTGGTTGTTCATATACCCAAAACAAAGACCAACAAGCCTCGTTTATTTGTGATCACTGCAGAGTTTGAAAGAAAAGTGAAATCCATAGAATTATTTAATAAATACACCACTCTGCGTCCTAAGCAGACGCCCCACAATCGCTTTTTTCTAACCTACAGAAACGGTAAATGCACAGTTCAGCCAGTTGGAATCCATACTATTGGAAGTGTACCAAGCAAAATTGCCAACTATCTGCGTCTGCCAAAACCATCACTTTATACGGGACATTGTTTCCGTCGAACATCCGCCACTCTCTTTGCCCACGCAGGCGCCAGTAAAGAAAATTTAAAACATCACAGAGGGTGGAAAAGCGACACGATTGCAGAGTCCTATGTTGAAGAATGTGTGCTCAATAAAACAAAAATCGCAAAGACGATTTTAGGCGACGATCAAACTGACAACATAGTTGTTACCAATGATAATTCTACTAAAGAAGATTTACACATTGTTAACATAGATAATAATCCTCAAACATTTTCAATTGACACTCTTTCGACTTCAGGAATTAATTTTTACAACACGTCAGAGTGTACGTTCACGTTTAATATAACAAAAAATAACTAGATTTGTTCTGTATTTGCTGTTTACTTTTTCATAATAAAATGTGATAAGTTATGATATCTCAATTTTTTTAAATTATAAATTTTTACGGTTGGCGATACAATTTTGTATGCACCACGTCAGTAAAGTGTCTTTATCGAACTCACCGGTTACTCGCCTCGCTCGTTTCGCTCGCTCGACTCATAATCTCAGACTCGTTCGATAAAGACTTGGTACATAAATAATCCCAAAGCCAAAAGTCGGCACTTGCAATTACACAGGTTATATCGGAAGATATAGCTGGCCACAAAATAGGACCATTATTTCCTAAAAATTAAACAATATCTAAACTACCTTGTTGTTTATTATTATTGTCCAGTTAGCTAAGTTAATTGTTGGTTATCAATTTAGTTAACTCTAGCTAACTAGTGATGAGTGATATATAGATACCTATAAAATCCTCCAAAATTGAGCATTTAAATAATTTCGTGTTTATTTGACGTATGACCTGGGGCGCCATCGTGTTGGTAAATTAATCTTTGAAATTGTCTTATAGACGTATTGTCTACAAAGGGCTCTATATCTTGTCGTGGAATTTTAATAAAATTTTTGGTGTTCAAATTATCGTGAAAGAAAATGAGGACCTATTATTTGGTATTCAACAAAACCACAACACCATACATCAAATCCAAATCGTCCGTAGCGGTTACGTGCGGATTTTGATGAGCCCAGTGGTGGTTATTATCTCAATTAAAGATTCCGACACTGCTTATATGGGATTCGTCTGTCCATATAATTGTTCCTTTAAATCCTTGGACTTCATTGCACTGACGCAAAAACCACTGGCAAAAATCGAGACACCTTTGAAAGTTGTTTGGGTGGTGACTAATCCTATTTTGCAGGGTTTGAATATATATTTGTTAAAGCAACACAACGCAGTTGTTTTTGGGATTCCTAAATTTTCCTGTATTTCGCGAGACGATATATTGGGATTTTCTCTTCCAGTTTCTAAAACAATATTTTCTACAGCTTCTCTGCCTGCTTTATTGTATATCCCTTTTTTGCATACTGTAGCATATATGCTACATAAAGGAATAAATACAGATTTCGATTTAGCAGGATTGCGAATCATGTTTGTACATGTGACGTTCTTGAATATACTATTGGTGAACAGATGGCGGCACCTGATCTAAAAATGTTGACCATTTTAATAAAAATTTGGTGGGAAGTTTGGTTATGTTGCAATTGTCAGTGAATGTCAGGTACAGCCTGAGGAAATAGATAAGTTTGCTAAGATATTGAAAAAGATTTGGAGATAAAGAAAAATATTATACCTACGTTCTATTAGTGTCTGGAGATTGTGATATAACAAGCAGACATTTGAAATTTGTATTTTTGAGGTAAGTAAATAACGTTTTTATGCTTTGTATCAGATATGTTACACCATGCATTTGTGTACATATTTCTCTAAGGTTGTTGGATTTTTCATTTTTAGAAATGGATCCGAAATTATTCTATATCACCTCCAAATATACTGCAGGTTTCCTGAAAATAATGAGAGTGACATAGATGACCTGTCAGATGATGAAAATGTTCAGAGGTTCGAACATGGTGTAGTTTTAGCTGTTGAATCTGATGAGTTTGATTCAGAAGATGAGTTACCTCTGAGTTCACTCGTGGGCATTTCTGTCTCCGACTCTGATGAAGACAAAGAAAATTCACAGGTAAAAATTCATAGTATACAAGGGAAAATATTAATTCTAATTTGATTATATTTTTAGTTGAATACTAATACTAAGAAAAAGAAAAGGATATCGAAGAAAGCAAAGGATAATATAATATGGACTGATAGTAATCTGATAAAAGATGAGGCCGATATTACATTTAGAGGGGATGAAAATCTGCCACAATCTGTAATGGAATTGGACGAATTTTCGGCAATAAGTTTTTTTCGCTTTCTTTTTCCGAAAGATGTAATAGAAATGATTGTTTATGAAACGAATTTGTATTCTGTCCAGCAAAGACCAGAAAAACCAGTGAATGTGACTGAAAGTGACACTGAAAGTTTTATTGGTATTTGCTTAGCAATGTCTATTATGCATTTACCTTCCACGAGAAATTACTGGAATAATAACTTTGGTTGGTCACTTATTATGAACACAATGCCTGTCAACCGGTTTGAAGAAATAAAACGCTTCCTTCATTTCAATAATAATGAAGACTTTGAGAAAAATGTTGACGACAAACTTTTCAAGATCCGTTCGTTGTTAGAAAAGCTACGATCAAAGTTACTTTCGGTTCCGAAAGAAAACCAGCTCAGCATTGACGAGCAGTTCATTCGATTCAAAGGGCGCCATTCTTTGAAAAACAATATGCCAAAAAAATCTCATAAATGGGGATATAAAGTATTTGTACTCAGTGGAACATCTGGATTTACTTACGATTTTCAGTTGTTACTGGTTCACAAGATAATGTCCAGTTACCTGGAGAACCAGATATTTGTGCCAGCAGTAATGTCGTTGTACGTTTGCTAAGAAGCGTGCCAGATTAAATGAACTATAGGATATTTTTCGATAACTGGTTTACGAGCGAACAACTACAAGTTCACTTATACAAGAGGGGCATTCTCAGTTTAGGTACCGTTCGACGAAATCGTTTATCATGTACTGATGAGAAAGACATGAAGAAAAATGGTAGAGGTAGCTATATAGAGAAGACAACAAATATTGATGGCACCGATTTGTCAGCAGTATGTTGGTATGATAACAAAATAGTTACATTTCTGTCGACAATTGTTGGAAGTCAGCCTGAAACTAAGGTTACTAGGTATATTTCATCCGAGAAAAGTCGCAAAGGTGTTCCATGTCCTAGAATAGTAAAGGAGTATAATGCTCATATGGGTGGCGTGGACCTACTTGATTCTCTTTTGGGGTATTACCGAATAAAAATCAGGTCCCGAAAATGGTACCATAGGGTATTTTTCCATATGCTTGACATGACTGTAGTCAATGCCTGGTTACTCTGGAGAAGACAAGATCCAAACCGAGACTATTACTTACCATTAGTCAACTTTAAATTTGCAATAGTTGAAGCCCTCCTTAAACAAAATAAATTTCTAGAGTCAAGAAAAAGAGGACGGCCAAGTAAAGAGCTTCAAAATAAAATTGAAGCTAAGAAAAGGAGAGGTCCTGTAGCTGAGCTACCATTAGTAGATGTGAGATTAGATGGTGTTGACCATTTACCACAGTATATAATAAGTAGACAACGATGTAAATTACCAGAATGCAAAGGATTTTCTTACATTGAGTGTTCTAAGTGTAAAGTTTGTCTATGCTTAAATAAAAATCGAAATTGTTTTATGTCGTTCCATACACAATAGGTTTCACTTGATTACATAGTGTAGCGTATATGATACAAACCATTTTTTTTCTTTATAATGATTTAATTTTTAATAAAGATTTTTTTAAACATTTTTCTTTCATTTTTCTTCAGCTTGAAAAAAAAAATTTATGCAAAAGAAAAAAACATGCAAAAAGGGGATATTTTTGCTCGAGATTTTACAAATGATCTAAACTCTTTTAAATTTTGTTGCAGCCTTTTGAATATTTTTATGTTTGCCTGTCTCTCTTCTGGATACTGTTTTGCTGTCTATAACTTACCTATTAAAATAAAGCTTGGAAGCTAAATTTGAATCTTCTCCGCATTCTATAAAACACTTAATTATATCATATTTTTCACCATTACTAAATTGAACCATTTTTAATAATGCTCACTTACAACTAATTCACAAATTAGTTTTTGCCATTTACGATTATTTCGATTTCCTTTTTTTTACCATGGCCTTCTCAATAAATATAATAATAATAATAAATATTAAAAATGCAATAAAGATCCATAGATGTCAATGGAAGACAATTCGAACATTTATTGTAGTTTTTTCCTATTTTTGGCAAAAGTATTTTATATTATAAGAAGTGTTGTTAACAGTTTTCCAGGGTCTCCTCACAAATATATTAAATTTTTCTAAGATTAACCACTTTTTCTCGAGATAAATATGACAAATCGTTGGATAGCTAATTTAAGTTGTGATCTAATAATGAAACAATTTATAGAGTGTTTCATTTAAAAAACACATGTTATGTCTATATCTTGAAAACTGAGGCATGCATAATTGTCTTCTTATCAGCAGCGGATTCTACTCAAAAAGTGCCTTAAGCATGTGTTACTCGATTTTCGATTCAACACTTGGTAATTGAGATATCCACCGGCTCAGTGGCGCAGTGCTTAGGATGCTAGGTTTGCGACCACAGAGTCCCGGGTTCGAATCCTGGCTAGGGTATGGATGTGTAGTGGCGTTTTTCACGTGTTACCGAGATGGTAGCAGTGAGCTAGACTGCGGTTGTGTGAGAGACAACACGGTCTAGTCGCTCTCCTCTCCTGAGTTCGAGTCTCAGCTGCGGCAGATGGCAATGTCGCAGGGAATGGGTGTTGTGATGTTGTCTATGTGTGAGTGTCTGTCCTGGTAGAGTGGAAGATCAGCCTACGGCTGAACTCCACCATGACATTAATATAAATAAGGCTAATAAAAAAAAAAAATAATATACCTAGAATACTAATTTTCCAAAAACGCTCTGTAACTCGGAAGTCGAAGAAGATAGACGACTGTCAGGTTTTTGATAGGCAACCCGACCGTTTCATTAAGGGCACGATACTAGTAGCTTGTAAAAAAAAATTCATGATGAAAGAAGATGGGGGTATATCACGCAGCCGGATCTCGGACTATTAGGAAAAGAATTAGTGGGCACTTTTTATTAACAGGCAACATAAAGATACTGAAACTAAGAGCCATATTATGTGACGTTAGAACTATTAATAATGTTAATAACGTATTTCTTGTCGTTCATCCTAGAAGACAAATTTACCCACCGCTATAAACCTATTAAAATGAAAAATAGATTAAAACGTACGCCTACAACTAGCTATTTGTACACCGGTATCTCCTTTCCAGAGATTAATAAATGTTCTAAAAATGAGTATTTATTATGTCGACGATTGAAGCTAATAATAAATAATAAAAAAGTTGTAATTATGTAAATTTAGCAAACATAAAAAGCTTCGTTGAAAGGAAAATTAATAATGGTCTGTGACTTAATTTGTGAATATAATGATAATTATAGGTGTATTTAATCATACACTTTATAACCTCAGAGCCGTCATATTAAAGTCGATTGTAAATTGAAAAACAGAAAAAATATACTATGCTCGTTTATAAGTAAATTTAGTAATTATATTCTTCAAATTAATCATTTTTGGTTTGCTTTTAGCTAGAGGAGATATTTTGAAAGTATTTAGCAACTAACTGAAAAAATAACATTAAAAAAATTGTCTATTGAAATACCTATGAATAATTTATAACCTTTCAAGAGAGGAAAATATAGAACAATTGTTTTTTTGTTAGGGAAAACCAGATGACAAGAGGTGAAGTGAACGTCCTCCAAAACGCAGAGCTGAAGTCACTACGGAGCTGACAGGAAAGAGCTTTGATGAGGATGCTTAACGGGTAACCGCGACTAATAGCATCAGACGTGCTATACAGCAAAAGGAGACCAACTAGAATAATGCGTGAATCACACAACGTCCAGCAAGACATTGTGAAGAAGAAGAAAAAAAACCTTCCAATTTACTCTGATAACCTAATAGACCTACGGCCAAGAGGCAACTAAGTTTCCTCATCGGGTACAAAAGGTTTGAGTTTTTGTAGTAAAAGTACCACATATATGTAGCAAAAAGCGATCGTCTGCCGGGGCTCAGTGGTCAACTTCTCATTATTACAGCTTGTCAAAAAAGGCGAAAAAAATCGCTAAAGTTACCTCATTGGGTACATGCTTAAAAATGTGACAATTCACTGGGAAAACCATTACAATTTTTATTTTGTGTGGCAGATGTCAATATTCCGACGTTTCTTACCTCATGAGGTACATGTAAAAACCTGTGTTCAAATCAAAGGTCTTTTTATGTAGATCATAAATATTTTTCAAAAAGATCGGCAGACCATCAACTATAAAGAACTAGAAAATGTAACCTGGAAGAATAATGCCAAAGTCGGTACAGGGTTTTATTGAGTACATGTTTGGAAATTTGACAATGCACTAGGAAAACTATTACAATTATTATTTTGTTTGTCAAACTTCCGTGAATATGTAGGCAAAACAACTTCGTATACAAGAAACAACAGCAATACAAAACAATAGTAGTAAATAAAAATAGCAAGGTTTTTTGTTTTGTTTGATAATAAATCTAAAGAAAAATAACTGTTCATCATCTTCGTCATCACATGAATCATTAAAACCCTCTTCATTTTCATTTTCAGCAGCAGTTCCTTTGCTCCATGCCGGTTCCGCGTACAACTATTTCGTCTAGGGCACTAGGTAATTGAAGTTGATCAAAGCAAATCGGCGAAAACTTATTATCATTTTAATTCCAACCATTTTCTGAGGGATTATAAAATTTTGGCGTTTCCCCTAATAAATGTAGTAAAAAAAACCGTCAATAATTGTACAATCGACGTGATTGGGTGGAATAGAATTAACTTTTTTATCAAGAGCCTTAAAAAGGCTGGATTTGTCTTCTTATTCATGCTACCATCTATATGGCACAATGAAAGTGCGAATGATGTTAATGGAAATGACAATAAAGTTACAAGGTCAATTTTATTTTCTAATGCTGAGGCTAAGATTCTATTCATCAAGTCACGTTCAAATCTACTACTTTTCCATCGCTTTTCTTCAATTTGGCTTTATTCTCTGAGGCAAATGTTGATACAGACTGTTTTCTAATGTTTAAATCTATGGAACACTCTTCAATGAAACTATTTCTCCTTGTGTCACCAATAGATGTTATATCTAGTAAATATTTTCTGGTTCTCTCAGTTGCCGATTTTCCATATTTATTATTACATTTATCAGGGGAAACGCCACAAACATTTGTAATTAGCTGGACATGTGTTAAAAACGCGATAAAAAGGCTAATTTATATGAAAGTGCCGAATTTTTAATTCAAGGTTGTGTACAACGACGGCCATCAGACTTCATGAAAGCACTTCGTAATGACAATTTTACACAAGCTTTGGTCAAGCTTTTGTGAGTTTTGGCAAAATGAGATGTTTGTGGAAATACTTCAAAATAAAACTTTATACGCAAGTTGTAACAAAGAGTTTACAAATTTTCGGTAGTAAACGGGCATATCGAAAGAGAAACCACTGACATACTAAATTGCTACCACGAAGAGGCTGATAGCTGAATCATTTACCATTTATCGAAAATAAAAACAGTAATGTTGTAATTAAAGCCTGTGACACAGACATCCTAATAATTATTTTAGGAAATATGCATCACATTGATCAGTCTGTAAATGTATGGATGGAAATTGGAATTGTATCCAAAAATACTTGTTGATTTGTAGATGTCAATGCAATTTTCAATGCACTAGGATTTAATGTTTGTAAATCTCTACCAGCATTCCATTCTTTAACAGGGTGTGACTAGAAGGCAGCTTTCTCCAGAAAATGGAAACTAAAACCCTTTGAACTCCTTAAAAAAATGCAGGAAGTATTTGGTACATTTTGCAACAATGAAAGCATTTCCAAAGATCAGATTACGTATGTAGAAAAATTAATTTGTACTATCTATGGAAAATCCGCATTCTGTGATGTCAATGAAGCTCGATTCGACATTTTCTACTTTCATTGTAAACCAAAACCAAATCAGAGTCCATTCGATAACCTGAAAAAGTTTAATAGTACTATGTTACCTCCATGCAAGAACGTATTGCTTTTAAAAGTACAAAGAACGAATCAAATATGTGCCATATGGAATAGTGCCACCAAAAAACAACCAAAATTTTATAACCCCTCAGAAAATGTTGGAATTTAAATGATAATAAGGTTGCGCCGATTTGGTTTGGTGGACCTCAATTACCTAGTGCCCTAGATGAAATAGTTGTAAGCGAAACCGGCATGTAGCAAAGAGATATTGATGATGAAAATGAAGAGGGTTTTAATGATTCATGTGATGACGAAGATGACGAATAGTTACTTTTCTTTGGATTTTATTATCAAACAAAACAAAACCTTGCTATTTTTATTTACTACTATTGTTTTGTATTGCTGTTGTTTCTTGTATAGGAAGTTGTTTTGCCTACATATTCACGGAAGTCTGACAAACAAAATAATAATTGTAATAGTTTTCCTAGTGCATTGTCAAATTTCCGAATATGTTCTCAATAAAACCCTGTACCGACTTTGGCATTATTTTTTCAGGTTACAGAGCGTCTGCTCTTTATAGTTGACCATCTACCGATCTTTTTGAAAAATATTTATGATCTATATAAAAAGACCTTTGATTTGAACCCAGGTTTGTACATGTACCTCATGAGGTAAGAAACGTCGGAATTTTGGGCATCGCGACGGGCGTCTGCTCCACGTATGCGTTCAAATACTGACGTCTGCCACACAAAATAAAGATAGTAATGGTTTTCTCAGTGAATTGTTACGTTTTTAAGCATGTACCTAATGAGGTAACTTTAGCGATTGTTTTCACCTTTTTGACAACCTGTAATAATGAGAAGTTAACCAGTGAGCCTCGGCAGACGGTCGGTTTTTTGCTACATATATTTTGCTACAAAAACTCAAAGCTTTTGTACCCGAGGTAAAGATACACTAGGCGGTTTCCGCCGAATCGGTCACCGCCCATTATGCATGAAGCGGTTTAACCAGTTGGCGCAGAAAGCATCAAAATACAACGTTGCCAGTAGTACAGCTAGCAGAATGGATTCGTCTGACTCAGAGGAGGAATTAATTCTGTTAGATTTATTATACTGTCAATCAAAAAAAAAAAAAAAAAAGAAAACAGTGCCGGTCTCTTCTGATCTTCTGATATTAACTTTTCCAAATCAATGTTGTTGCTGTCATCCCTTTTCTTGTTTGTAGATCACGCAAAGATTCTTTTGTAAATAGATTTGGCAAGCGCGCATCAAATTTACAACTGAAATACGCAGCCTCGTCTGTGCGGTTATACGTAAAACCAATAGACGAGAGGACGAGCGTCAACGCCAGGCAACGAGCGGCTCGTGATCCAGACGATGTGCCGAGACGTCCCGCCTAAGATCAAAATATTTGTGCATCACGTGTGCGCGTTTCTATGAATTGGTATAGAACCATGTGCCAAGTCGGCTTCCACTCGTTTAAAATGAGCCTAGTGTCTCTACCTTAACTCTTTTTTATAAAAGAATACACTTCGGAAAGTGGATTAATTTTAAATGCTTGATATTTAATGTTCCGTAAGATCTCACTGCTCTCCCTCCCTTGTGCATCCGTCCGTCCGTCACCACCCGTCACCACCCTTTGCGCCAACTTATTTATTACAAATGAACGTCGCTATTAACGAAAAACCTCGATAGACTGGGGTAAATATTAATAACTTTTATAGTTTTTGGGTTTCCTGTGTAAATATAACAATAGAAAAATATCCACACACTACAAGTGATGGTAGTTATGTACTAACATGCACCAACGTTTGGACGGGAATTGGTTACTTAGTCTGGTAGGAGATCAAAATACCTGGAAGTAAGGTCTCCCTCCAATGTTTTTTAATAATTTCTGTTTCTTCAAGGCATACAGATTGAAAATATGCTGAGCTAATTTAAATATTCAAGATGGCGGCCGAGATGGCTTAAATCGAATATTATCCAGCGAACGGCTGGATGGCTATTACTCGCGAGGGTGATATTTACGTCACGAGCCGAACTCGAGTGTCATAAATCATCCTAGCGTGTAATAGCGATTTTACCAGAGCAGAATACTATACTTTTTCTACGACTATCTTACTGTTTTAATCGTTTAAAATCATCTAGAAATCTGTCCCGTGGAACATTGAAAGGAAAAAATGTACTGATCGAGCTATTATATAGCATTAAACACGTATATACCCCTAAATTCCTCTGGCAATAACGGTGTCCAAACAATAGTGAAAGACTGAAAAAAATGGAAAATTAGATATTCACTTCATCTTTCTAGCAGTTTTTTAATTTTTGATGAATTATCCATAATAACAATGTTATGGCTATTTATAGACCGTGGGATAGTGACAGATTTTTTTAAACGTTTGGTTCCTATCTGGCCTTTTGGGAGCCTTTTGTGCCTGATTTGTACTAACCATTTTCGTGTTTATCAAACGGTTATCCAGGGTCCCTCAGCGGAAAACAGAAAAGAAAATTTCATGAAAATGAGCAATTTCAAACGTCTTGTTCCTACCTGGCGTCAAGTTAGAGTTACATTTTAAAGAAAAACATCCGACGGAAGCTTATCGCCAGACAAATTTCGTGGGCCGGAAGGCCCGATATTTCAATCCGAAGTTGTAAGAAAAATGGCCAAAATCAAACGATTCGGTTCTTATCTGGGAATTGCATATATAGGTAAATAGATTATAATTATTGAGATATAACAAACGGCAGACAAATTCCGAGGGCCCAACAGTGAAAAAATTATTGTTTAAGTTGGCTCCTGGCTCTCAGATTTATCAAAAAATCAAAATCAAAAATATATTTATTTTTTACAAAATTTACAACTGCGGTAATGTTATAAAAATTGTACAATGAATATTCAAAATAAGTATGTACACACTTTATTGCGCATATGTGCATATGTACATAAGTATATAAGTTTTCTGTGGTAAAAGTACAATATATACGTATATATATAGGCAAATACATTCACATGTATAATACATACATATATGGACAGACATGACATACTTTGAGAGTCTCGCGTGAAATAGTCTGTAACATTAAGATAATATATTAAAAACTCGTTCACACTAAAAAAATATTGATTTATTGGTAATATTGAGAGCTGTTTGAGAGTTATAAAACTTAATCAATCTAAAATAAGTAGGCGTAGCGTTGGTAATAAATTTAGGTTTGCTGAGAGAAAAAATTCTTCAACAAGAATAACCTGCTTTCGGCAATTACTGGTCAAGTGGCTGTGCCAAACCGCTTAAATTATAATTAAAATAATTTCAAGACAGAAATAACAAAATGAAATGAAAAATAAGAAAGAAAGAATTAGTGTTTAGATTTGGAATTTATGATAAGTGAAAGCTTATGGCGAGAAAAAGATGGCTTAGTTGCTGGAAAATTGGCAACACTTGGTATGGGGCGTTTGGTTCGAAATGTATCATTATGCCCTCTTATTTTATTATATTTTCTGTTACCGGACTAGCACACAGTTTTAATGTATGAATTCTGAGAGGTCTGATGGATGTAATCCGCTAGTGAAGTTATGTCGTGAAGTGTGTCTCTTAAGGAGATGTATCTGGTTGAATTTGGTACAAGGCGCACATATTTGTATTCCAAAAGTTTCAGTTTCTTTAATGTCGTCACCCTATGCTAAACCACACCGGTATGCACGGTGCAGAAAAAGGGTGGAAATGTCCTAAAGACACTTTGAGTTTATTATAACAAAGTCTATGCTTCTTTTACATTAGCAGCGATTATTGAAGAGTGATAAATCAGATCGTACTGTTTGGACAGTAAGTTAGTGGTACCTGGAGGAAGAATATGATTATCTGTTAACAAAATCGACCAGTAAATAGAAAAGTTATTAATTATTTAATTTTTTTTTAACGTTTTGTAATTGACTAGAAATTTTGTGAAATGTTATTTCGTGTCATTATTTATTTATATATTTTAATAATATGCATTTCGTAATCATACAATATTCAAGCGTAGAAATTAATTTTCAACCTATTTGGGTTTGAGATCCAAATAGGTTTCATATTTTTTTATAATAATATATATATATAAATCCCGCTCATTTTTCGAATTTTTATGTATTTTTTGCAATAAATGTAGTACACTACTTATCGTGAAATATTGCCTGTAACTCGGAAAATTAGCAAGTTGCAAATAAATTTCAAGAGACAAAACATATTTAGAAGGCCTCAATGCTTTCGTCTGAATTTTCTCAAATTTTTAATTACGTATTTTTAAAGCACTACAATTTAAAAAAAAAGGATAGTTTTTTATGTTTTTCCGAAAAAACTCGGTGAAAACGCACTTTACAAAAAAGTTGCAAATAAAAAAAGTCTTGCATTTCTATGATACATTCACCTAAATTTTTTCAGATTTTTTCCCCTCTCCCACTTTTAGTAATTTTCGAGTGGCCATATCTCAAAAAAATGCATTTTTTGAAAAAAATCACAAGAGTAAAAACATCTTCTTTTGGGCCAAAAAAAAAGGTAAACATATCGTTTTTTTTTTTCATTTTTGACCTAATTCTACAAGTTACAGAACCGGTGATAAAAGGGATGTTTTCTACCCCTTCCGATCTTTTTCTACCCTGATCTATTTTTGAACTTTTTATTAACGTCATTACAAACACATTGCACAAGCTTTCATCAAAATCCATTCAGTAGCACTCAAATTAGAGATTTTGGTCATTTTAGAGCTTCGTTGACTGGACTATTAGCAAATGTTAGTATCGATGTGAGTCATAGTCATATTAGTCTTCTTTTAAATACCAATCTCAAATGTTTAATGCCTGCAGTACACTCTCGCCGAGGCGTTGCGAGGGCAGGCGAGCGCGAGAGTGTACTTGCTGCGCTCGCATCGCCTCGCCTCGTTAACGCTCCGATTTGTGTCGGTTTTTTGGCCACGAGTCAAAGGGAACACAAGCTGCGAGGCCGAGGGCACCTAGTATATTCTCGATTGCTCTCGTCTGGGTAGCTGAATTTTTGCAAAAAGGGGAATTATTAAAAATTATTAAAAATTTGTTGCACCTAATGGACGAAAAAATTTGAAAATTATCGACCATAAAGATCTTCCAGATGAATTCAGAAAAAAATATTACGTCGTATGAAATTTTAGAAAAATAAAAAAAAATCCAAAGTGCCCAAAAGTGCATTTTTTGGAAAGGTGCTATCATGATATTTTTCAGACAGACGCGCATTCGTGTTATTAATACCCTCAATTTTTTTCAGATTTTTTTATTTGGTGGCACATGTTGAAAAAAAATAAAAACTGCAAAACAAATATTTATTACATTTCTTAATAACATAATTTTTAACTAAACATCAAAAAGATAATTAATCCTCGTTACTTTCCTCATCTATCACCAGCTGCATGTTTGCTGTAAAAAAAATAGGGGCCAGAATTTCAGCTGGATTAATAAATTCATGATAGACCTTCTTCTTGTTATTCACGACGTCTTGGCAGACATTTTGAGATGGCACGCCTAACAGAATCACACCATCTGCCGCGGTTGCCACATTAGGTGCACAGCACCGCTAAAGCTCTCTTCCAACAGCTCTTTGGTAATAACAGCCCAATGTTAAGAAGGGCGCTATATATATCGTCCTCTCACCGGTTGATGTGACCAAAAAATTAGAGAATTCGGGAAATACAATGCTGGAGAATCGCTTTGTGGGACGTACTTCTTAGAGCATTGAGAATATTAAGATGGTACGATGGGCTGTTCACGGAATTCGTAGCAAGCGCCTTCAGGCGTTTTCACCTCTTTTTTCTCACATGCTGAAAGAAAATAAAAACCTCGCCAGAAACTATTTATTAGTTTCTACAATCACTGATTTCTACTAAAATAATAGAGTACGATCTGTGTTTTTTTGGAGTTCATGTTTTCTTTCAGTTTCTCTCTATTGCATGGAAGTGACGAAAATATTGTCACGATGCGGCTACTGCTGACTCTGCGTGAAGCAAACTGGCATAAACATGTAACTGTAATAATAAATCTGGTATCACGAAGGTGGGGATGTAGTCTATGATATTACCATGACAACAAAGTTGTGCATTACTTCATGGTACATTGACTGCAGGCCAAATTCTGATGGATATACTGGAATATGTCATTTTTGTAATTGTACCAAGACACTACGAACAGTTGTATGTTGCTCACACGTTGCGGTTGCTGTTTATTATTTATCACATGGTAGATATCTATCTGGATCTGCAACAAGTTGGGCAAAATTTGGCCTGACAGAAATATCACGAAACGCACAAAGATCAGACCTACTGTCGAAATAATTCTCTCCATCTTTCTGTACACCTCTGAGATGTGGACCGTTAGGGAGACAGACAGACGACGTATTGATTCTTTCGAGATGTACGCCTGAAGGCGCCTGTTACGAATTCCTTGGACAACCCATCGTACCATCTCAATGCTCTAAGAAGTACGTCCCACAAAGCGACTCTCCAGCATTGTATTTTCCCGAATTCTCTCATTTTTGGTCACATCAATCGGTGAGAGGACAATATATAGCGCCCTTCTTAACATTGGGCTGATATTACCAAAGAGCTGTTGGAAGAGAGCCTTGGCGGGGCTGTGCGCTTAATGTGACAACCGCGGCAGGTGGTGTGATGCTGTCAGACGTGCCATATAACAAAGAGAAGACAACTAGAACAATTAATGAACCTCAAAATGTCTGCCAAGACGTTCTGAATAACAAGAGGAAGAAGATATCTATCATGAATTTATTAATCCAGGTGAAGTTCTGGCCCTTATTTTTGACACCGCAAACATGTAACTGGTGATATATGAGGAAAGTAATAAGGATTAATTATCTTTTTGATGCTTAGTTAAAAATTGTTATTAAAAAATGTAATAAATATTTGTTTTGAAGTTTTTATTTTTTTTTTCAACATGTTCCACCAAATAAAAAAATCTGAAAAAAATTGAGGGTATTAATAACACAAATGCGCGTCTATCTGAAATATCATGATGGTACCTTTTCAAATAATGCACTTTTGGGCACTTTGGATTTTTCTTTATTTTTTTAAAATTTGAATTTCGCTCCAAATACGATGTAATATTTTTTCTGAGTTCATCTGGAAGATCTTTATGGTCGATAATTTTTTTAAAATTTTTGGTCCATTAGGTAAGTCGCAACAAATGTTTAATTAACAATTGCCCTTTTTGCAAAAATTCAGCTCCCCTTGGATTTCTGAAATAATATTCTAACAAATATTTTTTTACAGTCAAGGGAATATTTTGATGCCCATTTCATGTAATTTCCTTTATGGGCATTTTTCATATGCTGAAACATGCCTGAATTAATAAAGGATGTACCTTTATTAATTCAGGCATGTTTCATTGTTATACAGTGAGGTAAATAATGATTATTAAAATCACATTTAAATTTTCAATTGTTCTATTTCGATGAATTGTTTTCATCCACCATCTTCACCTAACTAGTATATTAGCGTGCCCAGATTAGGGCAACAATATACAGAAAGTAGGTAATTTCGGAATAAATAAAAAAGTGTGTAAGTTGTGATTTGCTTAATAAATAAATAATATTTTCTAATCATGATAAAAGCAAATAAATAAAATTAATTAATTGTAAAAATATCCATGTCATTCATTCACATTACTAAAAACAGCGATATTCGCCGAGAGTGTACTGCAGGCATAACATTTTGGGATTCGGCACTTAAATAGCTCAAATTATCTACATAAAACTCGTGTACCATATAAAAATCCGCTATGGGTAAATTTCTGATGTATTTTTCACAAAATTAAGTTCCATTGTAAACAAATATTAAACACAATGTAAACGTAAACAACAAATCAACACAGCACTACCACCAACATGATAAATGAAAACATGAAAATTCTCTAGAATTGAATTCTCATTAGATACGTCATCATTTACCATCTTTTTATTGTCAAAACTAATTTGTCCTTGCATGTGATGACTAGAACTTTTTGTAATATAATATATACAATATATATTTATACTTTTTGATCACATAACAATATTTTATAAGTTTTGTTGAAGGAAACGACCCTATTAGATAAAAAGTTCAATACGTCGATGAAGAATATATGTACACCATTTATAGTAAAGTAATTGCTGTCTTATTTAATGCATATGATACAAAATTGTATCAGAATCTACACCATTCGTATCAGAAACACGAAAAATATTTTAAGCAAAACCTCTTTCATCCGAACAAGTCTCCTTACAAATCAATTCCTGTGCTTGCAATACTACTTAATGTCAACTACAATCAATGCAAACTTGTGCGGACCACAAATTCCTTGAATTGAAACACTTTTTTACATTTCCTCTTCTGTTTGTTTTGTTTACTTTGTGTTGGAACGTGGCATTCCTTGTTCACAGTACGTTGAATCGTGGGGACGGTGAGATTGATTTATTCTTCGGATGACATTTTCCGCCAAGATAAATACTGAAAAGGGTCGTTGCCCGGCAAATAAATAGTCTACGAGTAAAAGGGGACTTCCCCAAAAACTTTCTTTCCGATAAGCGAATCTCGTTAAAAAGAAACGTGAAACACTCGAGTTTCGTTCTGTTTTAAACAATAAGAAATTTACTCCAGCCGACAGAGCTGGAAGTGTTGTCTGGGCTGATGATATAAAATGTATATAAAATAAAAATGTATGTATGTATTATTATGTTTCTATAGTCGAATATATTTTTATTTTTTATTAATTTCGATCAATGCTTCTATTACAGGAGGTCTCGTTAGTAACTGGCCATAAGCTAGTGAGGAGTACAGTACATTTTGACGATTTTAAAATGGACTTTATTATATCCTTAGTGCTCTTCGATTCTGATATACACCGTGTTTTCTATTTTTGCCAAAATTTCAATCGGCCAAATTTTTTGATTGGCTTCACTAAATCGAATCAAATTTAGTATGCATGTTTCACTAATAGAAGTCTTCACAATTCAGTACTGCAAGCGAAAAAAATATCAGGAACAGGCTTATTTATTTTTCTTTTGGCATTTACCTAAAAATGTCACCCTGTATATGGATTTTTACAATTTGAATTACCGAATTTAAAAATACTCTAATAACGTATTTGAACCACGCAATTAGTTTGTTTGGTACACTTTTAATGCTTTGAGAATTAATAACTGAGTTTCATAATAAATCAATTTCAAAAATATTTGGGAGCCGTCTACAAAAACATCAGTAATTACATAGGCGACTTTCATTTTGCAATGACTTTTACTCTGTCTTTGTCACAAGTAGTGCAAGAAAAATAAGCCTAAAAGTATACGAACCTTGAAAAAATTAGTACAAGCAAGAAATTTGGTGAAGATGTTGCTTGCAGTTATCATTTTATTGAATATACTAAAAGTCCCCTAAAATCTAAGCTGTGCTACGCCCGCCATATTGAATAATGGCGGCCCATTTTCAGATTTTTGTATATAAATCCTTTACCGTTGCAGATAGGAAAAAAGTTTCAAATAAAAAAATGTAGGCAATAATAAAACAAACAATTGTTGATATTTACATTTCTCTAAATCGAACGGTTTTTGAATTATGAGCTGTCTTCTAAACACTTTGCTGGGGCTGTCAGCAGGGGCGGCTCAAGGTAAATTTTCTACCCGGGCGGGAGCACTTTTTGGCGCCCTTCCCTGAGAGACGTGTTTTGAGACGCTGAAGGCGATTTTGGATACATTTTTTTTTTCTATCATGTCAGTTCCCTCTACAACTCCTTTTATCCCCTAAAAAGCTAGCAAAAAAAGGCCTTGTCCCAAAGGTTCTGACCTAACTTTTCTGAATTTTGATGTGCTGAAACCAGTTTTGCACAAAAACAAATTAGGTGGCATAAGGAAACTGACCCGACAGAAAAATTTTTTTTTGTTCAAAATTGGCTTCAGCGCCTCAAGATACTTCAAAAAAGTTGGATGAGAACCTTAGGACAAGACCTTTTTTTGTAGACCTGTGTAATTAATTTGTAATATAAAATATTTTGTCTACACCATCTGAATGCTACTATAATGAGAGAACCATCGACACAAGTTTACTTTATTGTTCTAATATTTCATGGGAAACAAATTGCCATTTATTTATTTTATTTATTTATAAACAGTAAATTACGTAAGATATGAAATACAAACAGATGATGTTGGTATAACAATTTTCTGAGTATTCTGAAATTTTTCTGAATGAAAATACATGTTGTTTATGCAATATTTTTAATGATCGACTTCGTCTCAGTCAGTAATAGGGCGGGAAGCTTGAGGTAGTGAATTATCCCATAGCTAAACAAAAATGTTTGTGTTGCATTTTTGAATTATTTAGACGGTTTTAATGTTAGTGAACTGTACTGCATAATTACCATTCTAACTGACATAGATACTGATATTATTTGATATTTTCTTCCAAAGAAAACTAATAAAATGGGTACAAACAATCATTAAACAATTTTTGCCCTTAGTTTGGCGCCCCTCTGAGTCGGCGCCCCGAGCGGTCGCCCGGGGTGCCCGGCCCTTAAGCCGCCCCTGGCTGTCAGTACACTTGCAATCAAAATATGGGTCTAGATACTTGATAGACATATTACATTCTCTTGTTCTTTGCAGTTCCTACAGTGAGACAATTCGATATATGGATTGTGCAAGATCTTTCACACAGTCTAATATAGAAAGCAGTGCATTTGTTCAGTACGTGTTTGATAACGCTGACGCAAATATTAACACGCTGGATGGACCTGGGACCATACACATTTTAGGCGGCGTTAGGTGCGCAACGCCAAAAGATTTAGTTACCATCTCTCATGTAATTCCGCGAAAAAAACAGGTCAATGAAGTTAATAAAGTGCAACTAATACCTATAAAGCCATATCCAAAGTCACTGAGTTCGGGCCTGAAAAAGATAATCATCAAAGATCTTTCTGCTTCTGTAAAGGATATTCAAGCGGTTCAAAGAGGGTTCACACTGGATTTACTTTAGATGACATGCTTCGTACATGCTAATGATCAGCTGCCAAGTTGGAATGGTTATATGCAAGAAGCAACACAAGAATCAGGCAGCTTTCAAACTTCTAGAGCAGCGGTTTTCAACCTTTTTTCGAACATCGATCCCCTTACAAAAAGAAAAAAACAAGTTTACCCTCTCGCGACCCCCAACGTCGATCTGTATTAATAAAATCTAAAATCAATCAATTTTAAAATTTTTGTTATAGTTTTTGGTATGATTTAGTGATCTGGATTAAGAGAAAGGGAGAATACCCAGAGCTTGCAAAAGAAACTCTGAGAGTATTAGTTCCATTCGCTACATCCTACCTGTGTGAGGTAACTTTCTCATCAATGGTTAACATAAAAAATAAGAATACAAATAGGCTAAATCTGGAGAAAGATTTGATTGTTTGCGTTTCAAATATAGAGCCTCGATTTAATAAATTAGTCAAAGAAAAACAGACACAACCTTCTCATTAAAAATTGGTTTCATTAAAATTGTATGTGTTAATATTTAGATTTTAGAATGAATTATTTAACTTTATTGGTTTTTTTCTCAGTAGCTCGGGACCCCCTGGGGGGTCGCGACCCACAGGTTGAAAACCGCTGATTCTAGAGTAATTGCGTTGTGGTATTTGATGGTTATACTATATACCCTACAACGAAGGGGAACGAACAAGAAAGAAGAGCGGCAAGAAGGACATCAGCAGATATAAACATAAGTGAGAATACTTTTGAATACTGTCACCACAACAACGCAAGCGGAATTTCTTGCAAACAGTGCAAATAAAAAACTTCTTATAAAATATCTAGCCGTCCAGTTAAGAAGTCGGGGTGTCCAGGTAGAAGAGGTCGAAGCTGATGCTGATTTGCCGATCGCAGCAGCTGTTATTGAGAAAGCAAGGCATGAGATGCATATTTGGTTCCTTCGACCAGGCCCAGAGAATAAAAAAGGTCAATTTTTTACATTCCAAAGCAACGAAATTTGCACAGGAATAAATTACATTGTCTGATGTTCATACATGCTTACACAATCTCCGCGTCCTTTAGAAAGAGCGAGATTAAAGGCTTGTTTACGCCTTTTAGAACAAAACCCGAATCTCTATTTACGGAGGATGCTGTATCCCAAAATAACATTGCAGCTGCAGGAGAAAAATTTCTGATTGCCTTTTATAGGGCAACAAAGTCCCAGACGCTTGATGAGTATAGATATTTTTAATACAATCGTATGATCAGTAACCAGCAATTATATTCCAAATTTAACTTGGCAGTGTTGCCTCCTACAAGTGCAGCAGCTGCCAATCACTCATATCGCACATACCTCCAAGTCCAGCAGTGGATGGGTAATAATTTAGAGCCGACTACCTGGGGTTGGCAGTTAAGCCATGGGGCTTTGAAACCAGTTTTGGCATGTTTATATCCAGCCCCTAGCAATTTACTGAAGCTCAGATCCTGTGGTTGCAAATCGGGATGCACAAAACGAGTGCTCATCAGCAGGTTTAAAGTGTTCTGCCATGTGTGAATATTGCCAGGGATTATCTTGCAGCAACTCAGAAGATATGTTACCTGACGACGACATTGATAATGACGAACTAATGTTATAACGTATTTTCGTATTTTATTCTATTTGTTATAGGCTACATAATTATAGTATAGTTTTCTTCTGTAATAGTAATATACCCAAAAAAATGTTTTTTCTTTTACTCACAACCTATAAACACACATTTTACAGTGTATTTTGTACGCAATTGGGATTTTTGAAAATTCAATAACATTCTACAACTCATAATTCAGAAACCGTTCGATTTAGGGAAAAAATGTTAATATCAAAAATTGTTTGTTTTATTATTGCCTACATTTTTTATTTGAAATTTTTTTCCTATCTGCAACGGTAAAAGATTTATATACAAAAATCTGAAAATGAGCCGCCATTTGTCAATATGGAGGGCGAAGCATAGCTTCGATTTTAGGGGAATTTTAGTATATTTATTAGGATGGCAAGTGGAACATCTCCACCAAATTCCTTGTTTTTACTAATTTTTTCCCGGTCAAAATTTATTTTTCCTGCACTAAAGGATATTATATTGTCTGCCAAAATAGTAAAAATGTAAAAATGTCTACAGACATTAAAAAAAACTTAAGTTTATTAGAACAAATACGAAAGAGTAACAATTATACAGAAGTGAAGTAAATGAGGAAATAACGTACCTAATATTTAGTTTACTTAATTAAAAATGATTTTATCAAAAACAATTACACAAAATTAAGATAACACAATGAACAAAAATAATAATAAAAAAAAACAAACTATAACACATTTTCAAATTGTCTCCCTCCAACCTCAACACACTTTCTTGCGCGTATCTCTAAATTGTCTATAGCATTTCTAATCATATGCGGATTATTTGCTATTCCAGTGCATTCCTGTTCTATGCGTTCTTTTAATTCTTCTCTGGTTACAACTTCAGTAGCATAAACTTTATGCTTTAAGTGGCCCCTTAAGAAATAGTCCACCGGAGTCAGGTTTGGGGACTTTGCAGGCCAAGAAACCAAGCGCCTATCCAGGGGTGGGGTCATGGGGGTCATGACTCCCCAAAACATCAAGAGTGTATAAAATATTCTAGTCTTTTATTGCTGATTAACCAGCGAAACCAATAAAATATAAAAGCAAATCGTAAAAAATAACGTTAACGTATAACGTATAACGTATAACGTATATGTATGTAATAATTTGTAATTTGTATTATCTTTGAGAAAATTATAGTTAAAACCTGCTCGATGGCCTGGTCTGCCACTGCACTGTGCAGTTGTCAGACCAGGACCAGGGGCCAGGGCCAGGCCATCGGGCAGGTTTTAAATCTAATTTTCTATTATTCTATTACGGCACTAACCTATGTGCAATATGAATTAATGAATTTGTTATTCTGTTTTATATTTGTTTATACTTTTTTGTATTCTGTTTTCTGTTGTTTTCTTAAATGACAATATGAATTTGTTTATTTGTTATTCGGTTTATGTTTTTTATATATTTTTTTGTATTCTATTATTTTGTTGTATTAAATGATTTTTTCTTAATTAAAAAAGTACATTTATTTTGTTTTTGTTTTACTTTGACAAAATCCTGCTGTTGATCTGAAAAATTAAATTTGTTTTGACGAAACTCAGTTTCCAATTTTCGCCTGTGATAACATTTTTCCTGTGGAGGCAGAGCTCTGTTCATGACAAAAAAAAAATAATAATAATTTTTGCAATTACGTGAAAAAAGGAAAAGGAAAATTCGATTGATGAAACCTATTTTTCGAAAAAACTGTTTTTGCAACTCATGTTTGTTTTACGTTTTAGAGCGATTGACCTTGAAATATACCGAATTTTCGCCTGCAGCGCATTTTTAAATATTATCCCCTTTTGATATTATAATTTATTAATTCATAGGATGACCCCCCAAAATAGAGATCTGAATCCGCGCCTGCAAGAAACTGAACCATTATGACCGATGCACCTACTAGGGTAATGGTAATTCAAATGTTGCCCCACCTCTCGCAAGCAGCTCCATCGTCTTGGTAATGAAGTCCTCTAATATCTATGTCTTGTAACAATTGTGGTAATGTATCTTGCAAAAAATTTAAATACATTTTGCAATTCAATGTACAATCAAAGAAATGGGGGCCAATAAAATAATTATCCAATAGCCCACACAAATGCATTTATAGAAAATTTGTATTGCGAATTTTTTTGTGAGATGCCATGAGGATTTTCCTCTGCCCATAAGTGAAAATTTCTGCTATTTTCAATACCATTTCTGGTAAACTGAGACTAATCAGTAAATAAAACTCCAGAAATCTTTCTTCTGTGATTTAACACCCAACGACAAAACGCTCTTCGAGGAATATCATCTCCTGCTTCAAGTCTCTGAAAGATTTGTAAATGAAAAGGATACAAATTTTCGCTTTTTAAAGTTTTCCGAACTCTTAACATGAGGGATTCCTAAAGCTACACTTACTCTTTTCGTACAAATAGACGGATTCTGTCGCACTATTTCTAGAATTGCAATGTCTTCATTTACCTCTTGTCTAACATTCACGCCTCAATGGAGCTGAAGGAAATTTCCCATGCTTTTTGCATGGTTATAAACAGAAGAACATGTTGATTTATTGGAAATTCCTCGATTAGGAAAACGTCGACAATATTCTCTAACGGCAGCCCTGACATTTCGTTAGAATAAGACATTTTTACTTTAAAAAGTACTTTCTGTGCTGTTTCAAACAATAACTAATATTTTTGACAGGTACTCTAAATGTTGTCTGTTGGCAAATGTTTATCAAGGCTTACAATATTTTGAAATTAATTTATTTCAGCTGTTAATTCTATAACTATTAAAGATGTGCCAAAAAACTAACTACATGGTTCATTTACATTATTAGGATACTGTGTTGAAGTTGGAAGCAGACATTTTGAAAAAAAATTGTAATTGTGTGTTTTAGTATTAAATATATTTGTTCATTACATTTTAGGTGTTTTATCCTAATTTTGTGTAACTGCTTATGATAAAAAACATTTTTATATAATTAAACTAAACATTAGATGCGTTATTTTCTCAGTTACTTCACCTCTGTATAATTGAAGACCTAAATGGATAAAGGTGTTATGTCGCATTTAAAAAAAAAATACTTTATGCAATTTTTGAACACCCCCGATATAGATTTAACACCCAATAAACGGCGAATTCTAAATTTGTAATGTTTTATAGAAACTTTTTAATTATAAAGGCGCCATGTCATACATACAAACAGTAATTTTAGTGGATGTACACAGTTTTGGACAGAAAAATCTAGTTTCATAACAGCTTGATATTTTTCTTTAATATTAGTGTAAACAAAAGAACATAACCCAAAATTATCTATTTTATGAGGTATTATTCATTTGAATCGAAGACAAAATAAATAAGTTCCAACTCAAAACCGTTTTGTTTAATTTACTCAAAACTTTAAAAATGTGACATAACACCTTTATCCACTTAGGTCTTCAATTATTACTCTTTTGTATTTGTTCTAATAAATGTAATTTTACTGAGAAATATTCATCTCCCCAGTTTTTTGTGCCACAATATTGTTAAAATGTATAAAGACAGACATATTTTTGTGAGAAAGCAAAATAATATTAAAATTGGGCCTAGAGTAGTATCTCATGGCATTCCTCAGGGATCTGTGTTGAGCCCTCTACTTTTTAATATCTATACACAGGATTTTAGCCCCAGTATTCTATATAACGTAGTGCAGTATGCTGATGATTTCGTCGTCTATTGTGAAGAGAGAAAATTAAATGTTTGCATACAAAAGTTGGGTGATGCTATGGAGATGATTTCAACCTGGTGTGACCAAAATTGCCTAAATATCTCTTTTGATAAAACATGCTCAACTATTTTTACCAGACATCGTCTCCCTAACTATGAATCCTTACAGTTGGGAAATCGTAACATCCATTTTCAAAAAGAAGTAAGATATCTCGGCATGATTTTAGACCAAAAATTAACATGGAAGAGCCATATTAACTATATTATCGGAAAATGTGAAAAAGGCATAAATGCTCTTCGTTTCTGCACTAAAGTTTCCTGGGGGGCTGATATCAATATCTCGCTTATAATGTACAGATCGCTGATTAGATCTGTGATAGATTATGGTTCCATCTTTTATGGCTCAGCCTGTAAAACTTTGTTATCCCGGTTAGATACTGTCAAAAATAAGGCCATTAGAATCTGTCTCGGAGCTATGAATTCTTCACCTATTGAAGCAATGGAAGTGGAGGCAAAAGAACCCCCTCTTAATCTCAGAAGAGAAAATCTTAGCGCAAAATTTGTCTTAAAAGTTCGTTGTTTTAAAAGTATGGCTAACATATGCAATAATATATCAGATCTTTGTATACAGGATCTCACTAATCTCTTCTGGCGAAAAAAAGCGAGCCCTCCGCTCGCGGTGGCTTTCTCTGATACAGCTACTTTCGATGAATTAATATACAACCAGTGCTCCACAGAACTCTTCTATTACACTCTTGATGTCAGTCAATATTCACCTAAAATAGAATTGCCCAATTTCACAACTTTACCTTCCCTTAATAAAAACATATATCACCATATACTTGATGTTTACAAAGAAAACTGGATGTGCCTTTTATATCCCTGACCTTGAAATAGAACATAAATTTAAGCTGCCTACAGAAGCTTCCATTTTTGCAGCCGAAGCTGTAGCTATTCAGGAATTTTTGAGCTTTGCCGATTCACTTGACTTTTTGATTATAACTATTTATTCTGATTCTAAGAGTGTCTTGAGTAGTATTGATAACTACAAAGAACAATCGTCACCTGTGAATGTGAACATTGTTGCAAAACTGGCCTCTTTGTCACAACGAGGGGTTTCTGTTAATCTTGTCTGGATTAAAGCACATTCTGATCTGTATCAAAATGAAATGGTCGACAGAATGGCTAAGGAAGCCACGTTAAGTGACATCTCCCTTTCAGTTAAAATACCTGCGACTGATTTATTTACCACATATAAGAAAAAGCTTTTTAAGAAATGGCAATATCAATACGATCAAAAGTACACGGAACGAGGGACAAACTATTATCAATTAAACCCCCTGATTGCTGAGTCTAGATGGCATGACGGATTCACTTATTTAAAATTGGAATCCTAAATAATGATCTATGTGCTTATGGACAGAAAGGTGACATTAATCATATTTTATTTGGTTGCTCTTTACACACCCCTGAATCATTGATCCTTGTAAGTGAACTAAGACATATGGGCTTTCAGCTACCAATGAATCTTAACTACGTTCTTTCAAGCAAAAATGTAAATGTATTCCGATTAATTTATAATTTTGTATCTCAATGTGGTACAGTTGTTTAACATTAGTTGTCGTTTGTCAAATAGTTATCTTGACTTGTGATATTTATTCCTAATATGCCTTTGTTTATATAACCTATCCGCGGTCCAGTCTATGTGTAACGTTAAGTCGCCCTGATGGGCCCCTGGGCGTGAAATGTGTCTATCCTTTTTACTTCCTTATCTTTTCCCTATCTGTGTAGCTGGCTGATGGAACCCATCAAAGGCCAAAAATTGGAGAAAAAAAAAAAATGTAATTTTTTTTAAAGTTTGTTGACATTTCTACCATTTTACTATCTTGGCAAATGATATAATACCGTTGTGACAAATTGTAACAGAAAGTAAAATTAAATTTGTTACCGCAAAATTAAAGTCGCCTGATATTACTGATGTTTTTGTAGACGGAAGGATCCCAAATATTTTTGAAATTGATTTATTACGAAACTCAGTTGTTAATTTTCAAGGCATTAAAAGGGCGCCAAATAAACTAATTACATGATTTAAATATGTCATTAGAGTATTTTCAAATTCTGTATTGAAAATTCCAAAAATCCATATACAGGGAGGGTTATATTAATTTAGGATTCGCCAAAAAAAAAAAAAATTAAGCCCGTTCCTGATATTTTTTTTGCGATATAGCACTGTGAAGACCTCCATTAGTGAAATATGCCTACTAAATTTGGTTCGATTTGGTGAAGCCAATCAAAAAATATGGCCGATCGAAATTTTGGCAAAAATTAGAAAACACGCTGTATATCAGAAACGAAGGGCACTAAGGATATAATAAAGGCCATTTTGAAATTCTCTCAGGATACTGTACTCATCACTAGCGTATGATTAGTCATTCACGAAACACTCTGCATTCGATAAAAAGTGTACACATTTTCTTTTGGGGAAATCGCTGACATGTCAAAAGGTTCATATTAAATGCCATCTAAGTGTAGTAATAGACAGCAAAAATAATACACTTTTCATACTCTTTTAGTATAAAAAGGCTATTATTTTTACTGTATTTTTCTCATCTTTTTGTTTAAGATGTCTTTTTTATTTTGATTAAAAGTTTAAACAGTTACTTCGGTGACTTGAGAAGCGGTTAAGAAAACATTTTTTTTTAAACATCTAATTATCTTATTCACCTTTTTGTGAAAAAAAATTTTATACTACTTGCAATTCTGTGTAATGCAGTTAGCTGCTTTGCTGCTTAATTTAACATCGAGTATTCTTATAAGCAACCACAGATTATAACGATCCGGAAATCAATAAATTTTGGTTAAATGTCTGCTTTTAAAAGAAGTAACTTCATAGTCCGGTCAGCTTCAGTTTAGTCAAGTTCAGTCAACTTTAGTAAATTACATGTCATCACATAGCAAAACCCTTCCTTATCCAAGTAATCCAGATTACATCACAGCACCTCCAGAGGCCACCTGTTGTTAACGAGTCTATTGGCAGAAGCTGCCGGTGTCCGCCAAGAGCCATCACCCAGTGTCCATTTTGTAATTGAATTGGTGAGAAATGTGCTTATGTCTTTTAATTTCTACTTTGTGCAACGATTATTTTGACATCAAGATTTGAAACTGGATTTTAATGTTTGTTTGATATTATTTGATAATTATCTATCATTACGTAATTTTACTTCCACATTAAATTGAAAGTATAGAAATGAGACGTCGAGATTTTAAGTTTGAGAGAAAAAAAAATTTCTGTCTGTTGGTCTGTCTGTTTATAACTTTTTTGTGCGCGCGTTTACTCTGGAACCGTTTGAGATATTGACTTAAAATTTGGTACACATATGTACTTTAATGAGACCTAGAACTAGATTATATTTTCATTTTGTTCCGACGAAAGGTTTGGGGGTAAATTGGAGTAAATTTGGGGGTAAATAGGTAAATCAAGCAGGTAAGAGTTCTTAAAATTGGTATTTAGTATATACAAGAGAAGCTAAGGTCTCAAAAAATTGGCATTAGCCACCTCCATTACCACCCCCACCCCATTATTAAATGGGTTGCACAAAATGTGATTTAGTGTATGTACAAGAACCAGTAACCTCAAAATATTTTTTACTTCATCCACCCCCACTACCACCCCCTACCGATGTGGAGTATCGTTTTATGGGTTTTTGGGGTAGAGGATTTCAAATATTATATTATTAAAGTTCCATAAACAATGATTTCCACATACAAAATTTTTTCGTTGTGAGTGAGTTGGATTGAAAATCTGAATGTGGAAGTAGTGATTCCTTGGGCAGCGGTTTTTATATTCTGTTTATACATCTATTTGACCTTATTACTTCCACATCCAGTGGAAGTATAAATTCTTAAAATTTTTATTGTTCAAATAGGCTTAGAATGTCATGAAACGTCGAGATTTTAAGTTTGAGCGAAAAAAACATTTCTGTCTGTCGGTCTGTCTGTAAATTTTTTTTGTGCGCACGTTTACTCAGTTTACATTAGCCACCTCCATTACCAGCACCACCACACCATTATTAAAGGGGATGAAAAAAAAATTGATTCAATGAAACCAGAAACCTCAAAATATTTTTCTACTTCTTCCACACCCCCCCCCCCCCCCCCCCCACTACCGATGTGGGGTATCGTTTTATTGGTTTTTGGGGTAGAGGATTTCAAATATTATATTATTAAAGTTCCATAAACAATTATTTCCCCATACAAATTTTTTTCGTTGTGAGTGACTTGGATAGAAAATCTGGATGTGGAAGTAGTGATTCCTTGGGCAGCGGTTTTTTTTATTAGATCTTAAATATTTATAATGGCTTTATTAACAAATTATAAAATAATAGTCAGGGTGTGTTTACCCAAAATATGATTAATAATCTAATTATTTGTATTAAATCTTTTTGATAACTATCTTTTGAGAATATGTGGTCATATTCCATTTGATGCATATGTAAAATCACTACTAATAATTATTTTTGATTCACTTTATTGTTTGATTTTCTTTTGCATGTCATTGCATTTTCACGATTTTTATGACGATTAATAAATGTTATATTTTATCTTAAAATTTACATTTTTAAATTTTTATGTTTATATTAGGATTTTCCACAGCAGTCGGTTTTGTGATTAAGGAGGGCAGTGTATTATTAATTTTTCTATGGATGGCGCCCTTTTTATTAACAACTATTTTATTACTCCCTTTTTAATCACGAAACAAGCTAGCTGGGCGATTACCTATGAAACTGTTGGTTCTCTCTCTAACTTTTATTAAAAACTGAATCCGCGAGCCCAGCTCCGCACCAGATCCGCTAGCCGTTAGCCGCCGTATTTGTAATTTGGTTGAATTATTTCTGTTTATTGCCAAAACCAGGTACAAATAATTGTAATTTTTCCGAAACCAAGTGCGAGTGTTTTAACCATTATCCTAATATCCTTTCTGTTTTGATAGTAAATATTATAGGTAAAGTAAATGTCGGCATCTTTGGTTACAGCGTGTTTGATGGGTCAAAGGTGCCTGTTAAATCTGTGGATTACTATACCGTCTGGATATAAGTTCTCAACCAATTTTATTAAAGTTTCTTTACTTTCTTTTCCGAAAACTATGGGCTATAGACCTTAAGTTGTTTATTTGTCTGGTCGCTCCTCACTACCAGTTTTTATTAATGACATTAAATAATTACATCCTTTTCTTAGAGTCGGGGCTCGTTTGTTAAAAAAATTCGAGGGCACCGCAGCTTCCTGGGCTTATTGTGCTCTGCTTGTGTTGATTCACCCGTGTCCCGATCAGGTGGTACAGACTTGAGACTGGGTGAATATTAATAGTTTTCAAATGTCTGTGTTTTAAAAACTCGATATGAGGCGAGCTACCTTTGTCTCTGCCACTCTGAACTGCATCTTTGATCTCTCTCATGTACAATATGCATTAAGTACCACAAACATCATAACCGTCGTGTAACGGGGGCGAGACTAAGAACTGGAAAAATGAATTTATTTAGATTTTTCGATAGTATTTATATGAATGTTAAGAGACGCCCGGTCTTTATCTGGGTGATGTATTACTCTCTGTATTTGTCAGATAGGGTATAATTGCTTATTCTATTTAGGTTCAAGTATTTACTAGCATAAATTGTATGAAAGAATTTGTTCCATCAAAAATCAGGTCAAAAGTTTACTCTTCGACGTATTCTCCCTGTACTTCTTGTGGTTATTTTGAGATAACAGGTTTAAAAGGATTTATAGCATAGGCCGTTGGTAGGTAGCGGAGTACCGCGCGCTTAAAAATCCGTCTATATTTAACCCATTATGGCACACTATAATCATTAGCATATCATTAGCATCGGGAGGGCAATTACGTTCAATAATAGAAAACAAAACTTACCCAGTGTGCATTAAACCAGGCAATAAAGCAAGCATTATATGGCTACTTACATTGCAAGTTCAGGACCTTACCTTTATAATATCTTTCGAAATTGCAAAAGTTCGACACAATACCATCTAAAAGCACTACCATCATATAATGTTCAAAATATTAACAGGAACTAAAGATGCCTTGTTTATGATTTGTATTGCAATAAATTATATCGAAAAGTTTTATAAAAGTCTCATATTCAATACATGTCCACGCGCAAACATCACTAGTACAGAGTGTGAATTAAAATATTCACGTATTTTTGTAAGACAGAAATTCTACAGACAAATTATATTATTTTTGAGAAAGTCATGTGCAACTAGAAGACCATAAAATTCGAATATCGATTATAGTTTTATAAGTATTTGAAGTTCATTTTAACTAAAAATACGACGGAAGATTGATTGATCGATTGATTGATTCATTTACCAGCGTGCGGTAGGCATTGCTGCCACTTTCATGTACACAGCTGGGCCTGAGTGGACTGAGATCATGCTTGCTGCCGGCAGCGAGAGCCACATGGGACATGGTAAAGGAATGTGGGATGGGAGGTGTAGGTATTTGCGAGATGCGTTACCGCATTATGTCGTGAGGGAGCGTTGAAGCTCCTTTTTTGTGTTTTTGGTTCGAACTTCTACCTCTTCTGAGTCTTCTTGTGGAATATGTTGCCGCGTTGTGTTGTATGTTTATGCTTCTCTTTTTGTGTTTCTGCTTCTTCGAATCTTACTTCTTTTTTTTTTGAGTCTTCTGATTCCTCGGTTTCTGATTGTGGTAAAGTATATATCATTGCGATTTCTTTGTGGTGTTAATTTTGTGATCCTGATCCCCTCAGTTGTTGTTCTCCGCTATAGCATGATCTTCCTGTCTTTAGTTTGTTGATGTTCAGTGCTAGCGCTATCTTTAGTAGATGTGTTGTGTCCTTTCCTTGGGTATGTCCCCAGTACATCATTGCGTGCATTTATATTCTTTTTTAATTATTTTTCCTCCTTAGCGTAACGTAACACATCAACACTATTGTGTTGATGTGTTACGTCGCTATTTTCTTCTTAATTGTTTTTGCGAAAAGTTGGGACGATGTCCCTTTCTGCTCTTCTCAAAAAACTTCTTCTGTTGGCTTTTGTTGTTGCCGCGTCTTTCGACTCCATGTGTCATCGTTGGCCATTTGACGGCTATGTACACATATTTGATAAGGTCCCACGATAGTTTATTTTTCTCAGTGAACGGTATGATTGCCCTTGTGACTGTATGCCGTTTTGATTATATCCTTTATCGTTTCTCTCCATTCCAGTTGGTTCGCCAGGTCTGTTCCTAGGTACTTCAGTTTGTTCGTTGTTCTTAGAGAGTATTTTTCATCTATTTTGTGTTCTTCTCCGTTGGTCCAACTCTCTTTTGTTGACGGGTCTCGCTCCATTATTGGGCTTTTCTTGAGGTTTGTTTTCAGTTCAGATGATTTTTTTCCCTCCTGTTGGGCTCGTAGTTGGGCTGTCCTTTTTTGAAGTTTTTCTTGTCACAATTTTTAGTTTTGATTACCTATTGATATCCAGTCTAATTCTTCTCCTGTCAGTTGTTTTTCTACGTTGTTCTTCTAGAAATATGACGGAAGATTAAGTTTAAATTAGACCCATTACCAAAGTATATCCAAATATTTCAGATCGTATAATTAGAATGAAATTAGGCATTTATATTCACAATATAAAAGAAACTAGAGGACTTAAAAATTTAAACAAGGAAAATATTGATAAAATAAAAATTGATTTAAATAACACAGGCTCACAAAAAAGAAAAGTTATCTGCGCCGGGGTATTGACCATACCTATCCCTTGTATTTTGACCCGCTGAACATGAATCGGACCTTAATTTTTCCCCTATACGTCAGGTTTTTTTTTAAAGCAAAAAAGTCTAATATTTATATATTTATTTGCTGTTAAAAGAAAAACCTGACGTGCTGGGGAAAAACTAAGATCAGATTCGTGTTCAGCGGCTCAAAATACAAGGGATAGGTGTGGTCAGTACTTCCGTGCAGATGACTTTTTTCGTGTAATATTGTGCCACATTGAGTGGCACAGTGGCAACAAAAGTGGTCTGCGCGGGAGTACTGACCACACCTATTCCTTGTATTTTGAGCCGCTGAATACGAATCTGCCTTTAGTTTTTCCCCAACACGTCCGTTTTTTTTTAACAGCAAGAAAAGTCTGTTGAATCGTAATATTCATATATTTATTTGCTGTTAAAAAAAACCTGACGTCCTGGGGAAAAACTAAGGTCAGATTCGTGTTCAGCGGCTCAAAATACAAGGGATAGGTATGGTCAGTACTCCGGCGCAGATAACTTTTTTTATGGGCCTGTGTAATTGATTGGAGTTGTGACTGTGTTGATGTGGACATACTGTAAGGTATTGTCGGTTTTGTCAAAAATATTACAGCTCCAGTTAATAAAATTTCGCTAATACAAAATAAAATAGTTTAGAAAGGAACAAGTAGTCTAACCATAAAATCAAATGTGCTCAGAAACTGCATGATAAGGCATACGGAAAATACTAATTTACACAGTTGGAAGAGGACTCGACAAATTACAAACACAAAAGAAATAAAGTCTCGCAAATAACTAGGCAAGAAAGAAAGTTTTTAAACAAAAAATAGATATGTGTTGGGGTGACAGTAAGCAATTGTGGTAGGTAGATAATACAAACTTTATTATTATTTATAATAATAAAAAGAGACTTTGAAGGAACCCATGTCATTTTTGAAACCGACATGGGTCGTATTGAAGAAAATTTTAACAAATGTTATGCTATAGGGGTTCCAATATATCAAGCAGTGTATGTCACTCTCAAACTGACGTCATATTTTCACTTCGTTTATATGATGTCCAAGTTATTGCACGTAATCTTTAAGTAAACTATTCTAAATAATATTAATATTGAAAAACGCACCAACTAAACTTTGATAAATTAAACCAACAAACTAAAACACCATCGATTAAACGTACAATAAAATAACAACGCTATATGAGTTAAGTCCAATTTTTCGAAGCCACAAGTGGCAATATACCATGTAAACATGGTTGTAGCATAATACCAACTTAAGTGCTCCGTACGTGTATACGGAATTTTCACGCTGATATAATTTTGAGTTGGTACTCTATGACGTCATATTATCACTAGTGATGATGTGGACCGTTTGATATATTGGAATTACTTTAAGTGTTAAATGTATTTCTATTATCATTTACGATATATCTGAAGATTAAGATGATGAAATTCAAAATAAGGTACCAAAGGCGACTAAACTATTTGAGTTTAGAACAATAAGTGTGAACAAGTTAAGAAGAAGTTATTTTAAATAATAAATCTGCTCAAATGACGAAATATTTCACAGCGTGGAATATCCATTATTAAATTTAATAAACACATCACTGACAACCAGAAAATAACATCTGAATTTAAAATTCAATAGTGTTATAGTGTCAACTCCAAAGTTCAAGAATTGAGTGAGTATTTTGAAGAAAGTAAACAGTGGTCAATTGGAATTTAGACAAAGTCATTTATGTGGGCCTAATTTAGATTAGTAAGGAACGAGATTAATGATAGTAATGTAGTTTTAAGCACGTTTGTAGACCTAAAGTGAGCATTTGAAAGTATTGATCGACGTAAGTTAGTTAAAAAGTTTAGTGAGTATGTGTGCAAATCCTCACAAAACTACAGTCGTCACCTTCACACAAAAAAGATCCTTGGGAGGCCTAAAACCTCTGAGGCTCAATGGAGTGGAATTTCATTTTTCAGTGAGGCTAAATACCAAGGAGTCATTTTTGGCCAAAAACTGACATGGAATACCCAATACCCACATCCAAAAAGTCACACAAAAAGCAACGATAGCCCTGGGAAGGTGTAGGCAGATGTGTGGAAAAAACTAGGATTTAATCCCCAAGATGACCCTGTGGTTATACACTAGGCTCGCTAGTGGTATGGTGGACCAAGATACTGCAGCTGAGAGTAATAAGGCTATTCAGTGACGTATAAATGCTTGCTTGCCTGTACGCCACGGAGGCCATAAATACTGCCCCCACGGCTGCATTAGAGGTCCTCTTAGACCTGCCACCACCACACATTTTTATCCAGGGGGGAACTCGTTCGGTGTTGCACAGGCTAACGCAAGGCACAACGCCCATAAGGAAACAACACGGAACAGAGCACCAAAAGTTATACTCATAACTGAAGGCAGATCTCATTCTGGGAATGCCCACGAATACCATTATGGTTCCAAAGTATAACTTCCATAAAAATTTTCAAATCAGAATACCAGACAGAGAGAACTGGAAGAACGGCCCTCCGATATCGGCACAAACAGTCTGGTATACGGACGGGTCCAAGACAAAATAGGGATTTACGGGATAAGGTCGAAAACGTAAATTTCGAATCTAGGAATACACGCCACAGTATTTCAGGCTGAAGTGGCCGCTATAGAGTGGTGTAAAAAGGAAATAATGAGGCAAGGAACTGTTAACTAGTCAATTGTAATTTTTTCCAACAGCCAAGCAGCGCTAAAGGCAATCGATTCCATGCAGGTCGATTCAAAACTAGTATGAGATTGTATTAACGCTCTTATGGACCTAGAAAGTCAAAATAAAATGACCGTGGGGTGGGTACCAAGACACAAGTGACACAGGGAAAATAAAAAGGCTGATGAGCTGACTCGGAAAGGCGCGTCTAAGGCCCTGATAGGACCCGAACCCTTGTGTGGTGTGCCTAAGCCATGCAAACGACCATCCATTAACAAGTGGGCTAGAGGACAAATCTCTAGACTGGTAGAAGAGTTTCCTGCGACAGAGACAGGCTAAAGAGTTCATTAAAAAACGACTGGCCAAATTCACGGAGGAGTATTATGCCAAATTAGAAAGGCCATTAGGATAATAGTGGGTCTTCTAACTGAACACTGTAGGCTCAATAGGCGTATGGGCCTGGCATAGGATGAAACATGCAGATTCTGTCAAAAGAAAGAGGAAACCTCAGTACATGTGCTGTGCCACTGCGAAGGCCTAGCCAGATTGAGATTCCAAATACCTGGCGAGGAAAAACCAAGGGCAGATAGCTATACTAAGGAGTCTGGTACAAAGGATAAAGCGGGATAAGGAACTCTAAATAAATTAGATTAGGAGCGCCACAGTAGGTCGCGGTGGCCAAGGCCAAGTGGCCAGCTTCTTCCTTCAGATCTAATCAAATATAATGGTGTGAGAGAAACAACAATGATATAGATTGAAAATTACTTAGAAAATAAGTACCATGTAACTAAACTGAATACTAGATAGATAGACAGATAGATAGATTTATTTCCCAACAATTACAATACTAAGACATCTCTACTAAAATGCCTAGTTCATATGACGTGCCGCAGGGTAGTGTGTTGGGACTCCTTTTCTTCGTTATATATGTTGCTCGTCCTAATCTTGTCCTAAAGAATTTATACGTAAATCCCTTTGCAGATGATACATTACTGTCTACGTTTGAAAAAAACCATATTAAAATCAGAGATATAATGAATCATGAGCTTTATAGATCGTTATGTGCAAATAAATTGAAACTCAATAGTGAAAAACCAAATATACAATTCTTGGAACTAAAGCTAATTGCCGAAAATATTTAAATAGTCAACAGTTTATTTTATTATTTTAGATCGACCGTCAATGTTGTCAAAACTATTTATTTAAGAAAATTGGCAAAAATATTTTCTTTCAAAGAATATAATGGTCAAAATTAATTACGTACAATATTTATAGTATTATATGTAATTAATTTTGCTATCCACATTTTAATTATTGCTTTTCATTATTAATATCATGTAGCAAATCAAATATTAAGAGGTTGCAAATGCTGCATAATAAAAGAATGCGTATAATATTAAGTTCTGAGAGATACACACCTATATATTTCGAATATGGTAAATCAATTGGGTTTAATTTCAGTGGAGCGAAGTATTGAAAGGGCAAATTTAATTTTATTATATATAATCGAGAAAAATCTGGTACCTACTTACCTTACACCCCCCTAAAGTTACAAGATCCAAATGACACAATTATTCGGTGAGATCTGCTGAAAACTACAATATAGATTATCCAAATATATTAATCTTAAAAAAATCAACTTTTAATTATGGTAATGCGCATATCCATGGGCGCAGCCAGGGGTGGAGCCATGCCCCCCCCCCCCAAGCCGTCTTCCATGAGCCAGAAGATAAAGAAGAGTACAAAGCAGTAACCTCATGTATCCCTTGAAATAAATATTTTGTAATTAATGCCAATATTATCTAATAGAGGAATCTACATACACATCCATTTCCAATCATTTTCTGAAAAATTTTCCTCATCCTCTGGGGAGGCCGGTTCTACTGGCCCCCCAGATGAATTTTTTCTGGCTGCGCCACTGCGCATATCCACTAAAATTAAATATTCTGGTAATTTAAAATTGTTTACGTTCCGTTCATTCCATTTTTATACTATTCAATTTTTTAACCAGTAATAACATATTTATCGCAAAATGTTCAACTGTCTGCGTAATGATCTGCATAAAAACTAAATATCTGTTAGACTGAATAATTATTATCCGTAATTTATTTGCTTTGAAAATTACAATTGTAAAAACAATTTGTAGACACAAATTTAAGAAAACGTTTTTAGTTGAAAAAAAAAAAATGAAAAATACGAAAATTGTTTTTAAACAAATTATGTTATTTTTCTATTAGGTATAACACATAGCTAATGCTCTCGACTACGTCTGAGGCAACAATTTTCACACGGGGGTCGTTGATTTGGTTTTTGTTGTCACGTTGTACGTTAGGGTGTGCCGTAAAAACTAAGTCCTAATGTGAAGTTTGGGGCGTGAGAAAGACGAAAAAAATTGATAGCCTATAATTGCAAAATATTTGATGTCTACGAAAAAGGCTCAAAAAACACATTTTTTGTAAAAAATCGGCAGCTACTGGAAGCGGCTGGAACCTCCCCACCGTCGACCGTGCCACGCGAAAAGCGATCTTATGCTTCACATTTGCTTTGTTTTTTATTTTTTTTCACGGAAACCAAATCGAAAGGGTGCAAGTGTGATATATCGTTGAAATCGGAATTTTTATTGCTTTTCAATGGTTCGATTGCAAACTGTAAGTAATCATAAAATAAACAACTTGTTCTGCCAAAACGACATTAAACGTAATCCGATCTCAACCAAAACCTTTTGAGATCTTCTGAAGCACTAAAGCAAAGTTTCATCCAAATCCGTTTAGTAATTTCGCCGCTATTGTGCTAACACACAGACATTTTTCAAAAACCACTTTTTTTGGGTTCCTGGGATCTCAAAACGTAAAGATTTGATGTTATCTCAATTTTCGATTTTGGACCAGTTTTAGTAACCTCCCACAATTTTGTGGGAGGTTAAAATATATCTAAAGACATAAACTCTGTAATCGATAAAATGTATCATAACCTATAAATCAACATTCGTAAAGGTGACCTCAAATATTTTTGACAAATGTCAAAACTTATTTTTTCCCAAACAATAATACCAACAATATTTTTTGACAGATGCCAAAGTGACAGGTGTTTAAAATTAAATTTTAAATATGACAGTTGACGTTTGTCACTTTGAGATCTGTCAAAAGATATTGGTATTATTGTTGGGGAAAATATATTTTGACATCTGTTAAAATATTTGGGTTGGTAACTTTTACGGATATTGATTTATAGGTTATAGGTTAATTTTTTTCACGGAAACCAAATCGAAAGGGGGAAAGTGTGATATATCGTTGAAATCGGAATTTTTACTGCTTTTCAATGGTTCGATTACAAATTCTAAGTAATCATACAATAAACAACTAGTTGTGCCAGAACGGCACTAAACGTAATCCGATATCAACCAAAACCTTTTCAGATCTTCTGGAGCACATGCAAAGTTTGATCCAAATCCGTTTGGTAGGTTCGCCGCTTTCGTGGTAACATACTTAGATACACAACATATAGATACATACAGACATTTTTCAAAAGCCACTTTTTGGGTTCTTGGGACCTCAAAATGTACATATTTCAATTTTCGATTTTGGACGAATTGTGGTAACCTCCCACAATTTTATTGTGGATGTTAAAATGGCAATATTTCGTAATTTCTACTAATTTTACTTTTTAATTTTTGTAAACAAACGGAGAATATATTTATCATTTCTAATTTTGTTATTCAAGAGAGTGAATTTAAAGTCAGATTTTTGGTAAAATTATGGCATAATAGATCTTGAGAGGAGGTCGTCCTAAAGAAGCCATCTCTTGCGTCAGCGCCACACATTTTTTTTATGCTTAGGTCACAAGTTAGACACACCATTCTACAGCATGGGTGTGCCTGTGTGCCAGTCTGTATTAGGTTGGAAAAAAGGTGCTATACATCAGAACGAATTGCACGTTGGGAGACCACTGCAGTGTTCTATATCTAATAGACTTCAATGATCTGCCATTCCGTGACTTATTTCGTCACTTGGATGCTGTTACCATAGGGCTTAAATCCTTCAGTGGACCGATCGGAAAAAAACTGGCTGGCTGTGAAAAACTTCCACTGGTTCGCTTTGAACATGTTGAAGGCCCCATTCCCCAAGTTGACAGAAAAATACTGAGCGAGAATCGATGATACTTAATATTTCTACTGCCATAAAATCAGGTGCTATTTTAGAAGATTTAGAAGCTCGTGATCCTAGTCCTCTTTCACACGCAAGATGGTGGACGACAATAAACTGAGTTCTCAGACTATGCGTGAGCTTAGAAAAACCTACTGATGAACTTAGGCAGTTGATACTTTTTATTTTGAAATGTTACATAACTCTCTGAATGAATATCAAAACCAGTCATCAAAACATCAGTTAGTGCATGTCATCAACCTAGTCAGTAATTGAGCGAAACGCTTTCTTTGCTTACCCCCAAAATTTGGATCCTTGCAATAATTGTGGATGAAAGAAGACATATCGGAGAAATGGAGCTGCTTAGAGTGTTGATAGCTCGATCAATTTCCAAGGGAAAGACTATACGAAACTTCATCATGGCAAAATTCAACTTCGAAGCAACATGGTTTGGTGGAACAGTTGCAGTATCTCTCCTCCTCCACTATTAAGGAACATCATGGATGAGGACATCAACAATCTACTGAGACACCGCTGCAACCGGATTTCCGAAGCTTCCCTTGTCACACCCAAGCTGTAGAACGGTATGTCGAACTTGTGACCGAAGCATCTAAAAAAGTGTGTGGCGCTGATGCAAGAGACGGCTTAATTAGGATGCCAGAAACTTCCCAAAATCTGACTTTAAAGTGCATTCTTTTGAATAGCAAAATTAGAAATGATAAATACATTCACCGTTTGTTTACAAAAAATGAAAAAGTAAAATTAACAAAAATTACGAAATATTGTCATTTCCATATATCCCCAACAAAATATCAATGAAGCAGCTACGCATATTGGCCCTCATCAATATAGTTCATTTGAGAGGGGAGGGAATTTGCCTTAATCCAAATATACATTTTTCATGCTACGCTAAACTGATACAGAACGATCAATTGGGAGCACTGACGTCTGTAGCTAATTGGAGGTTATTCTTGGCTTAGGAATATGACACAATCTCCGTACTTCCAAAACCACCAGATTTATATGAATACATCTAATAATCTGTAGTTATGAATTAGATCAATAATTCATTGACAAATTATATGCATTTCCTAATAACATTTACTGCATTTGAGTTAAATAATTTACATAAATTAATATTTATTGATAATTTTTTGTAAGTATAGTAAATATTTACTGATAATGTATTCACAGTCTCTTACGTGAATGAACCTTAGTTTCCTGTGTATGATGTACAATAAAGATCATCAATTTAACTAATTAAAATTACCTTAATTGGCATATGTCAATTAAGTGTTCATGTATGTAATTTATTTGTTAATTATTGAATGCTTAAATTAAGAGGAAAAAGAATAAAATGTAACACATCAATTTATTTGAACCTGGCATGATATGCCAGAAGATAACATTATGTTTATGAAGTAATTTCTTTGCCATATGCTATGATTTCGTTCAGAAATTGCCGTCTATGTGTGGCTACGTTAATAAGCAAAATAGAAGTAGTAGTCTTGCGCCGGGGACTGCGAATGCTTATTTGATTAATATTTTGATCGAACACGGCACAATTTACTTTTAAATTGTGCCTCTGAGATTAAGTACACATTCAATATATTTTTTTATTTTTATTGTTCAAATAGGTATTTATTAGCAATCGGCAACGCCTGCTACAACTTTCATCGGTTTCATAACAATCTTAGCTTAATCTACGTCAAGTTCATTCGAATGTGAAAGATACTATAACGTTTGTACTTCGACAGAATATATCATAGCATATTCAAGCTACAGCAGGTGTCCCCAGGGACCAATTCTAGGGCCACTGTAATTTAATTTATTTATTAATGTTACTGCGACATTAAGTTATGACTTTTTTCTCGCCTTTAATTTACATGTTCACAGAAATAATCTTTTATTTGGTGTCTTTACACCAAATTTATTGTTGTAATAACAACATTAACACAGCCGAAGATAGACAAATATTAGAGGCCTTGATACTGGTTGCTGCTTAAACTACAATAATGATAGATCCTACTCTCTCGAGCTTACTTCAGATTGTCCATATAAAGATTAATAATAAAAGTGAGGTGTAACGTATGACACCCAAGAAGCCTCTTTTTGCGTATTTAACTAGGTCTATGGTTTCGATACCCTGGAGGAAAGTAAAGTGATGTATTGTCTCTTGTTTAGCTTATTTAGGTTACGGTCATAAGCTAAGAAAATGTAACGAAAGGTTGAAGATAATCGAAGTAATTATTATTTAACGATTTAATACCTTAACCTAACCTACGAGTATTAGTGTTTTTGATGGCGCATTTCTACAAAAACAATGAGATAAGGAAAGAGATAAGTCAGGCCAAGGAAATATATATTGAAGAGAATCGTAAAGAAATTGAAGAACTCCAGAGCAAATATGACCTGTTTAACCTGTATAAAAGAGTCAAAAAACTTGCAGGTTTACAACAAAAATGGCAAGCTACTACACTCCTAGACAGAAATGGTCATATTCTAATTAATAATGATGAAAAACTAAAACGATGGGAGGAATACTTTGAAGAATTATTCACAGCGGTCAAGAAGAAAAAGTGACCTATGCCTTGAAATCAATGAGAGACGAAAAACGTCTTGGTTCTGATGAACTGCCCAGTGATTCCATTAAACTTATTGATGAGGAACATATTAACATCTTGGTAGAATTGTTTAATAGAATATACAGATCTGGAAATATCCCCAGATAATGGTTATTGTCCACTTTTGTTTGCTTACCAGAAAAAGAACAAATGCCAAAAAATGTAGTGACCACCAGCATTAGCCATATACCATAAAAACTGTTTCTTAAAATAATACATAGCCGAATACATCAAAAGCTTGATATGGACATAAGCGAAAGAGTTCGGATTTCGTAACGGCCTGGGAACACGAGAAGTACCCTTTTCATTTAACATACTGATTCAAAGATGCTTGGACGTCAATCAGGATGTATATGTGTGTCTCGTTGACTGTGATAAAGCATTTGGTAAAGTCTACCAGAGACCTTCAAATTGTTTCAAATTTATATTACAACCAAAAGGCGACAGTATGCATTGACAAACAGTCATCGGAAGAAATGAAAATAAAGATAGGATTAAGACAAGTACATGTCAACACTCTTCAATGCATACTACGAGGAAATTCTCAAAATAACCCTTGAAGAAGAAACAGCTGCAATAGTCAATGGAACACCAATCACCAACATAAGATGCTGACGATACGGTAATTTAGCAAAGTCTATCGAAGATCTTCAGAGACTAATGAACAGAGTGGTTGAGTGTAGTGAAGAATATGGGTCAACACTAAATGCCAAGAAAACCAAATTGATGATAATTTCAAAAACCCACCAAACGACGAAAACCTTATTGTCAATGGCAACAACATAGAACAAGTGGGCAAATACACATACATTGGTACAATGATCAATTCCCACAATGACTTCACCAATGAAAGTAAAATAAGAATAGAGAAAGAACGAGCAAATTTTACCAAAATGAAAAAAATTTGAACTTAAATTTAAGGATTCGATTAGTGAGATGGTACATATTTAGCACTCTTCTGTACGAGATGGAGGCATGAACCCTCAACGCGCTACCCTTAAAAAACTAGACGCATTCGAAATGTGGGTGTAGAGAAGAATCTTAAGAATGTCGTGGCTAGACCGAGTAACAAATATCGAAGTTTTAAGGAGAATGAGCAAAGGAAAAAATCAACGAAACCATTAAAAGCAGAAAACTAGAATATCTTAGTCACGTAACAAGAGGGGCAAAATACGGCATCTTGCGATTGATTATGCAGGAAAAAATGACAGGACAGAAGAACGTGGGAAGGGGAAGAATATCGTGGTTGCGAAACCTAAGAGGATGGTTCGGCTGTTCTTCATGCGAAGTTTTCAGAGCAGCAGCCTCCAAAATCAGAATAGCCATGATGATTGCCAACCTTCGATGCGGAGATGGTACCTCAAGCTCTTCATCTCTTCAGTTTAGAAAAAAATTTGAAGGTCTAGGAACATACACCTGAAATATCAGGGAGAAAGTGTCATAAATTGAACGAAAAAAATGCGTAGAGGTGGTGAAAAGTGCTTGCGCAACCTGTGTTGTATTCAGACGCTGACGAATTTTCCTCTTGATTTTCTCTGGGTTTGATTTTAAAAGATAATTTTAACACTATGTAAACCATTAAGCATAGCATAGGTTACGCCGTTCAAAAATTCTTTCACGACTTCTTTTCCATTTCAGCCCGATATTATTTTAAAAAATTTCGATGCTGTTGCATCCAAGAAATAAAACCAAGTTTCTAGTTCTTTTGAAATAAATCAAAGCATGAGAAGCTGCCTTTTCTTTAGGTCGCCAAATTGGATCGTGGTATTCATACTCGAAATAATACCAGTAACAGCTCTTTTATCAGTTATGCTGTATCACAACAAGCTTCTAACACGTCAGCAGCAAGATTAATTGCACAAATGAAGAAATTGAGACATATACGCTAGAAAACCACAGCTGCTTTTATTTGGGGTTACGGCCTGTACCAAAGAATTGTAGCGAATTTCAGGTTCCTACGTGTTCGGAAAGACCCAAAAAGTCTCATTTTGGATTTTATGTTATAAATATAGCACGTCGGGTACACCAAAGAAAGCTGCATTTTTTTATTGGGATGTGCCACTTTCTGTGATCACAGTTGATGTCAGGTATCTTTCTAGATAGGGAGCCACTTGAAAATCCGTTAAAGATGGCCTCTATTTTGCAAACAAGAAACGATTAAATAGTAAGAAATACTCATGCAAAAGGGCTGCCTCTATACAGCTTTTATTACTCTAGATCCCGCAATTATCTTCTTCATTGTCGACTTACAGTGCAGTTCGTGCAAAATAGCGTACATGGAACCTTGATCTTTGAACAGGAGCATCATATACGGCATGCGGAGCAACTACACTTAATCAATTCTCTGCAGGCTGCCATAATAGAAGGAAGAGAAAACCGGTGCAAGCAACCCAGCAACCATGGTCCATCGCCATTCATCTGTCCCTGGAATGTTGTCCATCTCTGAGCAAGCACGATCCCAAACTTATCCTGTCTAGTATGTTGAACGAAGACAATGCTGCCTTAGTGCCTCTTTTGCTGGGGGCAGACATTGTAGACTGCAATTTCTTGAAGTTAAAAGAATCTTTCTAACATGATTGACTGAGAAGTCTTCTGCGTCTTTGCAGTAAAGCAAAACAGTAAGTCTCATCAGAAATATACTATTGCGGTAGAGTGATAGTTTGGTAGGCTTCAGCAACTTCAGGAAATGATTTCCACATTTTCTAGGCAGTTTGTTTCTCTTTCATTGCAAATGATGACGTTACATCTAATCCAGTGAATGCATGGAATCCTCTCAATGCAAGAGCTTTATGTTAACCTATACTTTCAAACATGACGTTAATGTTCATGTATCTCCCAGCAGCAGTGAGAATCCACATCTTCTGAAGTTCTGCAGTTTTGAGAATGTGAAAGAAAGAGATTGACAGAGAGAAACAAGTACACCATTATCTACTGTGCAAATAATTATTATTTTTGCTCGAAGTTCGACAGTGTCTTTAACGTGGAGAAAAATCCTGCCGTGTGCTCCTTCCTGTTGCCTGCATTAAACTCCATCAATTGAAGTTACATCCGACCGAGGTGAGCGAATGATGCCATCAATCTCATTACTGATGTAGGTTCAATCAAACTTCAAAAGTGCATGATATCCAAGTAACTTGAAGAAGTCTTATTCTGATCGCAGTAGAGGAAGTCATTCCAATTTCTTGGTCGCATATTTCCTCGTGTTACTTGACGACGAAGACCAACGCCTCTCTTATCTCTCACACGTTCCTTCAGACAAGGCTTTGAGTAAAAATCCCAAGAAATGTATATTTTGTTTGCATGGAACCTCATAGCGTCATTCAAAATTCTATTTTTGAATTCCGTAACAATATTCTCCAAAACTCCGTGATGTTTTGGGTGGAAGAGCATGTGCTAGTGCAGCTCCATCGTAAATGATTGTATCGCAGAATCCTGCCAATTGTGGTGAATCAATGGCTTCTTCCAGGATTTTAAGTAAATGAGTAAACCGTTATAATAGAATGAAAACAAATTTAAGAGAACACCACAAATCATTAAATTACAAAAAGAACTAAAAATTAAACTAAATTTGAAAACTGCGTAGAACCCTTAAAGTGTAGGGATAAATGTCAATAAATATCAACTATGACCACAGACAGTGACACATTCCAATCAAAAAGTGCAGCTTCTTGGCTTTTTTAGCCATGTACCCGACGTACTAATATTGTAAGTGTAGTCACTACCAAAAGTAGCTAAACAAAATTGTCGACTTTACACGGCAACGTAGAAATGAGGGGTGGTATTGGTTAAAAATCGTCTGTGAATTCCGCTGGAGCTATTGGATTGTAATAAGAATGTTGGAGTCATACTGTATAAGCATCACTGGTTTTACTTTTCATTCTTCTCGTCTGATAATCATACTGATGAAATTACAATTTCCCTAATACACCCTTCATGTGGCTTAATCTTATTATGTGGAGATTTTATGCGTACCCTATACAACACACAGGGATAAAAGCATTACTAATCTTCACTGCAATGTTAATTCAGCAACAGATATTATTCAGTGCCATTTTGTCCATCTGTGGCCCTTGCGTAATGGTAATGGTTTTATTGGATTTGTCTGTATTAATTTGTATTTATGTGCATAACATGACTATCCGTTCATTTTAATTTCCAATCAATAGAGGTTAAATTTGTTTTGCTTTGATATTAATGTAACGATTAAATGGACTACAACTTTACATACACGGTGAAAGTACCTACTGATAAAGAATCCAAATATTATTTTATGATTTATTTGATATGCTCCTAAGCAGAAACCTTTACTTATATTGAATCATATTGGTTTAATATTGTAAAAACGTTGACACACAGTAAAAAACCCAATATAGAATCAAAAATAAATGTGAATATTTCACTTTATCGACTCAAACTTGATTAATAGCTATTTGTATAAAAAAGGAGGAAAGTGTAACATTTCATCTCACAGATGAAGTAATCATCCAAAGAATTAAAATACTTATTTTTGACGTAAGACTGACTAAAGACGCCAAAAAGAGAAAAACATTTTTCTACCCATTTATTGTTACCTTTCTCGCACTATAAATATAAATCCTTAAATAAATATAAATACATTTCTTCAGAGATAAGACAGCAGAACACCATATTAATGGCTTATTTATAAAACATTTAATTACCTAAAAAAATGTAAAAAGTAAGAGACATATAAGTGTAAATACATACATAGCACACGAAAATAAAATACTATATACAAAGAAAAATTATAATAAAAACATAGCGTATCAGCAAATACATCGAAGAAAATATGACAAACAACATAAAGTGAAATAAAATAACAACATAGCTAAGAAAACTTTAAAACATGGATCAGGTCATTTTGGTTTGTAAAAAAAGTGTGAACTCATTTATGGAATAAAATGAATTATTTATTGAAGGTTTTTTTAGACGGTTTTTAAAGCCAATTAATGATGTGCAGTCTTTTATCTCGTCTGATAGAAGATTGTAAATGCGACAACTAGAAGACTTTTTGCATTGTATTTTTTTAGACCAATTAAATTCTTTCCTCTTGTGTGATAATTATGAATGTCTCCGTTATGTATAAACTCGTTTTTTGTTTACATGAATATATGCAAACAGTTTCATCAGATATATCGATGACACGTTAAGAATTTTGAAATTTTTGAATATTTGACGTGATTGATTATACTCAAGGTTCAATAGAAGCCTGAGTATTCTTTTTGGGAGTATAAATATTATATTAATATCACTGGATTGTCCCCTTACTATAACGTTGTATCAGGGACGGCGCCAAGGGGGGGCTTGCAGAGGCACGTGCCCCCACTAAAACGAACTGTGCCCCCACTAAAACGAACTGTGCCCCCTGGATTCCTAGATTTTTAACAATTTAAATTAACGAAAATATTATATTTTTGCTTTATTAAAAATATAATTTCTATTTCCTGTCCTACTATACAATGTATAAATTTCTGTGCCCCCCTACAAACCTAAGAAAAATTGTGACCACCCAGCCCCCCCCCTCCGGCCTGGCCAGTCTGGCGCCGTCCCTGTGTTGTATGCAATGGGAGAATAGACGAAAGCATAATATATGTTTAAAAGAGCATGAACATTTAAAGGGTTTTTAAGAGAAGTTATTATATAAAAGCTTTTATTTAATTTCGCAGACACTGTATCAATATGGTTATTCCCAAAAATGAAGCCGAGTGCAATGTTGATATGATGATTTCTAAGTGTGAACATGTAATTATTATCTGTTATTCTGTACCTGTTTTTAGATTCAATAGAGACTGTTTTTGAATAATTAATTATTAAACGATTTTTATCGCACCAATCACTAAATTCCTGTAAAAGTTTATTGATTTTTTCCCTAAAGTTACCTACATGAAAACTTTACCTTGCGTTACATAATTAGGAAGATCATTCACAAATAATAGAAGAATTAATGGTCCCAGTACACTCCCCTGCGGGGTTCCTATGTCTATGTCGTACATGTCAGATTTTTATCTTTACAATTATTTTTCGTTGTAATAAAAAGGATTTTATCCATTCATTAATAGGTCCACGTAAGCCCAAAATTTTTTCACATACAGATGTTTTGTCTATGGTGTCAAACGCTTTCGTAAGATCGAATAGAACAGTTACTATATAATGATTATCATCCATTTTGTTATTTACAGTGTCCGATTCAGTAGAATATGCTGGCCTGAAACCGTACTGAGAGCTCGTTAAAATATTATTTTCGTTTAAAAAATTCAAGATCCTGTTCTAAACAATTTTTTCTAAATTTTTGGAAAATATGCACAACAGAGATATAGTCTGGTCAACTTTTTTAAATAAAGGAATAATAGCTGCATTTCTTAGAGCTTTAAGAAACTGTCCCATTGAAATGAACAAATTAATTATGTCAGCGAGGACTTCTGCTAGTTCACTACTACATTCTTTTATTAATTTGACTGGTATTTCATCTAGACCTGTGGATTATATGTTGGTAAATTTTTAATAATTGATTCAATTTCACGATTAGTAACGCTGGTGATTGTTTAATTAATGAATGTAAGTGATGTGCACATTGTTGAAATATTGTTACCAAAATGATCCCCAAGTTTTTTGTTGACAATGTTTGATAAATATTCTCCGAATGTATTTGCAATTTCTTCACTAATCATTTTCATAACTGTTGTAATGGTGTCATTATCATTAGATTTTTGTTTTAAATTATTATTAACTAGATTTCACAGAACTTTTGTCTTGTTTTGAGAATTCTCAATGATAGCATCATAATGTGCCATCTTTTCATTGCGAATATCTCTTTGTATTTGTTTTTTAAATTCTTTATATTTTTCTTTTTTCTTCAAAATTTTTTTAAACCAGTTCAATTTTTTAGCCCATCAACATCTTTCATTAATTTCTGTGAGAACTTAATTTTACCTGTTATCGAGATTGTTTTTATAATTGCATGATATATTGAAGCACCAGATAAAATTTTAAAAAAAGTCGTCAAAAATACTATAAATGTCAGTATTGTTTTTTTGCAATGAGAAACTTTTAAATAAGAATTTAAATTAATTTATTACTTGATTATTAATTTTTTTATAGCATTTGGGAGGCAAGTTTATTATGTTTGGGGACATTTCCAAGGATATTACAGAAGGAGGATTACAATGTATCATCTGACCATGGTAATCAGACAGTCCTGAGTCAAAAATTTTTACATCTATTAAGTTTTGGATTACTAGTAACAACATAGTCTATGATCGTTTATGTGGTACGTAATTTGTTTGTGGCTATTTGTGTAGGTTCAAAAATTAATGAAGTCAAATTAAGTGACATAAATATATTCGATGTTGCCATTGTTATAATTTATGTTCAGATCACCACAAATGATAACAAATTTAAACTCGGACGATGCTTTGTAAAATAATTGTAATAATTGCATGAAAAACATTTTCCTACAAGTGTCCTGATGGAGGTCTGTAAATATTTAAAATACAGAACTGTTTGTTATACATTACTTCAGGCTATAATTTGTTTTATAGGTTTGCAGAATCTTTCTTAGCAAATATAACTGTACCGCCATGTATATGTGTTTCGCGGCAATAATTACTCACTAAAGTGCATTCGTTAATATAAATTGATTGTAATTACCTCCACGTCCAGTGGAAGTATAGTAACGACAAAAAAATTTTTAAAAATTTTTATTGTCCAAATAGGCTTAAAATGTCATGAAACGTCGAGATTCTAAATTTGAGCGAAAAAAAATTTTTGTCTGTCGGTCTGTCTGTCTGTAACTTTTTTTTGTGCGCACGTTTACTCTGGAACCGTTTAAGATATTGACTTGAAATTTGGTACACATATGTACTTTAACGAGATCCAGAACTAGATTATATTTTCATCTTGTTCCGTCGAAGGTTTGGGGGGTAAATTGAGGTAAATTTGGGGTAAATGGGTAAATCAAGCAGGTAAGAGTCCATGAAATTGGTATTTAGTATATACAAGAGAAGCTAAGGTCTCAAAAAAATTTTTGGCATTAGCCACCCCCATTACCACCCCCACCTCCTTATTAAAGGGGATGAAAAAAAACTGTGATTTATTGTATGTACAGGAACCAGAAACCTCAAAATATTTTTTTACTTTATCCACCCTCCACCACCCCCGCCCCACTACCGATGTGGGGTATCGTTTTATGGGTTTTTGGGGTAGAGGATTTCAAATATTATGTTATTAAAGTTCCATAAACAATTATTTTCACATACAAAGTTTTTTCGTTGTGAGTGACTTGGATAGAGAATCTGGATGTGGAAGTAGTGATTCCTTGGGCAGTGGTTTTTTTCTTTGGATTGCCAATGCTTACTTACGCACAAGAAACTAGGGTTATATTTGCTAAGAAATACCTCTAATAAATTCACTTTGTTTGAGAAACACTGTATAGGAAGGTGGAAAACACTCCACATTTCGTCGTGATATTCATCTCAATTTGTTGAGATTAAAGAGTCGGTTGAGATGTCAAGGCTGGTTGGTGAAAATTGTTTCCTTCGAGAAACTTGAACCTGGCTACTGCTGCACCATTTGGCCAAATATCTAGTGTGTATATATAAATAGTAAAATGCTAATCTTAAGAAAAGAAGTAAAAAAAACAAAATGATAAAGAATTTCACGCTCTACAAAATCCATTTATCCAAAATGGTGACGATTCCACCGGGACAACATACACGCTTGAGATAGACCTAAAAGCCCTTAAAACGGCATGAAATTAAACACATTTTCATTGCCACTAATTATTTCAGCATATATATAGACTGGATTATTTTGTCTCCATAGAACAAATTTCAACGTTTGACGGAAAAAACTGATAAAGTTTTGAAACTTGGTAAAGATGTTAATTAAAGTTTACTATCAAACATGCTAAGAGTCCTGAACTCAATCCGTTTTGCTCGAGCCACCATCTTGAAAAGATGGCGCTCTGATTAAGTTTTTTGCTTATATCTTTCTAACCATTAGCGATATCGAAATTATGTTTATACCTATAAAAAATTAAGCATAAAAAAATTATATACTAAAAATATTATATGCATTTCTTTCGTATCTGTTATTATACTCTTTGGGGAAATACGGGTGCAAAGAGTATATTGCGTTTCATCAACACATTTCAAAAATTATATCACTGTGTTAGTTATAGAATTCGCAACAACCTTCAAATGTCCGCCATCTGTCCGTCTTTCTGTCAGTGTGTTCGTCTGTCCGTCTGCCCCTTAAGAGAACTTAAGAGAAAAAAGTCCGATTTTATTTCAACTTGGGGAACAAATTATTGTCAGTTAGAGGAAAAAACTCAGCGTTTTTGAAAAAAATCGATCGGTAAATAAGGAGGTTATGAATCATTTTATGAAAAAAAAAGTGAAGAGTGTTGTAACACCTTTGATACGATTCTATAAACACAAAGAGTGCATAGTACACTGACCAACGTTTCGACAGTCAAGATGGAATCAGCGGGAGATCTTTAAAATTGCAAATATGGCACTTAAACCTACAAAGAAAATACACGTGAAAACTGTTTTCACGTGTATTTTCTTCATAAAATGTTTCATAACCTCTTTATTTACCGATTTTTCAAAGACGCTGCGGTTTTTCCTCTAGCTAAAACTAATTTATTCTCCAAATTTCTTTCTTTTCTCTCTTAAGTTAGACACGTTACGGATGGAGGGGCAGACGGACGGACGAACAGACTGACAATATACTCTTTGCTCTCGTATTTCCAAAGAGTATAATAACAGATACGAAAAAAATACATATAACATTTTTTGTAGAGAATTTTATGAGCTTTATTTTTTATATAAACATAATTTCGATATCGCTAGTGGCTTGAGAGATATAAGCAAAAAACTGAATCAGAGCGCCATCTTTTCAAGATGGTGGCTCGAACGCAACATATTGGGTTCAGGACTTTTAGTATCTTTAATAGTAAATCTTAATAAATATCTTTGCCAAAGTTCAAAACTTTATCAGTTTTTCCCTTTAATTTTCCCTAGTTGACTGGAGATAGATAGATTGATAGATAGATAGTAATAGTACCAATTTATACCTTCAAATGAAAGAGCAATAGATTACTTTCTATAGAGATAGAAGAAAAAACATGTTTCTGATTCGTAAAATAGTAAGTGAGTAAAATTAATCTCCTCTCAAAATTTATATTATACTAACAGATGAATATTGGCTAAAGGACATCTCACACCTCTAAGGGGGTTTTTAAACACCGACAGAATTTTTTGAAATTTTAGTATGTTGTTGGGCCGGCTGTCAAAAGAGAGCATTTTGTTCAATTGAACCGGCCTGGCTATACAGGGTGATATAGAAAATTCGGTTCAAAGTATGAATTATCAGTTGTGAATCTCATATTCTAAATTCAGTTAGCGTCATACTTTTCCGACAAAACATGCCTATTATTATTTTGTGTTCAAAAAATGTGTATATATTATTTTATACAGTGGCGTTTTCTTTTTTTTTTTGGGGGGGGGGGGGTAGATCACTTTTCTAGTGGTCCACCGACAATGATAAAAATTAATAAATGGAAATTTTAAACTACCTACATGATTATATGTTATTGTCTTAAAAGTAAGTATTTTAAAATAATAAATATGCAGACTAACCTAGTATTTATAACAGGAACATTAACTATCAATTAGTTAGGTTTAGTGCCGGTTTTCCTCTAAAACGTTTCATTTTGACAAAACTATGGTCTAAAACAACTTTGGAACAAAATAATAATTATTGCAGTATTATTTGAGGCCTTGCAGCATCTAATACATAAGTTAATAAACCATATGATGAGTATTTCACTGCTTGCTGGTGTCTCGCATAACCTAAATACCATATTACACTAGCAACATGAGCACAGACACCAAGAGTTCTTCCACCCACTTTACAGATACAAAAGGTACCAGTGGTAGGATCAAGTTGGACATCATCAATTGGAGGAAGCAAATATGATATAAAAAGGCTATGTTTTACAGCTTGAGTAAATCTAGAAAATATTTTTGCTCTTAACAATCAAACTGTTGAAGTTGGAAATTAAATTCGTTAGTTGCTTCTCTTTCCGCGGTGTCTTGAATGTATGCTGGAGCTAGTTTTACTTGATATGTGCCAAATGTTTTGGAAACTACATACTCTTAAGGTAAAATAGGTAACGCTACATCAACATTGTCCATATTAATGTATATTATATTTTTTTACTTCTTAAAATGTGAGTAACATTTTAAATATTTAAACGTAGTAGGCTAGATGTAAATAGATTTTCTAATAAACTGTACCATCCAGTTCCTCAGCAACCTTGTGCCATTCTGTATGTTGACTGTACATATCTAAGGGCTCCGAAAAGTTCACATTTTAAAATCTAGAGGCAATCATATTCTAGTCACAAGAAGTACACATTATTTAAGGCCGGCCTTATAGTAGCACCAGATGGGTACATTACAGATATACATGGTCCCTATTTTTCGGATGTACGAAATAATGATGCTGCGGTTATAAGGAACGAAATTTAACAAAATGGCCAAAATATATGACAATGGGTTCAAGATGGTGACTGATTTGTAGTAAATCGCGGTTATAGAGATGCTGTTGATTTTTTGGAAAACTCACACTTAAATGTCGAAATGCCACCTGTACTTTTAAGAAACCAACGGCAATTTACTACTGAAGAGTCAAATATTTCCAGAAAAACAACCAAAACTCGTTGGATAGTGGAGTCGCGGAATGGCCATTTAAAATCAATTTTCAAGTTTTTTAATACCAATGCAGCATTGTTTTCATTTAGGCGACGTTTTAAAAATAGCTTGTGCTCTTATAAATGCATTTAGAGGCTTAATTCAAATGCAGGATGCTAATGAACTTGCTGAAAGAATGTTGGCTATAGCACGGCACCCTGAAAATCTATTGCAGAGAAGAATCGAAATAGGAAATTTTAACTTAGTCGTGGTGGTGGTCCTTGGATTAATATGGACAATGTTGATGTAGCGTTTCCTATTTTACCTTTAGAGCATGTAGTTTCCAAAACATTTGGCACATACCAAGTAGAACTAGCTCCAGCATACATTAAAGACACTGCGGAAAGAGAAGCAAATAACGAATTTATTTTCAACTTCAACAGTTTGATTGTTAAGAGCAAAAATATTTTCTAGATTTACTCAAGCTGTAAAACATAGTCTTTTTATATCATATTTGCTTTCTCCAATTGATGATGTCCAGCTTGATCATATCACTGGTACCTTTTGTACCTGTAAAGTGGGTGCAAGTCTGTGCTCATGTTGCTAGTGTAATATGGTACTTAGGTTATGCGAGACACCAGCAAGCAGTGAAATACCCATCATGTGGTTTATTAACTTATGTATTAGATGCTGCAAATAGGGCTGAAGATCCTTAAATAATACCGTAATAATTATTATTTTGTTCCAAAGTTGTTGTTTTGGACCATAGTTTTGTAAAAATGAAACGTTTTAGATGACAACCGGCACGAAACCTAACTAATCGATAGTTAATGTTCTTGTTGTAAATAGCAGGTTAGTCTGCATATTTATTATTTTAAGGCAATAACACATAATCATGCAGGTAGTTCGGAATTAATTTTTATCATTGTCGGTGAACCATTGGAAAAGTGATCTACCCCCCCCCCCCAAGCTATATCACCCGGTATATCTAGGTCGGTCCAATTGAACAAAATGCTCTCTTTTGACAGCCCCAACAACATACTAAAATTTCAAGAAATTCCTCCTTAGAGGTGTGAGATGTCCTTTGCTTGTAACTTCTGTTTCTGTCAAAATGGAAAAATACCTTCATTGCGATCACTTCTGAACCATACAAGAGATTTAGAAAGAATTTAAAAAGTAATTGTGTAATTGCTTTTGCAACACAACGGTTTTTGAAACGTTATTGATCAATAACGAATTCAAATGTCATCAATTTACAGGTACCTCAAAAAAATTAGTCAAAAGAGGCTAATTTTTCAGAAAAGTACAAGAGAGCTGAATTTTGGTGCGTACCTACGTTTAGTGATTATAAATAATGTGTTTAAAGTTCCTGTCGATTGATCATTGTTGGATAGCAAGTAAAAAAGTTAAAAATATCGAATATATTCTTTGGTAATGACTTTAAGACTAAAAGGATAAAAATACCTTTAGTTTACAAGCTAATTTTTATACGAAAATCAGGTATCAGTTATTTTAGAAGTGGTAATATAACAAACAATGAAAAATAATCAATTGAGAAATAATTTAAATATTATTAGACACAACTAAAATCTCCTCACCAATAATATTTCTTCTCCGGTGTTTCCCTAAGCAGAGGTATATTAATAAACTTTGATTTTAACAAACAAAGCAATATCCAAAAATAAATGACCAGTTATAAAGCAAATTTATACAATAATTATTATTTCTACATTATAATTTATAACTTAATAATCAAAATATTGTATTAAACAAACTTGGATCATTAAGGAATTTTATCAAGGATAAATTTGAGTTATATGATGATCTCAAGAGGTCATAGGACATACCGAATTAATTATTTTTTTTGCATGGATGGATAAGATTTCATAGGTGTGTTTTCCCATATTGCACATAAAACTTAATTTTTATGCAGTCTGGTACCTACCATTTATTATTGTCAAATAACAATTGAAATTGAACTTGATAAATTATTTTAGGCACTGATATTACAATGGATATACTGGATTAAGTTAAAACATTTTAACATATAACGTAGTTATTTTCTGAAAAGGAATTATCTTTATTAAAGTCCTCAAAACGAGACAAAAAGTATAGCCCGACTATTTTATAGAAAATTATATTTTATAAGTAAAAATGAACAAAAGTGAATGTATTAATTTAAATCAAAAACCTAGATTATTACCTCAAAGAAAGAGAATAAGTCCCAGTCCGGGATATAATAAGGTAAAATTCGTAAATGAATTAAGGGACATTTGAAATAAAAAATAAATAATTAACAATTACAAAATTTATTGTAAATATAAACGTTATGGCAGAACAAATGACAAATCAGTGGTGGGTAAAGAAAATATGTGCTTACGGTTACAAAGATCAAACAGAATAAAAGATGTACAGAGAGACAGGCCGATTTATCATATACAAAAGAGGTAAATATATACGTAACTTACAAAGATAAATCCATAATGATTGGCAGTTTGCACGCATCCAGTAATTTAGTCGAATAGAGACGGTCGAGTAACTTAGTAATTGTTTTCCACTAAATCACTCGACAAAATACGTAGTGCGCATTAGTCGAGTACTAAATGACTAAACGACTCGACTAAATTACTGGATGCGTGCAAACAGGCCTGAAGGCCTACACAAAAATTACTGTAAATGCTTCAAAAAGGTAGATAACTAAATTATTAGTTGATTAGTTGGCCAACATAGTTATTACTGAATGAAAAAATTAAATGACACTTTACTGATAAACAAATCTCTAAACGTAAATAACGGTGGTAACATAGAAAATGTAATACATAGTAGCTTTTTAGGCTACAAGATACATACAAAAAACGTAATTATTTACGGGTATTAAATAAGAAATTTTATTAACAGTATTCATGAGACGAGACGAGCACTCGCGAAAATGATGTAACGAAATGCCTGGACATAACACTGAAAGTTGCACCAAATTAGCGTTTTTGGCCACAATGTAAAACAAATTTACTGGATTTTAGCCAGGGACTATTATCAGTTGCCGGTACACACAAGGAAAAAGATAAATGTGCTTACAAAACTGCAGCAAAAGAACGAAGGTACTGTTATGGTTACAAACTCAAATTTATAGGTACGTTAACAAACTATACAGAACTATACCATAAGTATAGTACACTGACTCTATACTATAATCTTCTTATTAACTCAATTAAAGCAGCTAGCATTACAGTTATTAAATGGTACTTTAATTCAGAACGTCTATACTGAACAAACTTCTCAACTAGTTAAATTTCAAAAACTAATAAACTTAAATGGCTCAAATTCCAGCCGTAATTTTGGCGACTTGGCGAGCCCGAAGGCCGCTTCGAAAGTCAATATATAACATTAATTAGCGATTTTATATTCGTACCTTAACGAACTATCTTCGGGGGCTATAACCAAGATCAACGTCGGCATTATGTCATGTACGTACTTGCCATTGGAGGAACAGTTCCCGCGCGGATATTTTACCAGCTTATTTAAGGAATTTCTGGAATGCTAACTCGTAAACAATTACTGTCCGACGGGGTCTGCGTTAAATCTTGTATTAAAAGACTAACAAAATAATTTTTGTAATAATGATATAAAATAATGTAATTCAACGGATTTAAATAGAAATTTACGAATACTATAAAAGTTGACCATTACAAACACTCGTCGTGTGTTTCGCCAACCATGTTGGCATCATCTTAAAGTTATTAAAACGGAACTAAAAACAATCACCTCCACATGACGCCAACATGGTTGACGAGACGCACGTCGAGGGATAGTATTCGAGTGTAATGTGTAAGTATTTTAATGTTTGTGAAAACTACTTCAGAGGCACGAAAGAATCCAGCCTCTTCCACAGTCAACTAATAAAACAAAAGTGCCTTGATATTATTTCTTTAGTTTCTTAGAAACGTGTCCAAATTTTAGTCACAAAGTGTTATTTCTTGTATAATATATTCTGATGTGTTACAATTAATTCAGATGTATTTGCACCTACTCAAAAAAGAACCTACCAGTAGTAGTTCTAGAGTGATGACATCTGGAATTATCTAGAGAATGGTGGCGTCATCACAGAAAAATCGAGATCTGTCATTTTTAGGTATAGAAGACCGACCGCATCTCGGCGAGTAGTTCAGAAAGTATAGAAAGTAGAAGTATTCGAATTGACAGTTTGGAAAAGTGAGGTTAAGACTACGAAGTGATAAACATTGTTATTTTTAGTCAGTAAAGTGCATTTAAATTAATAATAGTATTGTGAAGTATCCAGTAAATTGTTTAATAAAGTGTGTTAGTGGTTATCTCTTGTTATAATTTTTGGAATCCACGGAATTTGCAACGGTGGTTTCCTAGGGGTGGAAACACGTTACAAATTGGTGTCAGAAGCGGAATTTTATGACAAGAGGAGCTCTGAAGTTGTGTTGGATTGTTTGAGAAGTATTCTCGAGAGTTAGTGCTAACACAGGACTAATTTACTGGACATTGTTCGATGGTTATTTTCGAACGGAAAAATAGTGTTAAGTGCATTTTTGAGACATTGTAGAACATTTTATTAGGACATTAGTGTAATAATTAAATTCGCTGAACTGGATAGTGACAAAAGACTCTGGATAAGACTTTTTCGTGCTGTTTCGAGATTTTTCTGGAAAGTTCCATTACGGATATTGACGTGGCAGTTAAATTTATTTTATTTTAACATAATCGTATGCCCATTACAACAAGAAGCATGGCTATGGAGAAGCAAATGAAGGACCTACTTGCGGAATTTACGAGGATGATGGCACAGCAGCGCCAGGAGGAGGAAAAACGGCGTCAAGAAGAAAAAGACGAACAAGAAAAGCGACGTCAGGAAGGAAAAGAAGAACAAGAAAGTAGACGCCAGGAAGACAAAGTAGAACAGGAGAAAAGACGTCAAGAGGAAGAAAAGCGACGTCAGAAAGAAAAATAGGATGAAGAAAGAAGACGTCAAGAAGAAAAAGACGAATTGAGAAAAATTATGGAAGACCTGAAAATACGACAGCAACAGGAGAAAGAAGAACAAGAAAGACGACATGAAAAGGAGAAGGAGGAGCAAGAAAGACAACGTCAAGAGGAAAAAGACGAACTCAGAAAAATAATGGAAGACTTGGAAGAAAGACGCCAGGAGGAATTAAAGAAAATCCTGAGCGAACAAATCAAAATATAACAGGACGCTATAATTTCCGCCAATGAAGAATTGAAGAGTGAAGTCAAAGAAGAGATAAACAAGGTAGAAGAGAAAGTAGATAAAGTAGAAGACAATGTAGGTGTAGTTGAGACCGAAGTCAGTCAGATCAAAGGAAAGATGAGTGAGTTCGAAGGATAAGTGGAGCGACTTAAACGACAGTTGAGAGATAGAGGAAGCCAGCAGGTGGTATCATCAGGTCAGCGACTAAAACCTCCTTGTTTTGACGGCCAAAGTTCCTGGACGACGTACAAGAGGCAGTTTGAGGCAGCAGCGTGTGCAAACAACTGGAATAATGAGGAAAAGTCCAAGGCATTAGTTCTGGCGTTAAGGGGCCAGGCCCCAGAGTTACTTCAGACTATCCCGGTGGAGAAACAAAGGGACTTCAAAGTCTTGGAAGCTGCCTTGGACTTGAGATATGGCGACGAACACCTTGCCCAAGTATACCAGGCTCAGCTTAAATTACGGATACAAAAAGCTAGGGAAAGTTTACAGGAATTTGAAGCTGCCATAGAGAGACTGGCACACCTGGCGTATCCGAGTGCACCTAGAGAATTTCAGGAGCAATTAGCCGTGGGGGCCTTTTTAGATGGCATAACGGACGAAGAGGTCAGGCGAGTTTTGAGGCTGACAAGACACCAAAGTATTAGCGAAGCTTTGGTGCGTGCACTCGAAGTAGAAGCAGCTTACAGAGGTACTTCAAGGTCGAGAGTGCGAGCTGTGACTCTCGAAGAATCGCAATCAGAAACGAACCAGAACCCTATGTTGACTGAGATGCAGAAAATGTTCACCAAATTATTCAACAAAGTGGATGGTCTCGGAGGGCAGAGAAAACAACAAAATAAAGGAAAGCCGAGCGGAGGTATTAAATGTTACAACTGCGGCAAGGTAGGACACATGAAACGAGGCTGTCGACAGCAGAACTCGGAGAGTCGAGTAAATGCCGTGAGTGTTGAAGAGAAGCAGGAAAACTATACCAGGGGGGTTGTGCTGGCTAGGGAATGCAGTGACCCCAGAGAAATAAAGATTTCCCAGCTTCGAGAAATTTCAAATAGTCTACTATTACAAGGCTATGTGAATGGAAGAAAATGTTTGTTTACCATCGACACAGGTACTACGTCATCAATAGTACTGCCAGGATTTATATCGGGTATAAAGATTACCAAGAGGCAAAATGAAGTGATCGTCCGGACAGCTATGGGAGACAGGGCTTACGGTTCATGGAGAAGTAGACCTGGGTTTGCAGATTGGACATCTAAGGTTCGACCACAGGGTCATCGTGGCTGACATTACGGATGACTTCCTTTTGGGACTGGACATCATGGAACAGTATGGATTTATTGTTGACGTAGGAAAGCGAATCTTAAGGATTGGGAACGAACAATTTATTCTGTCAAAAGTGAACGACCAATGCCAGAAAACGAGGCTATTGACAACGCAGGCAGTCAAGACTCCTGCATTATCCAGAAAACCAGACAAGGAAGATTGCAAGCGCTACCCTCAGGTGAGAAAATTGCCGAACATGGTTGAAGTCAACACTGTCAAGGTCGATCTTCCAGACAGTTGGCCAAAGAAAACTCTGAGGCAAGAGCAATTGCGCGATGTAGAAATCGGACCCATGTTGAGAGCAATAGAATGCCGAACGCGTCCAGCATGGAAGGATGTTTCCAACAAAGAAGTGGGGCTGAAGGCTTTATGGTCACAATGGGATTCACTTACGGTCGTAGATGGGCTTTTGAGGAGAGCATGGGAAAGCCCAGATGGGAAGCAGGTTGCCATGCGTCTAGTGATTCCAAGGTGTCGTGTACCAGAAGTACTTCAGGAAGCGCATAATGAAACATCCAGCAGACACTTCGGCATAAACAAGACATTGAGTAGAGCACGGGAACAGCTCTATTGGGTTAATAGTCGCCAGAATGTGGAGGCCTGGTGTCGCAAGTGTAAGAATTGTGCTGCCCGTGGGGAACCATTTTCCATGAGCAACTACAGAAATGGAAATCGAGAACAGCCGAAGAATGACCGAGAGCAGATGAACAAAACTAGTAACCGATTGAAGGCTCGTTATGATCAGAATGCCAGTACAGGGGGATTCAAGGTGGAAGATCTGGTTTGGCTGTACAACCTACAGCGGAAGGAATGGAGACCCCCGAAACTTCAACCTCCTTGGGATGGACCGTATACTGTTATTACCCGAATTAATGATGTCGTTTATCGAATTCAACGAAAAGTCAAAAAAGTCCAAGATGAAGATCGTACATTTGGATAGACTGGCAAAATACACCGATGATTCCAAATTTCCTGACAGGGACGTTCAGGCTTAAGGAGGGGGCAGTGTGATGTGTTACAATTAATTCAGATGTATTTGCACCTACTCGAGAAAGAACCTACTAGTAGTAGTTCTAGAGTGATGACATCTGGAATTATCTAGAGAATGGTGGCGTCATCACAGAAAAATCGAGATCTGTCATTTTTAGGTATAAAAGACCGACCACCGCATTCTCGGCGAGTAGTGCAGAAAGTATAGAAAGTAGAAGTTTTCGAATTGACAGTTTGGAAAAGTGAGGTTAAGACTACAAAGTGATAAACATTGTTATTTTTAGTCAGTAAAGTGCATTTAAATTAATAATAGTATTGTGAAGTATCCAGTAAATTATTTAATAAAGTGTGTTAGTGGTTATCTCATGTTATAATTTTTGGAACCCACGGAATTTGCAAGGGTGGTTTCCTAGGAGTGGAAACACGTTACAATATTAATGTTTTTAAAAATTTGTTTGTAATTACAGATTTTTAAATTTCAGAGTATATTAAAAGTTTGATATACTATTTAAAATATTTTTATATTGTTTCATATTAAACTATTGCGAAGGCCTAGCCAGACTAAGATTCCAACTATTTGGTGAGGAAAAACCAAGGGCAGATAGCTATGCTAAGGAGCCCATATCAAGGCTATGGAGTCTGGTACAGAGGATAAAGCTGGATAAGTAACTCTAAATGAATTAGATTAGGAGCGCCACAATAGATCCAAAGGTGGCCAAGGCCGAGGCCAAGTTACCAACTCCTCCCTTCAATCTAATCTTACATTACATAAAATTCATCTGAAAACATTTTAAAGAAAATGTTGGACTTCACGGATTTATTTCATATATTAGATGTTCTGGAGTTGACAGCAGGTAGTTGTCGCCATTTTTTTTTGTCACATCAACCTAAGAGAAATTAATATAGAACGATTGTTAGTTGGGGAAATCTGAATGACAAAAGCCGAAGGAGACATCTTCCTAAATATTGGGCTGATGTCACCAACTAGCTGATAAGAAGAAAACTTGATGAAACCGGACGCCTAACACGCAACTGGAACAGAAGGCTTAATTCTATCAGACGCGCCATACATCAAAGATAGGCCAACTAGAATAACTCATCAGAAGACGTTGGGAAATAGAGCCGAGATGACAATTTTTGACAAAAGTGGTATATTTAGTGGTATGTTTTATTATATCCTTGTCTAATTTATTCCTTAATTATCACAAACACATGTATAGTTTCATTTGTAACACATTCGAGCAAAAATGTTAATCTAATAATTGGTATTCGCAGTTGGCCGCGCCCGGCTGTAATCTCTACTTCGTATCACTGATTTAATCTCAAAATAATAGATCAATACAATTTTGCAGACATAATATCAGTCTTGTAATTTTGTGGAAGTATTTGTCGCAGAAATGGTGTCCGTTTCGTTCCTCACAACACGTAAAATCGTATCTTGCAAAAAGTCATTTTTTCAGTTACACCGGCAATAGGTATAGTTTGGACGTGTCTTCGATCGCACAAAGTGTCGTAAGTCTAAGTACAACAGTTTATGAGTAAACGCTAGATCGAAAGTCGACGTATCTGATAAGATATTAAAAATATTTCACACGTAGCGCCGTAAGTAACTTACGACAGTACGTGGGGAATAACATTTTGCTCCTTGATAATGAAAGTCTGTACGGCGTATCTGACTGTGAGGAATAGTACATCATAACATAACCTAACATTCTTTGCTGTGACAAGCAAACTGGCTTAGATGATTTGTGATTATTGTGCTGGCAAATCGTTTCTGTTCTTTTCTATAGGCATATTCTACTTTGAAAGGTAAGAATAAAATATATTATGTTGTAAAACTGATGTGAGAGGTATCAAACAGTGAAAAGTAATAAATAATAATTAATAAAAGTGTTTTATTTTCCAGACTCATAACCTTTAAAATGGATGTGTTGGTCCAGTGGAATGATAAGACCCAAAATGTAGTTTACTCACATGAACTAAAACCCATAGAAACTAAAAGTATTGTGGTTGGAGGTGAAGTAAAAATGTGGTATAAAAAGAAATAGTTCCATGGGACAGTCTTGGCCATTGAAGGCGAATTGTCTGACATCTCGACTGATGATGATATGCCGTTAATAAAAATAAAAGAAAAATTAATCGATAACAAGAAACCTATTGAGGTTGAACAGGAACTTAAGGGACACAAAAGTGACTCCTATGGATGTCATGAATCACTTTATTCTATGTCACCAATTTATTGTGGTTGGAGGTGATGTAAAAATGTGGTATAAAAAGAAATGGTACCATGGGACAGTCTTGGCCATTGAAGGCGAATTGTCTGCCATCTCGACTGACGATGATATACCGTTAATAAAAATAAAAGAAAAATTAATCGATAACAAGAAACCTATTGAGGTTGAACAGGAACTTAAGGGATACAAAAGTGACTCCTATGGATGTCATGAATCACTTCATTCTATGTCACCAATTTACGACTCTGATAAAGACCCGCCGTATGGTAATTGTGAAATATCCAACTGCCACCGTTGTGAAATTCTTCTATGCTGGGTGCATTTTCAAGAGGAGACTTTGTTCCGCTCTGAACATGGCAAAAGTACACCTATGACATTTGAATACCCCGAAGAAAACCTAGAACCAAAAGCAACTAACACAAAAAGACATCAGATGCAAAAGAAGTTATTTCGGCTAAGGACATACGAAAAGATCCAGAAAGCTTTCTTGTTGAAGGAGGAGAGAAGGAAGCGGAGACAAAAAAGTTGCGCAAAATAAATAAGCAAAAAGTTGCAAAGAGAACAAAGAATTTGGGTATGCAATACGTTAGCACCTCGACAAAAAAAACGGTTCCTCCTAAAGAGATGAAAACTCGATGTGTAGGTAACATCTGTAAACAAATGGGAAAAGAATGTTACCTGATTAGTGAAGAGCATAGGAAGCAAATTTTCGATCAGTTCTATGCACTTGGCGACATACAAAAGCAGAGAGAATACCTACTTAGACACATAAAGATGGTAGATAAAAAAAGGAAAACAACTAAGAAAGAACATTCGCGCAGACAGCATACTATAAAATACACTTTAACGATTGCCAATCAGCCTATTACTTTTGGTAAAAAATTGTTTTTAAATACATTAGCTATATCTGATCGGATGTCAAAAACAGTCTTTTCTAAAGTCAACGATGTAGGGATTTTAGAAAAAGATAAGTGAAATTGAAAAACAAAGGGAAAAACAGTTGAGAATCAATATAGAAAAACATATTGATAGGTATCCAAGAGTGGAATCACATTATTGTAGGGCCAAAACAACCAGATTGTATCTTAATTCTGATCTTTCTCTAAGAAAAAATGTATAATATGTTTCTTGAGGAATTGCAGAGGTGACACGCCTGTTGTGCGCAATCCAGAATTTCAAAGATTTTTCGAATCTCTACCTCATGACTACGGAAAGCAAAAATAAAATTATAAACTCACATTATGCATAATCACTTGTGTTTTAGTTTTACATTTATTTTTTATATAATAATAAATTACTTTCTTAGCTTTTAGTTATTTCTATTTTTCTTTATTAAATAATATAAATAAAACAGAAACATGTGCATTTTTTACGAATAGGTACTAAAGTATTATAGTATTTATGTAAATTTTTGCTAAAATTAATATTTCCTTTAAAAACCTATCTCACATTCCGATAAAAATTTTTCTTACAAAAAGTCGTATGTGAACTTTTTTTTTTCTCCTAAACCATTGAGTTTTTTTGCTCTAGATAGGTGTACATAGAATATTTAATACATACAAACCTGTTTCAAAGAAATTTTAGCATTGCTCCTTTTATTAATATAACTGTATCAATTTGAATATCACAAAGTTTTGTTTTCTTGCTCTACTGTAAAACTATAGATTTTCAGTTACGACTTTACGTGTTATAAGGGACGGTTTGTATCAGAGAAGGTATTTTAACTCAAACACTGAATTAACAAATGTTGCCAATGTTAAACATCGATACTGGTCTTAGTATAGAAAATTAAGCTGCTTACTCCCACTCATCAAGCTGGCTGAAACTCAAAGAAGAAATTTTTGAAATGGTGAACGAAATTTCAGATACCAGCACAATATTATTAAAGCATCAAACAGGAATTCCGAAGAGAATAATTATTAGGGAACATCTCCTACAACATTCAGTGGATACGAAAAATCGACTACTGGATATGCAGTCAGATAGAATCAGAACAAACCACAACTTCACAAAGACCCGATAGGGAAGAGGAAGGAACGAGGCAACTGCGAAGACATTCAAATGATACCATATGGTATAATGACGGATCAAAAATGTCAAGTAGTACTGGAGCAGGTTTTACGGGACAGATATTAGTCTGAACCTGGCAGCACCGCAACGGTGTTCAAAGCAGAAGTCACAGCTATAAAAATATGTGCACAAGAAATGATACGGAGGTCATATACTGACAAAAGAATCCACATCATCACTGGCAGTCAAGCAGCTCTCAAAGCTCTGAATGCAGTAGGGATACGTTCCAAAACGGTAAAGGACTGCCTTGAATCCCTGGCGAAACTGGCGGGACACAACAGTATACAACTGGAGTGGACGCGAGGACACCAGGGCATTGAAGGCAACGAAATAGCAGATAAGCTGGCCAAAGAAGGCGCAAAAACAGCTTTGATGGGACCCGAGTCATCCTGCGGGATATCATACAGGAATGATAAAGGAACTATTAAGTCAGAAACATAACTTGTATTGGACCGGGGCGCCGGGGATGAGAGAGTCACGTATGCTCACCACTGGCGGGACATCCAAGACAAAGACTAACGAATTGCTAAAGCTGAACAGAGAACAGCTGAGATGTGCAGTGGCAATCTTAACAGGACACTGCACACTGAGTAGACACCTAATCAACATAGGTGTGAAGGATAATCCAGAATGCAGGATGAAGGTGTGGTGAGGATGAAGAAACTCCTCACCACAACTATGTGAATGCCCAGCCTTGGTGGCTGGGAAGTTTTCATACTTCGGGGGACCAATCGTGACCCCAGAAGAAATAGCCAGAGTTCCCATTGACCGTATACTCTCCTTTTGGAGAGGAACGGGATTAATAGGATAACGCGACTATGGGGTACAATAAGCTTAAGCTTCAGTACGGCAGGTCCTCTGGCACCGCAACCTATAAGGAAAAAAAATCTTTTTTCATAACTATTACAAATATTGAAACGTATTTAATTTAACGAGAATTATCTATACAGAGCACTAAGCCATCAGTTAGAAGGAAAAACATAATAACCCCGGCGCACACTAACGTTATGAGAAACCTACAGAAACAAGTATCAGACTTTATAAAAAACAACATAGATTATTTCACCCTGTTCATGCCGGCATCCTTCAATGAACTGGAGCCTTGCTACAATCAACACAGCAATGGAAGCTTAGTCTTTCAAATAGATCATATCCTGGGGACAATGGGACAACGTCTTTCACAAACACCTACACTGCCCATCCTATACTCCTGTACCATGCGTCATGTTTCTCTCGCTGCCGATAACAAGAATGACCCAAATTCAACCCAGTGTGAATGCAATCGGCTCAGCGGTATATCTTGGGAGTGGCAGCAATGCTTACTGCATGCTGATAAATCAATCAGTCAATTAATATATCCCACAGCATTCAGTAAGTATAAGAATTTTTTACTGACAGTAACTCGCATTAATTTTTGCGGGCCATTCGAAAGCAAATACAAATGATATGACTCTCCAAAAGAAACGTCTTTTCAAAGAACATGATATTATTGTTAATCGTATTTCTGTACCCAGATGAAAATCCTCATGGCATAATGGGCAGACATTATCATAAATATCCGCTTTTTCTATTGGATACTTTAGGTTGCAATGAGAGATATGATTCATGTAAATGATGCCCCATTTCATTATGCAGGTAATGTGAGACAATATTCAAATGCTCAAGTTGAAACAAAGCACATACGCTCTCACTAATAAGCTAGGTTCACCAAATCTGAATCCATGCTATTGATTTATTTGAAGGTCTGTGAAAAAAAAATTATGAGGTCAAAATAGACAGAGTAAATCTGGAGATAACAAAAACACAAAACGTGACATTCTACATAGTGAAAAATTGTTGAAAAGAATAACATTTTATCTTTTGCGTAAGATTATTCTATGAAAAACTTTAAACGGTAAGCATATTGAACGTCTACTTTGTAATTTTGGGTTAGAAACTAAGGCGCAATGTTTTAAAAGGGCCACAAAATGTTCGAAAATAATGTGCTCTAATACCAAAAAATTGCTATCTGCAAGTCTACCTTGAAAGAAAGATATAATCTAACTGGTTTAAGCGCGAGGGTAGTTTTTTTATTTTTTGGTAAAATGAAAAACTACATTACAAAATGAATATTATGAAGTTCAAAGGGCGCTCCAAATTTTTACTAGGTTATTAGAAGCGTTTTCAGGTAACTGAAAAAGAAAATAGAGAAAACACTTTTGAAGTTCGATTTGAAGTCAAATGAAGCATTTCGGTATACAGGCCAGTTTGGTTAAATCTATTTATTTTAATTTCAAGAATCTGTAAGTTGTTCTAAGTCCAGAAAATTTCGGAACACAGCATTTTAAATTATTGTTTGCGATTTAGTGTGGTAGTTTGTTAATTATAATGATTATACTGATAGTTTATCATATAAATTGTGTCTATTATCTGACGTAACTTTTTTATATACGCACGATCAATTGATTATATGATGACTTGGCTCATCTTAACACACATTATTCAAAAAAATTCAGACGACCTTCATGTAGAAAAGATCAAATTCGTTAATAGCTATTTTTATCCTATTATGGTATTATTTTGAAAAAGAGGCGTCAGAAGGTATCTATAAAAAATTAAACAAATAAACAATAACTTAATAAACAAATTAATAGACATTCCACAACCGCAATATCCTATAATTTAATAAGATATTATTCATATAATTGTTATTAATAATTAACAAATCATGCCATAATTAATCAACGATTCATCAGGACACGATAATATCATTTCGGGATGTGTTAAGGTCGACCGACGTCCGGTCTCAAGGTATTGTTACTTTTTGCGCATATTTTTTGTAGCTCGCTTCCTTTAATTTAATTTTAATGTCTTTATTTTATTACCATTTCAGTTAGTATGCAATTAGTTCAGGAATATTAGATTTAAATTAAACGGATGGTCTAAAAAATTAACCTCTAGTTACAAAAACAAGAATCACTTTTCATATGCTATAAGATGACCTGCGTTCCTCATATATTTTCAAGCGAAACAAATTTCAAGGGAAATGAAACAACCTATATCACATGTGTACTTTTGAGTTGATTTTAGTCTTAGCGAGGCGTTTTCAGGTATACAGAGCCTTTAACTTTTCTGTAGCGATAACCAAAGTATTTTGGTCAGCACGTATTTTGTTACTAGAATTATAATGAACCAAATTCATAATTTGTAAAATAACGAGTGTTAGAACAAAACTGACATCGAGATGCCTATGCATATGAAAACGTGGGATTTTGATTGATTTCAATTTTTGTTGGTCTGGCAAAAGCCTTTTACACTGCACAGTGGGCGAAAAATACAAGTCTGAAACTCTTCATACCTTCTTGGAATATCTAGAGGCTACTGGGAAAAATCTTGGAAAAATTTAATTTGTACTCGGGGGTGAGAGGGTTGAAAAAAAACAATGTAGAAAAATTTCGAAATTTATACTATAAACTAAATAGATTTCGAACACTGGGAAAAATAGTGGAAAAATGTTATCTGTATTCGGAGGTGAGATTTAAGGGTTGAAAGAAAAACAATGTAGAAAAATTTTGAAATTTATAATATAAACTAAATAGATTTCGAACACTTTGGGAAAAATACTGGAAAAATTTAAACTGTACTCGGGGGTGAGGCATAAGGGTTAAAAAAAAACATAGTGGAAAAATTTCGAAACTAAATAGAACACTTTGGAAAAAATAGTGAAAAAAATTAATCTGTACTCGGGGGTGAGATGTAGAGATGCAGGTGTATGTTGTCCCGTAGTCGTTGCATGCTTAAGTTCGGGTGTTGTAACTTTTTTCAACAGTTCTGCCGTATTTCGTCTTTTAGTTCTCACACTACTTGATTCATAGTCTTTCGCTGGATGGCGTACTCCAGATGATGGTATTGGTACTTCTGGAATGGTAGCTGAAGTTTCCACTGGAACTGGTGACACGATTAAAATAATTTCTTTTTGCAGCCACGATGAGTATTTATTCAAGAACTTAGTTTTACTTCTACCGCTCTTAGTCCATCTGCGACTAATTTCATTGCACAGCAGATAAAACTTTTGCTTCGAATCGAACATTATTTCCTCTGCATAATGTTCATCTTTAATAACATGACAAACTTGGATGTAAACGTATTTGAACTTATCAATTGTGTCATGCCAAAAATCAAAAATTTTCTGCCGATTTAATGTTATTTCCTCCATAATTAATGAAGTTACTAAGGTTTCCTGTAACGAAAAACAAGATTATGCAAATTGTTTCGTTTATTATTATTATTATTATTATTATTATTATTATTATTATCTTTTTTTTTTTTTTTTGAAGTCAGTCGCCCTTCTCTCTGTCTCCGATGCCAGAGAGGGTACGCTGGTAATACCAGAGACCACTCCCTACGCCGTAGAGTCAGTGATCACTGGGTCCGCGAATCGTGTGCTCTGAGCAGGCGTAACGAGCCAAGGATAACGGCCTTCTGCATTCTTCCAGCTAAGATTTCTGCCGAGTTTCGGCATGCCGGTATCGTCTTCAGTTCCGAAAGCAGTGTATGCCTCACCCCACCGAGGGATCCTATAATTAATACCACTAGCTTAACGGTGTGGTCTGGATAGAGTCTGCGGAGTTCGAAGAGAAGATCTCGATATTTAGTCCGTTTTTCCTCCTCTTTCAAAACAATGTTTGTTCCCGCTGGAGCGGAGAACTCAATAACAAACATTGTCTTGGTTTGGTGGTCGAGGAGGACTATATCAGGTTTATTGGCCTGTATTTGCCTGAGGGTGGGAAAAGAGTAGTTCCAATAAATTAGGCACTGCTCGTTCCCCACCACGGACTCAATATCCCCCGGAGCATAAGGCAGCACTGGTGTCTCATCTATCCCATACGTGTGCCGTAGATGATAGTACAGCACCCGTAATGCTCCATTATGTCTATGGATATAGGCCGAGACAGCGTATGCCGGACAAGCCGACAATAGGTGCATGAGTGTCTCCGGCGCCCTTCGGCAGGCCCTGCAGTTTACATCAGGAACCTCCATACCCAAGACATGACTTCGATAGACGAGCGTGTTAAAGACACCATCTTGGCAAGCCATGATGAAACCCTCGGTCTCAGACTTCAGCCCAGCTGACCTTAGAAAAGCAAAGGTCAGCTTTTCAGATAAGCCCCTGTCTTCAATGTTCTTGTAGAAGACTCCGTGCAAGGGCTTATCTTTATGCAGCTGTAGGAATCTGCTTTGCTCAGCTGCTTTTGTATGGGCTTTAAGCTGAGCGGGTCCCAACTCGGTAACAGAGCTTGGGTTTACCCGCCTACTGTCGAAGTCGAGACCAAGCTCATCAGCTGCTCTTTGTGCTGCCTTAAATAAAAACGCTCCTATCCCTGCATTTTCATGGTCGTGAACCATGCAGGGAAGGGGATCCGAACTCCTGATGATCTTGCAGGCTCCATCCAGAACAGACCTGCTATGTAGATACTCCAGGCTCAAGAGTCCACGGCCTCCCTGCTGTCGTGAGAGATAAAACCGCGGAACGGACGATTTTGGATGCAAGCTTCTGTTGAGATGCATCATTTTTCGGGTTCCTACATCGAGTTGGCGCAGCTCGCCTTGCGTCCATTTCACTACCCCAAAGGAGTGTAGAAGGATCGGAACGGCAAGCATGTTAGTCGCAGACACCTTGTTCTTCCCCGACAGCTCAGAAGACCAGATCTGTCGGAGGAGGTGCTGATAATTGCCGCGGAGAGCGTTTTTCACTGTTGACACTTCTTGGGTGGAGCGTTGCTCAACACCCAAGTACGTGTACGACTCTCCGGCATCTAGGTGGTGCAAGATGCTTCCATCTACAAGCTGCGCATCCTCTCCGTAGTCAACGCATCGTCCTCTCTTGAGGTGAACCAGTGCACATTTGTCCAAGCCGAACTCCATACCGACAGCCTGAGTGTACTCATGTACCACCCTAAGAGATTGACGTAAATCTCTCTCGCTAGAGGCATAAAGTTTAAGGTCATCCATGTAAAATAGATGGGTGACCTTATGCCTCCTATCTCCGGGGGTACCGCAATTGTAACCACGGGTTCTGCGAAGTTCAACGGATAACGGCAGTAGCGAGATGCAAAATAGAAGGGAGCTGAGAGAGTCTCCCTGAAACACACCCCTCTTAAACATAACCGGCTCTGTTTGGACTCGGGCATTACCAGATGTTATGGTAAAGCGAGTCCTCCAGAGCGGCATGAGTTGTTCTATGCATCTCACTACGGGACCAGGCACCGCAAGACATTGGAGCAAGTGAACAATTAGCTCGTGAGATGTCATGTCAAATGCCTTGCGGTAATCGATCCAGGCCATAGAAAGGTTCCGCTTATACTGCACGGAGTCCTGCGTGACACATCTGTCAATAAGCAGGTTCTCCTTGCAGCCAGCAACACCCTTCTTAGACCCACGTTGCTCGTATATCCGTTCATAAACCGGGCCGCTTGCTTGGAGTACCCGCATGTACAAGATACGTGTGAATATCTTGTAACATGCGTTTAAACAGGTTATCGGTCTGTAGTTCGCTGGATCTGCCAGATCTCCGTTCTACGGGAGTAGCACGGTTCGCCCCTCGATAATCCAGGAAGGGATTTGCTGCTCTCCATTTAGCCACGAGGTGAAGATTCTGGCTAAATGGCGTTGGGTGCTCGGAAGTTTTTTCCACCAAAAGGTGTTAATCCCATCGGATCCAGGAGCAGCAAAGTTCTTGGAGCCTTCAAGGGCTCTTCGAACCTCTTCCGTCGTTATCGGTTGGCACACTGCTTGAGGCTGCTGGAGCCCTTGGCAAAAAGCTTCAAAGTGTGCCAGGGCTGGAGTATCTCGGTTTAGTGGACTCTTTTGTTCGTAAAGCGTCTTCCAGAAGTCTTCCACCTGATCTACAGTCGGCGGATTCTCAACAATACGCTCAGGCGAGATGGCTTCTTGCGGAAAAGGTTATTTTCCGCTACTGCCCTCGCCCGCCTTGCTAGCGACTTTTTGCAAGCCACTAGCATCCGTATTCTATCGAGACAATGTTGCTTGGTGGTAAGCAGCACTGCCACGTTAAGCGTGTGATGGACTCGCCTTAAGTTGGCGGCGATTCGCCGCACTTTTGGCGTGAAAGGCCTGTTCTCCGCCAAGTAATCCATCACACACTGAATACGGGAAGCATATTGTCTCGCCGACCGGATCTTAGCTTCCATCTTTCTTATACGTCGGTCAGCTCTCTCCTGCGGGGAAGTAGTATTATCCCGCCTCACCACCGGAAAGAGCCGCATCGCGGCGTAGTAGACGGCACAATTAATGTGCCAGATATCAGCCTCTTCCGGAATAGCTTCACTGAGTTCTGCGTCCACTCGGACCAGATCCTGTGGTCGAGGGGGCTTTTGATGGTGCAGCCCCCTTCTGGTTCTGATTCCCTCTGATATGGGTGGAACATCCAAAACCACCTCCTCGACCGGTTGATCGGGCGGTCTGTCGACTACCTCTTCAACAGGCCTCAGGGCGGTTCTGATGTAGCCTCTGCTCCGGAGGTGAGATACATAGTCACGAAGGTTTTGTTTCGTGAAAGCGCGATGCTCTGGGTGGATATCACACCACAGAACATGCATCCGCGCCATGTATCCCCTCCGTGCAGGCTCACTGCTTTCGTAGCACTGCAATAGGTCGTCCCTCAGCTCGTCCGTTCACTCAAAGTGTCCATAAGCGTCGCGGTTGTCGTCATCGGGCAGTCCGTCCTGTTGGGCCCCACCACCTTGCCCATGACCCCTATCCGCTCGGGGTCGATCGTGGGGGCCCTGTCTTTGGTCAGCTAGAACCAGAGATTTGGGCTTGTGGGTGGTTAGCCCAGCAAGCCCACGACCGACACCAGAGGGGAATGAGCTTTCCCCTCCCGGATGCACTAGGGCTGCCGGTTCGGTTTTGCACCCCCAGCTGGACTAAGTGGTGGCGCTACTCACCAAAGGTTTGATAGATGAAAGTCAGCCCCTCCTGCTTTTTATTATTATTATTATTATTATTATTATTTTTTTATTTTTTTTTTGTTAAAAACCAGTCACCCTTCTCTGTGGCTCCGATCCTCACAGAGGGGAGCTGGTAGTACCGGCAGCCACTCCCCACACCCGTGGGGTAAGTGACTACTGGGTCCGAGAGTCGTGTGCTCTGAGCAGACGTAATGAACCGAGGATGACGGCCTTCTGCATTCTGCCGGCTAAGACCTCTGCCGAATTTCGGCATGCCGGTATGATCTTAAGTTCCGAAAGCAGTGTGTGTCTCGTTCCACCGAGGGCTCCTATAATCAGTACCACTAGCTTAACAGTATGGTCTGGATAGAGTCTGCGGAGTTCGAAGAGCAAATCTCGATATTTTGTCCGTTTCTCCTCCTCCTTCAAGACAATGTTGTTCTCCGCGGGTGCCGAGAACTCCACGACAAACATTGTCTTGAGTTGGTGGTCGAGGAGGACTATGTCAGGCTTGTTGGCTTGTATTTGCCTGACGGTGGGACACGAGTAGTTCCAATAAATTAGACACTTCTCATTTCCCACAACGGACTCAATATCCCCCGGAGCGTAAGGCAGCACTGGTGTTTCGTCTATCCCATACGAGTACCTTAGATGGTAATAAACCACTCGTAATGCTCCATCGTGCCTCTGGATATAGGCCGAGACTGCATATGTCGGACAAGCCGACAACAAGTGCATCAGAGTCTCTGGCGCCCTGCGGCAGGCCCTGCAGCTGACATCAGGAACCTCTATACCCATGACACGACTTCGATAGACGAGGGTATTAAATACACCGTCCTGGCAAGCCATTATGAATCCCTCGGTCTCAGACTTCAGCCCGGCTGACCTTAAGAAGGCAAAGGTCAGCCTTTCGGATAAACCAAGGTTTTCTATATTTTTATAGAAAACTCCATGCATTGGCTTATCCGTGTGAAGCTGCAGAAAGATGTTGTGTTCTGCAGCTTTTATTTGGGCTTTTCGTCGAGCAGGTTCCAACTCGGTGACAGAGTCGGGATTTACCCGCTCGACGTCGAAGGAGAGACCAAGTTCATCGGCTGCTCTCTGTGCTGCCTTAAACAAAAAGGCTCCTACCCCTGCATTTTCATGGTCCCGGACCATGCAGAGGAGGGGATCCGAACTCCTGATGACCTTACAGGCTCCATCCAGAACCATCCTATTATGAAGACTATCCAAACTCAAGAGTCCACGGCCTCCCCGATGTCGCGGGAGGTATAGCCGTGGAACGGACGATTTAGGATGCAAGCTCCTATTGAGATGCATCTTCTTGCGGGTTCCTACATCGAGTTGACGCAACTCTTCTCGACTCCATTTCACTACCCCAAAGGAGTAGAGAAGGATCGGAACGGCAAGCATATTGGTAGCAGACACCTTGTTCTTCCCCGACAGTTCTGAAGACCAGATCTGTCGGAGTCGGTGCTGATACTTGCCGCGGAGAGCGTTTTTCACTACACTCACTTCTTGGGTGGAGCGTTGCTCGACACCCAAGTAAGTGTACGACTCTCCGGCATCTAGATGATGTAAGATGCTTCCGTCTACGAGCTGCGCGTCCTCTCCGTAGTCCCCGTATCGTCCTCTCTTAAGATGGACCAGTGCACATTTGTCCAACCCGAACTCCATACCGACAGCCTGCGTGTACTCCTGTACCACCCTGAGGGACTGGTGTAGGTTCCTCTCACCAGAGGCATAAAGTTTAAGGTCATCCATATAAAATAGATGGGTGACCTTATGCCTCCTGTCGCCGGGGGTACCGCAGTTGTAGCCACGGATTTTCCGGAGCGAAACGGATAATGGCAGTAGTGAGATGCAAAACAGAAGGGGGCTGAGGGAGTCTCCCTGAAATACTCCCCTTCTGAATGATACCGGCTCCGTCTGGACTCTATCGTTACCCGATGTTATGGTAAAGCGAGTCCTCCAGAGCGGCATCAGTTCTTCAATACATCTCACTACGGGACCGGGCACCGCAAGACATTGGAGCAAGTGTAAAATAAGCTCATGAGATGTCATGTCAAATGCCTTGCGGTAGTCGATCCAGGCCATGGAAAGGTTACGCTTATACTGCACGGAGTCCTGCGTGACACACCTGTCAATAAGCAGGTTCTCCTTGCAGCCAGCGACACCTCTCTTTGACCCTCGTTGCTCATATATCCGCTCGTAAACCGGTTCAACTGCGTGGAGCACCCGCATGTACAAAATGCGTGTAAACACCTTGTAGCATGCGTTTAAGCAGGTTATCGGCCGGTAGTTCTTTGGGTTAGACAAATCTCCGTTCTTCGGGATCAGCACTGTCCGCCCCTCGACAACCCAAGAAGGAATTTGCTGCTCCCCATTTAGCCATGAATTGAAAATTCTGGCCAAATGGTGGTGGGTACTGGATAACTTTTTCCACCAATAGTTGTTTATCCCATCGGGACCTGGAGCAGCAAAGTTCTTAGAGCCCTCAAGAGCTCTTCGAACCTCTTCTGGAGTTATCGGTTGGCACACCTCGTTTGGTTGTTGAAGCCTTTGACAGAAGGCTTCAAAGTGTGCCAGGGCTGGAGAGTCTCTGTTAAGTGGAAGTTTCTGTTCGTACAACGTTTTCCAGAAGGTTTCCACCTGATCTACAGTCGGCGGATTTTCAGCAACACGCTGAGGCGGTTCGAATAGGCGCGAGGGCTTTTTACGGAAAAGTTGATTTTCCGCCAGCCCCCTCGCCCGCCTCACTAGTGACTTCTTACAAGACACTAGCATCCGTATCCTGTCGAGGCAGTGCTGTTTGGTGGTCTGGAGCACTGCCCCATTGAGTGTGTGATGGACGCGTCTTAAATTGGCAGCTATTCGCCGCACTTTAGGCGTAAAAGTCCTATTGGCCGCCATATAGTCCATCACATATTGGATACGGGATGCGTGTTGCCTCGCCGACCGGATCTTGGCTTCCATCTTCTGTATGCGCCATCTCGCTCTCTCTTGTTTAGAAGCAGTGTTCCGCCTCTCCACCTGACACAAGCGTTGAGCGGCAGCATACACGGCACAATTTATGTGCCAGATGTCAGCCTCTTCTGGTAGCGCTGCACGAAGTTCTGCATCCACTCTGGCCAGATCTTGTGGCTCGGGGGTTTTTAAGTTGTGCAGCCCCCTTCTGGTACTGAGGCTCTCTGGTGTCGGTGGAACGGCAGGGACTACATCCTCAACCAGTTCATTTGGTGGACGTTCGGCCACTTCATTCACCGGCTGAGGAGCAGTCCTCACATAGCCCCTGCGACGAAGGTGGGATACATAATCACGCAGGTTTTGTGGCGTGAAGGCGTTGTGCTCTGGGTGCCTTTCACACCACAGAGCATGCATTCGCCCCATGTACCCCCTTCGTGCGGGCTCACTGCTTTCGTAGCACTGCATAAGGTCGTCTCTCAGTTCATCTGTCCACTCAAAGCGTCCATGTTCATCGCGGTCATCATCAACGGGCTGTCGATCCTGTTGGGCCCCACCACCTTGCCCTTGACCCCTATCCGGACGGGGTTGATCGTGGGGGCCCAGTCTTCGGCCAACTGGAACCAAAGTTTTTGGGCTTGTGGGTGGTTAGCCCAGCAAGCCCACGACCGACACCAGAGGGGAAAACGCTTTCCCCCCCCGGATGCGCTAGGGCTGCCGGTTCGGTTTTGCATCCCCAGCTGGAGTAAGTGGTGGCGCTACTCACCAAAGGCTATATGGAAGACGGTTAGCCTCTCCTGCTTATTTATTATTATTATTATTATTATTTTTTTTTTTTTTTTTTTTTTTTAATTCTCGACTTTGCCGTCGGTCCTTTATGTTAGTGCGGGCTTTCATTTACCCAAACATTAACATATTAAGTAACTATTTTTGTTTGTGATGCTGATCAATCAATCTTGAGTGTCTAGGCTTATGTGACTTGCATGAATTTTCTTACTATACTTGTTGTGTCTATTATAATGTTTTTCTGCGCTTCAATGTATACGTCTGGATCTATCTGAAGACGTGCTAGGCTATCGTGGAGTGTTTTAGGAATCAGGCCTGTTGCCGATATTATGATAGGAACAATGTAGACGGAGCTTTGGTTCCAGAGTTTTCTTATTTCTTCTGCTAGTGGTTTGTATTTGTATATTTTTTCATGGTGTTTTTTCTTTAAGTTGTTACTGTTAGTGATAGCGATTTCAATGAGATACGTAGTTTTTGTATTTTTCAGCCTCAGCGTTAAGTCTGGTTTATTGTGTGCTATCGTTCGGTCAGTAGTGATTTCTTTGTTCCAGTACAGTTTTGCGTGTTCATTGTCTAGAACGGGAGAGGGCTCGTATTTATAGAAGGGAGTTCTTTCCTCTATCAGAGCGTATTTTATGGCTATTTCTCTGTGAATTACTTTTGCAGTGTTGTCATGACGGTGAGTATAATCAGTGGGAGCTAGCATGGTACACCCTGTTATTATGTGGTCGATGGTCTCTTGGTTTTGTCCACATTTTCTGCATCTTTCTGATAGGACATTGGGGTCTTTTAAAATGTATTTCATATAGTTTCTGGTCATGACTGTTTGATCCTGAATGTTAATCATATAGCCTTCCGTCTACGCAAAGATGTTTCCTTTCGTCAGCCATTTGTTAGACGCCGCTTGGTCAACATGAGGCTGATTCATTTGGAAATAGTGCCTTCCATGTAGCTCCTTCGCTGCCCATAGTTCTTTCTTTTGCAGGTCCGTATGAGTATCTTCTTGTACGTTTCTGTTGTTGAGGTTAAGTGGTGTATATTTCATGTCTGCGTGTGTGATTGCCTTATGTAGTTGACTATCTCCCCTATTATAAAAGTACGTTCTGAGGGTGTGTATTTGTACAGTGTGTGCAATATGAATATCAGTGATGCCTCTTCCACCTGCTTCTCTGGGTAAGGTGAATCTTTCAATCGACGATCTCGGATGATGAGTGCGGTATTTCGTGCATGTAGTACGTGTTACTCTGTTTAACTCTTCAAGGTCTGTGTTACTCCATTTAATAGTTCCAAAAGAGTACTGCAGTAGGAGTATGGGTATGGGTATTATTATTATTATTATTTTTATTATTATTATTATTATTATTATTATTTTCGCGCACGCGATTCTGGACAGTTCTCCCGTGTCTCGGACATTCTCACGAGAGAAGCGCCAGCGAATTATTCACAGCCACTCCCCGCATCCCGCAGGGTCAGTGACTAAATTCCAGACTCATGTGCCCTAAGCAAACGGAGGGACCCCAGGATAACTGCCTTCTGCATTTGGCCTGCCAACCACTCGGCTGACTTTTGGCATTATTATTATTATTATTATTATTATTATTATTATTATTATTATTATTATTATTATTATTATTATTATTACTTTTTTTTTTCGGTTTCCCGTTGCCGGACAGGGCTTCCGTGGCCTCCGACATCACACGGTAGCCGCGCCGGCTAATTCATTACAGCCGCTTTCCACGACCTGCGGAATTAGTGACTGTAAACACCTGAATCATGTGCCCTAAGCAGACGAAGAGACCCCAAGATAACCGCCTTCTGCGTCTTATTATTATTATTATTTTTATTATTTTTCTCGACATGTTTGTCGGTTATTTACTACAGTTGAGAGAGAATTCACCCTATTCAACTGTCGTTACGTAGACAGAAACTTCCTTACTAAGTGGCAGGTTTGTAAAATGACAGCTTTCTGACAGCATGGGTATTATAATACCATTTGGAAGTCCTAATTTATCCAGGTTTGACACTAGATGTTTAGAACAATCTCCCTCAGCAGAGATTATCACTGGAACAATTTTGATGTCACCCAGCTTCCATATACGTTTTACCTCTGTTGGCAGATTCTGGTATTTGATCGTCTTATCTTGCTCTGTTTTAATTATGTTGTGAGTGAGAGGAACACCAACATCAATTATTAGCGCGGTTTTATTGATCTTATCTACTACTATTAAATCTGGGCGGTTAAAATCTACTGTTCTATCAGTTATAATCGGTCTATCCCAGTATAGTAGTGCCTCATCAGATTCCATTATTATTATTATTATTATTATACGCGGAGCAGTAGATGTTAACACGGTTTGACCCGGTAAATATAACCAAATTGGTATTTTTCTTATTGTTGTGGTTTTACTCTTCAAAAGTGAATATTTAAAGGCTCTGATATTATATATTTAATATATAATATATATTATATATTTACTAAAAAATACTGTAAAAATAATTAGAATATTATTAGTAATCGTGCAGAGATGTTTCAGTTGTTAGATCGCTGGGCGAGCGAGTTTATCGCACCTGGCGATCCATGCAGTTGCATGAATAAATTGCAATTTTATATAGAGGCGCAAGTAGGCGCAGCTTACCTTTATGCAGGCAGACAGTAGACACTTCAACTAACGTCAATGTGAAAAATCACGGCACCCTGACGCACCTGGAACTTTGTAAGTCTACGCAAAGTGGAACTTTGTCTATAACACTTATCTTTTTATACTATAATAAACAATGTTCTTAAACTAAATAATTTTGTAAACAAATTCAACAGTCTATGTAGTATTCTTCACTATATACACGTGTCTTACACATAAAACAGTATTCTACATTGTTCTTTTTTCACCCCTTATATCTCAGTACAGATTAAATTTTTCCAAGATTTTTCCCAGTAGTCTCTAGATATTCCAAGAAGGTATGGAGAGTTTCAGAATTTTGACCTCCGACTTGTATTTTTTGCACACTGTGCACTGTAGTCGTAGACTTTTGTCAGACAAACTTGAACACGTGGAAGTAATGTGTCCTACTAAAAGTTATCCATATGAATGCAAGCAAAGGGTAGACATAAATAAAGATCTGAATGACCAAGAAACAGTAACCCTTGGAATACCACAAGGTACTGTACTTGGTCTTATTTTATTACCATATACCCCAGTCAATTACTTATCTTCGGAAACTATAATATCGTTTACTGGTGACACTGACAAGCAAAAATGTCAGCTTTGGAATGGAAGGAGAGGGGCCCTCAGTAACTCAAGGAGATCACTATTTCTTCTATGGGCTGACAGCTACTGCTAATCCTCTGGTAGCAGGAGAGTTTCCCCAAATACCCTCAACGGGAAAGGAGTCCTCCTCTTTCTCTTCAATCCGCGGCCTGGCAATTCAGGCTAACCCTGGAAGAAGGGAAAAGAGTCACTCCAAACCTCAACTGTTTGGGAACTTCAAAAAACCTTCATACAGAGGGGAGGGAAAGGGATCGCACTAATGGATTGGGGCTCTTGCCTTACAGAAATATGGATGACACTAATACTAGATATTAATATCTAGTGTGGTTTCTTATCTTCCTCGACTACGACCGCCTACCTTTCCGTAGCTACTGTAGATAGACCAAAGATCTGACAGAATTGTACCCAATGCTTTAAAAATCTCCAGTTTTCCGGTGACAATATTCAACTGCATGTATTTTTCGATGAGATTCTCAGAATCGTATGCGGAGGCATACGATCGTTGGGGTGGTTGACCGCAACCATTTCTAAAAACACGAACCCATGAGTAGGAGCAAATTTGCATGTGATCCAGGTGAACTAGCTTCCTAATTAAGCAAAGCAGTCCTGTTTTTTCCTGGTAAGCGAGAAAAGATGAAGATTGTGATGCGACGCCTATAAGAGTAGAACACCTGGGCCAATGCCAAAAATTGACTGCTTTTCCAAACCGCCAAGAAGAAGGAGCCCAAAACCTGGCTACTAATTTTCGGTGTCGATTATGAGGACTCAGCAGCCTTAAATGAAAGGGGAAGACGAATCAATTGTAAATTCACCTCCCTGGCCGTTAGGCTACATAAATACTCCGACGTACCCAAACAAGCAACTTCTGCTGCTCCATGAAAATGTCCGGAAATTTACTTAGTTTTGTGGAAGCCGTAACTTCAAGAGTCAGACCGTTGCAGTTTGCCCCGGAGTGATTCGCCAGCCTATAAAATGGCCTTCGTCGAAGCCAATTTGCTACACTGTCGAGGGGCAGTGGCCACCATATGCCGCTCTCTCGATAATGGGCCAAGCAGTATAGCCATCATCCAGGAAGCTGGGCTAATTTAATCGAGTATTGGCAAATTGAACAGAAACAAGCTAAAAACGTACTCTTCGCCTGTTCACTGAACTTTTTATATAATAATTGTTACACATTCTATAGGATATTCTTCGCAGTTTTTTGTAAAAAATGTTGGTTCTAGACATTTTTAATTTTATAGTACGAACTTCGTTGGTAAACGACTCAGTGTCAGTGTAAAATAAAGTAAAAATAAAAAAAACATACCAAACCCCATTTGGGTTTCGAACCAGTGACCCTTGGATTCCGAGTCAAAAGCATAAGACCTACACCACCACTTTACACGTAAAAAAAATGTAAATTTTTACATTATAAGACACGAGCTGAAATCATATTTTCACGGTTGTATATTACATTATGAAATATATATTTCTAAAATATATAAATATTTAGATATTGAAATGAAATATCATTGCATCAGATTTCTATTCAATAACAAAAACATAAAAATCACCAATTACCGATCGATTTTGTTCAAAAAGGATTCTTCCTCTAGCTAACACTAACTTATTTTCCAAATTTCAGTACAATCGGATTTTTCCTTTTTGAGTTATCGTGCTTACAAGAAACGTGACGAACGGACGGACGGACGCACGGACGGACAGACGGACATTTTGAAAGTTGTAAAGAGTAAAACTGTTCCCCCCATCTGAAAAATAGCACTGCGAGGCGATGAAACTATATCTCGTTATTTGAGGAAATTTCAATGTTCACCATGAACAGTCCCATAGCGAAAATATCAATAACAGAGGCAAATCAATGGGGGAATATTTGAAAATACTCAACCGAGGAAGCGAAGCTACTTTCGTTACTTCACGTAGTCAAACCGTGATTGAATAATATCACTCCGGAAATCTCAAGACACATTAAGAGTTGGCATGTATCAACAGAAGTTTCCATGCCAGGTCGTAGGAGGATCGCTGATTTAAGCTAAATTTGTTTAAAATAATGTTAGAATCCTCTACCAAATATTTCGCCAAACTAATTATTGAGGCCTTTTGACCAGCTATTTTCTAGCTTCCAAGAAGTTAATTTAAATACAACACAAATTTAAAAATGATTTCACGGCCACACAAAAAAAATGTTCTGATCCAGAAACTAGACCTACCAATCTTTATGTATTTTGCCTCCTGAATTCGATGCCGCCATCAGAATTTAATTTTATCGTTGGGTTTTCTTTTTATATTAGATTTTATCTTTGAAATGGTATTTTTATCGCAAAAAACGACTAATAGGTGTGGGATCCAAAACTAATATAAATTATATTCTGTCATTTACGTACAATGTCAATAGTTTGATATTTTGACAGAACTAAGACGTCAACAAAGCACACTTTTCAATAAATATAATTTTTCTTTTTCAAATTGGGTTTGATTTCAAAGAATTTTTGAGATCTATGCGGTAGAACTTTTTTTTTGTGTGTGGCTGTGTTATCTTTAAAATAGCATTTTTATCGCAAAAAATGACAATAAATGTCAAATAAACTCAAAACTAATATAAAGTATATTAAGATATATATACATTTTTTTGTTTTTTTTCCGATTTTGACATTTTCTTGACATTTTCTTACCAATATCGGTAATACAAAAGTAACAGCTTTCTTTAGTGCTTGGATCAGATCATCTCACTGGTCTCGCAATCTTTAAATATTTACAGTCTTTAGTATTGTTCCAACGCTAAAGCATAATTCTGCAAGAATTACAAATAGTATTTGGTGCATACGTGACTTTATCAATAGTTTCCTGCACATGGACCAGATTATATGGATATGGTGTATTTTTCGACGCTGAATCCTAATTCCTGAATTTAATTTTATCGTTGGTCAAAAAAAAATCTATCGTGTCAATTTTGTTTTTTAGTCAAAAAAAAACATCCCTTAAAATGGTGTAAAATCATAAAAATAATGTAATAACTTAATGAAGTGTGAAAAATGGTAGATGTTTTGTAGTCGAGAGTAGAGAATATAAATTCAAGCCACAGTAAGCGATTTCTATAAATTAAAGCGAAATCCGCCCTTATGGGGGAGTGAAAACTACCGCTAAAACTCAAAAGACGCAGGTGAGTGTAAATAACATGTACAAAGGACAAATTTTTGTATCTCTGGTGCGACAACCAGCTATTAATCTGAAGGGGTAGAGACTCAATCCTATGGAGAGTTAAAACTACCCCCACCCCTCATAGGTTTCATAACGGGAAAAAAATTCTGGCAGGGTGAACAAATATGAAGTAAATTCATTCCAACCACCAATACATGAATAGAGACTAAGGGTGGTAAGAGCTAACCCCATGCTCAGATGTTACATATGGGTGCTATTAAAATTCGGAAAGGGCCAAATGCTTGTAGCTGCATTGTACCAAATATATAAATCTGGTACCACAACTACCAAATATTTTTAATAATGAGGGGGTGGGGGGTGAAAACTACCCCCACATACGGACGGAAATAGATCGACGGAAATTTAGTTAATTTAGGTATATAGCTTATATAGATAGAAAAAAATGGTCACTGAAGAGATAACATCCTATATCTGTGACTAAAAAAATAGGAAAAGAAAACTACGGAAAAGATATTTTGAAGATAAGAGAGCAAAATCATAAGAAAAGAAAGTATTTGGATTGATGGTCCAAGTATGATATAAATAAGAAAAAGAATAGCTTTACACAGATTAAAAGATAGATAAGTTGATAAATGTTAAGATCAACTTTTCTGCAAAAAGCCCTCGCGCCTTTTCGAACCGCCTCAGCGTGTTGCTGAAAATCCGCCGACTGCAAATCAGGTGGAAAACTTCTGGAAAACGTTGTACGAACAGAAGCTTCCACTCAACAGAGACTCTCCAGCCCTGGCACACTTTGAAACCTTTTGTCAAAGGTTTCAGCAAGCACAACAGGTGTGCCAACCGATAACCCCAGAAGAGGTTCGAAGAGATCTTGAGGGCTCTAAGAACTTTGCTGCTCCAGGTCCCGACGGGATCAATAACTTTTGGTGGAAAAAATTATCCAGTACCCACCACCATTTAGCCAGAATTTTCAATTCATGGCTAAATGGGGAGCAGCAAATTCCTTCTTGGGTTGTCGAGGGGCGGACAGTGCTGATCCCGAAGAACGGAGATTTGTCAAACCCAAAGAACTACCGGCCGATAACCTGTTTAAACGCATGTTACAAGGTGTTTACGCGCATCTTGTACATGCGAGTGCTCCACGCAGTTGAACCGGTTTACGAGCGGATATATGAGCAACGAGGGTCAAAGAGAGGTGTCGCTGGCTGCAAGGAGAACCTGCTGATTGAAGGTGTGTCACGCAGGACTCCATGCAGTATAAGCGTAACCTCTCCATGGCCTGGATAGACTACCGCAAAGCATTTGACATGACATCGCACGAGCTTATTGTACACTTGCTCCGATGTCTTGCGGTACCTGGTCCCGTAATGAGATGCATCGAAGAACTGATGCCGCTCTGGAGGACTCGCTTTACCATTACATCGGGTAATGATAGAGTCCAGACGGAGTCGGTAACATTCAGAAGGGGAGTATTTCAGGGAGACTCCCTCAGCCCCCTTCTATTTTGCATCTCACTACTGCCATTATCCGTTTCGCTTCGGAGAACCCGTGGATACAACTGCGGTACCCCTGGCGATAGGAGGCATAAGGTCACCCATCTGTTTTATATGGATGACCTTAAACTTTATGCCTCCGGAGAGAGGGACCTACACCAGTCCCTCAGGGTGGTACAGGAGTACACGCAGGCTGTCGGCATGGAGTTCGGGTTAGACAAATGTGCACTGGTCCATCTCAAGAGAGGACGATGCGGGAACTACGGAGAGGACGCGCAGCTCGTGGACGGAAGCATCTTACATCATCTAGATGCCGGAGAGTCGTACACTTACTTGGGTGTCGAGCCAAGAAGTGAGTGTAGTGAAAAACGCTTTCCGAGGCAAGTATCAGCACCGACTCCGACAGATCTGGTCTTCAGAGCTGTCGGGGAAGAACAAGGTGTCTGCTACCAACATGCTTGCCGTTCCGATCCTTCTCTACTCCTTCGGAGTAGTGAAATGGACTCAAGAAGAGTTGCGTCAACTCGACGTAGGAACCCGCAAGAAGATGCATCTCAATAGGAGTTTGCATCCTAAATCGTCCGTTCCACGGCTATACTTCCCACGACATCGGGGAGGCCGTGAACTCTTGAGTTTGGAGAGTCTCCATAATAGGATGGTTCTGGATGGAGCCTGTAAGGTCATCAGGAGTTCGGATCCCCTCCTCTGCATGGTCCGGGACCATGAAAATGCAGGGGTAGGAGCCTTTTTGTTTAAGGCAGCACAGAGAGCAGCCGATGAACTTGGTCTCTCCTTCGACGTCGAGCGGGTAAATCGCGACTCTGTCACCGAGTTGGAACCTGCTCGACGAAAAGCCGAAATTAAAGCTGCAGAACACAACAACTTTCTGCAGCTGCACACGGATAAGCCAATGCATGGAGTTTTCTATAAAAATATAGAAAACCTTGGCTTATCCGAAAGGCTGACCTTTGCCTTCTTAAGGTCAGTCGGGCTGAAGTCTGAGACCGAGGGATACATAATGGCTTGCCAGGACGGTGTATTTAACACCCTCGTCTATCGTAGTCGTGTCATGGGTATAGAGGTCCCTGATGTCAGCTGCAGGGCCTGCCGCAGGGCGCCAGAGACTCTTATGCACTTGCTGTCGGCTTGCCCGACATATGCAGTCTCGGCCTATATCCAAAGGCACGACGGAGCATTACGAGTGCTTTACTACCATTTAAGGCACTCGTATGGGATAGACGAAACACCAGTGCTGCCTTACGCTCCGGGGGATATTGAGTCCGTTGTGGAAAATGAGAAGTGTCTAATTTATTGGAACTACTCTTTTCCCACCGTCAGGCAAATACAAGCCAACAAGCCTGACGTAGTACTCCTCGACCATCAACTCAAGACAATGTTCGTCGTGGAGTTCTCGGCTCCCGCGGAGAACAACATTGTCTTGAAGGACGAGGAAAATCGGACAAAATATCGAGATCTGCTCTTCGAACTCCGCAGACTGTATCCAGACCATACTGTTAAGATAGTGGTACTGATTGTAGGAGCTCTCGGTGGAACGAGACACACACTGCTTTCGGAACTCAAGATCATACCGGCATGCCGAAATTCGGCAGAGGTCTTAGCCGGCAGAATGCAGAAGGCCGTCATTCTTGGTTCATTACGTCTGCTCAGGGCACACGATTCCGGGACCCAGTAGTCACTCACCCCACGGGCGTGGGGAGTGGCTACCGGTACTACCAGCTCCCCTCTGTGAGGGTCGGAGCCACAGAGAAGGGTGACTGGTTTTTAGCTAAATAATAATAATAATAATAATAATAATGTTTATTTGGAATTACACAATTACACAATTTAACAATAAAGATGTTTACCAAATAAACACTCAGGTTTCGTAGAAGTATTCTAGTGACACATGTTTGCGATTTTGAGTGTGTGAACATTTCATTTTTACACTATCTAATATCTATCTCTATATAATATTTATTTATATACTATAATACTGCACATACACATAGCATATAAATTAATAAATAGTAAAACTAAACGTGTAAGAAAATAAACAAAAACATCACAAAAATTTTAAATAATTAAAAAGTTGCCTTGTAAGATATTATTTATTCTGTCCCTAGCAAATTCTAATATCCATTGTTTTACCTTTTTTTTTAAACTTAAACATGTTTTTCAAAGTAATCATACAATTTTGCGGACAAATAAGTGTGGTTCTTTATCCCAACTGTTTTACAAACTTTTGGTTTTACAGTAATTGTATTTTTTAATCTGGTGTTATAATTATGCTTTTTAAAATCTATATTTTTTGTTTTTTGCAGGTTTACTAAAAGAGAGCATCCATATAATTGTCGAATATCCATAACAGCCATCTCTTGAAACAAACTATTGCTTGAGTATGTGTATTCTTTATTTAATATAATTTTTATGAACCATTTTTGCAAAACAATTAATTTACTTAAGTAATAATTTGCCACCCCTCCCCAACCTATTATTCCCTAAGTCAAGTGTGACTGTATCAATGCAAAATAAAGTGTTTTTAATTGACTAATACTTAGGAACTGTTTTAGGTATTTGAAACGTGATAATAAACATCTGGTTTTGTTTGTGACATAATTTACTTGTTAATCCCAACGAAGGTGTTTGTCAATCACAAGTATTTCATTGATTTTGCTTCCTCAATGACTAGACTTGATGTTATATTCAAAGAACCGAAGTTAGGTAGATTATTCGCTAAAGATGTAAATGGAAGGTATTTCGTTTTCGTGTTATTTATAGTCAACATATTTGTGTCAAATCAATTTTTGATGTTTTTGAAATCATTTTCTACTCTTTGTTTTGGTCCTGCCATGTGTCTGCACTATAAAATATAGCGGTATCATCAGCAAAGCTTAAAATTTCACCTGCACTATTAAGGGTAAGTAGACTGTTTATGTAAATAATAAATAAAACTGGCCCTAAAATAGTTCCTTGAGGGACACCCCAATTTACAATTTTTGAGTTACTTATAGTCTCATTAATTCTGACATATTGGGTCCTCCCTGTAAGTTAACTTTTTATGAGTTGGAAAGCATTTCCCCGGAACCCAAGATTTTGCATTTTTGATAACAGACGTTTGTGACAAATAGTGTCAAATGCCTTTGCTAAGTCAACAAAGACACACAAGGATGGCTTATTTTCATCTAATTTTTTATAAATTAAAGCTGTTAAGGTACTTGTATACTAAAATGAACTTTTACAGTTTTAAATGTAATTTGGTATACTAATAAATAAAGTGATTTTACATTTGAATTTTCAATAAAAATAAAATCGTCCGTTTAGTTTCGGAGTAATTGATTCGGAAAGTTTGACTTTTTTAGGAAAAGATGCCTTATTTGACGTAGTAGAGATCGGCTCAAGTTAATTTTCGCTCTTATTACCACAATTTTTGAGAAATATGCTTCAAAAACTAACATAGCATTAAGTAGTTTTTTATTAACACTCTGTTAAAACCCTGAAAAAATCGTCCGTTTAGTATAAAAATTATTAGAACTTTAATCAATTTTAAGACCTACATTTGTGTAAATGAAACGGCTGTTGAAATTGATTGACTACGTTGCATATTAAGAAGATGGCGTGAATATTTAAATTTTTAAAAAGTGTAAGATTGCAAATTAATATAAATGCTCTTTAGATTTGTTGCCTACAAATTTTTCTGAAAAATTGATGAATATCGAGATATTCGAGTAAATGGAGAAAATTTCACTTTTTCTTAGGAAATGCATGTACATCTTAAAAAAATTATTTTGCCAGAAACTTTTGTTTTAAAGGGCCGAGATTAATAAAGTATCTAGGTAATACATGATATTAAGTGGACATCGTATATGAGATTGATTTTAATTAATTACCATTTAATTACGGTGACGAAATGGCGAAATTTTACAGAAAAAAGAAAAGTCCCAATTTCCGCCCCCTCTAATTCCCTAATTTTTGTCGGGATCCAAAAAATAAAAGAAGGAGTTTTAGCAAATTTAATTCTATTTAAATTAGCTAGAATAGTCTTTTCGCGTAGGAGTCAAGATTAAGAAGTTTTCAACTTTTGAAGCACAAAATTTGCGATTTTTTTCCCTAAATCGTCGACATTTCAGTAAATATCTCCGTAACGAAGAGAAAAATTAAAATTCTGATGGTAGCAAAGAATTCGCAGTGAAAGATACTTGTTTGACATAATTTTTTATTTCGAGCTAGCTCTTACCATTTCGGACATATCTGCGAAAAATAGTAAAAAACAGCCTGCCAGAGACGAAAAATTACAAAAACATGCGATCTTGACACGTTCATATTTTTCGAAAAACACCAGCGGGACGGATATACGATGTCGCGACGTAAAGAGGAAGACTTCCAGTTAAACCTCATCGTAAATTGCATATCGAAATTGAAAAATTCGGCTCGGCACGAACAAAATATAGCCAGATTAAATGTAGCAGATTAGTATATGACAGTTATGACAATCGTATTTAATACAGTGTTGCCAAAATTCTTTTACTCTCTCGCGTTTTAATTTATAAAATCCACCGCTAGATTCGCTCTTATCAGTATACAAGTACCTTGAATAGGCGATAGCATCTTTTGTTTCTTGTTTCTTTTTATATTCTCTACTCTCGACTGCAAAACATCTACCATTTTTCACAATTCATTACGTTATTACATTATTTCTATGATTTTACACAATTTTAAGGGATGTTTTTGACTAAAAAACAAAATTGACACGATAGATTTTTTTTTGACCACGGATTCGGATTCAGCGTCGAGAAATACACCATATCCATATAATTTGGTCCGCTGCACAGAACTTTTTTTTGTGTGGCTGTGTAATCTGATCAGCGTTACCACATTTGGTAGATTTTTATTTCTTTTTAGTAGAATTTTAAGGGTTTTTTTAAAGTTTGGTAGGTAAAATTTGCTGGTAGATTTCTGATAATAATTATCAGAAATCTGCAAGCAAATTTTACCTACCAAACTTTACAAAAATCCTTAAAATTCTACTAAAAAGAAATAAAAATCTACCAAATGTGGTAACGCTGAATCTGATGGTGGCATCGAATTCGAGAGGTCAAAATACATACAGGTTGGTAGCTCTAGTCTCTGGGTCTGAACGTTTTTTTTATGTGGCTGTGTTTTTTAAAGAAAAATTGCTCTAAATTGTTGAATACTCCTTAAGTTATGTGTATAAACCACTTAGTTACTTACAATAGTAAAACAGGTTACTGAATGTAATAAAATTGATATATTATTAAAGTTCCATATAAATGATATAATAATATAATGACATATTTATATACAGCACTGCGTTTGATATCACTTATATCAAGAGATAGCTTGTCAGTACCTAACAATATATTTATGTAGCCTATTGTGTTGAACCACCACACACCTATTTATTACCGCTTCTACACTGCTTTATTGGATAGATAAATCGTTGATAATAATTTATAAGTATAATTTGAAATACGGGTGCAACCCAAGTTATCACGACTGCAAACTATTATAATAAGCAGATACATGGAAATTTTATTTTTCAACAATCCTGCAAAATGTGATGGTTTGCATATTCATTTTTTGATAGAATTATGTGCCTATTTTACGCAATTAATCTGATTACTCAGGAGCGGATGAAGTGGGATTGAAAATTAATTAATCAATTAATATACTATATGGCAGAAAGATTAAATATGGTAATGTCATAAATAAATGCTGAGTAGCAGAGATGGTATGACACAAAAGAAATCTTGTCTGTATTTTCTTATACCATCTCTACAGCCTACTTATTAGATTTTTTACCAATATTGACAAAGAAGGGTTAAGTTGAGATAAGTAATATACAGGGTGAGTCATGAGGAACTGTACATACTTCTACCGTAAGTAGAGGCACCTAAGACGAATACCAAGTGACCATTAAAAAGTGTTTGTTCCGTTTCTTTACTATCATGCAGAGTGATTTATGAATTTTGTTCAAAAATTGTTTTAGTTATAACATTTTAACGGTTAATCCGATTTGCCTCATTTTTTACAACAATGTACACTGTTGCCTAACAACCATCATATATATCCAAAATTTAAAAAATCCAGGGACGGTTTCAAAAAAATTTGTTGGATTGCTTCGTATACGATAGTTCACCCTGTATATGATTTATCTAAAATTGATATGAAATTTGTATAGGACACAAATAGGTAGTAAAACCTGAGCATTTGAAATTTTTGTCACACTCTCAATAACTTTTTTATTAACGATCAAGTTTCAAATCAAATGAAAAATTTAGCAAAATGGAATATTTTAATGTATACTAATATTTATTAATACAAAAATTTAGCTAAAAAAAATAATATCTACATAACTCGTGCCTAGGTTTAATAAGTACCATCATTTTATTAAATTTCCAGGTCAGGTCTTAAAAATGTGGCTGATGTGGTTCATCTAAAAAGTTGTCTCTGTATGTGATTTCTCCAATTAGTCAAATTGCTTCCGAAAAGGACAGAAATAAGTAGTCTAATTTGTGTTACCTAACTTTCCCCCATTTAAAGTGTCCAACCTAAATATTCTGGAGTAGTAACCTTAGGTAGAGGGATTATTATTCATCCTGCTACGTCCTTGTCGTGGGCCTCGAACACCAATCTTAATTTTCTGGTGACTGAAGTCAGGCAATGGTGCTTACAGATAGATTTTAAGGTTAATTCCACAGGTCTAAAAAAAAATCTTCTCCAAGGACTAAACCTATCATGCCTTAATAAGTATTTTTGCGTGCTGAATCCGAATTTTCAACTTAAAAAATTTTCTACCGCGTAGATTTCGAGTAAATTTCGGTTTTCATTGTCAAAAAACCGTATTTTGACGATAAAAACCGAGATTTACTCGAAATCTACAACGGTAGAACATTTTTTAAATTGAAAATTCGGATTCAGCACACAAAAATACTTAAGGTATGATAAGTTTAGTCCTTGAAGCAGAACTTTTTTTTTGTGTGTTCGTGGTCGTTTCATGATTGACTAGGGGGTTCCCATTCCCAAAATTGACCTTTAAATTGCCTTGAAGATGCCATTCAAAGTCAAATTCAAGGTCATCCCCCGATGACCTCAACAACTTTCATAGAGGTCATTTTCCTCATATCTCGCTATCCTGACGAGTTATTCAGCCATATCCATACTTTTGAAACACTCTGTATAGGTTAACACAGGTGATTTTTTATAATACAAACTAGTTCAAAACGTATCATAATTAGAATTTTACTTTTGCGCCCCTTACCGCACGCCCATGAAAAGTATAATTTTTTTGGTTTAATACAATGTTTGCAATGTTTTTTTATGTTCTGCAAATTTGCTCTGTTGTATTTTTTTCGTATCTATGATATTTTTCATGCTTAGAGTATTTTTTCTAAACAGTGCGAAATTTGATGCCGTTTTTTTAAATATCGAGCTTCTCATGGTTGAAAATCTGATCTGATGTTCATATTCAGCAGGATTAAACAGTGAGAAAATGTCAGATACCTAATTATTGTTAGGTTATTTGCTGCTAGATCCATTTAAGAGCTACTTTAGCTCTTGTCTATATACAGTATGTGTAGTGGCGGGCTAGGCATAGGGAGTAAGAATTACAACATCGAGTGTGCCAGCTTGCTGAAATGAAATAACTGAGAGCTGGGATGCATCGCCGACGGGCGCGTTTGCTGCTGCTGTGTTGTCATATCTCTCGCGCTACGTGAATGTACATGCCTAATCAGTAATTACACGCACTGTATTATTATTATTATAGGTAGCGATAAAAATATTAAAAACCGCTGCCCAAGGAATCACTACTTTCACATCCAGATTTTCTATCCAAGTCCCTCACAACGAAAAAATTTTGTACATGGAAATAATTGTTTATGGAATTTTAATAATATAATATTTGAAATCGTATACCCCAATAACCCAAAAAACGATATCCCACATGGGTAATGGAGTGGGGTGGTGATAGGGAGGTGGTAGTGGGGATGGATGAAGTAAAAAATATTTTGAGGTTTTGGGTTTTGTACACACACTAAATCACATTTTCTTTCACCTCCTTTATTAATGGGGTGAGGGTGACTAATGCCCAAAAAACTTTTTGAGACCTTAGCTCCTCTTGTATATTCTAAGTACCAATTTTATGAACTCTTATCTGCTTGATTCACCTATTTACCCTAATTTACCCTCCAACCCTTCAACAGAATAAGATTAAAAATATAATCTAGTTCCAAATATCGTTAAAATACATAGCTGTACAAATTTCAAATCAATGTCTTAAAAGGTTTCAGAGTAATCGTGCGCAAAAAAAAAGTTATAGACAGAAATTTGTTTTGCTCAAACTTAAAATCTCGACTTTTTATGACATTCTAAGCCTATTTGAAAAAAAAACTTTTTTTTTGTCGTTATACTTCCACTGGATGTGGAAGTAACAATAAACTGTAGCATAAATAACCAGTAACTTTGTCGGTATCCGATTTAAGAACAATACAGCATGTAAATTGGTAAGGTTTACCACCGAGATAATAATATTAAAGCTTTATGTAAATCACATAATTTATGTAACATAATAGTATATTTAATGTCGTATATAACATAGATCATGTCAATACTTAACGTGTTTATGTAACTCATTGTTTAACCACACATACATATACCGATTATATGGCGTTTAAATTGCTTATTGAAGGTGTAAATCATTAATATTAATTCGTTGAACAATACTAGTGTCGCATATACAACGCCTCGATTTACTTGGCAAGAAAGAGAGACAGGTGTATTATAAGTAAACTCACAGTATTTATTATCTGCATATTTTACTTAATATACGCTTATTATCATCTTCGAAATAATTTGCAGTATGTAACAAAATAGAAACAATGAATTTGATTATACGTTATTGACTTTAAAAGGTTTAATAGGTCAATTAAATTAACGTACTTTCCCGTTATTTGAATAATTTCTGAATGAATGAAAATTAAATAATGAATGCTGGATGTAAAACTAATGTTAATATAGTTGGTATTAAAGTCTAAACGGGAAAAACTGTGAGAAAAAATTGAAGCGTGATTTATTACTTGAAACGTTGGAATTAAATCACATAAACAAAGTTATAGGTAATTAAATTGTCTACAAAAACGTCTACGAAAGAACTAAGAACTTGTGTTACCATCGCATCTATTAAGTGAATATCCACTACCCATGTTTTAAATTTAATCGAAATCGATAGAGCCGACAAACTATTTTTTTTTAATTTGACTTTATAGATGATACAGGGAACAACAAACCTGAGATTCAATGAAAAATGTATAATTAGCAAGATCGGCAAGCCCAGTGAGAATTCAGTTCGATGGTCAACTAATTAAAAACGAGCTAAAATTTGATATACTTCTTTGTATTGGAGTGTTATGAATGCCCAGAGACCGCACCGATGATGCGTGGTGCCTGTCATCCCTAAACCGTCCCTTAAAGGATGTGAAAATCTAACATTTCTTCGTGTTTTGCCCGTATCTTGAAAACAAATGCTAAAAGAGAAAAGTGGAAGAGCATAAAATTTTCCAGAACATATGACTAAGCGAAATATTTATTTTTCATTTTAGTGTTTTTTTTTTGGAAATACTTCTAAAGTGGAAATTTCGTTACTTTTGATCCTTTCAGCTGCATATTGCCTACACAATTGATAATTTAGATCATATTGCACCTTCTGAGTAATAACAGAGTTTTAAAGTAACCACTGGCGTACGTCATTATCCGTTGGCTTTGATGTCGGTCTCGGATGTCTGGTCGTTCGGGCGAGCTTACTATACATCAACCCCACTCACAAATGTGATCGGTATGGATGATTTTGGCCCACCTCCCTGGGTACTGGCTTGTTGGACCTTGCTGGCTAAGACCTTGACGCTGTTCTGTCTTAGTGTTCTTACTTCTCCAGCTCGTCACCCCCGGGAGTAGCCATCTGTCTGTTCGGGGTTTTTCGGCAGGGTTGTTGACTGCCGATATACAGAATGTCAATTGACATCCTGCCATCCGGATCAGCGGTTAGGTGAGCTGTGTAGCTCGAGGAAGTGCAGAACTAACTGCTTTGAGAGCATTTTTGGTCTGCACGGAGCTAGGTGAGTGCAGGTACTGGGCGGTGTTTTGTCCGGTACCGGCAGGGTAGTGGGTGGGTCATTGAGTGATCGTCATGTCTCTTCTATGGGTTGGTCTTCATCGGCGGTAGTATGGTTCTCATACTCACCCGTTATCCAATCCATGATTTGCATCTTCGGCCTCTTGTACCTCGAAGCGTCGGCTGGATCGTAGTTAGTGGCCTCCTTGATCAACCGATTCCCATGCTCCTCGGCAAGGGTGTATATCTTCTTGGGTCTCTCTCTCGGATTATTTCGGTGACTGGGTTGTACTCCAAGTCCCTGAAGATGTCTGCGTTGCGTAGGAACCAGGGTGCCTGAAGGTAGGTGTTCGCTTGGTAGCCCCAGGCTACAGTTGGGGCCGGACGAGTGACGAGTGACCTGATAAGCGTGAGCTTATTCCTCAAATTGAGTCTGCCCTGTCTGGAGTAGTACAGAGTTCTCGTCCTCCTGGCTTTCTTGACGATGGCTTCTGTGTTCAGTCTCCATGTCAGGCCTTTGCCCATGATAACGCCAAGATAGCTGGCGGTATCGTGCCATTGGATGTCCTCGTCAAACATGAAAACGTGTCCTCTGGGGGTTTGTTTACTTACCTTCCTAAAGAGAACCGCCTTGCTTCTCTCGGCGTTCACGGCTACCTTCCATCTGTTGCACCAGTCCCCTAGGAGGGAGGTTGCCTCTTGGAAGTTTCTGGTGGCGATCCTTGCATTCCAGGATGTGGATGTGTCTTCCTCATAGAGGACCATGGAGGTCCGCTCGGTCCGTGGTAGATGGAGAACAAGTGCGGGGAGAGCACTAAGCCCTGGGGACTCCTATCTCCATTGCTCTGTACATGGACAGCTTGTTCATTATCTTCACCCTCATTCTTTTTTGGTGTATGATCTTGACAAATACAATAGGGTAATCCTTACTCATCATTTTGGCTAGAAGACCATCATTCTAGACCATGTCAAAGACTTTCGCGACGTCCAGGAACAACGTGGCCATGACCTGCTTTTGGTTTTGGTTCGTGACTTCATCGGTGAGACGAAGCACTTGGAGTTCCGTGGAGTGCCTTGTTTCGTACGAAAACTATTCGTCCGGTATGATTACCAGTTCTTCTGTCTTCTCGGCTATCCTCTTCAATATGACTCGCTCGGCTACCTTGCTCATGGCGGGGAGTAGACTTATTGGCCTGTAAGAGGAGGGAAAGATTAGGTTTTTACTTGGTTTCGGGATCACTATGACATCGGCTTTTCTCCACCTGGATGGAAAGTATCTCAGTCGCAACATCGCGTTGATAACCAGGGCCGCTATTCCTTTCCTCGGTAGCTTCTTGAGGACGACGTTTCCTATCTTGGAGCCCTCCTAGATTTTAGGCACCTTAGGATTTTCTTGGTCTCCTCGGGAGTGGTCGGAAGGATGTGTTCGTCACCTGGCAGGCGGTGCATTCTACGTTCCACGTCGTCCACCCAGTCCTCGTCTTCGTCATCGAGCTGGTTTTCTCTACATTGCAGTTTCAAGGTGTCGGCGAATGCCTCGGCTTTTTCCTGACGAGTGAAGACAATCCCATTTTCTCCGTGGATCGGGGGCATCGGTGTCCTTTGTTGTGCAGGGCACGTTGAGTGTTCCCGAAACTCCTGCCCTGCGTGTCCAGTGACACGCAGGACAGGTGTTCCTAGAGGGCAGCCTTGACTCTCCTACATAGGGTGTTGTATATCCTTTTGTCCTCTGGGAGTCTTGTTCGTTGCCAATTTTGAGGTTAAGGTATGAAAAATTCTAAATGTGTTAATATCCCTGACATTTATTGCACGGATGCAGGTACATATTATCAAAAGTAAATAAAAAATCTAAAACCTAAATGTCATCTTCGGTACCGAGGTTTAAATCCGTGACATTGTTGTGGTAGGCACCATTACATTGAGTGCATATTAAGGTATACTTCAGTCTCATCTTTCCACAAGAACGTGCATTTTCACATCCTCCTGATGAACGGTTGCAAAATATTCTCTCCAGGACCCATCTTAGTGCCATGTTTTGGTCTGACTGAACTGGTAAAATCCCTCTGTTGCTTGACATTCATCACCATTCTCACAGCGGCAAATGATTATTCAACTAAGTATGAATTGAAGATACAAGTGGATGAAGGGTCTATGTGACATTTTCGAAAAAACGAGTTTTTTATATGAATGAAGCTTTTAAGTACACAAAATTCCCCCAGGTACATTATATTTGATTCTAATGCTAAAATATCTGATGTATAACTTTATAAAGGATCTATGTACTGTTGAAGTTGGTAGGTTGCTAAAAACTTTGAGATCAATTATCTCAAAATCACTTTGTTGTTACCTAGTGTCTTCAATTAATAATAGATTCCTACCAAATATTTAAGAGTTTTTACGATGTACCTTAAGGATACAGTTCAATTCGTATGATCAAGATAGCAAATCGTTATTTGCTTTCTGCAAGGAAAGTTGTGTCTATAATATTGATAAAAACATCATTTTGGGTATTTAACAGATAACTTTCAATGAAACAATTCGTTCTTTTCATATATTCATTACTGATCCAAGTCTGATATTTATCAACAAGAAGAAGTTCCTCCCTATGGGGCCCAGTTAGATATTAAGTGTATGTTCACAGTATGTCTCGTTATTGATACTAACGTTATCAGACTTGGATCGATAGTTTATGAAAAGAACGAATGGTATCTTTGAAACTGTTAAATACCCAAAATAATGTTTTTAATAATAACGTAAACAGAAATAAAAGATATTTATTTTTATATTCTTTAATATTGACTTTATATTACTTGGTGAAACGTCCTGATGAAAACATGAAGTTCAGTAGCATCCATTGTCGATGGTAGAGAAGCTAAATTGAAGTCACGATTTAAACTTTGCTTTGTTATGTATTGCTGGTAAAGAATATATCTAAGAGTATTCATTTGTACCTTTGACATATGCATCAGCTATATTTGCAATTTGGAAGCTAAGAATCTCAGCTTTTGTTTTGTAGTCCACGGATTGTAAAATTCGCTGAGCAAGCTGAATAAGTTTTTTTAACAGTATTAACTAAGTTGATTTTTCCTTTATTAAACATGCAAGTTAAGAATTACCTCATTTAACTGTCCTAATTTCTCTTATAGTATCGATAGGTTTCAGTGAATCAATAAAACCATTACATCTGTCTCAAACATTTTGGTTTGAATTTCTTAATGAAATTCGTAATAATACGTCATATAATTGTAGTATTGAGAAAAGAGATCCGAAAATATTACTAGTTTTGGCCACATGGCTTTATGAATTCTGGACATTGTTCCAAGGTCTAACATGCTAGCTGAGAAAAATTTGGCGTAACAGAAAATCATTAGACGCACTAACATCAGACTTATTAACGTTCTAGTTATGTCTCTGAGACATGGACCGTGACGGAAGTAGACAAACAACGTATTAGTGCGTTCAAAATGTGAGTCTGGAGATGTTTATTACGAGTTCCTTAGACAGCCCATCGCACCAACAGTTCGATTCTCCAAAAAATACGCCCCCTAAATTGACCCTTCAGCATCGCATTGCCCCAAATTCTATCCGGAGAGATGATAATAGAACATTTAGTAGTTCAGAGAAAACCAGACGACCAGATCAAAGGTGACGTCCTTCAAAACATTGGACTGATGGAAAAGAGATTTGGTGGGACTGTGAGTCTAAGAGGTTCCGCGCCAGATAGCCTGTTCTGGGACGTGCTACAATGAAGAGCAACTAAAATAGTACATAGATCACAAAACATGTGAAGGCATCGCACAGTGTGAGAAAAGAACCATTTTTTTTTTGGACGAAAATCTGTTGCCGTCGGCATTTTCTCAGATTTGAATAAATCAGACATTAAAAAATATACTCGTAGAATATTGTTTATAATTCATTATTTGTGGCGAAGAAGATTAAAATTAACATAACCTATAAGAAATTACCTAGAACACACATATTCGTGATTATAAAAAGTTATGAACAAAACAACCAAAGAATATACCTTTATGTTAGCAGATAAAAAATAAAATATTTCAGAAAAAGAAGTTTTGAAAATTTATTATTAAATAATTTAAACATTTAAAGATATACAGAGTATTTTTAGATGAATAAATTAAGCGAAATCAATTTGTTATCAACCTTATAATATTTTAGGTAAACCTAATTCAAAATTGATATGAATAATTTTTCAATAATATTAAGTGTAAGACGTTCACAGGATGTCTCGCAGGGGAAACTTATTGTTGATACTAACGTTATCAGATAGTATATGAAAAGAACGAATGGTATCTTTGAAAGTTATCTGCTAAATACCCAAAATAATGTTTTTTAATAAAATATAAGCAGAAATAAAAACCATTTATTTTTAATTTCTGTAATATTGACTGTATATTACTTGGTGAAACGTCTTGATTAAAACATGAAGTTCAGTAGCATTCATTGTCGGTGGTAGAGAAGCTAAATTAAAGTCACGATTTAAACGTTGCTTTGTTATGTATTGCTGGTAAAGAATATATCTGACAGTATTCAATTGTACCTTTTACATACGCATCAGCTATACAAAATTTGAAAGCTAAGAATCTCAGCTTTTGTTTTGTACTGCACGGAAAGTAAAATTAGCTTAGCAAGCTGAATAAGTTTTTTTTAACTGTATTAACTAAGTTGATTTTTCCTTTATTAAACATGCAAGTTAAGAATTACCTCCTTTAACTCTTCTGATTTTTGTTGTAGTATCGATATGTTTCAGTGAATCAACAAAACCATTAAATTTATGTCGTCACTCACCACTGCTCTTGAATCTTTAGGAGAATTTTCATTAATGGTGATAGCTGTGGTTAATAAGTGCATCTGCATCACCACCTGAGTATATAATGTTAATTCCTTTACCGAACAATATTCTTCCGATTTATAAAATTGCTTTGGTTTGTTGTATTTGACAAGACATTTTTTTGTGGCACCCTAATATCTGTTAAACCAGAAATAACTACTGTTGGCACAGTTTTCCTGGCTTCAATCCCACGATTTTGCTAAAAAATTTTGGTTTGAATTTCTTAATGAATTTCGTAATGATATGTCATATAATTGCAGTATTGAGAAAAGAGATCCGGTTTTTACCACACGGCTGTATGACCTTCACGGATTATGTAATATTTTATGGACTTTGGACATTGTTTCAATGGCTAACATGCCAGCTAAGAAAAATTTGGAGTAACAGAAAATCACTAGACGCACCAAGGTCAGACTTGTTAACGTTCTAGTTATGTCCATTTTTCTTCATACCTCTGAGACATGGACCGTGACGGAAGTAGACAATGTGGACCTGGAAACGTTTATTGCCAGTTCCTTAGGCAGCTCATCGCAGCAACAGTTCGATTCTTCAAAAAATACGCCCTCTAAAGTGACCCTTCAACACCGTATTGCCCCAAATTCTCTCCAGAGAGATGAAAATAGAAGATTTAGTAGTTAAGGAAAAACCAGACGACAAGATCAAAGGTGACGTCCTCCAAAACATTGGACTGATCGAAAAGAGATTTGGTGAAACGATGAGTCTAAGAGATCTCCGCGACAGATAACCTGTTGTCGGATATACTACAATGAAGAGCAACTAGAAGTACATAAACACGGTGTGAGAAAAGAACCATTTTTTTGGACAAAAATCTGTTGCCAGTCGGCATTTTATCCGATTTGAATGAATCAAACCGGAAAATACTCGCAAAATATTGTACTTTAAGACAGTACTGCGGCGAAGAAGGTTAAAATTAACATAACCTATAAAAAATTCTCTAGAATACACATATTCCTCATAAAAAAAGAGTTATGAACAAAACAACCAAAGAACATACCTTTATGTTAACAGATAAATTTGAATAAAATATTTCAGAAAAAAAAAGTTTTGAAAATTTATTATTAAATAATCTAAACGTTTAATGATATACAGAGTATTTTTAGATGAATAAATTAAGCGAAATCAATTTTATATCAACCCAACAATATTTTAGGAGAACCTAATGCAAAGTTGTCACGAATAATTTTTCAATAATCGCATATTAATATACTATTATATAATTCTTAAAATTATACACTAGTAGTAAAAGAACTAACATAATCTAATTCGTAAAATAATAATAATAATTCCAAGACCTGTATACAAAGCATATCGAAACTATAATTTTCTAATGCATAAATATAAACTTTACAATTAACAACATCAGTGCATATAAAATAGTAATGTTACAAACAATATTTTTCAATTTAAAAATGAATGCACCTAATAATTTAAATCTATTACAATCTGATGCACAAAGCAATTAAATTTTGACCAACAATTTATGATTTACAGAACTACAAACTAAGAATTTTTACCTGAAAAAACCTAACCCATAAATATAAATATTTTCAATCCTGTCCAAATTTTATGCAGGAAATAATAACGTTACGAATTAAATTTTTTATTTGACACTGTACATATAATGCATATAAACAAAAGTCTTATGAGGAATAGTGTTTTATAATTTATTCCGTTCTAATTTGATACAGAAAATAAAAAAATCCGTTCTGTAACAATTATTCTGCTATTTTAAATACGTGATTATCAGACAATTTTACCATTACCTAGGTTACATTACGAAGAGTAGAGTCTGTTAGTAATCCGTATGTTTTTTTTTGTTAGTTTTTTCTTAGTATTTTTTTATTTTTTTAACTTTTTTTGTACTTTTTTTCTGTATTTATTTTTATTTTGCATAGTTTTTTTTTGTTATTTTCTTGTAGATTTTTCTGTTATTGTTTTGGTTGTTTTGTTCATAACTCTTTTTTTTATAACCACAAATATGTGTATTCTAGGGAATTTTTTTATAGGTTATGTTAATTTTGACCTTCATCGCCGCAGTACTATCTTAAAGTGCAATATTTTACGAGTATTTTCCAGTTTTATTTATTCAACTCGGATAAAATGCCGACTGTCAACTGATTTTTGTCTAAAAAATGGTACTTTTCTCACACTGTGCATCGTACGCACAACCGCCTTTCCTGTATTTTGTAGGAGTAACTAGTCATGTCATTTTTTTATTCTATTTTTTTTTATTTATTTAAATAACGTTGGCCTATTTCCGCTACCGAGGCTTATCACCGACGCCAGGAGACGATCTACCCCCAACCTGGAAGTTTTGCCGAACCTCTTCTCTGTCGAAGAGTAGAGATCTTCTATTTGCCTAACATTTAATAGACAAGGTATCCACTGCTTTATATCCCCTCCAAAGGATATTATATCCACTACGTAATCCTCGTCTTGAAATTACATAGCTTCTGCGTATACGCTGATATACGAACCGCTAGAAGATGGGGCTAGATCGTCGTGTTTCCCCATCCAAGTACTAACCGCGATGGAAGTTGCTTTATTGTATGTATTGAAATAAGTGAACAGTCAAGACGTCTCTACGCTCGCCCCTAGTCATGCCATTCATACTGGTATTGAGGTAGACAACAGACAGATGGTAGAAGGTGATTTTTAAAAACGCGTTTGTAATTAACGTTAAAATATTTCAATTTACTGCCATATCTTTACTTGCGGTAAACTTTATTACTTAATTGCTTACTGTCGCATATTGTCACAAATAAACCAATGAATACATTTTAAAGACCGTTAAAGTCAAAATAAAAAACTAAAACAATGATAGAGGAGAAGAAGAAATATCAATTAGTCTGAACTAAATATTTTAAGTTTCAACGTCGGCATTTTCATTGCCACCACGTATTTTAAATTTTTTATAAAATGATAAAGCTCCATAAGTCTAAGATTTTCAGATTATTTTGAACATATTTTTTAGTAATAAATGTACGAAGGCTATATAATTTTCAAAAGCGTGTAGCAGAGCAGTAGTTTGTCACCAATCCACTTTTACATCTATAATAAACTTGTTAGATGAGCAAAATTTGGCGTGTCAGAATAATCGTGAACTCCTGAGTACTGATATGACGGATTAATGAAATTTTTTAATGGGTGGTCCTATATATTCTTATATTTCTTCAAAACCCGTTTCAGTACAAACTTAATCATATTCAACAGATTTTCATTTTTATGTTTAAATTGATTTTCATTTTCAATTATCGTCATAAGTAAACATTCAAATCATATATCAGATTTCTGGCTTGGCTGGAGTTATTATTCTAAATGCTTTCACGATCCTACCTCAAATATTCTAGATATCTTTATCACGTATAAATCAATTCTTTTAGTCCAGTCAGTATATATGAAATCACTATGTGGAGGTCACCCAACGTCAGCGAACTTTTGGGGATTGGTGGATGTGGGGGGTCATTAGTGAGTGTCGGCATCGAGATTGGCCGTCATTTTTAAAAAATGGTTAAGAACTGTTTTCTTCAAATATCTCGACTTTTTTTTAAGTTACTTAGGAAACAAATAAAACGTTTTAAAATTTCCCATATTTTATGTGCTATATATATTTTTGGAAAGACTGAAAATTTGAAATGAGGTCGCGGCTCCTGGTTTTTCGAATTTTTCTCGATACGAGTAAAAGCAGTACCGAATAACTTAGGCTTTCGAATATCCCGCACACCTTTTCTGCTATATTCAAGTGCGGACCCCGCAGAAATCTTAGGTAAATTGGCTCTCAGTCAAATTGTTTGAAATTGAGATATGTTATACTTTATAAGGCCCTGATCAAAAGTTCTCATGGGCCCAACCCAAAGTAAGGACTAGATTTTGACTTAGAGACGAGATAAGGTTCACTGATTGGCGATTTTCATATAACTTATAAATATTCTTTAAATACATATATGAATGTTTTATGAGTTATATACTATCATATATTTTCTAAAGCATGTTTGGTGAACCTCTGAGCATGTCAGAAACATGTCATGGCATATCTGTGTAAAGTTTGTTGACCATTTGTAAAGAAAATAAAACGTCAAACTTAATTATTAAGCATACAATTTATTAATATCATTCTACAAAGTCATGTAACCGATTTTGCGAACACGTTATATAATCGAGAAACAAATATGAGGAAGGCTATAGCATATGTTGATGGTACCTATCTAAAAATTGAAAAGAGCAGAAACTTTAGAGTGTTAAGATAATCCTTTTGTACATTTAAAGGGTATCATTTAGTGAAACCGATCATGAGAGTGGCACCTGATGGCACAATACTTGACATTCAAGGACTTACTTTTCCGATAGTCGCAATAATGATGCAGCACTGTTGTGAGCTGAGTTTGACCGAGACATTAATGGGATGAGGGAATGGTTCCAGGCTGGAGATATTCTTATTGTAGACTGTGGATATCGCGATGCTACAGAATTACTGGATCACTTAGATATAAGATACCACATGCCACACTTACTACAAAGAGGACAGCGTCAATTATCGACCAGAGAAGCCAATAACTCCAGGTTAGTAACAAAAACTAAATGGATTGTAGAAAGTCGAATGGTCATATTAAAAGTATTTTCAATTTGTTTGCACAAGTAATAAGAATGGCACACACAGCTCATATTGGCGACTTTTACCGTATAGCTGGTGCATTAATTAATCGATTTCATGGTCCTGTACTGATGAAAGGGGCAAATGCAGAGTTAGCATTAACCTTATTACAGAGATCTGAAGCGGTAAATATTGTCCAGGCACGCGTGGAGGCAGAATATTTATTACGTCGAAGGGGATCTGAGTGGATTCGTCTTGAGCATAATCAACTTCCAGGCTTTCCTAAACTCTCTCTTGAATACTTGGAAGATCTAACTGTTGGTGCATATCAATTATATTTGGCACCATCATATATTCAAAATAATTTAAATAGGGAAGATGACATTTTTCAGATAGATGGTGCCGGGTTTTGTAAGATTTAGACTGCATTCACGTTTTAGAAATGCGACCGTTTATCAACAATGGATTGTTTATAATACAGAACGAGAACACAATTATCAGATATCTACCAACTTCTCTTCTATACCAAATATTAGACGCTGCTGAAAGAGCTTTACTACTAAACAACAATGGTTTAAATTATGTAGATATTCGATACATACAAATATTAATTATAAGTGGAAAAGGGACACATTAATTAAGCACCCCATGCGTGACATTTTATTTCATTTACGCTCTATATTCTAAACATGATCAGACACATTACAGAAACCTTCAAACACGTTTGGTAGCCCAACAAAATCTGTAATGTCTGTCTGGGGATTACACAAGACGTAGGTATTTTTTAGTATTTGTAATTTTTCTTTATGTTGTGATTTAACTTTTTTATCAGGATTTTATTCTTAAGATATAATTGTAGGACATCTTGAACCTATACTTCACCGATTAGTATTATGCTAGCAATGAATATACGTAGAGTGATATTAATAAATTTTACTCTTCATAATTAAGTTTGATCTTTTATTTACTTTACAAATGGTTAACAAACTTTACACAGATATGCCATGGCATGTTTCTAACAAACTCAGAGGCTTACAAAACATGCTTTAGAAAAAATATGATAGTATATAACTCATGAAACATTCATATATGTGTTTAAAGAATATTTATAAGTTATATGAAAATTGCGAATCAGTGAACCTTATCTCGTCTCTAAATCAAAATCTAGTCATTACTTTGGGCTGGGCCCATGAGAACTTTTGATCAGGACCTCATAAACTATAACATACCTCAATTTCAGACAATTTGACTGAGAGCCAATTTACCTAAGGTTTCTGCGGGGATCTTTCTACGAGAACATTGTGCTACAAAATTGTAGAGCAGGAAGAAACCTACAGCTTCGTGTTAATTTTTATTTTCGAACAATAGTTTACACTACAACGCGCCGCGAAGTCGGCATGTCAGTTTTCTCTATGTGTGGAAGAGGGGAGATCTTCAATATACGTTGTTGTGCGGCAGGGTAGTGTGAGATTGTTACTCACTAAAACCCCTCCTCCTCTTCTCAGCGCCAGCGGCATCGCGGAACCGCACTCGCATTACTTCGCTGCTTAATTTTTATCATTGTCGATCAATAGAAGTTCGTTCTCTTCGTTGTTGATATCGCCCCGCACACACATTTTCGAGAATTCTGTAACGTTGTCGCAGCAGTTTTGACGTATAACGGAGCATTTCATTCCAACTTTACGGCAACCACAAGCGGTTCCCCAGTTTCATTTGTATTTACAGCTTATTAATTTGAGACGATCGCCGAGTGCAGCTTGTCCTGTGATGATTTTCGGTTCTAGTTCACAATTTTTCCTGGTCCATCCCCATTTCTCCGGATCGTGAAAATTTCCGAGCCACGTTTGCACTTGAAGGTACGTCCTGAGAGTGTGTTGCCGGGCCGCATCCGATGTGGGTGGGAGTGGTGCAAGGTTCGCTTTTGATTTTGTAATTGCTCTTACAAAACGTTTACGACGTAGCGAATTTAACTTTTCTTGTGCTGTTTTCTTTGTGAAAAGCAAGAAAGTATGTTTCTCCTGCGGTAGCGAGAAGTTGGGGAGAACATTTTTTTTTTATAAAAATTTTCAGATATTCTTCCAAATAATCGTTGTTCTTCAAAGTGGTGATGAATTTCGATTTACCAAATCCAAAAACAGAGGCAGTCGTGTCGCATAAGCTGAAGGCGTGTAGGAACACGAATTTAGGTTATGACATCGTCGTATCGAAGGCTTGATATTTAGTATAGTTTCTCGGACATTTTTTCTTTTGTGGTTTTTTTTGAAAAACACGTTCAATTTATCACGGGCCAGTCCTGTTAGTAACACGAGAAAACCGATGTCGTCGACTATTATTACTACGACGAAATCGTAATTTGAAGCGTGTGTGACAGCAGTACTTACTATCTTGATATCGACGACCTTTTGAACTTGTGTGGCTTTATGTTGTTTTGTTTCAAATTTTTCAGAAGGATTTTTGTAAAGGTATCCTTGTTTTCTTCGTGGATTAAAAACTTTTGTTGAGTTGTCGATACCACCATGGCTTCATTGAATGTGTAATCTCTACCACGTTGTTTTCTCGTGTTCAGAAGATTTTATTTTATTATTGTATTTTATTCTTGATCGATTTTCGTGACGCACAAAAAAACAGCAACATAAACTCGACTGTTCGCTCCGAAAAATAGCTATCGCCTGAGTAAAATATGAAAAAATTATGCCGCATTCCATACCAATTTTATTGTACAGTAACCGTACAATTAATGTAAATAATTTTTTCATTACTGTACAGTCACGCGCTGACATGCCGACTTCGCGGCGCACTGTAGTGCAAAAATGCAAATTATTGTTCGAAAATGAAAATTAAAAAAGCGATGCTGTAGGTTTTTTCCTATTCTACAATTTTCATGAACAACCATTTTTTCGTAGGAATTACCCATATTGAGAAAAATGAGAAAAACAGCGAGCCGCGCCCTCATTCCAAACCTTTCACAATAAACAATAAGACCTACGAAAAAAACGTATAACACATAAAACATGGGACTTTTACGCCCTTTAAAACTCCGTATTTTTTCTTTCTGTAACCTCAATAGAAGCCGAGATATTTGAAAAAAACCGTTTTTGACCATTTTTCTAGATGGCGGCAACCCCGGTTGCGCAACGTGCAACCATTCACCCATACACTCACCAATGATCCCTCCTATTACCAAAACTACTACTACTATTACTACTACTACTACCGAATGGGAAGTACTCCCAGGGGAGGTTAACATCTTCCACCACCATATAATCTTTGTGACAGACCATCAAGAAAACAACAGAAAAAAGCAGGAACACACACGATCTATTAGCGATAATAACAGATTCGAGGAAACATTCAGAAGGGAAATCGGCGAAAAAGAAGTGAACAACTTGGAAGATCTAGTAACAGTGATTGGGGCGGCAACAAGAGAAAGCGTGACTATCATTCGAAACGGAGAAAGCCATATTGGTGGAATATAGATACTGAAAATCAGCGTGCAACATGTCTATGGTTGAGAAAAACAGTTACCAGAGCAAACGATAGAAATATTTCTATTTCTAATATTTATTATATTTTTTAATGAGGAACAAATCAGACTACAGACACAATATAAGGATTCCTGTAAAGAACTGCAGACTTATCTTCCACTCCAAAAATAACATTGTAACATATGTAGCGAACTGGAGAACGACGTATGGGGTTCGAGTTACAAGATAGTGATGAAACACCTGGGCAGTCGGATTTTGCCTTAAAATCCTTCGTTAGATCAAAAAACGGAAATTATTAAACAACTCTTCCCGAAAAGAGAGGACCAATGGATAAGAGGGGAAACAATTCAAGAAGGTGGGACACCCTTTACTATGGACGAACTCGATAAGACAGCAGACCAAATAAAACACTGAAAAGCTCTTAGACCGGATCGTGTACCTCCAAAAGCAGTCAGACTAGTAGTAAATATAAATCCCTTATAGAAAAATAGAAATATTCAATAACTTGATAGGAAGGCAAAAGTCTCCTGAAATCTGGAAAATAGCTTCAGTCTCGCTGATTTGGGCCAATCTGTACGTTGAACATGATCGGAAAGTTTTATGAACGACTAATAAAAGACAGGATAGAGGTAGAAGTAGAACAGAAAGGCGGACTTTCCGAGAGGCAGATAGGTTTTAGAAAGGGTTGCTCTTCTATATAAGCAATAAACGTGGTAGTAGACTCCGCAAAAAACACCAACAGCAGATGGTTTGTGGTAATAGCTGTGGACGTGCAAAAATGCATTTAATTGAGCTAGCTGGAGCAAGATAGTAGAGGAACTTTACAACAGAGATATATCTCAGTACATCATAAACGTCGCGGAAGGATATTTCGAAAATACCGATCCAGTGGTGCATTTCTTATGGTGTTAGGCTAGCAACCACGAGGTCCGAGGAATCCTGACTAAGGTATGGATGTAGTGGCGTTTTTCACGTGTTGCCGATACGGTAGCAGTGGGCTAGACCGCGGTTGTGTGAGACACAACACGGTTAGTCGCTCTCCCCTCCTGAGTTCGAGTCTCAGCTGCGGCAGATGGCAATATCCAGGGAATGGATATTGTGTCCTGGTTGAGTCGTGGAATGGCCTGCAACTAAACTCCACCACGTCGTAAATATAAATAAGGCGTTAAGAAAAGAAAACTCAAGGTATCAAATTCTAAATCTATTGAGGTGTCGGCTGGTGTTCCCCAAGGATCAGTGCTGGGCCCACTACCTCTGAAATATCATGTATGACCAAGTACTAGCGTTACACCTTACTAGAATAGTCTATGCCGATTATTTGGCTATTATGGTGAGAAGAATAAACACATGGATGGACAGAACTGACTTGACCCTTGCACCACCTAAAACAGAAGAGATTATTCTGAAGGGACGTCGAAAGAGATATCATATCCATTTTGAGATCGTAGGTACAAGAGTAGTACCAGTCAGACAACTTAAATACTTGAAACTGATTCTGGATGACCGATTGATATTCGAAAACCACATTAATAAACTGTTGAGAAAGCCCAAGTGAAAATGGCGGCTTTGACAAGAATTCTACCAAACATAGGAGGACCTAGCGGACCAAAGAGACCGGTCTTATGTGGAGTTATCCAATCAACTGTCCTATATGGCCCGCCGGTATGGCAACTGGCCATCGAGATACAAAAATACAAGAATATGCCTTTGATCATTCAAAGAAAGGCCCTATTAAAAATAGTCAGTGGGTACAGTACAATATTCACAAGTGTCATACAGATTGTCGCGGGAATTCCACCGATCAACCTATTGAAGAGAGACACCGACTGTACCACACTGAAAATGTCCATCTACCAACGGTTAAAAAAAGAGAGCGAGAGATAACCTTAAACAAATGGCACAAAATATGGAACAGCCATACGGGCACGGCAGCGTGATGCTTAAAAATGGGAAAAACTGGACAAAAGTCGCTTTGTAAAAAAAAAAAAAAAAAGTGCCAGAGAAGAAAAAAGCCGAAGAGAGAGAAAGGGAGCAAGCTGGTAACTAAGGGGGATTAAGTATGCAGAAGGAAATGACGACTTGGAGCCCTAATCTTATGTCACTCAGTGACGATTCCGGAGAGAAACAGAAACGGTGGGGGTTTTAGCACGCTAAAAGTTCGGCTCGCCGTGATGCGGTAGAGATCAAGCACATGGTGTCCAGGAATTTCCTCCACAATAAAAAAACCACTATTAGTACTACTACTCCACCTTTCTCATCTTTCTCTATCTCTTTTCTTAGTTTCTTCTTGTTTCCGTTTGTTCTAAATTCTTTCTTCAAAACTCAGAAATGAATCAAAATTTTGCACTAGTATTCCCAAATATTTGGTACCAAAACTTAGATATTACAAAAAACCGCTGCCCAAGGAATCACTACTTCCACATCCAGATTTTTTATCCAAGTCACTCACAACGAACAAATTTTGTATATGGAAATAATTATTTATGGAACTTCAATAATATAATATTTGAAATTCTCTACCCCAAAGACTCATAAAACGATACCCCACATCGGTAGCGGGGTGGGGGTGGTAATGGGGGGGGGGTAGTGGGGGTGGATGAAGTAAAAAAACATTTTAAGGTTTCTGGTTCTTGTACACACACTAAATCACATTTTTTTTTCATCCCATTTAATAATGGGGTGGGGGTGGATAATGCCAAAATTTTTTTTGGTACCTTAGCTTCTCTTGTTTATACTAAATACCAATTTTATGGACTCTTACCTACTTGATTTACCTATTTTCCCCAAATTTACCCCAATTTACTCCCCAACCCTTCGACGGAACAAAATAAAATATAACCTAGTTCTAGATCTCGTTAAAGTACACATGTGTACCAAATTTCAAGTCAATATCTTAAACAGTTCCATAGTAAACGTGCGCACAAAAAAAGTTACAGGCAGACCGACAGACAGAATTTTTTTTTTTCGCTCAAACTTGAAATCTCGACGTTTCGTGACATTCTAAGCTTATTTGAACAATAAAAATTTTAAAAAATTTTTTTGTCATTACTATACTTCCACTGGATGTAGAAGTAATTATAGCGGTCCGGCATAGCCGCTCCTCTTTCAAGTGCATTGTTTGAAGTTGTTTTTTTTTTATTTCTTTTCCCGCCTCAGGTTTCCATATTTGCATTTAGTGTATAGTTGACCATAATTTTTTTGTTCCTATTCATTCAGTTTTGTTCAGTTTTGGTGCATTACTTTTATCACATCTACCTAAAAAACTCACTACGTCGTGCGTCAGTAGGAGTAGGTTATAAGTTTCATTGTGACCCACAAATTACACAAGTTCAAGACAAACGATCGTGCTTATTTTGTATTTAATCACATATTTAAATATTAAAAAAACTCCATACGCTCGAAAAAGTATCTTAGTTGGCTAATAATATTATAAGAAATATTGAAAACTTATCTGACTTCTATTTGTCACAATAAATCTTCGTTTATTACGATTCCCATAGTTCATACATTGTAATAATCATGTTCTGTAGCGGTAAAAATTTCAAACAGGCTCGATTTACTTATAAAGAATAAGTACGTGGAACAAATACAAATCCAGGATGAAACTCGACTGACGTTCATGGACTGCTGACCATCGAAGTCATTAACAGGAACTCGCAGAATAAATTATGTATTCATTAATTTCCTTACCAACAGTCGAAAGGCATTTATGTGATATTTGAACATGTACATTTTTCATATTTGTTAAAGTCGCGCCTTACTTTAAGACACAGATTAAAAGAATGTATGAAGTAAAATGGAAGCCTTATTAATTCACCAGTCCCTAGAGAAATGAATTCGAAATTTTTTTTCATGCATGTTATTAGCTGAATGACTAAATTTTGGTCTATGTTTGATGTCCTTAATTTTGCGAATGCGAATTCTGATCAGAACACAATATTACTTCCTTGTTTACCAAAGGGAAGTATTGTAATCACCGTCCGAGATTTCTCCGGATTTTCATGTTTCAGAGTATATATATTACGAAAATTAAAGCCATTTGGTTCCATCAGCCTACCTGCCTGTCTGTCTGTCGGCGCTACATCTACAAAACCACTTAACGAAGAACAATAATATTTGGCATGTAATTGACTCTACTATAGGGTGACCATATGTCCGGAATTTCGCTGGACAGTCCAGCATTTTGGAGTACTATCTGTGATAAAAAAAAATTTCCTCTCGGTCATCAAAAAATGTTGGGATCAAGAAATAATTTTTCGGATTTCTGCTCTCCTCGCTCATCAATTTTTTTCCCAGCAGAAGTGTCCAGCACAAAAATCTGGTCATCCTACTCTACTAAACAATATAATTAAGGAAAAAAAATGTGACGGAAGACAGTAATATTTGGCTTGTAGTTGACACGACTGTCAAGAACAAAAAATATAAAAAATATACAGGTTGGTTACCATAGAAAAATAATTAAAAAATGTGATGGAGGGCAACATATAGTAGGCGTGCAGATCACCCCCAATAGTGCTCCAGAAACTGAGTAACCGATTTGGTCGAGGTAACCACTTCTAACTTAATTTTTCTTAAAGTTGACATCGAAGAGTACTTACAGTAAAAAATTAGCCAAAGTTAGTTGATCGGAACATGTAAATAATTGCAAAAAACTATAATTTTTTTATATTACGAATTTTGTCGAATTTCATCTTCAACTCGCGATATCTCGGTAAATAATGAATATTCTTAGATGAAATTTCATAACGACATTGCTCAAGTTATTCTTTCAAGTATTGAATTGGTCGGAATCCTTCTTTATTGCACAGACGAAAATAGTGATTTTTCAAAAAATTTCTTTTGTCAAACCTATTTTTTTCTTTCAGACACAAAAGTTGTGTGACGAACTTTTAATACGATAATTTTTGACAAACTTATATTAAAGTACAATATTTAAAGAAGTTTTCTGTAAAGTTTCAGGTATTCATATTGTGTATATAAAAAGTTATCGCACTTTGAAGTAGCGTCTCCGCGCGCAGCAGGCATGTTGTTTACGCGCGCCATGTTTCATTGTGATGGTTGACGTAGTTCAGGCAATTACTATCATATCAACGCAATGTTTTGTTACATATTCCCTTTTTACAGGTTACTGTAAAGTGGAAATAAGTAATACTAAATTAATTGTTGATAAATTACAAAATACACAATCCATTGGGTTGCTTTTAATAGTTTTTAAATCTAAATCAACATCTATGGGCTGCAACGAGCAATTTCATGTACAGTTACAAATGAGACAGCATTTTATACCAGCAGCGTAGCACGAACAAAATTCATTATCGCAAGATGTTTTTTTTTTGATCTGCAATTACAATATACTTTTGAAGCAGCTCCAAACTTGTTGGTCCTTCAAAATATATTAGCAAAAGTTCTTCATTGTCAAATTTCCAACCAAAATCAGTCGGATTAAGTGCTTCAAAAATAGGTATGTGGGCATTATACCATACGTGCACTTGCCAAAAATAGCGTTTCATGTGTTGAAGGAGAGAATGGGTACGATGGAGGTAATTTTTCAAAGTAGGAGTTTTTTTTTCAAGCTAAGATTACTCTCGCGTCGTTAATATTGTCTTGTTTACTTTTGAATTCATAAATTCCAATCACAAATTTTGTCCAAGCATTAACAATTTCAGGTGTTAATTTATTCTCAATTTGAAACATCTGGACTAAATGTTCTGTGATCATTTTTTGTGCTACGTTGAGAGCTTTTTTCTTACCAATTCTGTAGAAAGCGGAAGTCGTATCGCATCCGGTTAATGCATGAATTATTGGTAATGCTAAACAAATACTACTTTTTAGTTCTTGGCATATAATATGTCCTGGTATAAAGCGCCGCAAATCCGTTTTGATGCTATTTTTTCCTGTTTGAAATCATACTTGAATCTTTGTATTTAGTTTAAAATAATGTGCGATTCAAAGAATAAATATATCTGTATCTGGGGACATAACGATCACTATCATGTCCTGAGTATTGTTTGGAAATGTAGATCAGATAACAAATTATTCGAGAGTCAGCTTCGGCATGATTCAAAAATAAATCTGTAACCTCACGTTTAAGTGAATCAGTGACTTCTTTAGTTACAAGATGATTTTTGTATCCACCGGCCAAATATAATTTTTTGTTAATAATTTTATCAGAAGTCTGAGGGATTTCAATATTTTTTTCGATGTAGTCGCATAAAAATAGGTTCAAAGCATTTTTATTTGCATCTGTAGACATAACTTTATCCCAATCTGGTATAGGTCGACTAGCATTAATATCGTAAGTATTAGAATTTAGTTTATACTTTTTTGGCCTCTCTTGCGATTTAGGATTCATATTAACGTCATAGCGATAGAAAATGACGTGAATCTAAGAAATAGTTTCAAATAGTTTCCGAAAATACTTAAAAAAATATTGTCCAACATCTTCGAAACATTTCATATATTTCGTATTTAAGCACTGCTTCTTCAAAGTACGATAACTTTTTATATATACAATATCAATACGAAATACTTTAAACAAAACTTCTTTAAATATTGTACTTTAATATAAGTTTGTCAAAAATTATCGTAATAAAAGTTCGTCACACAAATTTTGTTTGAAAAAAAAAATTAGGCTTGACAAAAGAAATTTTTTGAAAAATCACTATCTTCATCTGTGAAATAAATAAGAGTTCGGACCAATTCAATATCTTAAATAATAACTTGGGCAATGTCGTGCTGAAATTTCATATAAAAATATTCATTATTTGCCGAGATATCGCGAGTTGAAGATGAAATTCGACAAAATTCGTGATATAAAAAATTATAGTTTTTTGCAATTATTTATATGTTCCGATCAACTAACTTTAGCTAATTTTTTACTGTAAGTACTCTTCGATGTCAACTTGAAGAAAAACCAGGTTAGAAGTGGTTATCTCAACCTAACCGGTTAGTTGGTCAAAACGGGGGTGATCTGCACGCCTATAGATAGATAGATAGTTTATTGCCCAATAAATAGATACATAATTATGTACATGTGGCAAGTCAAGGATAAATATACAAAATATATACCTAATCACGATATAATACATAAATTATAATATAGAACATACAAGACAATATACATATAAAATGACACAAAAGTAAGAAATACAGAAAGGGCCCCGCACAAAAGTATAGGAAAAGGCCTTTCGGTCCAAATTTTTGATATTTTGAGTAAATGGTCTCCTGGTTATACTGAACAAAAGTTCTCATGGGCACGATGCTCAAAATTCAATAGTTCGGCCGCCAGTGGCCTTTGAAATCTAAAAATATATAGTTCTTATACAGGGTGTCTCACCAGGAACTGCATCGATCGATATACGTACCGGAAAATTTTGAAAATTTAGGAAGCTACTAATGGCAGTGTGGCCAATCGAACTAAAATAATTACAAGCATCTGGCACTTCCGGTTAAAAAGAGCATAAAATTCTAAATCAAAGACATGTGCCTAAACCTAGCCTTTTCAGAGATATTTGACATTTAAAGAAAAATTTGACAGGTGTCATGGTTTACAATAACCTTTATAATTTTCTTCGAGTAAAAAATACTCATTTGCTTTTTGGCATGTAAAAAGAACACGAGGAGGGCTGCACTCTACAATTCAATTACATTCAATAATAGTACACCAAGTGTTCCATTTTTAACGTTACATTTTGTAAACTTCAAACCGCGAAAACTTGTTTAGGTCAAATGGAACACCCTCAAGTTATGTAAAATTAAATTCCTTTTTTTCTGATATAAGCATTGTGGGGGTTTAAGTTACAACTTTTTAAAATATTTGCGATTTTCTTAGAAATTCAAGAATTGTTAATAAAAATTTTATCAAAGTAGCCATGATTAGAAACAATTAGTAATAATGTCAGTCATTCCCTTATGTCAAAAAAATGCCACCGCTTTTAAATTACACCCACGAAGACTGTTTGAATTTGTTTTTTATTTATGGAGAATATGATAAAGTAATGTGAAAAATTTGTAGTACATTTGCTACTCGATATCCACAAAAACGGAAACCGTCACCAAACACTGTAAAACGCATACTGGATAATTTTAAAAATTATGGCTCTGTCAAGGCAAGAATTCAAAAGCGAAAGCCTATTGTTGATGACAAAAACGTAGAAATAACAATTCTGGGATATTTTCATGCATTTCCAATGATGTAATTGAGACAATCTGCTTTGGAATCGGGACTATGCAAGGATTCAGTTCACAGAATCTTAATTAAACATAAATTTCACCCGTTTTCGTTCCAAATGGTTCAAAGATTAAAAGGAACGGATTTCCTAAGAAGAGAAAATTTTTGTGAATTTATTCCAATAAGGTCTGTAGGCGAAGATACTTATTTGGGAAATATATGATCAGATTCTTGGGAAATACAGCGTTCTCGTCCCACCTTCTAGCGGCTTGTATATCAGTGTATACGCGGAAATTACGTAATTTCAGACGAGGATTACGTAGTGGATATACCATCCTTCGGAGGGAATGTAAAGCAGGCGGTCCCTTGTCTATTAAATGTTAGGCAAGTAAAAGATTCCTACTCTTCTTAAGGGAAGAGGTTCGGCAAAATTACCAGGTTGGAGGTAGCTCGTCTTCTGGCGTCGGTGATAGGCCCTGGTAGCGGAAATAGGCCTATGTTAAATAAATAGATAAAAAATATATATGATCAGATGAAGCTAAATTTTCCAAAAACGGACTTTTTAATCGACACAATTTGCATTATTGGAGACTCGAATCCTCATGTATTCAGGGAGCGAATTTTTCAAGAAAGTTGGCAATTTAATATTTACTGCGCCATAAGAAACGATAGAGTGGTGGCATTAGAATTTTATCAAGAAAATTTAAACAGTAAGTTAAAAAAACTTCTTCTTCTTATTTGGGGAACTATTAAAAATAAAGTTTATGAGAGCCCATTAACAACTATTGAAGAATGTATGCAGAGAGTAAGAAATGCATTTCAAAATTTATCACAGGATTCAATTAGGAGAGCTACCTATTACGAACAAATTCGAAGGTGCTAAAAATGTGTGGAGGTTCGAGGGCGGAATTTTGAACAATTATTAAATTAAAATGGGACCATGCTTTTAGTTGATTTCATCTTAGCTATTTTAGTTTATGCAAAGTGTATTCAATCCAATTAATAGGCATGTTACAGTATTTAGTATTATCTTCCGTTTTTGTGGATATCTAGTAACAAATGTACTACCGTTCTTGATATTACTTTATCACATTCTCTATAAATAATAAATAAATTCAAAAGTCTTCGTGGGTGTAATTTAAATGCATTGGCATTTTTTGACATAAGAGATTGGTGACATTACTGATTGTTTCTAATCCCGGCTAATTTGATAAAATTATTACTAACATTTCTTGAATTTCTAAGAAAATCGCACATATTTCAAAAAGTTGTAACTTAAACCCCCACAATGCTATATCAGAAAAAAGGAATTTAATTTTACATAACTTGATGTAAAAAAATATAGGGTATTCCATTTGACCTAAACAAGTTTTCGCGGTTTGAAGTTTACAAAATGTAACGTCAAAAATGGAACACTTGGTGTATTATTATTGAATGTAATTGAATTGTAGAGTGCAGCTCTCCTTGTGTTCTATTTACTTGCCAAAAAGCAAATGAGTATCTTTTACACGAAGAAAGTTATAAAGGTTATTGTAAATCATGACACCTGTCAAATTTTTCTTTAAATGTCACATATCTCTGAAACGGCTGGGTTTAGGCATAGGGTATCCTACATGTTTGACTCAGAATTTTATGCTCTTTTCGAAAACCCTAAAATATATGGGATGTTCCATTTAAAATAAGCAAGTTGGTATCGACTTCCGGTATAACCGGAAGTGTCAAATGCTTGTAATTATTTTAATTGGATTGGCTACATTGCCATTAGTAGCTCCCTAAATTTTCAAAATTTTCTGGTGCGTACTTTTCCGTATATGGATCGATGCAGTTCCTGGTGAGACACACTGTGTAGTCCCTTGAGGTAAAGCTTTGACCCCAAAATTTCTGTGACTGGACCACAAGACATCTACTCCCCCCATTTCGAGGGCGGGAAACGCGATGATGACAATATTTCCGACCTACCCTTCATTCACTACCCTTAAACCGGAAAACCACCTCTTTTTGGTGCTAGGCTTGCGAGGCTTGTCGGATCGGGGTTTTTGTCAACTCGAATAAAATAAGTAAATACTGACTACGGGTGACCTAACCCATCCCAGGGAGTTGAAACTACCCAATAACGAAATGCCACGAAAACAACGAAAATCAGCTGGAAAACGGTATATCCAAGTTTTTGAAGGCGGAGATCACAATGGTGACGATATTTCTCGAACTACCCTTCACTCACTACCCCTAAACCGAAAAAAACCACCCCTTTTAACGATTTTTCGGTGCTAGGTTTGCGAGGGCTTATCGTATCGACTTTTTTTTGTTAATTCGAATAATAATAATAAAAATTGACCACAGGTGACCTAACCCATCATCGTGGGTTGAAACTACTCTCACCCCAAATGACGAAATACCACAAGAACAACGAAAATCAGCTTGAACACGGTATACTCCCACTTTCGAGAGCAGAGAACATATTGATGACAATATTTTCGACCTACCGTTCACTCAGTACCCCTGAACCGGAAAACCAACCCTTTTTCGATTTTCCGCTGCTAGGCTTGCGAGGTCTTGTAGGATAGGATTCTTTCTCGTCAATTCCAATAAAATAAATAAACCTCGATCAGACGAGATCCAAACAACCCGGGGTTCAAGCAGCCTTGACACGAAGTGAAATTTTCCATCAGTGGCTGTGACGTCCATTTCGACTAGGATGAACAGTGTGGTTATAACTGTAAGCGTCGAAAAATCTATTACCATAGAATGAGAATTGTATATAATGAACCAGATGTAACGAATGATCATTGAGTGAATAAAAATGAGAATATTTTTACATATATAATCAATGAAAAACAAAAATATCTACATATAATATACCAATAACCCGTGTTAACCAATTCCCTACAAGCCACTGAAAGAAAAGTTTACTTTGTGGAAAGGCTGCTAGAACCCCTGGGTTGGTTAGAATTTAACTTATTTTGTTCCAATTGACGAGAAAAGATCCTATCCGACAAGCCCCAGCACCCAGGAAAAGAGGGTGGGTTTTCCGATTTAGGGACAGTGGGTAAAGGGTAGGTCGGGAAATATTGTCACCATCATGTTCCCCGCCCTCAAAAACGTGGTATACCGTTTTCTAGGTGTTTTCGTGGCATTTCGTTATTGGGAGTAGCGGTAGTTTTAACCCCCAGGGATAGGTTAGGTCACCTGTAGTCAATCGTTACTTATTTTATTTAGTGGATTAAAAAACAGGGGAAAAGTCGCTTCCTTCTCGAGTTTTTTTTTTTAATCTTAGAACAAACTGAGACATATACCATTTCGTTAAGTAGGTCGATGTTCATTAGAAATCATGAAATACGACATTTTTTAGTGGTCACGGACATTGTTATTTTTAAAAAGGTGTGAAATTTTGTTTTTTTTTTAATCTGTTTTTTTGAACATCTAATGCCATATCTCAAAAACGAATGGAGATATCCACATGAACTTTTTTTTGTTATAAAACACACTTAAGCGCTTCTAACTGTGTATAGTGTTGTTAATTAAAACATTTTTAAGCATATTAAAAATTTAGATAACCTTGAAAGTGCAGAAAATACGCAGTTAATTTTACACTAAGCTACAAACTTTTTTGTTTTTGGAAATTTTGTATAACATGCTGCGAAGAAAATAAAGCCTAAAGACCAAAAAAGTTTTTGATAGCATAGTTCTTATTGTGTCTTTGATAGTTTAGGTACAGTGACTTTTTTGGAGCGAGCGAATTGCAGAAATTGAGTATTAATACGCCCGCGTCCACTAAAACTAACTAATCTCAGGGCGGTGTACGATCAACGTTATTCGTTTTCGTCGAAGGTCAAATTATAAAACCGCTGCCCAAGGAATCACTACTTCCATATCCAGATCTTCTATCCAAGTCTCTCACAATGAAAAAAATTTGAATGTGGAAATAATTGTCTATGGAACTTTAATAATAAAATATTTGAAATCGTCTACCCAAAAAACCGATATGCCACATCGGTAGTGGGGCTGAGGGTGGTGGAAGGGGTTTTTTTCGCCTCCTTGAATAATGTGGTGGGAGTTGGTAATGGGGGTGGTTAATGCCAAAACAATTTTGAGACCTTAGCTTCTCTTATATATACTAAACACCAATTTTATGGACTCTTACTTGCTTGATTTTTGCCTATCTACCCCCATTTACCCCCAACCCTTTAACGGAATAATCTAGTTCCAGATATCGTTAAAATACATAGGTATGTCTACCAAGTTTCAAGTCAATATCTTAAACGGTTCCGGAGTAATCGTGCGCACAAAAAAGTTACAGACAGACCGACAGACAGAATTTTTTTTTTTTTTGCTCAAATTTAAAATCTCGTCGTTTTATGACATTCTAAGCCTATTTGAATCGTCTAGAATCAAAACTCACATTCTCCAAAATCGCGAATTTTTAGGTAAAAGTGCCATCTATCAACGCTGCCTGAACTTTATAACGCCATATATTTATTCAGGTCAAAACTGCCATTATCCCTGCGTAAAAAATTTACAAAGATTGATGTTGGAGTCAAAACTCACATTATCCTTTGGAGAATGTTAGTTTTGAAACAAACAAACAACAAATTTAACTTTAATCAGTTTTACAAACAATTGTTTGTAAACAATTACTTCAAAATAAAGCCATTTATTTGCACTGATTGTTTTATTACCTTTTACAGCTTAAAACTTATTTCAACATTTTTCAGTTACCGAAGTAGGGTAAGGTAACTTTGCTTCTGTCTTAATCTCCTATAGAATAGATGATAGTCTTAATCTCTGATGAGCCATACCACAGTATCAAAACTCACAAAACCCACTTATTAAATTGTCAAAACTCACATTATCCATAAATAAGAGTCAAAACTCACATTATCCAAACTTTAGTATTTTATTCTAAGTTTATGGAATCATTTATTGTTGTTTTTCACAATATCGACTTATTTTATTGTAAATTCATTTAAGCATATACCAATAGAATATTTCCCAGATAAAAGGTTGCTTCCAAACTAGTTTTTCTGTGCTAGCCAAAAAGTCAGATTTTGGATAATGTGAGTTTTGATTCTGGACGACTCATTTGGACAATAACAATTTTCAAAAATATTTTTGTCGATACTAACACTGGATGTGGAAGTAAAATGTGTAACGATATTCTTTCCCTTATTACCACTATTATATTATATATTGTAGAACGTATGGCCATTGTGCGAATTGTGCGTGGATTATCTGCTAAAAAAATATTTAAGATAAAAAAGCAATCTAAGTTTCATTGTAAAATGGAGTGGATTTTATGTGGCGTATAGTAATAGAGGAGAAAGAATGATAAACTTGTGCACAAGCCATGGAAACAGGGTTTCTATAATTAGGGCTCCGAAAATTAAAAGAGACTTAATTTAGGATATTTTTTTTTCTTTTTTGTTACCTAATTTAGGCGAAAATAACACGTTTACTCAATTATTGTGTGGATCTAGGGTAAAAATGCAATGCATGGGAGTTTCGGATAGGGACTCTGACACAGGAAATGTCGGATACAAATATTAAGATTGCCACGTTCAAAAAAAAAGTGCTTTAAGAAACTGTCTTTTCTATTTAGCTCCAATAATAACGCAAAAAAAAGGAAAACTCGATAGTTTACTTTTTATTAAAACACTCCAAAATTATTACTTTTCCTAAACTTCTGCTTATGGAATTTTATTAGCCCCCTAGTTGCGCAACTTTTTTTTCCATTTACTATAATATTATTTTTTATCGTTTCTGAGATCCCAATGCAATGCATTTTTATCCCAGATACTCTATTTAAGATTTTTAATTCCTTTTTGCCTTCAACCTTAGTCCTTAATGCGCCACTGGAAAAAATAAGTTATCCTTTCAGATCCTAAAACGTGATAAAACAGTCCTAAACATAAAAAAATAATAATGAAAAGTTCTGTTACACACAATACATAATCATTATTATTCTTAAGTGCAGCGCGCGTACGCTTCGACAATTCCTCCATACTAAAAAATTCGTAACCTGCAAACTATTGCTAATAATGAAAATATTTTTTTTCTAAAAACTTTTTTAGTCTGTTGACTTCATTTTCTTCATAGCATGTTACACAAAATTTTCAAAAACAAAAAAGTTCCTCGCTTAGTGAAAATTTGATGGCGTATTCTCTAAACTTTCAGGTCATCTACGTTTTTGGCATGTTCACATTGTTTTTTATTAGCAATCCTATGTATAGAAAGAAGCGCTTAAGTGTGTGTTTTATAACAAAAAAAGTTCACATCGATAGCTGAATTCATTTTTGAGACATGGCAATAGATGTACAAAAAAACATGATTTAAAAAAAAATTAAATTTTACACTTTTTTTTAAATAAGAATATCTGTGACCACTAAAAAATGTCGTATTTCGTGTTTTTATATGTAAAATGATGTTGTCGGTAATACCCACTGTGTCTGATCTTGTTCTAAGCTGATAAAAAAAAACGACACAATTTTACCTCTTTTTCGCTGCTCTTATTCGAATTGACAAAGAAAACCGATCCGACAAATCCTCGCAAGCCTAGCACCGGAAAATAGGAAAACGGAGTGGTTTTTCCGGTTTAGGGTGAGAAGTAACTTTTGGGATCAAAGTTTTACCTCAAGGAACTAGGTATATAAGAATTTTATATTTTTAGACTTCAAAGGCCACTGGCGGCCGAACTATTGAGAACTTTTTCCCAAAATTCAAAAAATGTTGACCGAAAGGCCTTTTCCTATAATTTTGTGCGGGGTCCTTTCTGTATTTCTTCCTTTTGTGTCATTTTATATGTATATTGTCTTGTATGTTCTATATTATAATTTATGTTTTATATCGTGATTAGGTATATATTTTGTATATTTATCCTTGACTTATAATAAATATATAATCAAAATGTACAAAAATTCTAACACATAATATCAACTAGTAAGATTACAGCCGTAAAGCTAAAAAATCATTGATGTTATAAAAGGCACTTTCTCTGAGTAATTTTTTTATTTGCCTCTTATATTTAGATAGCTGTAGATTTTTGAGATTTTCATTTAGGCAATTAAATAGTATTATACTATAATATTTTGCATGCAGTTAACACAACTGCCTAGGAAGAAATGTATGAAAATTAGACAGGGTGGTCACCCTAAAATATTATTTAATAAATGTGATGGAGGGCGCATGTAATTAGCGCAAATACCACAGAAAAATATTTAAAAACATGTAGGGTAGTCACTTGAAAAATATAATTAAAGAAATGTGACTGAGAACGATAATATTTCGCATGCATTTAACGCAAATGTCCAGGAAAAATATATAAAAATTATGCAGACTGGTCACCCTAACAAAGTACTTATCGGCAGAGGAAAATAATATTTGAAATGTAGTTGTCACTATTGCCAGGAAGAAAAGCTGATACACTTTAATTTAAAAAATAATATACAGGGCAGTCAGCTACAGAAAGATAATGAATAAGTGAAAGGTGCTAAACAGAGAGAGAGAGAGAGAAGTTTTGCGTAAATATTTTTTAAGAAAAATCGTTTTATCACTATTTATGCTATATCTTTAAAAGTATTAGGAATCTCACAAAACATGTAAGACACATTTTTGTCTTTACAAAAAAAAAAAACAAAAAAAAAACGAAGAATTCTACGATAAATACTTTCGAAGATATAACGGTTAGAAGTGTAAAAAAGTGCTAAAATCACATAAAAATGCCATATTTTCATATACTGAGTTTATAAACTTTACTGACGTCCCGCAAGACTAAAAAACAGAAAATAATTTGAAATAAATTATGTAGCAAATAAAATGAGGTCTTGTAAAGGTCGTTACGATTAACAGGACTGGAGATATGAGGTCGTAAAGTCATATAAGTTTAATGCAAGATTTTCCCTAACTCTAAACAATTGTTCAAGAAATCCTAAAAACTGATTTATCCCCATGCAATTAGGAAATTTCCATCTTTCTCATTTTCTCGTAATAAATAGTCGTAAAAATCTAAAAAATATCTGTAATTTTTTTTTTTAATTATTTCTATAAATAAAAAGTGATCGTCTTTCAAAGTTTAAAATGCCGCGTTCATCTGGTCTGAGAATCGATTACGTCACAGTACATGATTCCGTCAACAGCGAGCTGGCGCGACACCTTTAGTTTAGTTCATTCAATGTTATTATTACCGGACGAGAAATTTTAACCTCACTAAATGAACATGAGCAAGCGCACAAACTAAATAAAGGGAATATATGGCGCACCCCCGGCATGGCGATTTCAGCGAGTTGTGTACTGTGACGTCACGGGTGGATCACGGGTGGACTTCAGTTGAGTGCGAAGTATTCAAATAAGAAATTAAATAAGTTCGTGAGTTTTTAAGATATCGAGATGATTTTTTTTTTGTTTCGCTAATTAACTGAAAGACTACTAAATGAGGTTGACTGTACATGATATTTCTAAAATAGGAAACTTCCTAATTTACATGAGAAACTTCAGGGCTAAATAGGGAGGCATCATTTCAAATCAAAATTTTGAAAAACCAAAAAATACGTACTTACCTTTTTTGGATTTTGAAACAAATTGGGAGAATCGAGACGCTTTATCTTGAACAAAATATTTGCAATGTCTTTTTGGATCACCCTAAGCGACACAGTGAGTTTTTGAGGTAGACGATTTCAAATAATATATTATTAAAGTTCCATAAACAATTATTTGCACATATAAATAGTGGAGTGTAAATATAATACAGCGGTGAGTGCATAAATCGTGGGGTTTAGTCGGAATAAATGCTGGAGTTTTGAAACTTTGGGAATCTGTAGATTTCGATACCCTGAATGAAGTAAGAAAAAATGCAAAATATTATCTCAGCCGTCGGCGCCGTCATATTGAAAAAATGGCGCACAAAATAGTTTCTTTTAAATATCTCGCTTCGCGTGCCTCATGCGGCAAAAGATGTTCTTATAAAAATAAAAGAGCATTGAATTTTCTACAAAATATGTCCTATACATTTTTTCGTTAAACTGAATAGTTTCGGTGCAGAAGCCGATCGAAGTCAAGCATTCCTGACAAAATTATGATTTTTTGTAATTTCTCAATTTAGTGCGACTTTTATGAAGGAGCGTTTTTGTGTTGAGACAAAATTTGTTTTCATACCTGAAAATCCTCAAATATAGTTGATTTTGCTTGTCTGCTACGCATAGCTCAATGTTCAATACTCGTTTCCACACCACCTTGAGGTAGAGTAGAGTATATGGCGCTTTTTTTTACGTGGTTGTCTTCTATAGCATTCACTCAGGACATATTATCAAGTCCAGGAGTGGCAGGAAGTTCGTAAAAATGTTGAAGAATGGGGGTGGAAACAGAGCAAAACTGGGCTTACACCAGTAACAATGCTGAAAGATTCCGCTTCTGAAAGCTACTTAAATTTCTTTCCTGTAAACGCAAGAGAGGGTGCAGTGCAGCATGTGGTTGTAGAAAGGCGGGCTTAAAACGTTCTGTAAATTGCAACTGACAAAGCTGTCACAATGCACCAGCAACAGTCGACGAGCTTCATGACGTCGAAGAAGTCGACTCTCCAGTCGAAACATTTCTCGCAAGCATTGAGAAAAATCAATACCTAGAATCAGTGGAAAGCGCAACGGAAGCAATTTCCGAAGAAAATATTGTTGAAGACAAGAAGCAGGCTAGTCATGGATTAGGCCTATAGGGGACAACCACGTAAAAAAAAAAAGGTGCCATATACTCTACCTCAAGGTGGTGTGGAAACGAATATTGAACATTAAGCTATGTGTAGCAGACACGTAAAATCAACTATATTTTAGGATTTTCAGGTATGAAAACAAATTTTGTCTCAACACAAAAACACCCCTTCATAAAAGTCGCACTAAATTGAAAAATTACAAAAAATCATAATTTTGTCGAGAATGCTTGACTTCGATCGGCTGCTGCACCGAAACTATTCAGTTTAACGAAAAAATGTATAAGACATATTTTGTTGAAAATTGAATGCTCTATTATTTTCATAAGAACATTTTTTTGTCGTATGAGGCACCGGAAGCGAGATATTTAAAAGAAATTGTTCTTGTGCGCCATTTTTTCAATATGGCGACACCGGCGGCTGAGATCACATTTTGCATTTTTTCTTATTTGATTCAAGACATCGAAGTCTACAAATTACCAAAGTTTCAAATCTCCAGCACTTATTCGGACTAAAAATCTACCTATCGACTGTACTAATATAGTATCAATATTTTTTCGTTGTGAGAGACTTCGGTGGAAAATATGAATGTGGAAGTAGTGCTCCTTAGGCAGCGGTTTTTTAGATATACAAAACACTTGATGCAATGAAAACTATACAAATAGTAGAGAAACATTTTGAAAATACTTTTTCGTATATAATTTGTATACAATTTCTAATGCTATATTTTTGCGCATAATTTATAAATAAATAAGGGGCCTCGATTTTAATTCTTGGGGAATCATGAATTCATTAATATTCATATCTTGTGTGTTATTATTAAAGTCTATTTTCTACTCCAAATATATAAATAAGAGCTGCTACTATGGATGTTAATAGATTTTATAAAATGTAGGCTCACTTATAATTATCTCGCCGGGAATTAGACAAAATGCACATCTGCGAGCATCATTTTCAATTTCTAGCTTATGAATAATAATTGGTTTACATGCGGAAGTACTATACTTTACTTAAATATTCTGTGCAAAATACCCTTATTAGCAGTGAGTTGAGAATTCCTAAACAGTACGGGACCAAAGACTCAGATAAAAAACTAGCTGCTGTATCATCAACCTCTCACTGAGTTTATCAATCATACCACGCAGACTCATTATCTTTAAATATGTGACAAGTTATGATTTTATCCAGAATAGAGCTTCTAATAATTACTGCAACTATTTGCAACACGCAATTGGCAAACCCATCGTTTATAATATTATAAATTTATCCTTTATGTTGCGCATTTCTTACACCCAGAAGAACTAATAACAAGTAGCTACAAAGATATTATGAATATGTAGTACATATTAAATACTGAGGGACTCACAAGATGCAGAAGGATATTCAAAATTCAAAATATAGCAGTTCTTCATTTTTTAGCATTCGTTCCGCCAATGTTTCCTACGTGAGTATCAAAGGGAAACTTAAGTTCTCATTTCTTCATACCAAAGGCAGGTCAGGACGTATTATATATGATCAGACTAAGGCATTTAGACCAATAAGCCTGGCATTCTTTCTTTTAAAAATATTAGGGAGGTTAGTACAAAGGTATATAAAGGATCAGGTACTGGTGCTATCACCAATTCACCCCAACCAACATGCATACCAAGCCTGGAAGTCTGCAAAACGGCTCTTCATCATATCTTTGTAAGAGTTGAGAAGACGCTAGAGTAGAAAGGACTAGCCTTGGTAGTGTTTCTGGATATCGAAAGAGCATTCAACAACCCTATATTCGATTCTCGGTCAAGTAATTGTGGATCTCGGCGTGAACCGTACCATCGTTAAATGGATATCGTAATGAAACGGTTAGGGCCAAGGTGGGAGGGGATATCCACGGGGAGAAGTATTGTCCCCACTACTGTGGAACCTAATTCTCGACGGGCTACTAGCCGATTTGAATGAAGCAGGTTTCTGTAAACAAGCATATTGATTTGAAATGACTATTGCAGAGCTCATGCAAAGGGCTCTCAACATAGTTCAGGAATGGTGTAACAGACATGGGTTCTCTGTCCACCCTGGCAAAACAGCTAATGCTGTTCACTAAAAGGAGAAAAATAAGCGATTTCCCGCTTCCTTCTCTCATGGGCACACGTCTGTATCTTTCCCGTACAGATATCTAACCTAGACTCGAAATTGTCATGGAAGGACCTCGAGGAAGTTCAAACGAGGAAAGCGTGTGCATCTCTATGGAAGTGCAAACGCATCTTCGGTCTTAAGTGTGGTTTAAGTCTGAACAATACTACTCTCTGAGCTGCTGTTATGGTAAAACCACTCATAACATATGCGGCACTGGTGTGGTGGCGCTCCCAAGAGCGCTACACAATCAAGGCTCGCCTATGAAAAGTTCAAAGACTAACGGGTCTGGGTATAACAAGTGCAATCAGGACCACTCCAACGATTGCAATGGAGGCCATTCTTGGACTGAGTCCCTTGCACGTTGAAGTGGAGCTTGAAGTCAGGAAAGTAGCAAACGGACTGTTCAAAAATGGAATATGAAACATGACAGGCCAAGGGCGAGGGCACACAAAGACTCTGGCTCTAACGGCAAGGAACCAAGTTATCGCTCAATCAGGTGATTACCGGTGTCTCCCCGTCTACTTTTTCACAACTCCATATACTGTCGTGTTCCCAAGTCGAGAGGTTTGAGAATGCGATCAAATGAATCTTCTAAGCCCCAGTGGTCTAGAATGGTATACAGACGGATCCAGGAAGGAACCCCACTAGTTTATCAGTATCAGTACTAAAAGGCAATATGTGTCAAAAGTTAACGTTTGGTGTGGTTTATGGAATGAACATATTGGGCCTCTTTTCATTCCGATATTCAATGGGAAAGCGTATTCAAATTTGTTGCAAAATGAAATTCAACCCGTTCTGCTGCAAGATGTAAGAAGAGATTTGTATTATCAACTTGATAGTACCCCGGAAGGTGATGTTGCAAGGGGTTGGCTAGAAGACAATTTTCCAGGTAGATAGATAGGACCAAGAAGTCAAGTGCAGGAGTTTCCCCTATGTCTCCGGACCTGACACCACTTGATTTCTATTTGTTGGGTCGTTTAAAAAATATAATGTATAAGAGCAGACCATGTAGCCAAGAAGAGTTAGTGATCAGAATTAGACAGACATGTGTTGAAATCACTCAGACTGAGATTAGAAAAGTTATAAGCCATATGGGAAAAAGGATTGAACAATGTATCTGGAATGATGGATGTTACATGGAAACACAGAGAATTATATAATTAAATTGACCTGCAATAACTTTTGTTTTCATGTATTACTTAGGTCTTTATTGAAGATTATTTGTTAGAAAAATGGCAGGTATGTACGCAGGCCTCCCGTATGGGGGTCTATTGGGTACTGAGTTTAGGGGCTCGCTAGAGATTTTGGCAATTTTTTTTCCAAATTTCTCCCCCCCTTTCATCAATTATTAAGCTCGAGGGCCCGTAGAGATTTTGCCAAAGAAAATTTTTTCACGCTCACAGGGGCGGCTGCACGGGGCGTCAAATTAAGGGTAAAGGAGGGGCGCCAAAGGGCAAAAAACTATTCGTTACTTTTTCAAGGAGATACATTTTTTTTTCGGATTTCTAATGGCACCCTCCATGAGGCGAAAATTTGCACCCTCCCCCCTATGAGGCGATAAAAGTAGTGTACGCGAAGCCCGAAGGGATATTCTTGTACTTTAGTTACCTTGAGCCACCCCTGCCCGCTCATCAGTTATTAGACGCGGGGGCCCGCCAGTTAATTTGGTACCGGTGCCCATGATTTGATGCGGGGGCCTGTATGTACGAATTAGAATTTTTGCTTAATTAAATAAATAATTATTTTGTTGTGAAATCAATTCAAACTAAGTACAATGCATTATTCTGAACAAAAATGGAGAACATATTTTTTTTATTTGAGAATACGTTTTACAGACAAAAATTATTTTTAGTTGAAAAAATTGTTTTTTGGCGGCCCCCATCTCAAACATCTTTGAACCCACTACGATGTAATCTTGCACAAAAAGGTTTCTAAAGGTGCTGATTAAGAATATCTTACTATTTTTTTATAAATAAAATCGCTGATACTTTCCTTTCAGAACTGACCCTTTTTCCATCGAACGCCTTTGACTAAAATTAAATGTGATTACGTCTAAAGACTCACTGTGTAGGTATGTATATATTTACCACCAATATTTCAAAATATTCTTATATCAGATGAGCGAGATATGAGGGTGGCTCTATGAAAAGTGCGCCACACTGTATACTACAAAGTGGAATATTAAATAGAATAATATCCAAGAAGAGGATTACGAATCTGATGATGCTAAGGCATTTAATACAAATATTCACAATAAAGTAAACTCCGATATATACCGTTTGCAATTTGCTTTTAAGGAAAGGATATGGCATTAAATTAGTTAAAAATCCAAAAGGTCTGTGGCTTGATAGTATAATAATGTTACTTAACTAGATATTATAAATAAAAGAGGTACTTAGCTATAACCCAGTTGTCCCTATATGGCCACAAGATCCAACCGGAAGACAGGGCAGGACAAATTGGTTTTGCAGTTCTCTTCTCTATGCAACAGTTGAGGTCATTAGCATCGTGACCGTGAGTTCGTAAGGTCAGGGGCAGGAAGCGGCCGGCGCCGGATCATGCACCAGGTTACTGATGTTAACAACATTTTTGCATTCTCGAAATATGTTACAACTTATAGATTGTTTATAATTTTGCTGATAATGATTTGCTACTTGTATGTTCTGCTGACTAGTTTGGACCATAATTTACTGAAATATTTGAATGTGATGTTACATATTTTCGAGAAATACTGGTAAACTTTGATATTACTTAAATAATTTCAATTGAAATAAAAATTGTATATGTTATAAAATGTATACATAAAGCAGGTATATAAAACCATATTAATATAAGTAAGAAACAGAAAGTATAATTGTCTTTAATTATTTTGCTATAGATATAATATAAAATGTATAATACTTAACAACCTTTCCATTTAACAGAAACAAAACTTATTTTAATATCTCTTATTTAACTATCTAACTAAACTATCTCAACCATAAACTAATGAATCCATTTGTTTAACATTACGTTTAGATGTACTAGAAACATCCCCACCTGGAGCACTTGAACACGATTGCTCTACATCGATTGTTAATGAGAGTGAACATCACTTAAGGAATGACACCATCGGTGGAGGGCTTTTATTTTAAAAGAATCACTTTTCAAAGCCTTTTTTACAGTTTTTACATTTGCCTCCGTTGCGCCATCCTATTGAGGGGATTGATGAAGGTAAATGCAAATGTTCTATGCCAATTTGCTCTAAAAATACGTTAAATTCCTGTGAACTAAAATTTTTAGCATTATCCGAGACCAACTGTTTTCGACAGCCAAACCTTGCAAAAGTATGTCTTAATTCAAAAAGGGTAGGTAGTACAAGATTGCAAATACGTCAACCCATTTGGAATAAGCATTTATGAAGGTAAGAAATATAAATATTGTCATTAATTGGACCGGAATAATCTACATGAATTCGGTCCCATGCTTTTTCTAGCCATATCCAGATGCACAGTTCTCCCCCTTTCAGAACGTAAGAGTATTTAAATTACAGGACTCGCACATATTTGCTAAACATTCTATCTCTTTATTTATATTCTGTCATAATTTTAACAATTCCTGAAATGAGTAAAGTGTAATAGTTTTGGAATAATTATTATTTTTTAGTATATATTTATTTATTGACCTAATAAAATATATAATACATACCACTATTTTTCATTAATAATAAACAGGATACCTTCGGCTACATTTTAGTTTTTGCATGCATAATGTTTAATTTTATCCATATAAGTGACTATTTGTCAAATATTAAAAATAGTAGTACGGGTCGGAAATATTATTTCTACAAATCCAGAGACCCTCCAAGTAATACAGAGCGTGTAATATAGGTTATTTTTCATCTAGATCATATGTCTTGAACTTGTTTTATTCGATGTCATATATACGTCGACGTGTCCACCAGATAAATGTCTATAATTAATCTAATTCACAGTAACTAATTATAAACGGAAAAGTTAGACGTCTTATAAACGTAAACAGTAGATGTCTTTCTTAGTTGCTTTATTTACGTCTATTTTTTAAATCCGTATACTTAAATTAATGTACATTGTGTGGCACTTAAGAGTGTAATACCTTTATAACTTTTTATTACTTCCCTTGCTTACCGAAGGGAAGCCGTTAAAGCCGTTTAATTCCGTCCGTCTGTCTGTCTGTCTGTATGTCTGTTTTTTTCGCTACATCTACAAAATGTCTTAATGGAGAAGGACAATATACGGTAGGTAGTTGACGCTACTGCCAACGAAGAACTGGGAAAAATTCTGTTGAAAAATATACAGGGTGAAACTCATAAAAAAGTGTAATCAAAGAAAATAAAAATGACAGAACACAGTAATATTTGACATGCAGTTAACACAACTGTCAAAAAAAATATATGAAAAAAAATACAGGGTGCAAACTCAAAAAAAAAATTAAACAATGTGACGGAGGACGCTAAGGTAATATTTCGCATGTAGTTAAAACAACTGTCGAACAAAAAAAATATAAAAAAAAAATTCTGGATCCTCACAAACAAAATTTTGTTTTAATGTAACGGAGGACGATAATATTTCGCATGCAGTTAATAAAACTGACAAAAAAGAAAAAAATATAGAAAGAATATACATGGAATGTACATGGTGGTCACCTAAAATAAAAATAAAAATGTGATGGGGGCCGATAATATTTAACATGCAGTTAATACAACTGTCAAAGAAAAATGTAAAAAAGTTGCACAGGGTGGTCACCCTAAAAAATCATATTAGGTATTTTTTATTGAAAAATGTTATTAACGAAAGTTGTTCAAAATTGCCCAAAACCTCTAGTTCGAAATTTCAATAAAAATTTCTGAAATTTTGTTTAAAAAAAATTTCCGACAATCCGAAAAGTTCGAAAATACAATTTTAAGGAGTTTTTAGTTGTCAATTAATTTCTTAGTTATTTGTGAAAAACATTAATAGTTCGCAGCACTCATTTCAAAATGTAAAAACCCATTAAAATTATATTTTTGGTCTTGATAAATATTTTAAACAAAATTTCAGTGTTTTTAAAATTTGATCAAACTTTCGATTTAAGCGTTTTGGGCAATTTTGAACAATAGTAGCTTTGCATATGTGAGAGGTGAATGTTATTTTGGCTTTAAATAGGTTCTAAATTGTTCTATTTTGAGTAAAATTTCATTCAAATCGGAAAGAAAATTAAAAAGTCATGAGGGTGTTATACTCTTAAATGCGATACACTATACATAAATATGAATTTTATGAATTTTTATAGACGTCTTTTTGTGGATTTTCTTTTGTCAATGGCATTTTAGATATTACTAATAAAATATGGCATTATGGTTCATTAAAAATGAAACTAATTGCTTAAAAATGTTCATTTATTAACGTTAAATATTTATAAATCCAATTTTTCAAATCTTCTTTTGTACTCAAAGGTAGTATCGGAAAATTCTCTAGCTTGGAGACATATCTTAATTTACTTTTATTTAAAACTTCCATTTTCAATTTTAATAGTATTCTGATCTTGCACTTTAGTCACTTTTTTCCCAATATCAGAAAATTTTTATTTTGCAGAATAAATGGTTTCATTTATGCATTGGCGCAACTAGAGAATTTTTCTGGGGGTGGCCGGGCCCCTTGTGTTTAAAACGCAAAGTTCAGTGGCGGCTCGTGCATAAGATATTTGGTAGTTCTGTGTACACGGGGTGGTTAGTGCGCCGCAGGCGAAATTTTTTTGTCATTTTAAGGTCATTTAATGACCTTGACCTTGACAAAAGAAGTCATCGTGCTCTGGCAACGCTGGCCAAAAGGCGAGCCGGCCAGAGAGTATAAAGTCACAGGAGGGAGTGTTTAGTACTGAAATCTCAGAGATGGAAGTCGTCATCAGGTACACCGTCGATGACTAATTATTTTGGAATGTAGTGTATTGTATTTTAGGTTATTGGATAACTTTTCACGTGTAAGTTTAATATATATACTGTAAACTAACGTATTACTTTATTTAAGAACGTGGGCCAATCTTATAATTATGTAAATTCGTTGCATTGTAATTTTTTAAAAGAAGTATTATTTTGTTATTGTTTTGATAGCAGTGGCGGAGATGCCATAAAAGAAAGTAACGGGTATTTAATTTCTACTTAACAATGATAGTTTCATATTTGAAGTATTTTTTTACACTGAGGTATTGAAACCTAAATTCAGAGAATATGGTAGGCGATTCTTTGAAATTTGTTTTTCTGAGAAAGTAAATATGTATATGTAATATCATTATTACTTCTTTACTTTTGCGATGCCACTGGAAGAACGTCATGTCCGCCAGCGGCCATCTTGGTACACCGTCGCGGTCCCCAAGGTCACGTATATAAGCTCCCTCCTGTGACTTTATACTCTCTGGAGCCGGCCGCCTTTGGTGTATAGTAACATTTTGAAATTAATGTTACATTGAACTTTCGATGCTCGGAGCCACCCCCCTGGAATTAAAACAATTTATACATAATTATTAACAAGCTAAAAACGTACTCTTCGCCTGTTCACTGAACTTTTTATATAATTGTTACACATTCTATAGGTTACTCTTCGCAGTTTTTTGTAAACAATGTTAGTTTTAGACATTTTTAATTTTCTAGTACGAACTTAGTTGGTAAAAGACCCAGTGTAAAATAAAATGAAAATAAAAAAACTATACCATACCCTATTTGAGTTTCAAACCCGGGACCCTTGGATTCCGAGTCAAAAGCGTAAGAACTACACCACCACCTTACACATAAGAAGATGTAAATTTTACATTATAAAACACGAGCTAAAATCATATTTCCACGGTTGTATATTGCATTATGAAATGTATATTTGTAAAATATATAAATATTTAGATATTAAAATGAATTATCATTCCACCAGATTTCTATTCAATTACAAAAACATAAAAATCAAAAAAAAAATTTTTTCAATCTTAAATCATTACCTAATAACATTTTTATTTACCAATAGATTTTGTTCAAAAACAATAGGGTTCTTCCTCTAGCTAACACTAACTTACTGTCCGGATTTCAGTGCAATCGGATTTTTCTTTCTTGAGTTATCGTGCTTACAAGAAACATGACGGACGGACGGACGGACAGGCGGACATTTTGAAAGCCGTTCAGAATTCGTTCACTAACACAATGATATGAAAATTTTTTGTCTGCGAGCGATATTTACGGTTTTAGAAATGTGCCGATCAAATGCAATATACTCTTCGTTTTCTTATTTGCGAAGAGTATAATAATTATGGTCAGAATTTTTGGTAGTTCTGCAGCTCTGCAGCAATTATGAAGAAACCGCCTCTGAATTACCATTATACATAGATGGGAAATCCTATTTTAGCTATTTCATCGACACGGCCATACACATTATGCATAAAACTACTTTTCACTTTCAGTCAAATTATAAAATGAAAAAACTATACAAATATGTAAATATTATTGGTTTCGAATGGTTTTATCGCGATGTTGACACCATGCGATGCTTAAAAGTAAGAGATTTAATATTAGGAACATATTGAAACACATACGCTTCAGATTTTCAATTTTTATCAAAAAATTCACAAGAAACTGAAACCTAAATCCTAAATCAATGAACTAATGAACAAAAACATTAAAACAAAACGTTTAGATATTTAAATTTATGGATTCCGAATAATTTGATGATACATTAGTCGATAAATTAAAATTTTTTTGCTAACTTTTATTCTTTCCTGTGGGGTGGGCCGTAGCTAGTTTGGGGTGGACCCGGCCCACCCTGCCCCCCTCTAGTTGCGCCAATGCATTTATGTGAAGCATGGACATATCTCATCTTCTTTATTCTATTTTGAATTTGTAAATACTAAAGGGCAAAAGCGAATTCGTGTGAAAACTCATATGTTTGAAATCTGCCCGCTAAATGAATGTCCATTAAACAAGCAACTAATTCACATCGTAAATAAACTAAATTGGTTCTATTTTTTTATACAAATAGAAATCTAAAACATGTCTTGCCTAGACATGGTCTATAGTATACGACTATACTATACGTCTAAATTAGACGCAGATATAAATTACATGCCATAGATAAGTTTTAAAACTATAATAGAGCATTTTGTACTACTTGGAATACTTTTTATAGCAAATATCTATTGAAGTATTCTGGAGCATTTTGATTCGTATTTTTGGTTGAAAAATAGTTGAGGGGTAAAAAATCTTATCTAGTTCAATCTTTTCTTCAAAGCTTCGAATCATAAATTTAGTAATATTACCTATTCAGGGCAATAATCTTTATACAGAGCCGCACTAAAAATTTAATAATAACACAAATTTTGAGCATGGGTATCAAATGCCAACGAGAAACAGTGTTAGATATTTAGGAATATACCTTGTCATAAGACTGACGCATGACGCGTAATAGGCATGTGAACAAAATTTTACTGACACTTTATTCCCTATCCCCCTCATGGCTGGGAAAAGGAAACTCAATGGATATAATAAAAAGTTAATTTATACTATTATGAAAACATCGTTATGACGTATGCGGTGTCAGCATGGCGCAGCGCGTTGGCCACGATGTTGAGGAAGCATATAGTTCCAAAAAATTTTTTTTTTCTCCGTCTCTTTATCAATTTTGTAATGCACCATAATGCAACATTTCGAATTAAACATAAAGTATCGTACCAGATGTTGTCCATTTCCGGCAATCTCTTTAGTCAAAACTCTCCTTTAATTCTCTAATTACTTCCACATCCAGTGGAAGTATAGTAACCACAAAATTTTGAAAACTTGTATTGTTCAAATAGGCTTAGAATGTCATCAAATGTTGAGATTTTAAGTTTGAGAAAAAAAATTCTGTCTGTAACTTTTTTTGTGCGCCCGATTACTCTGGAACCGTGTAAGATATTGACTTGAAATTTGGTACACGTAGGTATGTATTTTAACGAGATCTGGAACAGAGCTGGGTAATTCCTGGTGGAAAAGTAATTAGCAATTACAATTCCTTTTTTTTTTCGTGTAATTGTAATTGTAATTAAGTACTTTTTTTTATTAAAGTAATTTGGAATTGTAATTGCAGGAAAATTGTTATAGTAATTGTAATTTGTAATTATGTTATTTGAACTATCTAATTACAAATTACTTCTATAAGTACAATTACTTTTTCCAATTACAATTACTGTCTCCAATTACAATTACTTTCTCCAATTACAATTACTTTCTTCAATTACAATTACTTTTTACAATTACAATTACTTTAAGAACATGCGTATGTGGTTTAACAAACAAGAATACATTAAAGCAAAATTTTACAGTTGCATAGTACACAAACTTTTGTATTTTTGTTCAATAAACTTTTAAAAACTAAATGTGTTTACTGTTTATTATTATCATTCTTATTATTATAAGGCATTGTTATTATAGTGGAGTCGATTTAGTCAATAAAATAGCGAGGTTGGGAATTTTTTTTAAATGGATGCAGACCCGGCGGAAATTGTTTGTCATGGCGAGTATAACAAAACATGGGGGTGGAACCGTGTTTTATTGGCCGAAAAGGAGTTTTTTGGATATTTTAAGGGTAAAATTTGCAGTTTTAATTTTTTTTGACCACAATTAGTTAAAGAACGAACATAGTATCCCTTTATTCTTAATATTAAAGGAACCTCCAGTTTAAATTTGGTGAAGATTAGACCATCCCCATGATATAAGTCAAGAATCACTTTTATATTTTATTTGTATAGTCGTGCCTACTGCTTTGTCTAGGTATAGATAAATGTATATTATATTATATATGTGTGTGCGTGCGTGTATTTATTTCTATAAAATAAAAAAAATAAAAAATTGTAACACATTGTTACAATTTTTTTATTTTTTTTATTTTTACGTGACTCAGGTAGCAGCCGCTTCATGTATAATCGAAGAGTAACCGTGGTTTATCTTTTACTTTTCAAAACGAATATTTTGATATTGTACCACGCCTACCTTCTGCCACAAAGCAAATTTTGATCCGACTTTTAAGTCCGAAGATATTTCGATTTGAAAATTTCAGAAAATTTTGACTGAAACTGCAATTTCAGCCAAACTATTTAACATTTTTGACTGAAATTTGGTTAACAGTTTTTATGTGATAAAGCTACTTCCATTCCAAATTTCAACCAAATCGGTTGAAATCTGATCAAGATAGCCGAAACTCGGTCTTCTCAATTTTTTTCGAATATATATATATTAATATCAGGAGGGGAGATGGTGAGATATCTTCCCAAATTGAAACTTTAATATTAAGAATAAAAGGATACCATTTTATTTTCTTAACTAGTTGTTTAAGTGATTAAAAAAAAATTAAAACAGCAAATTTTACCCTTTTCGGCCAAAAAAGCATGGTTCCTTTTTGGAAATTACAATTCTAGGGTTTTATTATACTCGTCATGACAAACAATTTCCGCAGGGTCTGCATCCATCTTAAAAATGTTCCCAATCCTTTCCTCCACTTAAGCTGCCTTTTCTATATGTTTATTTAATTTTTCTTGATTATTCTCAAGGTCAAACATTCTAATAACGATTCTAATAACTATTAAAACGCAATATTACACAACACTTTTAATTGAAATTTTTAACTTACCTTTTTGTCTGTTTGGTCACTATAATTTACTTTATCATAAAAGTAATCAGAAAAGTAATTAGAAAAGTAATTAGAAAAGTAATTGTTAATTCCTTTTTTAAAGACATGTACTTTGTAATTGTAATTAGTTCTTTTTTTTTAAGTAATTTGTAATTGTAATTAGTTCCTTTTTTAAAAAAGTAATTTGTAATTGTAATTATTTTTAAATTACAAGTAATTACCCAGCTCTGATCTGGAACTAAATTATATTTTCTATTCCGTTGAAGGGTTGAGAGGTAAATTGGGGTAAATGGAGGTAAATAGGTAAATCAAGCAGGCAAGAGTCCATAAAATTAATATTTAGAATACACAAGAGAAGGTAATGTCTCAAAAAAAAATTACTATACCCACCCCAAAAGCGGGTGAAAAAGAAATTGTGGTTTAGTGTTTGTACAAGGACCAAAGCCTTCAAATATTTTTTGTACTTCATCTATTCCCACTACCACCCCCCTTTCACTACCCCCACCCCACTACCGATGTGGGATATCGTTTTATGGTTTTTTTCGGGTAGACAATTTCAAATATTATATTATTAAAATTCCATAAACAATTATTTCCACATATAAAATTTTTTAGTTGTGAGAGACTTAGGTAGAAAATCTGAATGTGGAAGTAGTGATTCCTTGAGCAGCGGTTTTTATCAGTACTTTACACTATGTTTCTCCCCTATCGCTTTCCTTTTTTTATATACTTTTTTGTTACTTTGATTGTCTTTCTAAATAAATCATAAATGTTATTGGATGTTGATTCGATGAGAATATGACAGATTATAGAATAGGCCAATTTTCTAGAAAACCAATTGTATTAGTCGACACTTCAATTTATATCGAATCATCGTCAGGCCTCTGGGGATACAATATATAACATAGGTAAAAGAACGATTAATAAAAATACGAAATCACTAAAAAACCGCTGCTCAAGGAATCATTACTTCCACATCCAATTCTCTATCCAATATAGTATTTGAAATCCTCTAAACGATACCCCACATGGGTAGTTGGGTAGGGGTTGTGATAAGGGGGTGATAGTTGGGGTGGATAAAGTAAAAAAATGTTTTGAGGTTTCTGGTTCTTGTACATACACTAAATCATAATTTTTTTTCATCCCCTTTAATAAGGGGGTGGGGGTTGGTAATGTATATACTAAATACCAATTTTATGGACTCTTACCTGCTTGATTTACCCATTTACCCCAAATTTACCCCAATTTACCCCCCAACCTTTCGACGGAACAAGATGAAAATATAATCTAGTTCTAGATCTCGTTGAAGTACATATGTGTACCAAATTTCAAGTGAATATCTTAAACGGTTCCAGAGTAAACGTGCGCACAAAAAAAAGTTACAGACAGACCGACAGACAGACAGACAGATCGACAGACAGACAGAAATTTTTTTTTTCGCTCAAACTTAAAATCTCGACGTTTCATGACATTTTAAGCCTATTTGAACAATAAAAATTTTTAAAAATTTTTTTGTCGTTACTACACCCACTGGATGTGGAAGTAATTATGTTAAAAAAGTTATAATATTATTGTCGTTTGAATATAATAAAACTCTATGCAAAGTGTCCAAATCGTCGATTAGAGTTTACGAGATTTTATGTACAAAGCTTGAAATTTTCACAAATTGAGTTCTTAGGCTTATAGAATGGTTACTTAGGAGCAAGCAGAAAGTAATTTGATCGGCCCGAGTTCAATTTCTGTCTACGAAAGTCTCCATAAGTTAAAATGAAAAGCTGCTGAAAGTTTAAAGATAGGATTTTGAGAGAGTGAGAGGAAGTATGCGTTTATTTTCGATTTATTATAAATATTTAAAAAATCAAACATGGTATAGTCTTAAAACCGTTTTACATCCTTGCTATTGTTCTATCGAATACAACTAAATGTATTTCTTATTGTAAATTTCTGTTGTATTTGAATATTGTAATTTGTCAATGAAAATAGATCCTATATTCATTATTAAAGCATGACATTTAACTATATAAAAAATTTATGATACAAACTGTATATGGTTATATTCCTTAGAGTAATGGGAAGCATTTGAAACTATTTTAAAGATTATACCACTTATGATTTTTTAAATTTGTATGATAAACCGAAAATAAACGCCTATTTCTTTCTCACTCTGGAAAAATCCTACACTCAAAGAAAATGATAGGTAAATTCAACCAAAAAGAGCATATGAAATCGCGCCTATCTAGTTTCATAGTTAAACCAATCAGAAAAGAATAGTCATACAACTTTATTTGTTTTCGTAAACAAATAGTAGTTTAATAATCATATCTTCTTGTAACAAATTAAATAGTACAATGACATTTCTTTATGTTCACTAACCATTTTCAATTTGGTCTACAATTAAATAGTACAACGACTTTGTTTTTTGTTCACCAACTAATTTTTAGGTTGATCTACACTTTATTGCATGATGAAGTTTTTTTTGGTTAGCCGAAATCTCAGTATTGAGACATCAGACCACCCAAACCAAAGATTAGAGATCGTTTATAAGATCCATCCAAATATATCGATGATCCCTGAGAGAATTTGAACATTGCAATCATGTTATTCATTTTCTATAAATTCATAAGAGTATAAGATAATGCATGATTGATTATTGTCAGTGATTTGTATGTGGCGTCATCTGGGAATAATTTCTGTAATAGACTACGTGGTAAGCAAGCAAATTTTATGGTAATTCTTTTAGAACTTCTAGAAGACGACAATAATATTGGTTTGTCTACCAAGTACAATAGTACAGCGAACTAATACTGGGTTAGAATTACAATTCGATAATAATTAAAAATAAAATATTACTATTATCTAGTTTAATTTGACAGAATTCAACAAAATAATAGTCAGACGAACAAAATAATAGTCTTATTCATCTATTTTTTAAGTTAATGTTTGTTTTGTTGTACGACAACTTTTTGTTAATTAAAATAACAATCACTTCTTGTTTAAAAATACCGCCAATATAGTTTGGTTTAACAAAATTAACAATATTGTTAGTTAAGCATTTTTTTATTTTTTTTTTTGTTGAATTTACCCATACTATTTCTCTGAGTGTATCCTCGAAGCTTATTTTTTATCGAAAATGGGTATTTCTTAAATTTATAATACAAAATATTATACTAAATCAAGAAGTTGGCCTAGGGAGGTGGGGTTTCTTTTATTTTCAAGCACTTTTTTCCTTATTATGTACATGTTATCATTATTATGTACATGTGCATAACTCCATATCGAAGATATGGAACCTCGTCCATATGGCGGTACACATATTTGAATATATATCATCGTTGAAAATTTGATCAATGTTCAGAACTCAAATTACTAAATCTTCTTGAGAACGTCTTGCCAGACGTTTTGTGATTAAACCAAACTCTGCAACTGCAATTAATGTCTTTTTTATATATATTTATTTCATTAAGTATTATCCTGTAACTGCAAGCCTATTGATTTACTGAAAATAAAAATTATTCAATAAAATGGTAGAGAAATAGGTGTCCTGTCAATTGGACTCAGGTAATAGGACGCGCGACAACTAGACTCGTTGAATTGGACGCGCGACAATACGACGAATAAGCCATCATATTGACGTGATTACAAATAATGTGATTAAGCGAACAGAAGCATTTTGAACTACTTGCGAGGAATTGCCCAAGTGCAAGTGTAAATAAATTATATTTTACAATTTCTATGTTATTATATTTTGATAATTTTTTTGGATGATTATTTTTTTATGTTGACTATATTTTTCAAGGTGAGTGTGTTTCTAAGTTGTATTTGTAATTGTTATTATTATTTAGGTTGGGTTAAGTCGAGGGTTAAGTTAGGTTAGAGTGTGTACACATGTTTTTTTTTAAAACGCGTCCAGTGTTACATCCTACTTTACCGCGTCCAATTGTCTTATGCGTCTAATTGTCGCGTGTCCAATTCGCCGCGTCCAATTGACGTAGATCCAGAAAAATATACCCGAAGTGGCTTGCAACTTCTGATAAGTTTTACAAGAACTAAAATACTTTATTGTATACTAACTATCATTTCGACAACCAAATTGATAGCGCCAGTAAATGATTCAAATTAGAAAAACATAATAAACACTTGCTTACGAAAAATTACGAAGAGTCTCATGTAGAATGTTCAACAAATATAAAATCTTCATTAAACTGACGAAGAGTATAATGTTTACATGTAGTTTTTCTTGTATTGTACTTAATGTGTCTCATTAAATAAAATTAATTGTTCACAACACTTATAGTTCCATATACAAAAACTAGTTTATTGTTCACTACTACTGTTAAGAAAGAAAGTAGATTTTTTTGGAGCAGTGAAGTGAATAATGTAAATCAAGTTAGTATAACACTAAGGAAAACAAAACATAAACTATATTAATTAGTATATATTTTTTTTGTGAAAGTGCATCAACGACTTATGTTAAGTTATACAAAGCGTTAAAAATAATAGTCCTATGTAATTCAGATATCAAAAAGTGAATATAAAGTTAAATATGCTTTAGCAAAATATTGATAAGACAGTTAATAAGATACAGAGTGTGGAAATTAAGTTTATTCTTTAAATTTTTTGGCATAACATAAAAACAATTTCTACCATCAGTCAACATCAGTCATAAGTCACCAAGGACAAAGAAAAATAATCTGTTAGTTGTTTTTTCAACGTTTATTATTACGCTGCATCCCTGGACGATATTATCCCGTCCTATGCCCTTAAACATTTCCTCGTCAAATTCTACCTATTTTTGATTACTTAAGTTATTTAACTTTTATACAAATCTCGGAAAACATCCAACATTATGAACATCAGAGAAACCGGCAAATCAAAAAAAATCCAGCGAATTTTGGTTCAATTATTATCTTTATCCCATCTCTAGTCAAAGTTCTTAATATCCTTTTAGTCGTGTCTAGGAGCACCTGAACTCGACAGTTCGTTTCCGCATTAGCCACTCTACAATACATATTTTCGGGTCGGTGAAATAGTTACAATCAACTTCAATCAAGCTCCACTCACAAGCCACCTCAAATCTCGAGAACCCTGTAGTTTCATGAAAAAGGATCTGTAAAAGTATTTAAACAAATCTTCCCCTGTATTTGGGACATTTTATTTTTTTCTGTTAGGTGACTACTCTGTGCATTTTTTTCATTAAAAGTATATCCTTAGTACTAGTGCCATACTCTTCTTCTTCTCCTTATTCACAACGTCTTGTCAGACGTTTTATGATTCATGAAAATTATTCTAATTGACATCCGCTTACTGTATAGCACGTTTGACGGCATCACATCATCTGTTGCGGCTTCCTGTTAAGTGTACAGCCGCATTAAAGCTCTTTTCCATCAGCTCTTTGGTGATATCGGCCCAACGTTTTGGATGGCGTCTTGCGTCTGGTTTTTCCAGAACCATCAACCGTTCTAAATTGTCCTCGATTCGAGAGAATACGATACTGTAAAGTCGGTTTTGGGGACGTATTTCTTGGAGAATCGAGGAATTAGTGCGATGGGCTGTCTAGGGAATTCGTATCAAACGTCTCCAGACCCATATTTTGAAAGCGTCAATGCGTCGTCTGTCTGCTTCCCTAATGGTCCATGTCTCAAAGGCAGGCGTAAAGAAACATGGAAAAAGCTAGGTTGTTAGCAAGTCTGATTTTTGTACGCCTCGTGATATTTTTGTCATGCCAAATTCTGGTGAACTGTCGATCTTGCCATCTGTATTCTTCGCCGAATCTCATATTCGCAGTCGCCAGTATTGCCCACAAGAGCTCCAAGATCCATCTTATTTACTGCCTCACAGTCTCCTATTCTTAATATGTTTGGGTGGTTAACATTTGCTCGGTCTACAATCATAATTTTCGTTTTGTTATAGTTTAAACTTAGACCATAATTAGAGCTTGTTGTTTGAAGCCTATACAACAGGTGTATGAGCTTGTGGCGGTCCCTTACATCTCGTCGACAGAATATTTGCTCTGTTAATTACATATGCGGACCAACACCTCAAGTTCTTCGGAAGCGTATAAGGCAGTGGCTACTACAGCCTTACTGACGAGTTCATAGGGTAGCCACGGAACAAAACGCAAATATCTTTTCACCCTTCCCAACACTCCTAAATTGGTGACCCCGACGTGATCCTCGACATACTCTTCACCTGTAACCATTCCCACGGAGACACACGCACATGCACAAGTCGAGTGTCTGGTGTTTTCCTGGCATCGGACGACTTCTCCCCTAGGATTGTACATGAGTAAAGTCAGTAAAGTCCCACAGGGACTTCGTTCCTGCCAACCCAATCCTTCATACTACCAATTTGATCCCGATAGCGTTATCACCAGTAGGGGAGCGATGTGGTGGTCTCTTACATCTCGCCAACAGAGCATTTACTGTTAATTACATATCTGGACCATCATCTCAAGTTCTTCGGAAGCGTATAAGGCAGTGGCTACACCAGCCTTACTGGCGAGTTCATAGGGTGGCCACGGAACGAAACGCAAACATCATTTCACCTTTCCCAACACCCCTAAAAGCTCATCTTCTCTTGCTGCATCTGAGGCGGTATCATCTGTAAATCTCAAGTTAGAAATCTTGCCTCCGCCTGTAGCTACTCCATTGTGCCAGTACTCCAGCACACGTCGCATCATTACTGATGTTAAAGATGACTGGTAACAGAACACAGCCCTGTTTGACGCCTTCGCTGACATTAATTTATTAGACATTATTTTATTAGAGTTAGCGTTGTCTACTTTCACCAAACCAGAGTTTTTTTCTAACAGCCGGTGGATAATCAATATCAGGTGTTTGGGTGTCCCCCTCTCCAATAATACAGTCCATAATATGTCTCATTCCACATTGTCAAAAGCCTTACGGTAGTCTACCGAATAAAGCTACATGTAATATTATCTTACCTTCTTAATAGTTGTCGCAAATTTAGTATTTGCTCTCTTGTATCGCGTCCTTTAACAAAGCCTGCGTGCCGAGGAGGTATTTGCCACGACAGATAATTTTGAAGTCTGGATTGAGCATTATTTTACTGGCGTGCCATATTAGTGCCAGCAATCTGTAGTTATCACAGACTTCTGTCCGTCACTTTTTATGTAGTGGCACAATGCTTGACGTTCTCCAGTCATCGGGCCAGGCTTCTGTTTCCCACATTCCTTGGCATAATTTATCTCACTCCGTCTTCACCAACTAACTTAAGCGCCTTGGTCGTGATATTATCCATCCTAGCTGCTTTGTCAGTGTTTAGATCTGTAGAGCTGCCTTCACTTCTGGTTTAAGTATTTAATGTTCATGTTCGTAGCCCAGTTTCTAGTCATCTTCTACCTCAGAGTGGTCTCTTTCAAAAAGTTTTTTGCAGTATTGGCGCCAAACCCCAATGATCTGATCTTTATCAGTTCTTAGAGTGCCGGTGGAGTCCTTAATTGACCACGTTTTAGCTTTAAATTTATGTGTAATCTCTCTTACTCTTCGGAAAATATCTTTGCTATTATTGTGGTCAGCATGTGTCAACTACATTCTACAATGGTCTCACCTGCGTGCCAAATATAATTCGCCGTCTAATAGCGTTTTAGACATAGCGCCAAAAGACAAACGGACAGACTGATGGAATTAATTTAATCTAATTTATTTATTTAGCATCAACCACGAGGGTTATTAGCTAAGGTACATTACAGTATTACATAGCAGTAAATGATAATACAATAAAAGTTTTAGGGATAGATATATCACATATATCACGTACGTATGAATTATTATTATCAGATATTATTTAACATGTTTATATCGGAGAGGTACGCTAGTAAGTTCTTAACATTGCAATCTTCCCCTAATACATAGTTGAGGTCTTCTTTTAATTTGTGTTTGCGTCTTTCCATTGTAAATTTGGGGCACTCCACTAGGAAATGCCGGACAGTCATGGTTACATTACATGTAGAACAGTTATTTACTGGTTCTTTCTTCAGTAGGTGTCCATGGGTTGCTTTGGTGTGGCCTATTCGGAGACAGGATAAAATAATTTGATGGTGGCAGTTATTTGGAATGTTTTTCCAGGGCGATACAGATGGTTTAATTTCTCTGAGTTTCGATTTGGATCTTAACCATGTACACTCCCATTTATTTTTTATATGGCTTTTCAGGGAACATTTGAAATCTGCGTGCGGCACTTGCATTTCAATTGTAGCGTTGTCGTCGGTTATGCAATTTTTGCGTGAGTGGGCTACTTCATTGCCTGTGTGATGGAATCCACAAAAATTTTACTTCGTTGCCATGTTCTCGCATTTCGTAAAGGGTTTCTTTGACTCTCATTATGATGGAATTGAGAGATGTTAATTTTAGATATCACTAAAAGTTGCATTGAGAATTCAAAACCAAAATACTATTCAGTTATTTCAAGCATCTAAAACATAAATAAAAGAAAAAAAGTCTGCTAAGAACTAATATAAATTCAAGATTTTCTTAATTTAACAAACGTCATGAGTTATGACCATGACACTTAAAATAATAGATTGTCAGAATTCAAACAAAAAACACCTGTATAAATAATTATACAGGAGGAATCCCTAATGATGTAAGTAATGCAACTATATAATTAATCTGGAATGGTATTATTAGTTTTAATTAGCATTTTGCTAATAGAATTGATTAATAATCTTGTCACACAAGTCAGAATATATAAACATAAATGTTTATAGACAACATGAAGCACGCAATAGTGAACAAGAAAATCATAAATAGGCACGTCAGAAATTACTTATTAGATGCGAAATGAAACTATTTATTACAAGATGCTAAATTTGTCAATAATTAAAAATACTATATACGGAGTGTTTACGATGCTATGGCATTAAATTAACATCGATAGTTTATAGCCAAATTTATCGATTAATTAAGGGCCTAAAAAAGTTCAATATTTACTGAAATATTAATTATTATTTTTTCTAAGCCAGTAAGTCTGAATTGCTGACATGAGAAGTGTAGAAAATGGTCTTTTGCAATATCCCGTTTCGCAACTGTTGAAAATTTTAACTCTTAAGGATAGGATTTTGCGGAGTGAGATACTGAGTCAATGTATGTTTATTTTCGATTTATTATAAATATTTAAAAAATCATAAATGGTATAATCTTTAAAATAGTTTCAGATACTTCCCATTGGTCTAAGGAATATAACTATCTACAGCTTTCATCATAAATTTTGTATATAGTTAAATGCCATAATCTAATAATGCAATTAGGAAATATTTTCATTGACAAACTACGATATTCAAGTACAACAGAAATTTGCAATAAAAAATATATACAGTTGTATTCGTTAGAACGATAGCAATTATTTAAAACAGTTTTAAAGATTACACAATGTTTGGTTTTTTAATTATTTATAAAAGACCGAAAATAAACGCATATTTCCCTCTCACTCGGCAAAATCCTATCCAATGTCCTCACCGGCTTTGTCAAATAAGGTGTCAGATAGTCAGATGTGCTACGATAGAAACGCGCTAGTATAACGAGAAGAATTGGTAAATTTCGGGTATTTTGCTCTTTTTGTAAGTATATTGACCAGGTGATGAAGTCGCACGTCTTACGTTCTGCCGTTGGATAATTCGTCATCCAAGAACTTTGCCCAGAATTTTTTTCACGGATGAGGCCCAATTCACTCGAGACGGAGTGTGGAATTGTAGGAATGCACACATTTGAGCCCACAATTCCTCACGCCGTTGTTCAGAAAAACTCCCAGCGCAAGTTCTTACTTAATGTATGGCGCGGAGTGGTGAACGATACATTGTTAGGACCGCATTTTTTTGAAGGCCAATTGGCTGGAGAAACCTACTTAGATTTCTTCCGGAACATTTTGCCCAATTTATTATTGGCGCAAGATGTCAACAGAAGATGGGGCACCGCCGCATTTCTCACCTCAACAATGAGTTTCCTAACCGCTGGATCGGTCGCGGAGGCACTCAAGCTTGGCCAGCTAGGACTCCTGAACTAACTGTTCTTGATTTTTATGTTTGGAGCCACATGAAACAATCAGTGTACAGCACAGAAGCCACCACTACGGCAGAGGGTAGTGACAGCATTTGATCACATGATGAACCAGAGACAAACCATCGGGAAGGCCACAGGACATTTATTGGTGCGGTGCAGGAAATGTATCGAAGTTAGGGGAGGACATTTTGAGAACCTCATATACTAGATTTGGAGCATTGCTTATGTAATATTATGATGTTAAGTTTGTTTGTTTATTAAAAGGGTTATGACATTTATGTGTGCGTGCTTTTTCTATGAAGGTTATACCCATAATCCATTCAAATTTTATCATTTTATCTGGATTACATAAAATAATTCGGAGGTGTGGTATCGATCACCGGTTTAAGTGGCACAATTAATCAGTGAGTATTGTGAATAAGGCTCGCTGCTTGGATGGCTGACCAGTATCTCATTTTGCCGTCCTGGTTAAGTGGTAGAGTAGCAATTAGCTAAACTTCACCAGGAAGTTAATATAAATAAGGCATTAAAATAAAAAAATTAAAAAAAAACAAATCAAAAACTTCACAATTACGGCCCTGTATTTTTCTTACTAGGTATGTTATTCGCATGTATTATGTTCAGTCTTCGAAGGGATATGGATCTGAAGGATTTGAATGGACTCTATCAAACTGTTCCATAAATAATGCTCTGTCAAATTATTAATCCTGATGCGCTAAATCGTTTTGTGATTTTTTTTGCTGAAACGGTTTAGGTGTGTCGTCAAAATTGAATAGCTATTCTTATAGCATTTGATGTAGCTTCTCAAGTATTGAAATTTTTTTTGCGTCAAAATGACAGAATTATGACGTCATTCTATAAAACAGAGGCCTGGTACACAATATGGTATATCTACACCTTTTGCTCCACTTTGTCAGTAAGTTCTGTTGTATAGAAGATAATGATTTTCCCCCCCCTTTAAGGAGGTTAAAAGAAGTGAGGGGATGTTTTATGGTAAGTTTAGTGTACAGCACATCTTTTCCTCCATATTAATATTAATAATAATAATAATCTTTATTATCCATAGACAACATTACAGTAAATGGCATCGGACTCGTCAAATGATTACTTCAAAAATAGAATACATAAATAAATGAAGACAATAAAATACTAAGTTAGGAACACAAAATATATAGTAAGAAAAAAAACAATGCCAAACAGTCAGGTCATAATTACTGAGACTACATAATTAAACATACCTACGTAATATGTACATCACATCTCAAAACGTTTCAAAATATTCTCTTACATTATTTAAGAGTAATTTTTTAACTTCCATTTTAAATGTTCTTATGCTATTTATTTCTTTTATTGTTTGAGACAGATTATTATACAGTTTAGTACCCATATATCGCAGACATTTTTCGAAAACAGACAGTTTATGGACTGGTATTGATAAGTCGCTTTTCCTCCTGGTTTCATAGGCATGATTATAATAAATTATTACATAAAAACTCATGTAAATTCTGTTTAACAAATATAATTATTCAGTGGCGTCCTGGCAAATTTCAGTGGGTCCGCGATTTGGGCTTAAGGGGCTCTCTTTGCAGTGAGAGAGACAAATTACAAATTTTTATATTGTTCATTGCCATGTTTTATTGATCGGATGGGGAGCCAAAGGATCTAGGGCCCAGTCCGCGTTTGCGGACCCGCGGACCTAGCCAGGACGCCACTGTAATTATTTCATAAATAAATATACTTGGTATTGTTAATTGTGCAGTTCCCTGAAAACATTTCTACAAGATACAGTCTTATTTAATCCTTTTATAATTCTTACTGCCATTTTTTTGAATTTCGAATATTCTTTCGAAGGAATGAGATGAACCGCAAAATATGATGCCATATTTCACCAGAGAGGAAAATTGAGCATAATAATAGGAAAGGACAACTGAGGTGCTAGTAAGTTTGCTCAATCTAAAAACGTGTATGCTAAACTTGTTCAAGTGATTTACCATTAAGTTTTGTTAAAAAGCTTGTATTATAGTTTGATAATCTAGATATAAAAGGGATGAATACAGTCTTCGATGCATTTAAAAGTAACTTGTTTTCATAAAACTAGGATGTAAAAGCTTTAATTTTGTTTTGTGAAATATCTATTAGGTTAGTCATATTCGAACTAGTACTCAAATATCATTTGTCATCATCAAATTACCATGATCAAGTGTACTTGGTAAATCGTTAATAGATAATAAAAATCGCAGCGATCCAAGAACGGAACCCCACAAGATACGTTTAGGTCGTCTGATTTTATGTTATTTAGCTCGACAATTTGACTCCGGTTTGAAAGATACAACTGCAGCCCAGCTGCTAATTTTTCCCCTAAGCCCGTATCTGGATAGTTTTTTAATAAGCAAGTCATGATCCACCAGATCGAATGCCTTACTTAAATCCATGAAAAGTACCAAAACATCTTTCATTTTTATTTATGGCATCATATAACTTATCGAGGAATTGCATAACAGCTGTCTGAATGGACCTTTTTGCTCGAAATCCATCAGACATTATGTAGAACTTATTAATAAAGTTTATCATTCGAGAATACACTACTCTTTCTTTTATTTTTGAAACAGTTGACAGTAAAGAAACTGGACGATAATTATCAATTCAGAGCCACACAAAAAAAGTGGTCTGTCCGACGGACCAGACCAATGTATCCTTATGTATTCGGACCCCGTTGAAACTGAATCCAAAGTCAGAATTGTCAGATTGGCTCATTTTTCACCCCTAACCCCAAAAAACACCCCCAAAAAGAAAGTGGCCTGGCGGACTCTACCAGTGTATCCTTATGTATTTTGACCTGCTGAATCCGGATTCGAAGTTAGAATTGACAGATTGGCTCGTCTTTCACCTCTAATCCCGAAAAACACACCCCCCAAAAAATGATCTGTCCGGCGGACCATACCAGTGTTTGTATCCTTATGTATTTGAATCAGCTGAAACCGAATCCGAAGTCAGAATTGCAAGATTGGCTCGTTTTTCACCCCTAACCCCAAAAAACACCCCCAAAACAAAAAGAAGTGGTCTGTCCGATGGACCATACCAGTGTATCCTAACCAAATATATAAGAATACACTGGTATGGTCCGCCGGACAGACCATTTTGTGAGGGGGGAAAACGAGCCAATATGACAATTCCAACTTCGGATTCGGTTTCAGCGGGTCCAAATATATAAGGATACACTGGTATGGTCCGCCGGACAGACCACTTTTTTTTGTTTTGGGGATGTTTTTTGGGGTTAGGTGTGAAATACAAGCAAATCTGACAATTTTGACTTCGAATATTCGGGTTCAGCAGGTCAAATTACATAAGGATCCACTGGTATAGTCCGCCAGTCTGACAATTTTTTGTTTGTTTTTTAGGGTTAGGAGTGAAAAACGAGCCAATTTGACAATTCTGACTTCGGATTCGGTTTCAACGGATTTAAATACATAAGGAGACACTGGTATAGTCCGCTAGACAGATCAATTTTTTGGGAGGTGTATTTTTCGGGGTTGGGGGTGAAAAACGAGCCAATCTGTCAATTCTAACTTCGAATTCAGCAGGTAAAAATACATAAGGATACACTGGTACAGTCCGCCGGACAGACCACTTTGTTTTTGTTTTGGGGGTGTTTTTTTGGGGTTGCAGGTGAAAAACGAGCCAATCTGACAATTCTGGCGTCGGTTTTGGTTTGAACAGGTCCAAATTCATAGGAATATACTGGTCTGGTCCGCTGGACAGACCATTTTTTTTTTGGGGGGGTGTTTTTCCGGGTTGGGGGTGAAAAACGAGCTAATCTGTCAATTCTAACTTCGAATCCGGATATAGCAGGTCAAAATACATAAGAATACACTGGTATAGTCCGCCGGGCAGACCACTTTGTATTGGTTTTGGTAGTGTTTTTTGGGGTTGGGGGTGACTTCGAATTCGGTTTCAGCAGGTCTAAATACATAAGAATACACCAGTCTGGTTCACTGGACAGATCATTTTTGGGGGTTATTTTTTGAGGTTAGAGGTCAAAAACGAGCCAATCTGACAATTCTGACTTCGAATTCGGATTCAGCAGATCAAAATACATAAGGATACACGGGTATAGTCCGCCGGACAGACCACTTTTTTTTGTGGGGCTGTGATTGCTGTAGACCCTTTCTTATGTAAAGGTATTACTTTAGCTAACTTCAAGTTATTAGGGAATACACCCTTAGATAAAGATCGGAAAGTCAAAGGCCCTACAACATAGTTGGCAATTACCTTTCTACTAATGTTATCCACTCCAGAAGAATTTGATTCTTTAATTGCACATACTATTGGTTGTACATTTTTCTTTCCTTAATAACTCCTATTGTATAGACGTAAGTGATTTTTTCACTGCCTACAAGGGTTGATATTGAGATATCCATGTGGAAAGACAATAAATAGGCACTTATTCAATATCAGGAACAAAGATGAACTTTTATTATTGTTTGTTAAATATATGAATTATTACATTGACAGATTTATTTAATTATTGATTGGTACTATCTCTGACCAAAAAATGATAATTAATTAATATGAGTTGTTAAACATTATATTGAATTGTTTCATATAATTCAACACTCCTCCTCAATTCAATAACAGAATTCAAAAAAAAAATGTTTTATTAAAAAAATAGGTAAACGAATAAACTCGTGCGTTGATGTCTTCAAATGATTTCTCTGACAAGTCCCAAGCGTAATCGCAGTTTCAGATGCTGGTCACTGGGTAAGGCTTTCGTTAGGATATCGGCGATTTGGTCTTTCGTGCTGAGGTACTCAACGTCTATTAAACCCTTCGTTGATAGATCCCGAACGAAATTATATTTAACATCAACGTGTTTGAGGCGTCGATGTTCCCACTTGTGCAGCAAATGTATACAGGACTGATTATCCTCGAAAATCTTTAGTGGCCTCGAACTGGTAATTCCGAAGTCAGTTAGCAAATGTTTTAACCACAGCAATTCTGATGCAGCCATTGCGAGGGCAACATACTCAGCTTCCGTTGATGAGAGGGCGACTGATGTCTGTCTTCTTGAAGCCCAGAGTACTGTGTTTCCGTATACCTTCATCAGGAATCCCGAGGTTGATTTTCTGTCGGTTTCGCTCCCGTAGTTGGCGTCTGCATAGCACAGAAGCACTTCTTGTTTTCCTTTTTGAAACCGTAGGCCCAAATCAAGTGTACCTTTTATGTACCTCAATACTCTTTTTAATCCTTTCCACAGAGTCTCTGTTTGATGATTCTGGTATCTGCTAAAATAGTTTATGGCGGCACTCAAATCTGGTCTAGTAGTCATCATCGCATACATTAAACAGCCAATTAGCTCTCGGTACGACCTCGACTCATCACAGATTTCTGCTTCGTCGTGTACCAGAGGCTTCAGTTCCATTGGCGTCTGCACTGGTTTGCATTCCTCCATATTGAATCTGTTTAATAGTTTTCGAAGGTATGTTTGTTGACTTAGTATAATTCCTCCGTCAGATCTTGATATGCTGATTCCGAGATATGAGTGAAGTTCACCCAAATCCGTCATATGAAATCTGTTTTTCAATGCTGGTTTCACGCCTTTGATCTGCTTCTTGCAATTTCCAGCTGTTATCATATCGTCGACGTACAAAAGAAGATACATCGTAACATTTTCAAATTTTGCAACATATAAGCATTTGTCGGCCTCTGATTGTTGAAAACCGATGCTTTTTACGAATCCATCAAATGTTTCGTTCCAAGCACGAGGGGCCTGTTTCAAGCCATATAGAGCTTTCTTCAATTTGCAGACTTCGTCATTATCACAGTCGAATCCAAGTGGAACTTTCATATATATTTCTTCCTTTAAGTCCCCATGCAAAAATGCGTTCTTTACGTCCATTTGGCAGGCATGAAGGTCTTCTTCATTGATCACCGATAGTAGCGTCCTCAGCGTTGCGAGTCTAGCAACTGGTGCGTAGGTTTCCTCATAATCATAGCCTTTTCGTTGAGCGCAACCTTTGATGACCAATCGTGCTTTGTATCTCTCGATATTTCCGTCTTTGTCACGTTTGATTTTGAAAATTCATTTGCTGTCGATAGGACGTCTTCCTGAAGGTAAATTTGTTAATTCCCACGTTTTATTTTTTATCAAAGAGTCTATCTCCTCCTCAACCGCACGTGCCCATTCTAGTTTATCCTCACGTGTTTGAATTTCTTCGTAGCTGTCCGGAACATTATCTACAAACGATTCAGCATTTAGGGCTAAAGCTGCGTAATCGTTGAGGTATTGTGGTTTCATCTTTACTCTCTTACTTTTCCGAAGTGTTGCATTGTAATCAGGCTCTTTTAATGTTAAATCTTCCGCGTTAGATATTTCTTCCAAGTTTTCTTCTTCTTCGATTACAGTTTCATTAGATTCTCTATTTTCCGGAGAGTTTTCTGCTTCGATTTGATTGATGTTCTCGCTATCTTGAATTTCCTCATTATTAATCCACTGCTCACTCGTAAGTCCCTCGAATGAAAATCTTGCCTCATCAAAAATAATGTCCTTCCCGAAAATGATTTTTCTATCCTCTGGACACCATAATCTGTAACCATTTGTACAGTAGCCAACCATGAAACATTTCTTTGACCTCGAGTCAAATTTTCCAGATAAAATTTCCTTTGGAACACGCAAAAATGCGACACATCCAAAAATCTTCAATTTGTTGACGTTCGGTGTCTTATTAAACCATAGTGATGCCGGTACTTTTCCATCCAATGCTGATGTAGGGCTTCGATTTATAAGATATACCGCTGTCAAAACTGCTTCTGACCAAAATACTTTTCCAAGCTTCGAGTTGAGGATCATGCACCTTGCCTTCTCAATGATAGTCCGGTTCATCCTTTCCGCAACTCCGTTTTGTTGAGGCGTATATCTGATAGTAAATTCAAACTGGATCCCTTTTTCCTCGAAAAAATTTTTAATTTCGTTTGAAATATACTCCCGTCCGTTGTCACAGCGAAACCGGCTAATTTTTAAATTGAAATGAGCGGTTACCATGGCTTCATAAATTTTAAGATATCTAAATACTTCTGATTTTGATTTCATTGTATACGCCGCTGTGAAGTGGGTATAATCGTCTATTAAGGTCAAAACATACTTCTTTCCATCATAAGACGTCGGACCTATGGGGCCAAAAAGATCACTGTGAATGAGCTGTAGGGATCTTGTAGCACGAACACGGGTCTGATTGTGCGGCATTCGCGTTTGTTTTCCTTCAATGCACGTGTCACATATTTCAGTGTATAATTTGATTGAATCCACGTTCATTCCATCGACGTGTCCCTGAAGTTTCTTAACGCTTTCGTAACTTAAATGTCCCAATCTTTTGTGCCATAATTTCAGGTCCTCAGCAGGAGTACAAGTGTTGGCTAAAATAGGTTTTTGCTTGAAACATAAAGCATATAGTTGTGATTCATTTCTGGATGCTATAGCAATTATACGATTACCCTTTTCCGTTCTTGAATATAACTTCGAATCCATTCATTTCCAACTTGCGTACTGAGAGAAGGTTATACTTCAGTCCAGGTACAGAAAGAACATTTTTAATTTTTATCGGAATTTCTTTTCCATTTACGCTGCTGATGACTTCAAGTTCCCCAATTCTACTCGCTTCTAAAAATATTCCAGATTTGGCGACGTTAATTTTAATGGGCTCTTTCAAATTTTTAACTTTGAACAGAGGAACGCTACTGCTGACAAGATGTTCCGTCGCTCCGGAATCCAAAAAATACTTGAGTTGATTCTCTGACTCACACTTGGTTGAAAAACAAAAATTCTCTTCATTTGTTTGTTCATCAGATGCTACGTGAGCTTTGCTGTTTCCGTCGTTCCGATTTCCTTGGGGTTTTCTGCGACAATCAATCCTCTTGTGTCCAAACAAACCACATTGGTGGCAATGAAAAGGAAATGGGTGACGTTTGTTAGTTTTATTTGAACCAGAATTTTTCCATCCGCCTTTCGGTGTCCTCTTCTTGCTGTTGGTGAGAAAGCCGTCGTGGAGGGTATTTCAATCTTGTTTTGCTTCGTCCCAAAATTATTCCGTTTTGTTTCCTCATCCAAGAGTCGGTTTTTAACAAAACTTATTGATAAATCGTCTTTTGTTAAAGTTTCAAGAGCCGTTACAATAGTGTCATATTCAACTGACATTGTTAACAATAGATGACATACAATATCGGTCTCTTCCAATGTGGCTCCTGTTGAACGAAGTTCACGAATAGATTTATCAAATTTTAAAAAGTGGTTTGCAAGCGTGTCATTCATTGCATTGAATTTCATTGTGAGGAGTGACTTGCGAATGAGAAGTTGGCTGGCAATACCTTTACGCTCGAACACTGCACACAGAGAAGTCCACAATTCAAATGCAGTTTGCTTATCTTTTGCATATTTTAGGTGACTATCTGTAATCCTCTGTATGATTTGCGACTTACACTTCCGATCGCGCTTTTCCAATTGAGCCAGACGTCTTTCTTTTTCTGTGCGTTGCTGCACCGTGTCTACCTCTAAAATTTCCACCATATTGATGTATGGTTTTTTTACAAATTCATATAAGTCCATTTCTTCCAGCAAAGTTTGCATTCTAAATTTCCAGTTGCTGAAATTTGTACCATCAAACAAGGGAATGCGATACTTTTCCACCTCTTCCATCATATCAGAATATTGTTTCAAAAATAATTTTTTTTATTGTCTTTTTACTCAATTCCGCGTATATCTGGGCCCATAACCTATTGAGATATCCGTGTGGAAAGACAATAAATAGGCACTTATTCAATATCAGGAACAAAGATGAACTTTTATTATTGTTTGTTAAATATATGAATTATTACATTGACAGATTTATTTAATTATTGATTGGTACTATCTCTGACCAAAAAATGATAATTAATTAATATGAGTTGTTAAACATTATATTGAATTGTTTCATATAATTCAACAGTTGATAAGAGTGGAGAAGAGTTTTATAGTATGTATGATATATACTCGTGACATATACCTTTCTCTCCATTTGACGGCCTAGACTTTTGGCTGCCCACATTTTTTTCTTCAGAAGACCCTATTTTATAGATAGATATAAATCGCTCACCCCCTGAAAGGGGTTGAAAACGATGACTGTCAAGTTTGTTGTAGTGTGGTGAATAGCATATCATTTCTTCATATGAGAGCACAGATTATTGGGTGTATACATTTACTTCACCAATATGTGCTGTTGCATAGTAAGAAACGATTCCCTCACACCCTCAACGGTAGTGAATGAAGTGAGAGGGCAGTTTGTGGTAAAGCTGTTATACACAATATCTTTTAGATGACTTTGAAGTCTAGTATTGATGTACAAACTGGCTTTTGGTATTTTTTACTGTTGTGCCAATTGCATTTAATTATAGATTTCTTTTATAGTTTTGGGGTTGGCAAATGGAGCTATAGAAAAAAATTGAGATCTGTTAGAGCAAATCGGACTTCAGATTATGACTCAGCATACCAAAAAACATAAGGTCCGCATACTTTAATCAATGTAAAATATTTTTTTGTGAACCTGTGTTATTGCCATTCATAGACTAGGTTACTGATCGAAAGGACGTTTCAATGTTCCTTCTGCCATCTACATCTACTGATTGCTTCTAACAAACTATCGTAAAATAATTATCTCTTCGTAAAGAGAAAAAAAAAATGCTTTGAAATGATACCAAATACATCATTTTCTTGCCATTTAAATAAAATACCGATGACGTCGTAGATCTATCATTATGACGTTAAAAGAAGTTACTGCTTAAGAAGCTGCATCATTCAGTCTTATTCAACTTTTATTTAAAAATTTTTTGAAGAACACGAATTATTTACCGAGAAAAATGGCAGTCTCCATGCTTTTGTATAGACCCACTGGCTCCACTGTGAATCTTCCAGTGTTACAACAAAGGTTCCAATCCCCACCAAGACAAAAATTGTAATTTGACATGCTCTGGTAGGTTGTATCTTCCATTCCTTGCAAAAAAGTACTAAATAATTTTCAATGGATGAACTTATATTAAAATACCGCTGCCCAAGGAATCACACTTCCACATCCAGATTTGTTACCCAAGTTTCTCACAACGAAAAAAATTTGTATGTGGAAATAATTGTTTATGGAACTTTAATAATATAATATTTGAAATCGTCTACCCCAAAAACCCATAAAACGATATCCCACATCGGTAGTGGGGTGGGGGTAGTGATAGGGGGGTGGTAGTGGAGATGGATGATGTAAAAAAGTAAAAAAAATATTTTGAGGCCTTTGGTTCTTGTACACACTCTAAATCACTTTTCTTTTACTCCCTTTTATAATGGGGTGAGGGCAGTAATGAGGGTGGCTAATGCCAAAAACTTTTTTGGGGTATTAGCTTCTATGAATACAATTTTTATGGACTCTTACCTGCTTGATTTACCTATTTACCCCCATTTACCCCTCAACCCTTCAACGGAATAAAATGAAAATATAATTTAGTTCCAGATCTTGTTAAAATACATACGTGTACCAAATTTCACGTCAATATCTTAAACAGTTCTAGAGTAATCGTCCGCACAAAAAAGTTAGACAGATAGACCGACAGACAGAACGACGTTTCATGACATTCTGAACCTATTTGAACAATAAAAATTTAAAAAAAAATGTTTGTCGTTACTATACTTCAACTGGACGTTGAAGTAATTAACTATACTCAAGTATATTACTTCTTTAACAATCGGCCTCAATAAAATATAACAATTGAATTTAAAAAATACTAGAAACGGATGGAACCTCCTCACTAAATGTTTGCAAAAATTCGTTAATTTAGTTAATAACCGGACTCATTCCCGCTGAGCAGACCTCCGATCAGCTGGCACTAAAATTTATACTTAGCGATCGACTGTCGCGGGCCGACAATTGTTTTTTGACGGAAAATGAACGAAAAGAGTAAGGTGTGATATAAATTATTGAATCAGAATAACATTCACTTTCGAATGGTACAATAAAGAATGGATATTATTTTGATAAATAGGAAAGTCTATGAGTCAAAAGGGAACTAAATGTCATCCAATCTGCAATAAAAGCTTTTCAGCTCATGTACCAAATGTGCCAAATTTCATCAAAATTGGTTCAACACCATCATGTAAAGGTAGATACAGTGTGACCCATTTCAGATGGACACACCTTTGTAACTCAGTTATTGGTCATTCAATTTCATCCAAATTTGGATCGGTGTCAAAGACCTTTACTATATTCTCTTTGAGTAAAACAAAACTTATTTCAGTCATTGGCGTGCATTTTTATTAAGAAAAAAAGGGTCGATATTTCGAGAAGTTATATTACCCATTTTGTTGTTGAAAAACTAATGTAATATTATTTATCAGCATGCTGCAGAACCCTATATTCAGAATTTAACAACATTTTGATTTTTTGTTTTCGAAATACTGCCCCTTAAAATTACCTATTTTAAACATTAAATGATCAATAAATTGGTAACGACATTGTTTTTCGAAAAAAAGTCATTCTTCATTTCCTCTTTAAATTCACTTTTTATACCACACCATATCATCTATACTTTCAAATTTCGTAGGCCAAGAATTTTCCCTGAAAAATTGACAAATATTTTGGATCGTAAATTATTCGGGCATTACGGATTACCGATTTTTTTTTCTCAATAAAAATGCACGCCAATGACTGAAATGAGTTTTGTTTTACCCAAAAAGCATATAGTAAAGGTCTTTGATACCGATCCAAACTTGGTTGAAATTGGATGACCAATAACGTTATGAGTTATGAAAGTGTGTCCACTTGAAATGGGTCACACTGTATGTACGCCTCGACATTTTTCTATGTCTATGCGACCTCAAAACGTAATATAAACTCCACAGAATGCCATTTGGCATCGTTGGTTCGTACCCCAAGGATATTCAGTTTCGATTGGGACGCCTCAACTTTTTCCCTTAGGAACCAAAATGCTGACAATAAAAACCTTACATCAGTCATATTAGTTCAAAACTTTCACGTGGAATGGTTTAATTCTATCTCACGAACACGAAAACTGTGTTTATTTTTCAGTAGAAAGCAATATGGCCACTATATCTTGACTAAACGTACTCAAAAGTTAAAAACTGTTAATATTTGGAATTGACCATGTTGATTATGATATCGGCTGTTTTTAGGTCTTGAACGCAAAACTGATAGGTGGGTACATGAAAGTCGTTCTTAAATGAAATACATGCAGTCATTAATTAGTTATTTTTGATTATCAGATTACAGCGACTCATTCACTCGCAAACGAGAAGTTCCTATGGAGTCGAGAAAAAACAAAAGAAGAAACAATCGATAACAAAAATAATAATATACTTTAGATACACAAGAATCAAATATTTAAAAAGATGTATCTAAAGTATATTATTATTTTTGTTATCGATTGCTTCTTCTTTTGTTTTTTCTCGACTCCATAGGAACTTCTCGTTTGTGAGTGAATGAGTCGCTATACAGATAAAATAGATAAATATTGGAAAACACTTAATTCGTATTCACCAAAAGCTTAACAATAATATTTAAATTTATTTGATTGGTTTTAGAGACCAATTTGTATTTAACACATTGATTTTAATAATATAACAACCTCTTCCCACCTACTAGCGGCTTATACAGCATCGTATTCGCAGAAGCTATACAATATTGGGCGAAGATTACATAGCGGAAATACCATCTTTCGGAGGGAAAGTAAAAAATCTCTACCCTTCTTACAAGAAGAGGTTCGGCACAATTTCTAGATTGGAGTACTTCGTCTTTCTCCTGGCCTTGGTGATGGGGCTTTGCAGCGAAAATAAACCGACCGACGTTAAATAAATAATTTGATAAGTAATAATAACAATAAATATTTTTAATAATTAATTTAACTTAATATAATACCTTCAATATTATAACTAATAATTCGAAAATTTTCTAGGCGCCCAAAATGAAATAAAAATTAAATCATTGGAAAAACCTCGTTTTCTACGTTTAAAAAATTAATAAATAATGATACCAATCAGCAGATTAACTTTTAATGACTTAAATTTCCAATTTTTAATAATAAATAATAAAATAACAATTATAATTTAATGTTCTAATAAATTAATTTTTTTATTAGCTTTATTTCATATTTTTCAATCATTGGTCGTTAAATGTCGTATTTAAAAATTGTTTAATTTTATACATATGATTATATTATTTGCAAAAATTTAATTGCCTATACTAAATACATATTTGCACATGAAACATGTAAATAAAATCAATGTTAATATACTTTCCTTGACATTAACAATAAAATATTAATATCATTTCAAACATTATATTTCTTAATTAGTGATGTAAATAAATAAATACACTTTTATTATTATAAGTATTAAGTACCAATAAATAAATATCTAAAATTATTTTATAATAATGTCCTATACAAAGTTGTAATGGCATGGTTCGCGGTGTGAGCTCGTAGTAATCGTATCAAAGCACGACCGCTGCTTGAGTCATTCCAGCGGGGGCAGTTTACACGCATTAGACAATTATCCTCTATCACAAATATGGCCTAATTTCAATAGGGAGCATTTTACTATGCAATTTTACATGTAATCTAAATTTGAAATAAAATTTTTAGTCTAACAGAAGTTTACATGTAACACTCCGATCTTAATAGAAACAGCTTCATAATATTTTGAAACAAAATTTATATGTATCACAGGTATGTCCCAATAGGTAACTTGCGTATATTTTATTATATTTAATTATTATTAAAGTTAATTTATATGGAAAAACCGCTGCCCAAGAAATCACTACTTCCACATCCAGATTTGCTACCCAAGTCTCTCACAATGAAAAACTTTGTATGTGGAAATAATTGTTTATGGAACTTTAAAAATATAATATTTGAAATCGTCTACCCCAAAAACCCATAAAATGATATCCCATATCGGGTGGGGTGGAAGTAGTGATAGGGGGTGGTAGTGGGGATGGATGAAGTAAAAAAAATATTTTCAGACCTTTGGTTCTTGTACACACACTAAATCATATTTTTTTATATACCCTTTTATAATGGGGTGGGAGTAGTAATGGGGGTGGCTAATGCCAAAACATTTTTTTGAGAAATTAGCTTCTCTTGTATATACTAAATACCAATTTTATGGACTCTTAACCTGCTTGATTTGCCTATTTACTCCCATTTACCCTAATTTACCCTCAACTCTTCAACGGAATAAGATGAAAATATAATCTAGTTCCAGATCTCGTTAAAATACATACGTCTACCAAATTTCAAGTCAATATCTTAAACGGTTCCAGAATAATCCTGCGCATGAAAAAAGATACAGACAGACAGCAGACAGAAATTTTTTCTTGCTCAAACTTAAAATCTCGAGGTTTCATGACATTTTAAGCCTATGTGAACAATAAAAAAAATTATTTTTTTTTGTCGTTATTATACTTCCACTAGATGTGGAAGTAAAATAGGATATGCTAAGTACCGGCCCTTAAATCGCAAAATTTAACTTGTAAAAAATAATTACAGTTGTAATCTCTAACCAATAATTTCAAATGGGGCAGCAAAGAATATCGAATACGTAGGGCCGCACCAAGCCTTTTAAGCCCGGTCGTACAAATACGAACAAGCGCCCTTCAGTAGCATATCTAGAATTCAGCTGAAAAGGGAGTTTGAGGAAAAAAGTATCTCAAATAAATCACACTAGACAACTGAATCTAAAAATTAACAATTTTTAAGTTTATGCCAGGCCCGGATTAAGGATTGGCGCGCCTTTAAGCAAATTAAGTATTTGCATTTTCTTATTTGTGGGGGTTATGGAATCGTAAAATGCGTCGCAAGCGAAATTTTCGAATTTTTCAAGGTCAAATGGCCTCAAATTAAATGTTAGAAATTTGACTTAAAATTGTATTGTCTTCGAAAAGTAGGTTTCGTGGGCGCAAGGCATAAAAACATAAAATACCAATAAAACATATTTTATTATAAAAAAATTGCAGGATTTATATTTTCCCCTGAACTAATTTATATATATAAAAGAATACCCTGACTGACTGACTGACTGATCTGTCAACGCACAGCTTAAACCGCTGGGTTTAGAAACTCCAAATTTTGCAAAGAGTTTCCGCGAATGGTGGAGGGGGAAAAAGGGGGTTGAAATTTTAGGCTTTTTCGGAAACGGTTATATCTAGATGCGTGAAATTTGCCAGAAATATTTTTTGTCGAAATTTATTAGATATATGTAAGACAAAATTTTGATTTTCGCTTTTTGAAGGGGTCAAAACGGGGATAGTAGATGGTTTAAACACATACGGTGCAAACGGCAAACGTCAAAATGATATACATTTTGACACTGAAAATGATGTCTAGAATTAAGTCATTTTGACACGTCACAAGATAAAATATTATTATTATGTTTCATATATTGTGTTATCATTTTCAATGTCTCCAAAGCTTGCAAGGATTGGGAAATCTGTGCATTTTTCCTTTTTTTAACGAAATGGCTAAAGAAAATCTAAGTATTAATGGAGAAGTTGTACAACATACTGTTGTCCCAATTGTAGGTGACGGAGCCTGTTTATTCCGTTCCCTTTAATTCTTAATGTACGGCTCACAAGAAGGTTCGTAAACAAATAGTCAGCTTTGTGTTAGACAATTGGAACGAATTTTTAATTATGTCCCATAACAGTGACGGATTGTTGTAATTGTAAATGTTGTTGTTGTACTGGACACATTGGACAGGTATTCGACGGCTTTCAAAAAAACGTCCCAGTCAATCAATAGCGGTGTGTAACAAGAATAATTTAAATTATGTAGACTTTAATAGCTTATATTTAATATAAAAAAACTGAAAAAGATTAGTTCTTGTGAACTATCGTGTTTTTAATGATTAGCTTACGTTTGTGACTATTGTTTTCCAAATTTAATTTTTATGCAAGTTCCCTGTTTTAATAAGGAGTATTCTACTATGCTATTTTACATAATTTCAAATAGAAATCCAAAGAAATAAAAATTTTAAGTCCTATCGTTTTTAATAAATATACACAGTTAACAACGTCCGACTGCAACTTTTATTAATTTATTAATTTAACAGAAGTTATCATCGTGTTTACAAGAAACGACCTACACATACAGGCACATGCACACAGACGCTCATATATTTTTATTAAATACTAACGGAAGTGAAAAAAAAAACACTTTGAAACGATTATAAAATATTATTGAAATTGTGTACCTTCCGTGTCACCTTTCTACATCATTTACTGGCGTACTCTAGCAAATATTCCACGTCTTTAAGAGGACAATCTATGGTAAGACAAAACATATTTTCATTGATATATATGAAAAAGGTATATACGGGTGGGCGTGCACCTTTGACCAATGAAATATGCCGACCAAGTAAAAAGGCGGAGAATAACATATTGTGTAATATATAAGAGAAATAGTTCAAATATATTTCTGTCGTACAGAGTCGAATTTCGCGTTGGGTGCACAAGAATTTTTATTTAAAGTAATTTGAATAGGAAAACTGAATGCGGTTGTAGTGATTCCTTAGGCAGTGGTTTTTAATTAAAAGAAAAAACTATCTATAGGTACATAATGTATATTTACAGTGTACAGGGTGTCCTAGTTAACGTGTTATGTCCGATTTTCTCGGTAGTTTTTGAGATAAGTATTTTTTTTTTTTTTTCGGGGAATCTATGCCGCTAAGAAACATTGAATTGACGAATTGAACATCAAAGAAGAATTGATCGGATTATTTATGTTCTTAATTGACTATTAAAGCATTAAAGGAAAGTAAAAAAAGGCATGTAAATTTTAAATATCACTTCCGGTTTACGTGGCAATGGCGTTCTTTTTCTTGAAAATAGAATATTGATTACTTCCACATCCAGTGGTAGTATAGTAACAAAAAAAATTTTTGAAAATTTTTATTGTTCAAATAGGCTTAGACTGTCATGAAAGGTCGACATTTTAAGTTTGAGCGAAAAAAAAATTCTGCCTGTCTGTCTAACTATTTTGTGCGCACGATTACTCTGGAACCGTTTAAGATATTGACTTGAAATTAGGTACACTTATGTACTTTAACGGGATCTGGAACTAGATTATATTTTCATCTTATTCCATCGAAGGGTTGGGTTGTAAATTGGGGTAAATGGGGAGGTAAACAGGTAAATCAAGCAGGTAGGAGTCCGTAAAATTGGTATTTAGTATATGTAAGAGAAGCTAGGGTCTCGAAAAAATTTTTGACATTCCCACCCCTACCCCACTTTTTAAGGGGACGAAAAAAAAGTGTGATTTAGTGTATGTACAAGAACCAAAAACCTCAAAATATTTTTTTACTTCATAGGCCAAGAATTTTTATTGAAAAATTACCAAAAATCCTCGTTATGTTGGGGTGATGCCTATTACGAATAACTGGCAAAATAAGGATACATATATTACTTCAACATCCAGTGGAAGTATAGTAACGACAAAAAAATTTTTTAAAAATTTTTATTGTTCAAATAGGCTTAGAATGTCATAAAACGTCGAGATTTTAAGTTTGAGCAAAAAAAATTCTGTCTGTCTGTCGGTCTAACTTTTTTTTTGTGCGCACGTTTACTCTGGAACCGTTTGAGATACTGACTTGAAATTTAGTACACTTATGTACTTTAACGAGATCTAGAACTAGATTATATTTTTATCCTGTTCCGTCGAAGAGTTGGGGGTAAATTGGGGTAAATTTGGGGTAAATAGGTAAATCAAGCAGGTAAGAGTTCATAAAATTGGTATTTACTATACATATACAAGAGAAGCTAAGGTCTCAAAAAAAATTTTGACATTAGCCCCCACCCCATTATTAAAGGGGATGAAAAAAAAATTAATTTAGTGTGTGTACAAGAACTAGAAACCTCAAAATATTTTTTTACCTTATCCACCCCCACTACCACCCTCTATCACCACCCTCACCCTATTACCGATGTGGGGTATCGTTTTATGGGTTTTTGAGGTAGAGAATTTCAAATATTATATTATTAAACAATTATTTCCACATACAACATTTTTTCGTTGTGAGTGACTTGGATAGAAAATCTGGATGTGGAAGTTGGGCAGCGGTTTTTTTTATTGTTAAATTAGTGTACAATATCGATAATTCTATCATTCCCAATTGAAATTAAAATTTTGTGGACATGCCTATTGAAAGTCGCATTTCGGAGATATGAACTTTACTTTGCTTTTTTTTAAAGGAACACTCCATATATGTACCATTTGAAACGCCATAAAAAAAGCTTTGTATTTATAATATAATACATGGTACTTATCTTAAACAAATTTTGTCTAATTTACTATAAATTTACAATTTATCAAATTAGCCATGGAAAACAAAAGTATGTAAATTAAAATAAACAATATGTTAGTTCTGTCTAATTTCACTTTATTTTAAATAAAATGGAGAATTTCAATAATTGATACAGTGTGTTTCACTTGAAATGGTAACACCCCAATAACTTTATTTTTTTTCCGATTTGAATCGCATTTTACTTAAGTATAGAACAAACTAGTATCTACTTATGATCAGAAAAACATTCGCCTCCTACGGTACCAAAGCCACCTGCGGTACCAAAATATGTGGAGAAAATCGGAAAATCATATTAGGCATTTTTTTATCGGAAAATTTTGTTAATAAAACTTGTTCAGAATTGTCCAAAATGGCCAAAATTTAATCAAAATTAAAAAATGAAAAACTTGAAATTTAAAAAATTTTGAAAATAATTAGGTATTTAAAAAAAAACTGTTTTACAACTACCTGCAGCTTGGGTTTAATTTCAAACAAAATTGTCATAGTACAGTTTTCTAAACGAAAAAACCCATTCAAATGATATTTTCGGACTTAGACATTATTTTAATAAAAATTTATATATTTTTTTTTATTAAATTTTGGACTTAAGTTTTCTGAACAATTCTTTCATTAACAAAATTTTCCAATAAAAATATGCCTAATATGATTTTTTGATTTTATCCGCATATTTTGGTACCGCAGGTGGCTTTGCATTTGTAGGACGTGAATTTTTTTCTGGTAATAAGTAGATCCTAATTTGTTCCATAAGTAAAATTAGATTCAAATCGGAAAAAAAATTTAAAAAGTGAAACAGACTGTATATATTTTTCGGACTACCATGACTTAATGTAAGAAAATATAAAACTTAATATCTACTATAGTTTTTAAGAAAAATACTGGGTCATATATCATTGAAAAGATTTTTCTATGGCCTTTCAAATGGTGTAAAAATATATGGGGGTGTTCTATTTAAAAAAACCGCTGCCCAAGGAATCACTACTTCCGCATCCAGATTTTCGATCCAACTCATTCACAACGAAAAAATTTAGTAATGGGGTGGGGGTGGCTAATGCCAAACATTTTTTGAGACCTTAGCTTCTCTTGTATATACTAAATACCAATTTTCTGGACTATTAGGTGCTTGATTTAGCTGGTTACCCCAAATTTACCCCAATTTACCCCCCAACCCTCTGACGGAACAAAATGAAAATATAATCTAGTTCCAGATCTCGTTAAAGTACATTTGTGTACCAAATTTCAAGTCAATATCTTAAACGGTTACAGAGTAAACGTGCGCACAAAAAAGTTACAGACCGACAGACAGAAATTTTTTTTTCGCTCAAACTTAAAATCTCGACGTTTCATGACATTCTGAGCCTATTTGAACAATAAAAGTTTTAAAAAATGTTTTTGTCGTTACTATACTTCCACTGGATGTGGAAGTAAAACCAAGGTAAAGCTCATATCTCCGAAATTCGACTTGTTTGAATTGTTTTGCTGAAATGATGTTTGGAAAATACATGTGATATCTCATAACTTTTATTTTTGAACGTATTTACGTAACTCCAAAAATAAAGAAGTTAAATGAGGTTCTAACGTTTGCACAACCACCCTGTACTGTTGACTATAATAAGGAACTTTAGTCTAGTTATTATAAAAAACACGTTCTCAAATAAATTAAACATGCTTTAATCAAGCATATTAATAATAATATTTTTTTGTTTTTGTGTCTTTGGTGTTTTTCAAAAAAATTGCCGCGCTTGGATTTTACCCTATAGCCCCCCCCCCCCCTAAATCCGCCACTGACTGCGCTCCGTCAGAAACCCTAAAATACCTATATGCATGTTTGGAGCATATTTAATGTCCGATATATCAAAAAATATTACAGCTAGATCCTTATATGTTTGAAATCAGGGATAAAGGATCTAAAAGAATATGTAAAAATATACAGGGTTTTTCATTTAAAAAGCAACCTTCATTGTTATATCACGTGACATATCCAAGCAATTGTTTTTTAATTGCATTTAAAAAAATATGTATACAACCTTACAACTCTTATACGAAACTTTTTTTTGTCTCCAATAATAACATAAATAAAGGGGGGTCAAAATATAGTTATAATTCGTCCGCTGTCTTGGATTCCTAAATTTTTACCAAAAATTCGTAACCCGCATCCCGAAAATCCCCAGATATCGATTTTCATTCGAATAGGATCACAGATGACAAAATTCATCCGCCATCTTGGTTTCCTAAATTTTGACCAAAAATTCGTAACCCGCATCCCCGAAAACCCCCAGACATCGATTTTCAGCCAAATAGGACCATAGATGACGAAATTCGTCCGCCATCTTGGAGTCCTAAATTTTGATCAAAAATTCGTAACCCGCATCCCCGAAAACCCCCAGATATCGATTTTCAGTCGAATAGGACTATAGATCGCGAAATTCGTCCGCCATCTTAGATTCCTAAATTTTGACCAAAAATTCGTAACCCACATCCCCGAAAACCCTCCGATATCGATTTTTAGTCAAATAGGACCATAGATGACGAAATTCGTCCGCCATCTTGGAGTCCTAAATTTTGATCAAAAATTCATAACCCGCATCCCCGAAAACCCCCAGATATCGATTTTCAGTCGAATAGGTCCATAGATGACGAAATTCGTCCGCCATCTTGGATTCCTAAATTTTGACCAAAAATTCGTAACCCGCATCCCCGAAAACCCTCCGATATCAATTTTTAGTCAAATAGGACCATAGATGACGAAATTCGTCCGCCATCTTGGAGTCCTAAATTTTGATCAAAAATTCATAACCCGCATCCCCGAAAACCCCCAGATATCGATTTTCAGTCGAATAGGTCCATAGATGACGAAATTCGTCCGCCATCTTGGATTCCTAAATTTTGACCAAAAATTCGTTAACCGCATCCTCGAAAACCCCCAGATATCGATTTTCAGTCGAATAGGATCGTAGATGACGAAATTCGTCCGTCATTTTGGATTCCTAAATATCTTAGCAGTATGAGATTCCTCGGAAAACCTACGTCAGATTGGATTTTGAACCATAAACTTATCTCAGAAACTACCGAGAAAACCCAGCATAGCGCGTTGACAGGGACACCCTGTACATTTTGCTTGGTAATAATTTCGAATAAATTGGTTTCTGACCTAACTAAAAACCGCATTCAAATTTTCATAATAAAATTTGTAGGAGTGTTTATACAAAACGGTCCTCTCTATTTGGCACCTTTTATTTATGTATTAACATTTTCAAGAATTTCATCTATTAAGTAATTCCTGTAAGATAAAATAATTTATAAATAAATTTAAGATATTACCAGAACTCCTAAATGCTTCCCTGGCAAGCATTCATTCGCGTCAGGTCTCCATGACAACAAGTTCCTCCCTAAAGTCTGAGAGCGTGTAAAGCTATGCGAATGCCGAGGCGAGTGCCATCTATTGACGGCAAAATTGGAAACTATTTATTGAATCTATGTTTGAAAATTAAGAGGTTATATTTTATCCACGTAATTAATTATGGACTATCTAGGTCGTCACGATTTCGTTTTTTGTAAATTCCAATTTTTCGACGTCCATTTTTTCGTTGATCACGTGTTTTTGACTAAAACAAAAAAATAAAAACGTGACGAACTAGAATATATATTTTAATACATACGTACAAAATTTGAAGTTTCTATCTTCAAAAATAAGCCGAATAATTCGTTTCTTCATTTCACTGACCGCAGATTATACTCTTAAACGCGGCGAGAATTCGATGCACTAAATCTTCCCGATCAACCACCAGAGTAACGTAAACTTTACCTTTTTACACGTTCCCACAAAAAGTTATCGAAAGGCATAAAATCTGTCTGGTGACCTTGGGGGCTAGGGAAAAAGTACCACTTTTCCCTGCGATGTTTGAGATCAGTACTTTCAACTAACAGTAATTATTTAAAGAGCCTGTTTAATGTTATACTTTTAAATCATCGTAGAGCGCTTAGCAAGCATTTAAGGAAAAATTATATTCTAATTTTCTTACTTTTTTGACGAGAGGAATCACCTTTCGCGGTTTGGCATATTTTTCTATTGACTACTCGTTGCAATACTAATGTCTAACCACGTAGGTAAAGAAATGTATTTTTGTTCGGAAACTACAAGATAGTTTGTCTTCACTTTACCAGCTCTCCTCTTTTTGATGAATTACTTTATGCCTGCCCTCTTCTCCTCAACATTCGCAACATTCGATTGCTGCTTATGCCGCAATAGGCCAATTCATTCTTAAGTACTATTCAATAAACAAATAAATCTTATGTTTCATTTGTAATGTCTCATTTAATACAATATAATGACAATTTTTATCGGAAAAGAATTAATTGAATCGACAAAAACGGCAGCGGATTATTGCAAATTGGATACATTGCCGTATTTCAAAGAATGTACTTGACCGTTACGCCCCAAGGTACCCAGGAGTAGTCAGTTGATGTTATTTCCATGTTAGACTTCTCGTTTATAATTCCGCGGAAGAAAACCTCATGGGAACTGTTCACTTACTCAAGAAATCGAAAGATTACAAAACAATTTATGAACACTTATTGAATTTTATCTGTCTGTAATTGACACCGCTACACTAAACTTGCATAAAGCTTTGGTTTTATTTCATATAATGTTCCGACCGCCATAAGAGAAAATGTATACTTCATTTACTGCATAATATTTCAATTTGCTATAAGTATGTATAACTCTTTAAGACACCTAATTGGAGCTTAACCAGACACATTGTAGTTAAATGCATTGCATTGTGCGATTGTACATTGTTAACAGTTGTTTCAACAAATTTAGCAGGAATAGACAGATCGTATTCATTACAATACATGAAGAATTGGCATTTAAGCAGTTAATAATCATTCTAAATAATTCAATGCCTCTTCCGTATTGTATTCTGCGTAAAAATATTCTACTGAGTATATTTCTGAAAAATTAGACAATGGTATTGTTTGAATGTTGATTAATCTTTTCAAGGAAAATTCACAATTCTATTATTATATATGTATAAGTAAAACCATACCAGTGTTCATAGTGTAAAATTGATTTCAATTTTACCGTTTTGGAGAATTAAAATACACTTTATCAATCAATTCAATTCAAAAAGGTTTTATTATAATTAATAATACAAAAGTGCGCCTGAGTCAAGTCCCGATTCAGAGCCGACCACACCACCACGGCGCGTAACGTCGTGGTAGATGGGTGGTCGGGTGAACTCGTATTCGACTTCAGGCGAGGAGGCCGGCGAGGTGCTGAACTAGAATCAGTAACTGAGCTTGCGCCAAATCGTCTGATAGCCCAAATTAAAGCTGCCGAGCAGAGAAATCTGCTCAGGCAGCACGTCGATAAACCCATGCACGGCGTATTCTATAACAACATAGAGACGCTGGGTTTATCGACAAAGCTGACCTTCGCTTTCTTACGGTCAGCAGGGCTAAAGTCGGAGACCGAAGGATTCATTGTGGCCTGCCAAGATGGTGTTATTAACACTTTGGTCTACCGCAGTCGCGTTATGGGTGTGGAGGTTCCTGACATTAATTGTAGGACCTGCCGTCAGGCGCTGGAGTCGCTCATGCACTTACTATCTGCATGTACGGTATATGCGACTTCGGCCTACATCCATGGACATAACGCGGCTCTACGAGTGCTGTACTACCACCTTCGGCACTCGTACGAAGTAGACCAAACACCAGTGCTGCCTTACGTCCCCGGAGAGATCGAGTCCGTTGTCGAGAACGAGAAGTGCCGAATATATTGGAACTACTCGTTTCCGACGGTCAGGCAAATTCAGGCAAACAAGCCTGACATAGTCCTCCTAGACCACCAAACCAAGATGATGTATGTCATCGAGTTCTCGGCACCTGCCAAGACAAACATCATCTAAATACCGAGATCTCCGGTATGAGCTCCGAGTGCTATACTTAGACTACTCGGTCAAGATGGTCGTCCTGATAATCGGTGTACTTGATGGAATGAGGCCTACGCTGCTCTTGGAATTAAAGGCCATACCAGCCTGTCAAAAGTCAGCCGAGTGGTTGGCAGGCCAAATGCAGAAGGCAGTTATCCTTCGTCTTCTTAGGGCACACGAATATGGCATCTACAGTCACTAACCCTGCGGGATGCAGGGAGTGGCTGTAGATAATCCGCTGACGCTTCTCCCGTGAGAAGATCGGAGACACGGGAGAACTGTCCAGCATCGCGCACGCGAAAGAAAAAAAAATATAATAATAATAATAATAGCTGCAGGGCCTGCCGCAGGGCGCCAGAGACTCTTATGCACTTGCTGTCGGCTTGCCCGACATATGCAGTCTCGACCTATGTCCAAAGGCACGACGGAGCATTACGAGTGCTTTATTACCATTTAAGGCACTCGTATGGGATAGACGAAACACCAGTGCTGCCTTACGCTCCGGGGGATATTGAGTCCGTTGTGGGAAATGAGAAGTGTCTAATTTATTGGAACTACTCTTTTCCCACCGTCAGGCAAATACAAGCCAACAAGCCTGACGTAGTCCTCCTCGACCATCAACTCAAGACAATGTTCGTCGTGGAATTCTCGGCTCCCGCGGAGAACAACATTGTCTTGAAGGAGGAGGATAAACGGACAAAATATCGAGATCTGATCTTCGAACTCCGCAGACTGTATCCAGACCATACTGTTAAGATAGTGGTACTGATTATAGGAGCCCTCGGTGAAACGAGACACATACTGCTTTCATACCGGCATGCCGAAATTCGGCAGAGGTCTTAGCCGGCAGAATACAGAAGGCCGTCATTCTCGGTTCATTACGTCTGCTCAGGGCACACGATTCCCGGATCCAATAGTCAGTCACCCCACGGGCGTGGGGAGTGGCTACCGATAATACCAGCTCCCCTCTGTGAGGGAGGAGGGAGCTACAGAGAAGAGTGACTGGTTTTTAGCTACAAGTGTAGAATATTGTCACAAAATTGTTAATAAAAATACAAGCAACAAATAGAATTTTTCAGGTTTAACAGTAGTTAAGAAGGAAGAAATAATAAAATATAGTATAAAACAGCAAAAGTCTGTAAAAGTTATGTAAATAATATAATTGTATGTACTTATTTGGTATCAAAATGAAGCTTGCATTATCCCGAATTAGATTTTACCATAAAATAGGCTATCAATATATCCAATGGAAAGTTAGAAGGAAAACTTCCTGTAAACTTTAGGAGTTTTCAAAACGGAAATTTTCCAGGGTAAATTGATAAACTATTTTATGGTGAAATCTGATTTGTGATACCAAATAAGTACATACAATTATATTATTTACATGAATTTTACAGACTTTTACCAAATGTGGAAAGTTTCCTTGACCCATCTCTGCTATAGAGTATAAGGCCCTTATAACGTAATTTAGGATTTTCCACTTACAATGATCGAGATATCATCTGCATATGTGCATAAAATAAATAAAAAAGGACCCAGTACACTTCCTTGGGGCACTCCAATGTCCACCTCCAGTTCTTTAGATTTATGCAAAAATAATCAACAAATTATTTACGGTTATCTAAATGTGATTTTAAAAGTTTACTGTATATGCCATATAGACCATTTAATAGAATTCTATGATCAATTAATTCAAAGGCTTTTGAAAATAAATAAATAAACTTTTAACTTTGTTTCCACGGTTTTTTATACACAAAATCTAAAATATTTGTATGTGCTAATATTGTGGATCCATTCTAAGACCGTGTTGATTTCGCGATAATAATTTCTTACTTTCCAATACGCTTAGCTAGTAATTTTTGAAATACTATAGAAGATCCTAGTGATAATGATAGAACGATAATTGGAAAATTGCTTGCTTTCTCAATTTTTTAAGAGAGGTATAAACCATTGATAGTTTTAAAAGGATGAGGAGAGAGCCACACTTAAAATATTCATTAACAATATGTCTTCGCAGATCTGCAAGTTGTTTTGCATATTGTTCGATTATTTTATAAAACAGTTATCTGAACCAACCTTTGTTAGTTTTAAGCTATTTATTTCATCGATTGTCCTAAGAGGTATTAGGGTATTAATATTTTTTTTCTTTGAAAATAAAGTTTTTGGAAAACTAATAAAAAAGTTGTTCAGTTCATTGAAAAACATTTCGTTATCTATAATGGTCTCAATTTTTATATCCATTTCAAAGTTACGGTGCATGTTTAGCCTATTTTTGTACTACTTTTATTATTTCCATGATGGTGATGCTGCCAGACGCATCATACAGTAAGGAGAGGTCAAAATAAAATAATGCATGCATTATAAAACAAGCTAAAAACGTACTCTTTGCCTGTTCACTGAACTTTTTATATAATTGTTATACATTCTATAGGATACTCTTCACAGTTGTTTGTAAATAATGTTAGTTTTAGACATTTTTGATTTTATAGTACGAACTTCGTTGGTAAAAGACTCAGTGTAAAATAAAGTAAAAATAAAAAAAACTATACCATACCCCATTTGGGTTTCGAACCCGGGACCCTTGGATTCCAAGTCAAAAGCGTACGAACTACCCCACCACTTAACACGTAAAAAACGTAAATTTTTACATTATAAGAGACGAGCTAAAATTATATTTCCACGGTTGTATATTACATTATGAAATGTATATTTGTAAAATATATAAATATTTAAATATTAAAATGAAATATCATTTCACCAGATTCCTATTCAATTACAAAAACAAAAAAAAAAAACAAAAAAAATTTGTTTTCAAAGGACCCCGGAACAAAACCCATGAAAATGTTGATTCGGTGGAATCGGCTGAAATTTTGATATTTTGTAGTTCAAGTCATGCTGATCAAAAGTTCTTATCACATCAAGCCAATCCTATGGACAGTTCTTGAGATACAGCTTGTCAAAGTTAGGTAATTTGCGTCATTTTATACATTCAAGAGCTTTTTACTCTTAAATTATTAACTTTAGCAAAAAATTGCAAGGGTCGAAATATTTTTGTTCAACTCCAGTGGAGCTCAAAAATTTTTTTCAGAATTTTTTAATCAATTTTTAGGTTAGGTAAAATATATATATGTCATATTCCGGCATGCTTCGGTGGGATTGGCTGAAGCTTTGCTATTTTGTAGTTAAAGTCTTTCTGATCAAAAATTCCCATTGCACTGAGTCTATCCTATGAGTGGTTTTCGCTCCAGGAGTGCCTGAAGGTATTAACAACAAGGTAACGGGTAATCTATATGTACGTGTTTATGAATGGCTTCCAGCGTGTATGTATGTGCCAGTGTATACAGAGTTCTCCAGAAATATCGATGACAAACTTCTGGTGCCGATTCTACATGCAAAAATATGTTCGCAAATACCTTGAGCTACGGCCCTTTGAAAATGGCACCCAAAAATTGATTATTATATTTATTATTATTATATTTCAGAAACCTTTTGATTTACAGGGACGCGACATTATACGCATATTGAACAATAATACAAGCTTATTTTTATAGTATTTTTTAAAAATATTTTTTACTGTAAGTGGGTGATATTGAGGGGGGCTGTCGATATTTTGCATTAATTTCTTGTCTTTTATTTTTTTTTCACTTTGGTACAAGAATTTCATTCACTAATTAAAAATACACAAAAAAATGTCCTCTTTCATTTCAGTCGTAGGACAAGTGTGAGAAAAATCGTTCTAATGAGTTTGATGCGGAGCCGCTGAAAACACAAGCGTATTATGGTTACGGCCTGAAAATCACATAAAATATCCATCAATGATTCTTCTTCGAACGATACATGATGCTGGAAACGGAGCACTTGTTCCTGAAAATCCTATGGATGTTCTCAATATTTAAGAACTAAAAAGAAAATATTTTAAAACAACAAAAAGTAAAAATAAACAGATAGAAAGTGAAACCAAAAAAATGGGATCGTCCTGGTTGACAATGAGAACGCTCTCATAAGAAACATAGTGCCGGTAAGAGCAGGTTCTTTGACAAAAATAATCACACACACATGCACGCACGTACACAAACACGCTGGAAGCCATTCATAAACACGTACGTATAGGTTACCCGTTACCTCGTTGTTAGACCTTCAGGCACTCCTGGAGCGAAAACCACTCATAGGATAGATTCAGTGCAATAGGAATTTTTGCTCAGCATGACTTTAACTACAAAATAGCAAAATTTCAGCCAACCCCAGCATGCCGAAATATGTCATATATATATTTCACCTAACCTAAAAAGCGATAAAAAAGTTCTGAAAAAAATTCTTGAGCTTTACTGGACTAGAACAAAAATATTTCGACCCTTGCAATTTTTTGCTAAAGTTAATAGTTTAGGAGTAAAAAGTTCTTGAATGTCTAAAATGACGCAAATTACCTAACTTTGACAAGCTGTATCTCAAAAACTGTCCATAGGATTGGCTTGATGTGATTAGAACTTTTGATCAGCATGACTTGAACTACAAAATACCAAAATTTCAGCCGATTCCACCGAATCAACATTTTCATGGGTTTTGTTCCGGGGTCCTTAAATCATTAACAACATTTTTATTTACTGATCGATTTTGTTCAAAAACAATAGGGTTCTTCCTCTAGCTAACACTAACTTTCTAAAAATTTTTGTCTGCGAGCGATATTTCCTGTTTTAGAAATGTGCCGATCAAATGCAATATACTCTTCTTTTTCGTATTTGCGCAGAGTATAATAATGCATAGATTTTGGCCGACTCAGTGAGACCAAAAGGTTCAGATTCAAATCATGGCTAGAATGTGAATGTTTAGCGTCATTTTCAATGTGTTAATCATACCGTAGCAGAGAACTAGATCAAAATTGAGTAGAAAATACTGCTAATCGCTGTTGTCTCTCCTGAGTTCGAGTTTCACCTGCGGCAGATGGAAATGTCGCAGGGAATAGTTATTATGTTGTTTGTGTTCCTGTGTCCTGATTGAGTGGTAGAATAGCCACGAATAAAATGTTCCAGGACGTTACTTTAAACAAGACGTCTGTCGAGACATGAATAAGAAGATTCATAGAAAGTGACTCTATTTCGATATCATTAAAAAAAATTTTTTTGTCAAAATACAAAAATGTAAATTTTCTGACGGCACTTCATCGTGCTGTATTCCGGAAACCAAGTTTTACCCATGTTCATAGCAACTGTTTTTCTTAATTACTTTACTACGTATAGCAGATAAACATTGAAAATTTATTTTGTTTAAATAGCTTAAAATGTCATGGAACGTCGAGATTTTAAGTTTTAGATAAAGAAATTCTACTTGTCGATCCGTCTGTCTGTAACTTTCATTGTGCAAACGATTACTCTCGAACCGTTTATGATATTGACTTGAAATATGGTGTACCAGTGGCGGCTCGTTATTTGAGGCAGGGGAGGCTGAGCCTCCCTTTGGAAGCAGCAGCATATCTTCCAATCGTCCAAATTAATCTCTTTTACTTGTAGAAATTTCTCTAATTGTCTTTCAAAATATCAAGCCTCCTCTGCAGACAATATCACGAGCCGCCACAGTGATGTACCTATGTATTGTAACGAGATTTGGAACTATAGTTGAAGCAATGGATCCTAGAACTGACGTCATCACTCTCCTTTGCCTGAATTAATTGATTGAAGGATGAAATCGCACCACAGGCGTAGCAAATTTTTATTAAGATATGCATGTAAAATCTAAAGAGTTATAAAAATTTCACCTACATTTGTATTATCTTTTCAGAATATTTCAATTTTAATTATACTTGAGATATCCATGAAATAAAATATTAATTTTTAAAATGTTTATTTATTCATATATACACTGTGCTTGGAACCACCCCCATGAAAAGTTTATTTTAGATCTGATTTACATCGTTTTTTTAACGTGGATCTTTGAGAAGTGCATTCTCGTGAGACATTACATTTTAAAAAACATAAAAGCTCGGCCTACTGCGGTTTTTTTACGGGGTGGAAAATGAAGAAATTTTATTAGCCATTTTTTTTATTTCTAATCTGGACTTGGCAACCCCTCAAATAAATTTGTACCAAATTTCGTGAAAGAATAACTATTTTTGCATTTTCCCGTAATATAATAAGAATTCTGAAATTGCCAATGAAAATCCAGTGTTGCACGGGATTATGTATTTAAAAGAGTGCCTTGACTCAAACAACTGACAAAGGAAACTACTAACTCTCTTTGAAAAGATGAATTTTTATTTTGTTTGTATTTCCTGAAAAATTCGGATCTTTTGGTAGCAATATTAGTCTTCTTCATTAAAGCTCGTCTATTGTCATCTTTTTAAACTTAAATTCCAAATGTAGAAGGAGTGTTCGTGAACTACCATAGCTTATGTCAACAATATATTTGGTGAGAAAAGTAAACAATATGTGCACCACTGACAATTGATACACGAGACTGATGCGCTTCTATGTAGTCTAAACGTACGCTTTACCATTACTCTCAAATCCAACGCGCAGGATAAGCATACGTAGGTAGTAGAGTGTGCAAAACACATCCTTACGTCCCATTTCAGGCAGTTTGATTGTAAGAAGTGAGACGCCAACATACAAACGATAGTCTTTGCTTGCTTCCCGCGTTAGTGACGTCCGTTCAAAAATAAATTGCTTCGACTATAGATAATATTTTGATCTTATTCCGTTGAAGAGTAGGGAAGAAAATTGGACTAAATGGGTACAGCAAGCAAAAGTCCATCAAATTATGATTTAGTGTGTCTACAAGAACCAAACCCCAGCAGCCACACCCCCCCTCCCCCACCCTCACTACTAATGTGGCATATCGTTTTATAGTTTTTTAGGGTAGGCGATTTCAAATATTATATTATTAAAGTTCTGTAAACAACTATTTCTACATAGTGGAGTACAGATATAGTATCAAAATTGTTTTCCTTGTAAAAGACTTAATCTTAATCTGACCATGCTATCATATCACAACTTATACACTTTTTCATCTATTATGAAATTACCTACTTTCTGTATATTGTTGCCCTAATCAGGGTACGCTAATATACTACTAAGGAAAACATTGTAAAGCACTCATTATTGGAAAACCAATCAAAACAACTACTCTTCTAGCTAATACTGACGAAGTATTGAATTACATCATGGGATTCCTAGCATTTTAAAGCAAAAAAATATATCGAAAATACTTAAATCATTTACAGATCATATACAGAAAGTAGATAATTTCATATTAAATATGAATGACTGAATTTAAATAAATGATTTTTTGTATTTTCAATATATTTTTTCTGCTTTAAAATACTAGAATCCTATCATGTAATTCAATACTTCATCAGTATTAGCTAGAAGAGTAGTTGTTTTAATTGGTTCAATGTGGCAATTTCTTCCCAGGCAAGTTTTAATAACGTTTTAAAAACAAAACATTATCAATATAAAATTGTAAAATAATAAAATACGAATTTACCAAAGTATTCTAGCAAATTAGTCCGTAAATCAGAAATACTGGAAAGTGACGCTTTGCTGTATTGATTTTTGTAGAAATAAAAAAATAAACATTTTTATGCTGGCAAGTGGAAGCAGGGCTGGACCGTAGAAATTTTTATGACAAGAGCAAAACTGATATCTGGCATGACTTCATAAAATAATTAACACATATTTACAAATAAATATAATACGAGTGAATGTTGAAATATACAGCTAGCTAAAAAAAAATAAGTACTTATAAGCTAATCATTTATTCAGGGATTTAGCAAAACGTTATTAAAATGGGGGCAAGGGTAGGCAACTGCCCACCCAATATTTTGAAAGAGCATTAAATTGTTTAAGGCAAATCTGGCGAATTCCGAAATTTTTGCGCAAAAAATAATAAGTATGATAATTACACCGATCAAGTCAAAGGTCATTTGGGTTTATAGGGTTATCGTTTAAGAATTACAGGGTTCGCTATACTTCCATTTATTGGGCTATCTGTGAAAAATCCCTGCCTACCCAATAAAAATGATGAAATTACGCCCATGGTACTCAAAATTGTTTAATTGAGATCATGAAATGACCCAAATGTGATGCTGGATATAGTACTAAAGAATACGAAGAAAATTAGAAAGCAGCTTTCGAACAACAAAAGCGTGACAGAGCAAAAGTTACATAAGATTGTACGGTTTGCCATCTTATTTTAGATCTTCAGCAAACCATGCCGCTGCCAAAATTAAGTACATCGAAAGCATTTTACCTTCGTCAAATGTGGTTTTACAACCTTGGTATACACATATTGAGGAATACTGGAAAAAAAAGACGTTCCTTTTCACAGGGACTGAAGATATGGCCAGACGTGGAAGCTTATAAATTGCTTACACACCTTTTCACAAATTTACAACGAATATTTCCAAGAAAAGATAGATCACATTATAATATGGTGGACAAAATAAAAACTTCAATATCATTACACTTTACCAGTTGACATTCATATTTAGATTCAGACAGAGACTTTGGCAGAGTCAAGAAAATTTTAAGGAAACATCAAAACATCTACGTTTCGGGCCAGTATCGAGAAATTTTAAGAACTCCCATAGACGCCGTTGTCATAGATATGAAGAATCATTTCAAGGATATTGATGAAACTACCTCAAAACTTAATTTGTACAACAGGAAGAAAAACTTGAACAATGAGAAGGTTTATTTTCGCTACGGTATAAAATGGATACGTGTAGACACCTATGGGTGCTACTATTATAAGACATCACTAGATGAAATAACTCCATTTTACAAAGTCGATAGTTTAAAGAAATGGAGTACGCATAAGATAAATTCCGACGGTATTGCTCTAATGGTGTTTAATGGAAACAAGGGCACCCTAAGTGTAGAAAAACTGGCCAATCTTAAAGAACAATTACCATTCATAAAGGAAGAATACAGGCCGTATTATCACAACATACTTGGAAATGATCAACCGGTGGCTCAAAACCGTACAACTGTCTGACTACCTAAAAATTGTACAATGTTTTAATAATAATAAAATATGTTTAATTTCTTAACACTCTTATTCACTAATTCCTTATTCATTTCAGAGAAACTTATGAACGGATAAAGGTGTTATGTACATTCATTTTTTTAAATTTTCGAAAATAATGACAACTGACAACTTTAGTTATTTGTCTCTGAAAAGTATATGAAATGTCAATATCATTGCAAAATGCAAGCTATGTAGTCGTTATAACAAAAAAGTTCTCGCCTAAAAACTTTCGAGTTAAATTACTCAATAACGTGTTTTTGTGACATACACCTTTATCCACTTAGCTCTTCAAGTATTTTCAATACATTTTTTCTGCTTTTAAATACTAGAATCTTATCATGTAATTCAATACTTCATCAGTATTAGCTAGAAGAGTAGTTGTTTTGATTGGTTCCCCAATACTGAGTGTTTTAAAGTATTTACCTAACTAGAATATTAGCGTGCCCAGATTAGGGCAACAATATACAGAAAGTACGTAATTTCATAACAAATAAAAAAGTGTATAAGTTGCGATATGCTAGCATGGACAGATTTAGATCAATGGTATATGAAAGTAACGAATGGTTTCTTTGAAAGTTATCTGCTGAACACCCCAAATAATTAAAACCCTTTAGCTATCTCCATTTGATACCAACTAAATCGGCAAAATGCGTGTCTACTATAGTGTTTATTATTTTTGGTAAAGCCATATCTTAAAATGATTTTTATTTGACAGTTTCTACGAACCAAAACAATGTCATTATTGGCAAGTGTAAAATAAAGAAGAAAGGGTGAAATGAAGACATTTTATTTCACAGTGTGAAATAAAACTTATTGGTTTCTATGGAAACAGCAATAGAATTTAGTCTATTTTTACCAAATTATATTGTTTTCTAATTTCGAATGGCGATACATAAAATTTGTATATAACTCGAGACTAAAATGTGTTTTTTTTACTCGTGCGGTTTATAGCACTCGCCTTCGGCTCGTACTATAAACGCCCCACTTGTAAAAAAACACCATTTTGGCCACTTGTTATATAAAATATTATTGTCATATCTACATTATATCATACATTACTTGAGACAATTAACAATATGTGTGCCAAATATTGTTATGTAATAAATTAAATTTTTAATGTTTACAATATATATTGGGCCAAGGGTCAAGGAAGTTAAAACGACAATACATTTTTGCTCTATTACTCATATTTTTTATAAATAACTTACAGTAACGTAAGTATTATTAGATGTAAGACTATGAATAAAACATTACAGAAACCGGAAATCAATTTTATTTAAAAAAGATTTTCTAACACATAAAAAATTAAACTAATGACTAACATCTTTGTAACGCAGTGTTTGATTTTAAAAAATCAAGGTTATGAAGAAGATATATTTTTAAGTTTAAATTTAACGATGATGGAGTGGTTATCATTAAATACAACGAAAAACAATTATTAGTGACTGCGTCTTTAAAGTAAATTTTATCATGTGCGAAACATTTAAATAATTATTCTCAGAGACGCCATGTTAAATTATACAGTTCTTGTTTATATTAACACAATTTCGTTAAATTTGGAAGATATTGTATAATATCTAGGAAAGAATGTAACGTAAATTATCAAAAATGCAGTTCGGAGAGCCACATGTGATTAGATACATTTTGGAGAGTATCACGTTGCTTAGAAAATTAAGTATTACAAAAATTTTTCAACTACCTACTGGAACTCATCTCAGGATTAGAACAAAAAAATCTGTCTACCTGACTCTTTCAACATTTTAAAATCTAAATTTAGAAATAGATGGTTAGAGCTGTGGTGGGAGTTTTGCCATTCCAATCCTACTAGATACACACATATTCATCCTGACCTCCCATCTAAGTTTTGGCAAGAAAATTATGAATATCCAAGAAAATATATCACAACAATAATACGCCTCTTTGGACATGCCGGTTCAACACAATCTAGTAATTTTTCAATAATTGCCTCCGTTGAAGAGTTTTTTTAGATTGAACATGTATGTAATTGTATAGTGGTAGTTTTTCGTTGCTTAATTTGTGGGCATGGGTGCGTTCATGATGTTATTTTATGTCGCTTATGTTTCGTGTCAGTTCGAATTTGGATTTGTTTGTATATACAAAGTATTTTATTTTTGTCGAAGGTTTGTTTATAGCTCTTTGTTTGTCTCATATTTAATATGTTTCAAAGTCAACTTTTTGTAATTTAAATATTCCTTCTACATCAGAAGAGTTGCCCTAGAAAATATTTTATTTGTGATTGTATATACATACGTGATATGTCATAAAAGCAGTCGATATATTAATATTTCGAGCTATTTAAAAGTTTAACTATACCGGGTAATAGTTTTGCAACATAATCTATATATGATCTCCAATCAAGTCATGAGTCAATAATTATTGTTTTTTTATAGGTAGAATTGATTGTGTCTTCTCTTCATTTAATGTGAAATTTAAGAAACGAAAATATCTGTCTAAGGAACCTCTTTCTTCCAAATTTTCTTCAGTATCAATTAACGAATTATCACCGGTATACATTGTCGTGCTAATGTTAATAACTAAAGATAGATCGTTAGTATATAGTATGTATAAAAGGGGATCCAATATTGAGCATTATGGAACCTCTCTTTGAATTTGTATAGATTTTATGACTTCGCCAAATTCGTTGGACTCTATTATACACTGATTATTATGTAGATATGAAAATACTAACTTAAGGGCACATACCGAACATCATACATTTCAATTCTTTTTATTAGAATATAATAATCTACCGAATCAAAAGCTTTGGACAAGTCTAGGTGTATGACCATGGTATTATTATTTTTATTCAAAGAATAAATTATTTAACTTAGACCCTGACATGTTACTCTAATTGTAGATTAATTATTTCTGATGCCATTTTGAATATCAGATATTAGTTGATGACTTTCAAAAATGTTGTAAATTATGTTTCCAAAAATTTTACAAATATTTCACAGAATCACCATAGGTCTATAATTGCTTATGTTGTATTTTTAACGAGTTGAATGTCTCGCTGTTTGTAATTTTTTTAGTGTACGATATTGTCTCTATTATTTCGTTTTAATGGTGCCTGATAATCAGCACCGCAGTCTCAAGATTAGGTTCCAGTAGGTATTCTTTTTTTTTTGGCATCTGGCCACTAGCCATACAGCCAACCTCTAGCCTAAAAACTATTTATTCCAATTAACCTATGTAGACGATGAAAACACAAATATTGAAGATCAGCAAAGGGAAAAAACAGGGGCACACGCTTCTCGTCCTGAGGTCTATCAGGACATTTATTTTTTTAAACACAAACAAAATTAGAGGACCACTATAAATTAAAGGATGCAACACAGGAAAAACAACAGAGGATATGAAGCTAAACTACTTAAACATTCACTCACAGAGTTCATAATAAAATATTCGTTTCTTCCAAAAAATCGATGATACATTCAAAAATGTATTTATTATGGTGGCTGAGGAGAGAAAGTATATTAAAAGGAGCCTGAATATTATAATTAATAAGATTGTTATATAGTATGTCAGTTTCTGCTCTATATTTAGAACACTGGAAGAAAATATGCTCCAGATCACCTTTAATATTACAAATATCACAATTCTCTGAAGGCAGAACATTTATTTTATGCAAATGTGCTAGATAACAGGCATGTCCAAATTTGAGGCGTATTATTATTGTAATATATTTTCTTGGATATTCGTAATTTTCTTGCCAAAACTTAAATGTCAGGATGAATATGTGTGTATCTAGTAGGATTGGAATGGTAAAACTCCCACCACAGCTCTAACCATCTATTTCTAAATTTAGATTTTAAAATGTTGAAAGAGTAAGATAGACAGATTTTTTATTCTAATGGGAATCCTGAGATGAGTTCCAGTAGGTAATTGAAAACATTTTGTAATACTTAATTTTCTAAGCAACGTGATTACTCTTCAAAATTTATCTAATCACATGTGGCTCTCCAAACTGCATTTTTGATAATTTGCGTTACATTATGGCATTTTTTAAATAACTTGTCTCAGTTAAATATTAAAAATATTAAGTTTCGGTGTTGAGAGAGAGGCTAATGCACAATGAACTCGGTATAGATAGTTTTTTACGCATATTGAAAAACTTGCCAGACTCTGCAAACGAATTACTTTTGGCAATATGTAATAACTGCTGGTAATCAGAGATTATATTCTGCAGTTTAAAGAATTAATAATAATTTTATTGTGCTCTTAACATGCTCTTACCTTCATAATATCGGCGAATCACTTATGTCTTATCTAACAAAATTTTTCCAAAGAATGAAAAGATCAAGACCCAAACGGCAAGTGGAAAATATATCAATCTCTTGCTTAGTATAGATTTCGAAAATTGGAGTGTACTATTAATATAGTTGCACAATTATTATCGGATATTCAATGAACGTTCTCACAGAATATGTATTCAGCTGCTCTGTATTTTGACTGGAAAGATACGTATGGGGCAGTTGTCTTGGGCATATCAAAAAAATAATAAACAATAAATTATACAATTTGGGAAATAGAAATTGCTAGAACCATAACAATAATTTTTATGGACGTTGAATTTGTACTAAAGGACTTCCACAGGGTTTTGTCTTGAGTCCACTCCTATTTAACATATACACTCAGGATTTGCATGTTTAGCGCTCCAATAAAAACCATTCAATACACAGATAAAATATAAATATACACTGGCCAAGTGTCATATGCTGAATGTGCCAGAGACCTAAAGCATATGATGTTGCCTGAAACAATGGTTATTTTATCGTATCTCCAAAAAAGTCTGCTGTTTTGATCTTTACCAGATATAGACTGGGCCACCAAATACTATTACACTCAGCAATATCTTTCAATAGTAGCCATTCTAAATACTAAGGTTTAGTTTTGGACAATAAATTCAAATGGTAGCTTCGCACCACGGCTTGCTCGAGCAAATGCGTCAACCAAATGTCCGAACCTGCGGTTCTTCTCGTACTAACCATGATTACTATTGCAACGACGAGTCATCAGTAGGGTAAAACTAACCTGTCCCACGACGGTCTAAACACAGCACACGTTCCCTATACATCGAACATATCAGGAACAAATGTAAATATGATTAAATGAGTCTCTAAAAGTGGATGAGGATCTGACTATTGGTCACATCTTCAAGATCGTACAATCGGTGTATATTAGATTTTGGTTGTGCGCTATATGGAACTTTTATTGCTAATTTAGAAATATTAAACGGCATTCAGGGTTAAGTTAGTCGCCTATGTATAGATGCTATGAAAAGCTGCTATTCTGGTCGAGGACCAAGAACGTTGGTAATGTTTGATTAGGTGTTTGCAATATAATATTTATTTAAAGGCCGTCTCTGAAATTTATCGCTGCGATCCGGATTCTGAGGACTAATGAGTTTTTAAAACATCATTTATAGACAAAGAATAATTCCACAGAATCAAATTTTATAAACCTAATTCAGAATTACTGATAGTTGAGTAGACAGACAATACTGAATAATGATTCACAATATGTGTAATGTGATAAAACAGGCGCTGGGTCCAGTGTAGCGAGTGCCGGGGTCTACTGTGACGCTAATACGTCGCTTTCTGTCTATCACTCTGTTCCGTATTAATAATGAAAATAATAATAATACAGTCAATAATATCAAATGCTTTAGATAAGTCAGAAAACATTAATACAACATATTTACCAGCATCTAAGCAGGAGTATACGTAATTAAGTAAATGGAAAGAAGCCATTTCAATTGATCTACCTGGTCTAAATCCGTGTTGTGATGGCGTCAAAATACTATTTTCTCTACAAAATTAACTAGACGGACATGAAAAGCTTTTTTTATTCTTTTAGACAATGTGCTGAGTACAGATATCTGCCAGTAATTGTCAATGTATTCTGGACAGCGAATGCAACCCTGGTAGAATGGTTTATTAATTATACCACTGATCCTACTCATATACTAACCGTGTACCATTGCTAGACAGTCAGAGATGTCACCCAGTTTTTAGTGCATTGTCCCGGGTCCCAGCTGGCTGCGCTAATGTCCCGATTTTTACCATCATATAAATTAATAGGACAGGCCTCAAGGCGAAACAATGGGGGGGGGGGTGGGGTTGAAAAAGAACCTTCGAAAACGATGGACATATATAAAATTAGAAATTTTGTATTGCATTATTAGTACATTGTTTTGTCTTTAGTTCGCAGCCAAATGCCAAAGTTTAAATAAAAATATTGTCACGTGTTTCTTGCTTAGGAAACCATCCCTTGCAAATTCCGTGGGTTCCAAAAATTATAACAAGAGATGTCCACTAGCACACTTTATTAAATATTTACTGGATACTTCACAATACTATTATTAATTTAGATACACTTTACTGACTAAAAATCACAATGTTTATCACTTTGTTTCTCTTTGGAGTCTTAACCTCACTTTCTATACTTTCTGACTACTCGCTGAGAATGCGGTCGGTCTTTTATACCTAAAAATGACAGATCTCGATTTTTCTGCGATGACGCCACCATTCTCTAGATAATTCCAGATGTCACCAGAACTAACTTCTGGTAGGTTCTTTCTCGAGTAGGTGGAAATACACTACATTCAGACATTCGATCTGTTGAAGTCTGTGCCCACTTTTTAGTATCCAACATAACCTTAAATTTTAAGGGGTTGCAACATATTACAATATTTATATTTGTCAAAGAAAACATTGTTTATTTATTTTGCTTACTTATTGCATAAATTGTTTTGTTGTACATTAGAAACCTAATAACTTTGATAGAAAGGGGGAGGGTCTGGGGCGGGATGCTTATCCCAAATTGCGAAGAAAAAAAAATTAGGCGCACAGTTACAGGTTAGAAACTCTTTTCCCAATATCAACAAACCAACAGGTGGCAACCCTGTATACAATGTAATACCTCGTGGTCAGTTTTACTTACCAACTTGAAGTCGTTTGTCCTTTCTCATGCTCCAAACTCAATTTCAAGAACCATATTTTTTTCACATGGCCATTGACCAATTGTATGTCACTTTATCAAGAATTTGTATGTCAGACAATATTTTCATACAGGCACCAATTTAAATGTAGTAAGTGCCACGAAGGACGAAGACGAACCATCAGCCAGGCGAAGCCAGGTACGTCAGCTAGTAAAATATAAAAAGGAATTTGATTCATTAATGTCATCATAGGCCATTGACTACTCTCGCTAATTTAAAAAATTACATATGTCCAAAAAAATACCGTTTGTTTATTATGCCACCTACTGAGTGAGTAGGTACATAAAATCAAATTCTTTGGTTTTTCCAATTTTTTTAGTCAAACTTTTCTTTATTTAAAATACACATAATTGATTGAAAATACATATGCATGATGAACTGTATAAACACTATGTGGGTGACGTGATATCATGTTTCACATATCCACAAAATGTGCCTTTTATTAGTAATAAAAGTAGTTAACACCTAAAACTGTGGCGTGGTTAAAGATTGGTGATTTCAGGTGGTGATATCTAACACTTTATTTTTAATCAATTTCAGCGGCTGTGGGTTTATAAGTGTTAAACAGCAATTGTCAATCTACATTGGTATGCATTTATTAAGTTTTGTTTATAAATTCATTTTGCTGCAATGACTGAATATGAAAACTACACAGATTATTTATGCAAAGTAATTAGTTTTAAGATCATCCTGTGGAAGCAGATAGTAGAATGTATCATATCGCAACTTAGATATATTAGGTTAGTTTAGCTGTTTGGCTCAATTTACTCCAAACTGAGATAACTCTAACCACAAATTAGTATTAAAGTCGGAAGTAGCACTTAGACAATACAAATGTAATTAGAATTTCATGACATCCTATGTAGCGATATAATCCGAGTCATTTGTTTCTCAGAACTATTATATTAATCAGAACATTCCCAGTTTAGCTGGTAAAGGTTTATATAAAATACATAGGGTGTTTCATTAATGTTAGGATAAAATTCGAGGGGAGTTTCCTCTCGTCAAATAAAGCAGGAAACAAGAATAATTGTTTTCCTGAGATGTTTCCTAAGCGATTGTAGAGCGCTTTGAAAACATTAAACATCACAGGCTTATTAAATAATTACTCAGTGATGGTTTAAAATACCAACTTTAATATTGGCAGGAAACGGTACCAGATAAACTCGAAAATGTTAATCTTCTTGAACCTCGTCAGAGGATACACGGTACTTCGACCGACCAGGATACAACACAAATGACGCTAAAAAAAAAGTACTGTTCAACCTGTCGGAATACATAAAATCGGGTGGTGGCTCAAGTATTTAGGTCAAGAAAATTCTTCATATACGGGCCGGCCATTGATTTAGATGCACCTCGGCTACCGTTTTAGCAAATCCGGAAGCCCATATAGAAGGAATAAAAAGACACAGGAATTGGCGCTCATCCGCAGTAGCGGAGAGCTATATTAATGATTATTAATTTTGAAAAAATTTTTCGCAAACTGCTTTTTCAAAATTTTTTAGAGGTCGTTAGAGGAGTGCTTCTCTAGATGTTATTTCCCATATTTCGCATAGGTCCCATGCGCCACGGACGAAAAAAAAATTATTGAAATTTCTAGATCCGCCCTTGGAGTACATATGTATTGTATATATAGTACAGTAACAGTTAATATTGTTGTTCATTAACCATTATATTATTTAATAAAAAATGAATGCAAAAAACTAAATATTAACAACAAAAAAGCAAAAGTAAGGCAAACTACTTTATATAAATTCCAACTGAAGTTTTCTCGCAAATTTCTTTAAAAATACGTCTAAGACTTCTTCAGGAACTATTTTTACATCTTTATTGATGTTCATCAAACTCAAACCTCTTGGTCTCTCCTGACCCATGGTTGACCTCAAGTAGGTTTCAATCCTTTTCAATCCTTTAAAATGATCTTTCAGATGTTGCAGTAGTAACAGGTAACACACAACACGATTTATCACCAACTGGTAACAAACTTTTACAATTTAATTGTTATACTAACATCTAAGTTTTCCTTAAACCTATGCTTTGTGTACAGAGTATTTCACTTTCATATAAAATAATTCCAGAATAACGTTGAAACACAAAAATATTGAAAGTACTCTTAATTTAATAGAAATCATTTATTTTCTAAAGTTAAATTCTGAGCCACTATGAGCCATATGGCAGCGCTATCTACAAATGGACTTTTCCAAACCATTTCTTTTTGCCAAAACAAACAACAGAGAGCACGTGCCCCTATGCCCCTTCCCCCTGGATCCGCCACTGCTTATCAATGTAAATCAAAAATAATATACTCTGTAATATTAATTAAATAGGTTACTGTTGAATGGCTCTATTGATATTTGATGCCTTATAGAGTTAAAAACAAAATGGTGCGCCCTTCTTAAAGCCTGGAATCATTTTTGATAATTTCCACTGCAATTGAAATTTAGAAGACTATTGATAAGTTAAGTAAGTAAGGGTAAAAGGTAAAAATAACAGCACAGTCACGTAATACGAAAGCGAGGATACCATCATTTAAGTTTAATTTTCTTTAATGCAGTCAATACTTTGTCTTCTGTAAAACAGGATATATGTGAGCAGTACTGTCAACAATTTTTTTTTAAATAATGCGTGATATTTTCAGATTCAGAATAAAACTACTGAAAAAAGTTAGCAAAGGAATTAGTAATTAGTTAATATCTGATAGATATTTCTTAAATGGTTCAGCTCACCAACACCTCGATCCTCGAAGAAATACCGCCCTAATATGACTCGTATGGCTCTCTTTGCACCTCCAAACTGCATCGCCATCAAGAACTTTGGAGTCATATATTTAATAGGCAACCGCGACAGGTAGCGTGATGCCTTCAGACTGTTATGCAGTAATGAAAACTGCTGCCCAAGGAATCACTACTTCCACATCCAGATTTTCTATCCAAGTCACTCACAACGAAAAAATTTTGTATGTGAAAATAATTGCTTATGGAACTTTAATAATATAATATTTGAAATCCTCTACCCCAAAAACCCATAAAACGATACCCCACATCGGTGGCGATAGGGGGTGGATGAAGTAAAAAAATATTTTGAGGTTTCTGGTTCTTGCACACACACTAAATCACAATTTTTTTTTCATCCCCTTTAATAAGGGGGTGGGGGTGGTAATGGGGGTGGCTAATGCCAAATTTTTTTTTGAGACCTTAGCTTCTCTTGTATATAGTAAATACCAATTTTATGAACTCTTACCTGCTTCATTTACCTATTTACCCCAAATTTACCCCAATTTACCCTTCAACCTTTCGACGGAACAAGATGAAAATATAATCTAGTTCTAGATCTCGTTAAAGTACATATGTGTACGAAATTTCAAGTCAATATTTCAAACGGTTCCAGAGTAAACGTGCGCACAAAAAAAAAGTTACAGACAGACAGACAGACCGACAGACAGACAGACCGACAGACAGACCGACAGACAGACCGACAGACAGACCGACAGACAGACCGACAGACAGACCGACAGACAGACCGACAGACAGACCGACAGACAGACCGACAGACAGACCGACAGACAGACCGACAGACAGACCGACAGACAGACCGACAGACAGACCGACAGACAGACCGACAGACAGACCGACAGACAGACCGACAGACAGAAAAATTTTTTTCACTCAAACTTAAAATCTCGACGTTTCATGACATTCTAAGCCTATTTGAACAATAAAAATTTTCATTTCTTAACGATATCCTTCGTAATAATAAAAGTATTTTTAAAAGGTAAATGCCAACAGATAATTTTAATAAGGTACCTATCTAAATTTAAATCCAATTCGCAACCATTGAATTATTCTTGACATTTCTCACTGGTTCCCTGAAGTAAGTGTATTGAATTTGTTATAAACAAATAAATTAATATAAAATGGCTGAAAAATATTCAAGAGATGAAACAGTTGACATGTTGATTACTTATTTAGAGACTCAACGTAATGCAACTAGAGCACAAACTATAAATGGACAGAGATATCCAGAAAGAAGACAACCTCCGAGAAACTATTTCAGCCGTTTGGAGCCTCAATTTAGAACTGAACCTAATGAGGAAATTGAAGAAAGATTTATTGTGGATGAAGAAAATTAATGTATTAGCTTTAGGGCATGTTGATCAAATTATTTCGATAAGACAAATTGAACATGAATTACCAGTTTCCAAAGAATCAGCCAGGAAAACTTTAAAGAAACACATTCTTATAAATAACAATTGCATCATTTTTTGAATGAGAATGATTATCAATGAAGAATAACCTTTTGTAAGTTACAGTTCCGCCAACTAAGAAATGAGAATTTTATAAAAAACATTTTGTTTTCTGATGAATCGAAATTTACAAACCTTGGGTTATTTAATCGGAACAACGTTCGATATTGAGCAGTTGAAAATCCTCATGTTATGAGACACGAGCCGTTTCAGGAGCGGTTTGGCTTCAATGTTTGGGTAGGTGTACTGGGCGACCATATCATAGGTCCAATAATATTTGACGAAAATCTAACTGGACTAAAATATCTAGAATTTCTCCAAAATGTAATAATTCCACAGATTATTCAAACTTCCGATACCAATATTGACGAGGTTTACTTCCAACAAGACGGGGCTAGACCACACAAGGCTATTATCATTAAGGATTACCTAAATGAATTGTTTCCAGTCCGTTGTCATGTGAAACCTACGGTCCAGTCAGATGGCCTGAAAGGTTTCCTGACTTAACCCCAGTCGATTTTTTTATTTGGGCGCATTTGAAAAATAGAGTCTACGCGGCTGCTCCAACCATAAGGAAGAGAGAGTTAAACATGATATTGCACAAATAACAAATCAACAACTACAGAATGTTAGACAAACAACAATAAGTCACGCTACTCTGTGTATTAATCAAAGTTTGACCAATTTTAAAGATGGTTTATTATAATTTAGGTTTTAAACAATTTTGTTATTTTATTTTTTCATGGTTGTTATGTTTTATTAAAATTATTTCTTGTTTCATTAATTTGTGTTTACCTTTTAAAAATACTTTTATTATTCCGAAGGATATCATTAAGAAATGATTAATGGCCGAAATAATAAAGTTTATGAATCATTATTTCTGACTAATAAAAGAAAATAGCACGGTCCCATTAAAAAAACTTTCATAGGACCCCTACGGAAATGAAAATGAAAATGTAATTCCGTCTTTTGACAAAAACCTAAAAATAATCGTACCTATCAGTAATTCAAATAACTATTTTGTTCTTTACAGACAAGTCCACAACTTTCTTAATAATTTCCACTTAGTAATTTTCTTACTCGCGTTCATCTGGCGCGGCCATTTTGAAAAAAATAAAAAATTGTTCGTATCTCATCTATTTTTTTGAATTTTTTAAATCGGAAAAAGCTATTGTACTCTTATGCTTAATATAGTCATTCTATTTGAGAAAAAATAGTTGATGTCACTTCCGGTTCAACCGGAAGTGATATTTGTTTCTGTTGGTTTAAAAGTAGCTCACTTTTATCTAATTTATGTGTATCGAACTAAATTTTTAAATTAAAAAAAAATAAAAAAATTGTAACGTACATTGACTCGTGGCCACCCGGTATATGATGTGATGTAAAAAAACCACTAGTAAGCATGTCTAATTTTCCCTACACCTCATTTTATTACATTATCCTTTTCTAATTATGCTTTAAACATGTCACTTTGTATACACTCAATTATGTCCCAGACACGGTAAACTGTGTAGGCGACTAGGCAGCTTTTCATCGTTAATAAAATTATATAACAGACTACATAACACGGTAGTATCATTTATAACCTAATTCTGATGTAATCTCACTCGATTTGCCGTTACGCTGGAGTAAAAAATATTTTTCCATAAATCTTTTTAGTAGTAATAATATGATTATTTTTAATTTAAAAATAGAAGTGACCCAACCAGGATCTACCTGCAAAATATGTAAATACACAGGATCATCTTGATGTGATCCCGTGAGTAATTATTAGGTCACCTGTGGCGCTCGCTGGGTTCCGTGAATAAAATAAATTAATAAATTATGCTATATTATCAGAGCAGCATCCATGAATGGATTTACGCACACTAAAGAATTTTTTACCAGACGTGTTGTGAAATAGTTCTCAGAATTTGGTTACTCATGAGTCAAGGTAAGTTAAAGAGATTGTTCGGTACCGAGTCAGTGATTAGGAATTGTACATAACTGTTTAATGATTAGTTGTAAAAAGACTTTTTTACGCAAATTATTCGTTCGGTGAATCCATAAATGTTCCTTATCGTTGAAGAACGAGACCCATGAATTCGACACATGCTATGCAACTCTCTAACATACAAAAACAGACAGTTGATTCTTATGAAAAAACATAAAATCACAAAAAATATTTTTGAAGTCGCGATTTGATTTGGAATTGCAAATTCGAAAAATGTTATTTTCACATTTTTTATGTTCCCACCCATCTATTTATATGTCATTTGTGGTTGAAAAAGGCGGGTATTTTATTTAGTATTACAACATTCAAACATTTCGCTTTTCAACGGGGTATGCAAAAATAATATTTATTTTGATATGACGAAAAAATAAATACATATTAGTGGAGAGTTGCCATCTTGTGTGATTTACAGCGAAGAAGTGTGAATCGAGGTAACTTTTTTATTTTTCAATATAACTATGTACTGTAAGCTAACGATATGAGGGTTTTTCTTTTATTTGAAGTGTTTATTTTTTATAAAATGCATAATAAGTGAAAAAAAGACCTTATAATACGAACATTGCTCTGGCGTGGCATCCCTAACCATATCGAGCAACAGATAGTTACTTCCACATCAAGTGGAAGTATAGTAACGACAAAAAAATTTTTAAAAATTTTTATTGTTCAAATAGGCTTAGAATGTCATGAAACGTCGAGATTTTAAGTTTGAGCGAAAAAAACAGTTCTGTCTGTCTATCTGTAACTTTTTTTTGTGCGCACGTTTACTCAGGAACCGTTTGAGATATTGACTTGAAATTTGGTACACATATGTACTTTAACGAGATCTAGAACTAGATTATATTTTCATCTTGTTCCGTCGAAGGGTTGGGGGGTAAATTGGGGTAAATTTGGGGTAAATAGGTAAATCAAGCAGGTAAGAGTCCATAAAATTGGTATTTAGTATATACAAGAGAAGCTAAGGTCTCAAAAACAATTTTGACATTAGCTACCCCCATTACCACCCCCACCCCATTATTAAAGGGGATGAAAAAAAAAATGTGATTTAGTGTGTGTACAAGAACCAGAAACCTCAAAATACTTTTTTACTTCATCCACCCCCCACTACCACTCCCTATCGCCACCCCCGCCCCACTACCGATGTGGGGTATCGTTTTATGGGTTTTTGGGGTAGAGGATTTCAAATATTATATTATTAAAGTTCCATAAATAATTATTTCCACATACAAAATTTTCTCGTTGTGAGTGACTTGGATAGAAAATCTGGATGTGGAAGTAGTGATACCTTGAGCAGCGGTTTTTATTTTGAATCGGATTATGATTAGCCGTATAGATATCCAGAGGAAACTATTATACTCTTCGCCGATTTACTGAATTTTTTATATAATTGTTAAACGTTCTATAGAATACTCTTCGCAGTTTCTTGTAAATAATGTTAGATTTAGACATTTTTAATTTTATAGAACGAACTTAGTTGGTGAAACACCCAGTATAAAATAAAGTTAAAAAAATGTATATCTTAAATTTTTGTGGGTTTCGAATCCGGGAAACTTGGGTTCCGAGTTAAGAAGATGAGAGGAAGGAAAAGAAGAATTTTATTTTAAATTAATAGTTACATGCACTTCCCCGGAACCTAGCCCGGAGTCAACCAAACAACCACTATAAATTAGCGTAGCACACGTGGACTGAATAAATTTTGGTTGTTGGCTCGGGAAAAACTAAATGAAAAAACCAGTTCGAGAACTGTGGTCTCCTTGCCTCCAGGAAGGTGTGGTCGGAAAGAAAAATTAAGATTTAAAATGTTTTAATTAAGTTAAATTAAAATTTAATTAAACAAGAACAAATTGAACAAAAGAGAGGCAATAGAAAGGATTTGAAGATGTAAAGTTGAGGAAAGATAAAGTTTATGATAGTAGTTAAAAACTAAGAACTGCACCACCACCTGCCAGGTCAATACATGTAAATTTTTACATTATAAGCGACGAGTTGAAATCATATTTCTACGGTTCAGGCCCCCCACATCAAATGTGCCACGGTACCAAATTCACTGGTGGGCCCCCGCGCCCAATATTTGATGAGCGGGGGGGGGGGTAATTTGAAAAAAATGCTAGGTCTCATAATTAATGAGCGAATATTGCGTTTACTGCCAATATTAACTTACTGTCCAATTTTCAACACAATCGAACTTTTCTTTCTTAAGTTATTGTGCTTACAAAAACGCAACGGGCGGACTGACAAACGGATGGACATTTTGAAAGTTGTTCAGAATTCGTTCACTAACACAATGATATGAACATGTTTTATCTACGAGCGATATATCCGGTTTTCGAAATGTGTTGATCACATGCAATATAATTTTCGTTGTCGTATTTGCGGAGAATATAATAACACTTCTAGGTGCAGGAAAACGTAAAATAAATTTTGAGGATCTCGTCATTTGGTGAAATTAATGAATATTGGATATTATATGATATTTAGTATTGCTTAATAAAAGCATGTAGGGGTTTTCCAGAATTTACGAGAAGTATTAATCTTTCTGAGCCCAGTTATTTGCAACTTATAAAACAGGTATAAGCTATGTAAAGAAATATCAGTTAAGTTGAAATCTCGCCTTCTAAAAATACATTATTTTAGAGACTTACCATACGGAAAGCACATTTCAATGTCATATTCTGAGAGCATATTTAATATGCATTGTTTACGAAACAACCTACTTAGTTCAGCAAAAATATCAAATTTTATCATACTTGAAGGGCACAGAGAAGATAGCAAGACAACAGCAACCATGACAACAATAAATTTGAAGCCAGAGTTTGTCAATATACACCATTTTTCAAATGCAAATATTTCATTTGTAGCGCAGTATGTTTTTGTGCAAAAGCAGATGTATCATATTTCATAAGTAGTTCATATGAAGGGAAATGTGTACATATATATCGAATAATGAAAATGAATATATCGCGCACTTTTGCAGAATTTTATTATCTAATATACGATTCGAATATACTGAGCTTTTCACAATTCAATGTAATGAGCCCCCAACTTAACTACGTATATCTCAATAGCGGAGGACCTGATACAATTGAATAAACGGCGTGTTCATTATGTGTCTATTGTAAACGAATCACCGAAATTCGAATAACTTACATTGAACAGTTTTGAGGATCTGCTAAGTTATTTTCTAAAATGTGCCACGTTTTAAGGAGATCTTCATACCAACTTTTAACACGTTTTATCTCAGAAAATGTACTCTCTACGTGAATTATATCTTAGGCATTACGTTATTTCATACGTTACGTTACTTTAATGGGATAATTTTCTATATAACTTCTTCAGATCTTAAAAAAATTACACAGCCCCACAAAAAAAGTGGTCTCTCCGGCGGACCATATCAGTGTATCCTTATGTATTTTGACCGGCTGAGTCCGAATCCGGAGTCAGAATTTTCAGATTGGCTCGTTTTTCATGCCTAGCCCCAAAAAAAAGGTGGTCTGTCCGGCAGATCAGAGCAATGTATCCTTACTTATTTTGACCCACTGAATCTGAATCTGAAATCACAATTTTCAGATTGGCTCGTTTTTCATCCCTCACGTCAAAAAATGCTCCTAAAATAAAACAAAAATGTGATCTGGCCGACGGATCAGACCACTGTATCCTTATGTATTTTAACCTGCTGAATCCAAATCCGAATGGCTCAGTTTTTGTCTCTAACCTCAAAAAACACCCGTAATAATCGATTTTTTGCTCTTCGCAGTATTATGGAGTTATAGAATTATGGGGTTACAGTGATATGAGGTTATGGTGTTATGAGGCTATGAAATAACATATTTAAAAAAATGTCTACTCATTTGTGTGTGAAAGGCGAAAAACCGGCCTTTAGGGTTGTTTTTTGAGGCCAGACATGAAAACCGAGCCAATCTGACTTCGGATTCGGATTCAGAGCGACAAAATATATAAAGATACATTGGTCTGGTCCGCCGGACAGACCACTTTTTTATTTCAGAGCAGAGCTGCCTAGTAGTTAACTACAATTGTCGTTCAACTACAATTTAACTACTAACTACAAGTGTAGTTATAAATACATTGGTATTGTCTTGAGTATCCACTACTTAAATTACTTTTTAAAAGTAGCTAAGACTACTAATTTTAACTACTAAAGTAGTTGTAACTACTATTTATGTGTTTTCATAGAATCTGTTTTTATATGTTTTTCTCAAAAATGTGCTTAATAAATATCCAGCCCAGTTGCCCAGTGACAAAAACAGTTTCAGATATATCCCAAATAATAAACTTTAATAATATTAAATATTTATTAACAGCCATTTGCACTATTGTCAAATATTTGTTCTTTCCAGAAAAAAACGTGAGGCTGTGTATGTACATTTTTACTACTAGTTATCTGTTTACAGCATCTTGATAAATATGGAAACCATAATAAAAAAACCGCTGCCCAAGGAATCACTACTTCCATATCCGGATTTTCTATCCAAGTCACACAATGAAAAAATTTTGTATCTGGAAATAATTGTTTATGGAACTTTAATAATATAATATTTGAAATCCTCTACCCCAAAAACCCATAAAACGATACCCCACATCGGTAGTGTTGTGGGGGTGGTGACAGAGGGTGGTAGTGGGGGGTGGATACAGTAAAAAAATATTTTGGGGTTTCTGGTTCTTGTACACACACTGAATCACATTTTTTTTTCATCCCCTTCAATAATGGGGTGGGGGTGGTAATGGGGGTGGCTAATGCCAAATTTTTTTTTGAGACCTTAGCTTATCTTATCTATACTAAATATCAATTTTATGAACTCTTACCTGCTTGATTTACCTATTTACTGCAAATTTACCCCAATTTACCCCCCAACCCTTCGACGGAACAAGATGAAAATATAATCTAGTTCTATATCTCGTTAAAGTACATATGTGTACCAAATTCCAAGTCAATATCTCAAACGGTTCCAGAGTAAACGTGCGCACAAAAAAAGTTACAGACCGACAGACCAACAGACCGACAAACAGACAGAAATTTTTTTTTTTCGCTCAAACTTGAAATCTCGACGTTTCATGACATTCTAAGCCTATTTGAACAATAAAAATTTTTACAAATTTTTTTGTCGTTACTATACTTCCACTGGATGTGGAAGTAATAAAAGATCAAGATCCGATAATTTTTCATTATTTTAAAAACTTTTGCTTATAATACGGCCACAAAATGCAAGAATGTATTGGGAAATAAACAAACAAATAACGTAACGTCTCAAGAAAAGGCAAATATTTGCTAATAAAAATAAAAAAATGAAAACATACTAAAAATTGAGGTTATGCACAACATCGACGACTGCGCAGTAATTGCAATTAAATTTAATTGCCCTTTAAGCGGCCAGCTTTGGGGGTTTAAAGTAATGCAAGTTTAAGCTAATTTAATCAAGGATTAAAGAACGGTGCAAAGCAAAATTTAAATTTAACGGAGGTTTAAGTTTAATCCTCTATTAAACGATACGGTGCAAGCAGCCGTAAATAAATTAGAGAGGTTGCAAATGGCAACAATGGAACAACATGTAAGTAAACTGTAAGGTAGGTTGTCGGGGCGTTATGTAGGTACACTTTGCTTTCACACCGACGTAGAAAAATATTTTGTGACTTTTTGTCGCATATTAGCATAATCATTTTACAAGCTATATAAGTACATTATTACACTTTCTAGTTATGACATATGTGACAAAGAAAGGCTTCAGTAGTACTCAGTTCTAGTGACCTAATTTCTTTCATCGTGAAAAAAATTTCATGCTGTGTAAGTGTAAAATGTACCTACAAAAGCAGTTGTAAATGTTATTGAAGACATGTAGTTAAACTACTCTTTCAAAATAAAAGTACTGAAGTACTTTTCAACTACAATGCATTTTTAATAAGTACTCTATAGTTAGTAGTTAACTACTTTTTCAAAAGTAGTTTGGCAGCTCTTTCAGAGGTGTTTTTTGGGACTAGGGATGAAAAGCGGGCCAATTTGAAAATTATGCCTTCTGATTCGGATTCAACGGGTCAAAGTATATAAGGATACGCTGGTCCAGTCCGCCGAATAGACCACTTTTTTGTGTTGGGGATGTTTTTTGAGATTACAGATGAAAAGCGAGCCAATCTGAAAATTCTGACTTTTGATTCGGATTCAACGGATCAAAATACGCTGGTCCGGTCCGCCGACAGACCACTTTTTTGTGTTGGGGATGTTTTTGGAATCAGGGATGAAAAACGAGCCAAATTGAAAATTTTGATTCGGATTCAGCGGGTCAAAATACATAAGGATATATTGGTTTGATCCGCCAGATAGACCACTTTTTTTGTGTTTGGGGTGTTTCTTGGGTCTAGGGATGAATAGAGAGTCAATCTAAAAATTCTTACTTCTAATTCGGATTCAGTGAGTCAAAATACATAAGGATACATTGGTCTGATCAGCTGGACAGCCGGTGTGGGGATAGGGATGAAAAACAAACCAATCTGAAAATTCTGACTTCGAAATAGGATTCAGCGGGTCAAAATACATAAGGATATATTGGTCTGGTCCCCTGGACAGGCCAATTTTTTTTGTTGCAGAGCTATGTTATTTAAATTTCAGCGAGTGGTTTACAATAGACACATAATGAACATATATTTTTTTTACATTTCTTCCTCCGTTTTTGAGGTATTAGTAGTCCGGGGTCCAAGCACTCCAAACTCAAGATGACTTGTTCCGACATGACGTACAAATGTTGATATAAGTAATGAAGAGAGCATTACTTGAGGCACTAGAAAATACTTGTCGGATTAATTTTTGCTCTTGCGCAACTTCAGAAATCACAAAAAGATGGCGGATTGATAATTACAAAATTATGTTTTACAATAGTTACTCTCCGTTAAAAAAAAACTATGTAACCTACCGATCTGATTTTTGGTATGTATACTCAAAAGATATACGTGATGCTAACTAAGCTATTGGTATTTTTGAAAAGAATATTTTTTTTGGAAAAAAATAATTAAAATCAAAAGGTTGATATTTACGTTCTAAAAATTTCGATATGCGGAAACCTATGTTAAATTTATGAAATTCTTATATACAATTGCTTACCAAATATAGTACATATATTGAAAAAGTTTTTTAAAAAAAGATCCTGTCGATAACGTATACAGTTTTTTGTTTTGATTTTTTTTATGAGGCGCGTAATTATGCAGCATTAAAATAAAAATAGTCTACACGATAATTAGTACAGTGTAACACTATATTGTTCAATATAATTGCAAATTTGAATTACTTTATGTTAATAATACAACAAAACGAATGAAAGTAGTAGTCGGGCGTTGCCGATTGCGGCCACTCATTTAAAAAAATAATAATCGATACAAAGTGAATTGTGTGTTCGAGCAAAATGTTAATCAATTAATCAAATAGGTATTCGCAACTGGCCATGCCCGAGTACAACTTCTACTCGTTTTTATATTGTTTAAGAAATAAAACATTAGTGAGAAATATTATTTTTGGTATTTAGCATATTTAATAGAAAGCAGAAAAGGAAGATATTTTAAATAAAACATTAATGTTGTATATTACGTAATTTTTGTGTATAACTATTCTTACATGTTAGTCAGAATCACTATCATTATAAAATTATGCAAATTACTTTTTCACTTAAAACAATTTTCAGGAAAAGCAGCACACGAGCACGCAATTGAATACCACTCACAAGAACGTTTTGTGTCGAATTTTATTTTACAGTTGCACTTTTTAATTTAAGTTCAGATAAACTTTTTTTGTTGACATTATCGGTACCAGCTCCTGATTTCCAATTCTGCATCCAAAATTTTGTGCAAGAGGTAATTTGAATGACGGTTCACAACACTGTAGGGAGCATAAATAACTTTTATTAAATTATTTTACCTTTTAATAATTTTCAAACGTATACATATAATACATTTGTAAAGTTGACGTGTATGTACATTGAAAATATTTGCAAAAAAACTGATGTGGGGGGGGGGTGTAAGATGAGCAATGGAATACATTAAGACAGATTTTTTTAAATTTTTCTCTGTTTGTCTGCTTGTCTGTTTGAACGCGCATCACGCAGAAACTACTTAGACTAAGCCAAGTTTTATGAAAATCGGTCTAGTAGAACAGGAGATACAGCTTGATCTCTACAATAAGCGTATTTGCACGGCATAAACTTTTAAGATTAAACTTCTGTAATATTCCAGAAAATTCGAGAGTACTCTGGAATATTCCAGAAAATTTGTGAGTTTTCTGAAATATTCCAGAATGGTGATTCTACCTCAAACGTCGTTTATAAAGAAGCTTTTTAGTCAATTTCAAAATTCCACGCGAACGTAACCGCGGGCATAGCTAGTAAATAATAAATATGAACCGCAAACAATAATCAATCGATTTAAACAATCAAACACAAATAGTTTTTATAATGTTAAAATGTTAAGACAAATAACTTCACACTATACACATAGTACATACGCCTAGTAAACATAAACATACCAGCTAATTCCACTGTAACTGTTTTCATGCGCTTTATGAATTTTGGGAGAGCTGTCGCCTTTATTACATGCGCCGCATCATGCACCCATTTTAAAAATTCACAACTCGAATACTATATGCAATATCAACTTAGTTCTTGTCTTAAAAACATTTTCAATATATTGGGTATGTTTTTTAGCATAGTTTGTATACAAAAAATTTAAAATTGAAATACTTGCTCGTATGTCGAAATTCTTACTACAATATTTTATAGTTACAGATTTCATATTTTTTCTCAAAAGAACTAAACATATTTAAACAATGTCATCGACCCTCATCCAAGCGCTTATGTCTTTAGTGTATACTATAAAAAAATTAGATGGATAGCACTCATAGTTTCTTTTACAGGGCGTGTTATGTATTTAAAAACATTTTTTTAGTAATTATCATTTCGTCTCTTTTCTTATCATTGAAGAAGTTATGCAAGAGCTGATAAGAATCCGACAAATCATTTCTGGTGTCCTATAGAACCCTTTTTGCAAATCTGAAGTTGAAAAATGTACGTCATGTCGGAACAGGTTACTTGGAATTTAGAGCGATTTCGTATTGTTGGACCCCAGACTATAGGAGTTCATGTGAAGATCTGCAGCACTGGTAAAGAAACCAAATCAAATTTGTTTCATATTTAAAAAATAACCTAGGATTTAAGCCAGTGCAGCGCGTACAACGCTCAAACTAATTACACTTATATAACCAAACTGTTATAAACAACGTAATTTTTTAATTAATTCAGACCGTAAACTACATTTCACTCGCTAAGAATATGATTTCAACTTTGTACGTTCGTGAGTAGAATAGACCACTTTTGTTTTAAATATTTCGATTTCAATTTCTCTGACTATTATATGTGAGGAAATGTTTTAACATATTCTTATAATTCGCATATTTATATTCGTTCTTAACACGATGTAAACCTTGGGTTCTCTCTAAATAAGTTAATTGTCAGAATTCATTCACATTCATTTAATGTGTAGTCATATTTCATGACAATTAAGACCAGGACTTCTGTATAGCGTTGAGGAGGGTACAATTTTTCACACAATTTATTCAGCCACGCTCAAATAGCTTAGTGTTTTCAATTTATTTTGTTGAAATTGAATAATTACTTTCCCTCACAAACAAAATTAAGAGACACATTTTATAGTGGTATACTGGCACCCACACAAGATATTCTAATGGTCTACTTGATCAACGTCTAGACTAGTATAAAAACTCGTTTCATTGTTCGCCTAAACAAAACTGAAAGCACAACTATTTTGAGTACAATAAAGGAATAATTACCATTTGATTTCAATAACATAAAGTTTTTTTATATTTTTAAATTCTGCTTTGAAGAAAAAAAGGTCATTAAAGTTTATTAAATAAAATTTCACTCAGTCGTCCGGTTAATTGAACGTTATTGCCAATATTGATGTTGAAGTCGATTTAAAAAAATGGAAGCAGTTGGAACTTAGTCTTCAAATATTTGCGGAAATCAGATTTACTTCATATTTAAAAAATACAATTTCTTCTCGACACTCGTTTCCGCATCCAACCGGACATCCGTTAGCCAAGACTCCGCGGCAGTTGAAGGGTTGGGTAGAACCGAGGTCGAGGTAGAATAAAATAAATTGCCACAATTACCCTAGGGCTACCCACCTAGTAGGTTCATTAGGGAAGTAAGGTAGTCATATGTCTTACGACTTAACAACTGAACATTTTAACAAATATAACTCATTGTAGAAAAAGCACATGCTCTATTTTAAATTTGAATTGTTGAGACAGGAACTCAGCCCACTGAAAATACATGTTTTAGACAATGAAAAGCAAAAAGGGAAAGGCTATGCCAAGCCCTTGATCTTTTTGTAATTATTAAGTTTTAGTACCAAATGTTTTTAAAGTTTTGAAAATAATTATAATTATTGTTTTAAAAAGAATAATAATTTAGAAACAAAAATAAATAAGCAATAAAAACAAAAATTACGTAAAGAAAAGAAGAAAAAGAGTAAAGAAAAGTGGGAAAGGTTGGGTAATAAGTTTAATTTTAGTAAAAGAAGGCTAAAAGGACTGCCGAAAAATGGGCTTGTTACCGCTGAGCTATGCGATGCAGGACTCCGTTCCGCGGGTGTTGGAACTTATACTTAACGACCCACCTTCGCGGGACTCGAACAATTGTTTTTTCATGATTAATATATTCTTACTTTATTAACCAATCAGAACCTACATTTTCAAAAAAGTCGACCAATAGGATTTGTTTAAAGTGAGAAAAACGGCTATCGATAAGTGGAAAAAATCGAGAAAAATGTATGTTACTTTTTTCATAGTAGCCATGTGTCAAACTAAAAGTCGTTGAAATTATTATAATCTGACATTTCACATTTTCATCCTGATTTCTGTACACAAAATGAATGAGAAAGAGCGATTTGGTGATGTTTCACAAGAAAATATTAACGAAGCTATGAATGAAAGTCCCAGTTAAAACGAGAAACACTAAAAATTCTATATGGAAACAATTTAAAGTTTTTTGCAAAGAGCATTATTCCCTCGAAAAAGATACGACTACTATGATGAACTTGCAAATATTTTGACTGACTGACTGACATTAGAAAATGTTTTATTTTTTATTATAAATCATTATTTTTAAAACATTAAATAAACAGTTTTGTTGTTTTAATAATTATTTTAGATAATATTTTTTAATGATATATTAAACTTCTGTAATACACACGAGGTTGATTTTCTACTTGGGTAAATTTTTTTTGAGTGACTCAAACCTGTTTTCCATGAAAATTATGCTCGAATTAAGGGACATAGGAAAAATCGCTCCACTTCGTGTCATGATTTTTCTATGCCCTTAATTCTCGAATAATTTTCATGGGAAAACAGGTTTTTGTCAAAAAAAAATTTACCCGGTAAAAAATCGACCTCTTGTGTATTAATACCAGAAAAATAAACGAAAAGAAGTTGTGTGATATCTTGTTGATATCAAAATAACATCTGCAGATACATACACAGACATTTTAAAAAAACACTTTTTCGTTCCTGTGGAAGTGGAAGTTTAGTAACAAAAAAAAAATTGAAAAGAAATTTTTTCTTTTTTTTAGAAAGTTATGAAACGTCGAGATTTTAAGTTTGAACAAAAAAAAACTTTTTTTGGGCACGATTATTCTAGAACCGTTTAAGATATTGACTTGAAAGGACCCCGCTCATCTCGTATGAGAAGTGGCCCCCGGTGAAATTATCTGAATTTTTAATATATTGTAGATTTAGACTTTTTGATCAAATCGGATGGATCTCATGGGCTCAACTCGATGCTATGTCTAGTTTTTTAAATAAAGTTTATTGATCAGTAAGACACATACTTTATATAAAAGAAGTTTTAGCCAATTTAACCGAATATTTTTTTCACTTGTTATTTTTATGTAGAATTCCTGGCGCCTTCGCCAACATTTTTCAAACTTCTTTTTTTTTTCTACACCAGCTTTATTAAACAAACAAATATTTAAAAAAAAAATCTTGAATTCGTAAACTTTCTAAATTTACAAGGGGTCATTCTTGCAAATTTCTTGAGCTGTATCTAGGAAACTAGACAGAGGATCGAGTTGGGCCCATGAGAGATTTTGATCAGAAAGTCGAAATCTACAAAATATTGAAAATTCAGCCAATTTCACCGGGGGTCGCTTCCCATAAGAAATGACCGGGGTACATTGGTACACGTATGTATATTAACGACTAGATTAAATTTTTATCTTATTCCGTTGAAGGGTTGGGGCGTAAATAGGGGTAAATGCGGGTTAATGGAGGTAAGAATAAGTAGTCGAACCAGAAAGAGTCCATGAAATTGGTATTTAGTATGTGCAAGAGAAGCTAAGGTCTTAGCCACCTCCATTACCACCACCACCTCATTATTAAAAGGGTTGAAAGAAAATTGTGATTTAGTCTGTGTACAAGAACCAAAGGCCTCAAAATATTTTTTACTTCATCTACCCCCACTACCACCCCCCCATCACTATCCCCACTCCACTACCAATGTGGGATATCGTTTTATAGGTTTTTGGGGTGGACTATTTCAAATATTATATTATTAACTCTTTCACTGCGGGAACCATGTAAACATACAAAAAAAAGGTCAGGTCTGTATATCGGGAACCGGCTAATTCCGCAAGAATGGAGACATTCTTGAATGCAGGAACCGACCGAATCCGTATGTGAATATGTTTCTAATAGGTGCTAAACTTCGATTTGACACCCACAAAGTAACTGGGAAGGGTAAATTACCAATGGGGAAGAAGAGTAGAGATGCTGTTATGCTCCTATTTTATGTCTTCATATATTTACTGTTTTCTGTTTTGTATGTTTTCATAATAAATGCTTTATTCTAAAACAAAATATATTTAGAAATCTGTAAAATGTGACATTTTACAATATTTACCTGTAACATTTTGAATACAATTAAAACGCACCAATGCGGAAAACGTACACATCCGCGAATATGACTCATATGTTAGTTGCGGGAGACGTACAAATCCGCAAAGAGCTACGGCGGCCGCACTGCGTAAGCACTACTATAAACGAGAGCTGCAGTGAAAACCATAAACAATATTTCCACATACAAAATTTTTTCGTTGTGAGCGACTTGGATAGAAAATCTGGATGTGGAAGTAGTGATTCCTTGGGCAGCCGTTTTTATTTATTCATTATATGAATTATACGGTTTCCCTATTTGTGACTCCAATTTTTGTATTCATGAGTGTCAAACATTGAATGAGAAAAAATAGCAATATAATTTCCTTTTATTAATTGATCCTGTTTAAATTAATAGGTATAAAACAAAATAAAATAAAAGTTCCCCAGTTTTATCAAGGGGCAAACCTAACGGCATAGGCGCTCACACCAATTGGACGTGCGACAATTAGGCGTGTGCGACAATTAGACGCGTGCGACAATTAGACGCGTGCGACAATTAGACGCGTGAGACAATTAGACGCGTGCGACAATTAGACGCGTGCGACAATTAGACGCGTGCGACAATTAGACGCGTGCGACAATTAGACGCGTGCGACAATTAGACGCGTGCGACAATTAGAAGTGTGCGACAATTAGACGCGTGCGACAATTAGACGAGTGCGACAATTGGACGGAGGAAAATAAGAGGAGTTACATTAGACGCGTTTATTAAAAATAATCATATTGCATAGCCTTGTCATGATTAGAGTGGTTGATTATGCGAACAGAAGCATTTTGGATTACTTGCGAGGAAATTGCCCGACTGCAAGTGTAAATAAATTATATTATATAATTTCTATGTTATTATATTTTGATAATTTTTTTGGATGATTATTTTCCTATGTTAACCATATTTTGAGTGGAACCAATTGTTCATGGTGAGTCTGTTTCTATGTTGTATTTGTAATTAATATTATTATTTAGGTTGGGTTAGGTTAGAGTTAGAGTGTGTATAAATGATTTTTTTTAAAACGCGTCCAATGTTACACGTCCTATTTTACCTATTCACCGCGCCCAATTGACGTAGATCCATCCAGGGCTGGCTCCAGGTATTTTACCGCCCCGGGCACAGTTTCATTTTGCCGCCCCTCTCTTATATAAATAACACTAGGGTCAAGCGGGGTAAAAATGAGACCAAATGACATCTTTCAGTTTTTAGGTTGCTTAGAATCGAGTCATATTTAATGAAAGATTGGTATAATATGTAAAAATGGCAGAAAAAACTAATTTCTATGTATTTTTTTACTAAAAAGTACCGTTAATTGATAAACAAAAATAAACAGTGTTTCATTTTTACCCTCCAAGTGGGGTAAAAAAAGACAGTGGAGGGAAAATGAAAGACACGTGATTTATTCCCGTTCTTATTGACGTCCTACAAATGGAAGTGCAAAAATAAGACAGAAGAGGGTTTTTTCTTTTATATGTAATTTATTCAGATTTTTTACTAAACAAGAAGGGGCTTGCAGAAGGGCTAGCTTCTCCTAAATTAGGAAGCTGAAATGTGCCTTCTTCAGTCTACCCATTTGGTCTCTTTAGTCTCTTTTTTACCCAGCTTTTTTTTTTTCGTTGAAAAGTTTTTAATTATTAAAACCAGCAGATTAATAAACTTGGTCACAAAATGTGAAGTATGTCACTTCTAGTTGACGTCTGCCAAATACGGACAATGCAAATAGAGAAACTATAGAATCCCCCAAAAAGTACTAAGGTGCGTTCAAAAATTTTTTAAAAGTGAATTAAAGAGATTACTGATTAATATTTTTGCCCGCATTAACAGTAGGCATAGGACCTGATTGGATAACATATAGCAGTTCTGAATGTACAAAACAAACCTGAATAAAAAATTAAGTTTAATTTATTTCAATCTGGATTGTCTTTTACTTACCCCGCTACCTGTCTGTATCATTTTTACCCCGGTCAGACTGACTCTATCTTTTCAGTCCGTTATTTTTATAACATTTTAAGAGTCACTTACTGAATATTCTTGATGGTTTGTTTTTTTAGTTATAAGGTTAACAGCAATTTTTGGATTTTCAGCAATATGATTACTGTATTTAAAAGGGTAAAATAAAATAATTGAAAAAATTAACCGTATTGAAACTTAAAAAAATACCGAAATTAGACAATAAATAAAATCACATATAAGAAAGAGAATGTATATATATGTAACCTACTTTGTGTACAAAAAAAAACTAACAATAACAAATTATTTATATACAGTTAACATTACTATTACTATATTAGTGAAACAATTGTTTCCTAGCTTTTTTATATTTTTTGGTAACTGTGGATTTGAAGAATTTGCCGCCCCTAGAATTTCGCCGCCCCGGGCAGCCGCTCGCTTCGCCCCCTCCTAGAGCCAGCCCTGGATCCATCTGAAAAGTACATCTGGAAATAAGTAAAGATTACTATTTAATCTGATGGAATTCGCAATCAAACTAGAGTAAGAAACGAAGGGAACGAGGGTCTGTTTCTGAAAATAAGTTACACATATAAATATGAATCACCTGATTACCGTACGAAAAACGTGGTATATTTGCTAATAAAATCTGAAGGAAACCGGATATAAAGAAAAATATATTGATTTATGTTTATTTGTCTACAGTTGAAGTATTTGCATTCTAATTATAAATAATTGACGCTAAAAGAATGAATCAAATTCGCGTTTATTCAAGCGCTACGTCATTGAAATTGGTGTTTTTGTGTAATTTTTTAATTTATCGGTAATTAAAGCATTAAATGTATGATGATGCAGTGGTCACTTTATTTATAAATATGTGTATATAATGTCAAGATTCTGTTAATAAGATAATTTAATAATGTATTCAGGTACCAAATAAATAAATTGTCAATCAATTATCTGTTCAGAAGTAAATACTTGCAATTTCTAATTGATCGCTTACATGATTTTGTAATTAAAAATGATAATTGCAATAAAACATATTAATGATGTATCTAATAATAGATTTCAGATCTTAATCATAACTTTACATATAATTATTTTAAAAATACTGTAATATAAAAAATACTAAATGTTTTTAAAGTTTGAATTTTGGTTTACAATAGCTGATTGAAGGAGCCGTTACTCTGTGGTAGTTAATAATCTTGCACAAATAACTAAGTAAAACACTACTATGTTTTTTTACCACTATGTATTTATAAAAATTGCCACTGCAGTTTCGACTTAAAAAGCCATTGTCAAGCAGTGAATCAAAAATTACTGATTTACAAGTATACAGATGTGTTATTTATATACATAGGTACTATAAGGCTTAGGTAGGTAGATAACAATAATAAACATATCTGGTTTTCCGGCTGTAAATAAAGGTGAATAGATAAGATTTACATGGTCATTTAACAAATTATAATCCTTAATATTATATATATATATATATAAATATCTAATATAAATCCTTTTGCCGAGGAATGCAGAATTTCCATGTCGTCTAATTCCGGAAAACTATGGTTGTTTTCGAGGCAGTGGTCGCGAATGATGAATACGTTTTTTGTAACCTATAAGGGGCCTACACACGATCCAGCGGCAGGGGGGCAGCCTTGTCGGCATGCTTTGAACTCATTCGTAAAAGTGAACTGGTCCGCTGGAATTCCAATTATCTTCAAAGCATACCGACAATGTCGGGTCCCTGCCGCTGGATCATGTGTAGACCTCTTTATGCTCTAAAATGTTCTTGATGCAGTGTTTTGAAATTTCTACCACTTTCTCTTATATAGATACTATTACACTCTGTGCATTTTAACTTATAAACTACAGACTTGTTAAATTTATGTGTTGGGTCTTTTGCGTTATATAATATATTTGATATTTTATTCTGTGATTTAAAAGCTATTTTTAGATTATGCTTAGAAAGAACATTAGCTATTTTTTCGGACAAAAAGCCACAGTACGTAACTGTTGTGTAAGTAAATTTTGTAGTTTCTTTTATTCTTGAGTATATTAATAGAGAAGTGAATTTTTCCTGGATTTTGTTTATTAACTTTTTAATAATTTCTCTACGAAAGTTATTTTTAACTCCAATTTCCTCGATTGTGCGTAGTTCTTCATTCAGATCGGCCTTAGATAGAGGTAGTGAAAAAGCCCTGTGGATCATCGAGTTGTAAGCTGCCATTTTTTGTTGGTGTGGGTGTAATGAATTGTAAGGAATTGTAGTCCCTGTGAATGTTGGTTTGCGGAAAATTTTAAAAGTATATTGATTATTTATACGTGACACTGTAAGGTGTAGAAAATTAATTTTATTATTTAACTCTCTTTCCAGCGTAAATGGAATTTTTGGGTGTATGTTATTAATATAGTTTAAGAAATTGTTCAGTTGTCTGGTAGTACCGTTGAAACCGGCTAAAACATCATCGACATATCTATACCAGAACTTAATATGCTTTTTTCCTAAAGTAGAGTTCAGAATTTCTTTTTCTAGGTGGGTCATAAAAATATCCGCCAAGAGAGGGCTAAGAGGAGAGTCCATGGGTAAGCCCGAGTTTTGTAAATAGAATTTTTCTCTGAATTGAAAATATGTTTGTGAAAGGCAGATTTCGAACACTGATAGGATTTCGTTAGAAATTATATGGTTAATTTTGGATTCATCTAAAAGGTCTTCTATAAGGTGTAGACATTCATCCGTTGGTATATTAGAGAGCATGTTTTTTACATCAAATGAGACTAGGGTATAATTTTGTGGATTTTGAATGTTTTTTAGTTTTTCAACTGATTCTTTTGAATTTTTTACGCTATTACCTGGTGAGAATTTAGTTACATCTTTGAATATAACATTCAGGGAAATGCTAAGATCCCTGGTTGGACTGTTAATGTACGAAGCAACCGGTCGAATGTGGTTTCCTGGTTTGTGGTTTTTTATAAAATCATATAGTTTTGGTGCAACTAGGTTCATATTAACCATTCCTTCCTTTTCATATTCAGAAAATATTACTTTAATGTCCGAGAGAACTTCTTTTCATTTATTTTGATAGTGTTTTGTAGGATCGTGTTCTTTTTCTATTATGTCCTCTGATCGGATGAATTCTTCTACTTTATTAACAAGTATGTTAAGCGTATGAGAGTAGAGTACTACTCTCATACGCTTTGTAAGTCGAAACTGCAGTCGCAATTTTTATAAATACATAGTAGTAAAAAAACATAGTAGTGTGTTTTACTTAGTTATTTGTCTATTATTCATGTTTTCTATCCAATTATTAGAACAAGTGTAACGAAGTGTTTTTCCCGATGTCAAAAATGCATTTAATTAATACAATCCTTCGTTACTTGCTCTGCTTACATTCGAATTTATTTGTTTTAAATCATTGTATTCAAAATAAAACCACGTCCGCGAAAGTTATTTAGGTATAAACCCGCCAAACTAATCACATTTATTTTACCGCCTCACATCCGTGCAATATAGAAACTCCAATGTATTGCGAACCCCAATTATAGATTTCTCATGAATTAAATATTTTAACCGCCTTCTAGAATTCTACTTTATGTAGAAAAATGTAATAAACCCCATTGTGAGAAGATGTGATTACAAAAGTGGACCCTAGCGGCGCGCCGCGGCGCTGGCCGACTCATTGAAAATATTGAGTTGTCTGAAAGACATTTAAAAAACCGCTGCCCAAGGAATCACTACTTCCACATCCAATTCTCTGTCCAAGTCAACTCACAACGAAAAAACTTTGTATGTAGAAATAATTGTTTATGGAACTTTAATAATATAGTATTTGAAATCCTCTACCCCAAAAACCCATAAAACGATCCCCACATCGGTAGTGGGGTGGGGGTTGTGATAGGGGGGTGGTAGTGGGGGTGGATGAAGTAAAAAAATGTTTTGAGGTTTCTGGTTCTTGTACATACACTAAATCATAATTTTTTTCATCCTTTTTAATAAGGGGGTGGGGGTTGGTAATGGGGGGTGGCTAATGCCAAAAATTTTTTTGAGTCAGCTTTTCTTGTATATACTAAATACCAATTTTATGGACTCTTACCTGCTTGATTTACCAATTTACCCCAAATTTACCCCAATTTACCCCCCAACCCTTCGACGGAACAAGATGAAAATATAATTTAGTTCTAGATCTCATTAAAGCACATATATGTACCAAGTTTCAAGTCAATATCTCAAACGGTTCCAGAGTAAACGTGTGCACAAAAAAAAAAGTTACAGACAGACAGACAGACCGACAGACCGACAGACAGACCGACAGACAGACAGAAATTTTTTTTCGCTCAAACTTAAAATCTCGACGTTTCATGACATTTTAAGCCTATTTGAACAATAAAAGTTTTTAAAAATTTTTTTGTCGTTACTATACTTCCACTGGATGTGGAAGTAATTGATTCCCACCCGATCTTCCGTTAAGGTACTAGTCGACCATCCTAATTTGGCAAGTAGCCACGCAGAGAGAGAGAAGAAATATCGTCACTGTTGGAGAGAGACAAACGCATTTCTTCAGCTAGCTAGAGCTAGCTAGCTTAAGAAGCTTAAGAAGCTTAAAAAGCTTGTTTGTCTCTGTCCAACAGTGACGATATTTCTTTTTTCTCTGCACGGCTACTTGCCAACTTAGGATGGTTGACTAGTAAGCACGCAGTATTTTATTAACCGAGTTGGGAGCACCCCAGCACAGCCCATGGTTTTTATCAGAGTTTTTTTTACAATTGCAAGATAAAACTATTCTGCTAGAATAAGTATATAAAAGTGATAATTTAAAATAATTCCGATTAAATGTATCAAAATATTATTTCCGATTCCCGAACTGTTCAGGTATTTTTCATAGTAAATATAAATTATTAAAGTAATTGTGCTCTGAAAAGAGACTGTTGTATTCTCGAGATTTTGTCCAAACGACTGTGTTCCAGAAATTTTTCGCAGAACCGAAACCTGGAAAAAAATAACAGCAGATATTTCGAGAGAATACCCTGAAAATTATTTACCGTTCATATTATTTTAACTTGGACCGATTTTCCTATTTAACGAGTTAAAATAATATCTGTCAATTTACCGTAGTGGTGGAACCTGGTTTTCCATTTTATTTTATTTTAACTATTTCGTACTTTTACGAATTAAAATAAAATCTGTTACTTTGAAGAATTTGTGAAAATTTGTGATAGTCCGAGCAAAAATCTGAATTTCCGTAAAAATTAACTATCTTAAAATTTTAATACTTAGCATACTCCCTATTAACTCTGATAAAATAGTGCTTGTCTGGTACCTTCAAGGCATGATTGCTTTTCTATTGCCTGGTATTCAAGCACTGCCTGTTTTTATACCCTGTTTTTTTATACTGCTTATTTTTTACCGCTTACCGCTTACTGCTTACCGTTTTACAGCTTTAGCTCTTTTCCATCTACTGTCCTGTAGACTGCTTGCTTACCACTGCTGACAACAATAATAATAGAAAAAAGCAAAAACAAATCCGAATCACTAATCGAACTTAGTAGTACCGTCAGAACCTGTAACATTCCGTTTAAACTATCCCCTCCCCGCCTGGTTCCTCGTTATCGTAGCTTTGCATGTTGTTAAATGACATATTATCTTAAGTTTGTTTTATTTATGATGAACTCTTTATGAGTATAGTGAGTACCTGACCGTTTTATTATTGTTGTTACCGATTTTATCATGTTTAGTAAACTTTGTTATTTACCGAATGATGTGTTTTACTGTTGAATGTGAGTGAAAACCTAATCTGCCGTTTTGACCTTTGGATATATCTGTTTCTTCACTGAGTCTATCCCAGCCCTGCTGCAACAGGCTGTGTTAAGAGGTAGGTACCTTTGCCCCACGTAAAACAATTGTAAAGGTGGCGTTCGAGACACAAACTTTTGATCTAATCAACGGAGCCCGGATCCCAGCGATAAATTCCAGAGACGGCTTTGACGTAAATATACCATTATATTTTAAATATCTAATGAAATATTCCAGAACAATATATAAGCGACGATATGGTGAAATGCTGGTAACAATTTATCGCCTTGTGATATCTTGCCCATCTTGCCTTCTACATTGTGATATTTGTAATCAGAATGAGACAGAAGCCGAATATTTTTATGAAAATCTAGAATCATCGGCTTTATGTACACACTTTTTACGTGTTTTCTTATCATGAACCGATTATTTAAATGTTTACGAATATCTGATTTCAAAAATAGGACAAGTGAAGTGGAATATATTTGCAGAAATCTTGATTCATCGGATTTTTACTTGTTTTTGAATCATCATCGATTCAGAACCTTTTAGTTTTCTTATCCATTTATATATTTTAACCTCTGATGGCACGGAGCAGATAGATGCCTTTGGTAGTAAGATTGTCTGCGATTGTTTTTCTCCTACCTTCTATCTTTGTAACGGATGAATAGATTTAGATACGAATTTCACCATATGATTTGGAATTCATACTTCTACAGTAAGGATATAGATGTTTCAATGTTTGAATTTCTATCGACATATTAGTTTCATCACATTAACATGTCAACTTTTGCTCTTTAAATACGAGTACTGAGTCAAAAAAATGATGGCTAATTAATGGCGGCAGGTGTTCCCGGTATGAGAAAATACACAAATCTCCGGAACTATTTGGACAATTTTTATGTTTAAAGTACCAATAAATCGGTCTACACCTTTTTTTTATAAAGAACTGCATTTGAAGACAACAAAAACGTTATAAGAGGAAATACATCTTAAATTAGTGCGTTTCTGGTTCTATTTCATAATTTTTGGTTGGCCTTATTTAGATTTTACACTCACTTTGCTTTTGTTTATAGTTATTGAATAACAAATAGAAGATATATTATTCCAGTGAAATCAAAACCAGAAAAGAGACAAGCTTTGTTAGCTGCATCGCCACCAGAACCAACCAGTAAGAAAACTAAAACTCATACAGATGATGAATGTGTGATGTGTCAGCAATCAACGACGTCTAAAACGAATCCACTACAACAACCAAACCAGGACACCCAAAACAACATTACAGAGAAAGCACAAGAATGGAAGGGTCTGGGGACGTACTATGATGATATCCATGGCAAAATACAACTTGACACTCTGCCTAAGAAAATTTACAAGCTCTGCAGCTTGAAATTGTTGTCTCCAGAAACTAACACGAGTGCAGGATATTCAAGTGAAATCTGCCATCAAAGCAAATGTGGGAGAACCTACTGGAAATCCTACTCCCCAGACAAATGAGCCACGTACACGAAGTAGTCGTATAGACTCTACCCCATTTGTACTGAAGCATTGGAAGGGAAAAGCGTTAGAAACAATCTTGGTGGAAGAACACCAGTGAAGTATCATAGACTGTAAACTCTGGATGCTTGTAAAACTTTTTCAAAGACGATAGACTATGTTCAAGATTAGCAAACCGGAAATAGACTGCAAGCCCTAATTGCATTCTGTGATAATACTGAAAGCTGCTACTCCATGCCCCATATTCGATATCATAAAGATTGCTGCGGAAGACATACTGCAGATCAGTTTACAACCAGACCGTGAATGATGCCAAAAAGGAACAACGTCAGCAGCGACTAAAATGGATAGCCGAAAAACAAACCGAGGCATTCAGTCAATTGTGTGAATATATTGTTGAATACTTGGACATCCGCAAAGAAGTTTACATGTTCAGGGACTTACTGTACGAATATGAGCAAATTCAAAGAGGCGTGGTGCTAACAAACGATGAAATTAGGAACACCTGCCACGACAATCACGCTACACGTTCACTTCGTCAATAACTGGAAATATACTTTAAAAAGAATATTGGGCCTCTAAGTGTGTCAACTTCTTTGCGGACATTCAAGCATTCAACAATATAGTCACACAGTTGATTGAATGCCTCGGTTTCTTTTTCGGTCATCCATTTTAGCCACTGTCGACGATGCTGTTTTTTGGCATAATTCACGTTAATTGCAAACTGGTCTGTAGTATTAGTCCGGCGAATTAGAACCTAACTTGACAAGAATTATGCACAAGCGGTTAAAAGCGATTTCTCTTTTCTGTCGTGTTAGTGGGGACCTAAGGACCATAGTCAGAACGGGAGACCATCGGTTCAGTCACTTTTAACTTCTGTACAGTCGCGCAAAGTACAGTTTGGGACCTAATGTCATTTTGGACAATTAATTCCGTTTCACTCGTCGTAGCGAGATCATTTTTGGGTGTAGATCTATGTTTTGGGGGCGAGAAACCCGATTATAACTGTCTAGAGGCCCTGAGGCCCATAGTACTCTCGTTAGGTACCTAAGTTTGAACGGGTATGTACTGAAGGTGTACCACGGGTACCTGAGGAATATTTTGATGAGTTCCTTTGCCTCCAACCATGAGTTGACGCTTATGAGACTCAAAAAGGTTAAAAGACTATTCTTTAAACGAAGCTTTATTTAATTTTACTGAAATAAATTGCATATTTAGAACAGAGAACACACAAAGAACATTGAAGATTGTCTTCATTCGAAGATGTGCCCGCTGCGGACTTTTCTGACCTCTGCATTAATTGCAGGTTATGCCAATTTCTTCTTGTTCCGAGCACCTGGAGGATCATTCTATAATCTGCTTCTTCATGGACCCAGGGCATCAGATTCGTCAGGTCAGACTGAAGTGAGGAGATGATCTCCTGTTTTCGGGTAACAACAACTTTCTCTCTGTAAGATGCAGAACCAATGAAATTACTCAAGAATAACAGCTCTCGTTTATTCTCATCGTCTCTCAAAAACTCACTCCCCTTCTACTCTGCGCCTAATACCAGTTCCTCGCTTCAAGCGTGCGGCAGCCTTCAGAGAACCAGCATGATAGTCATCAAAAACTACGTCAATCCGATGAACTGATCCAGTAAATTGATTACTGATGTAAGTTACGAATTTATTTTTGTAACAGTTTCCCCAAGCTGAGGACGTAGAAAATGTACAGCAGCAGCACCATGAATTACTATCATTTCAGTTTCAGTAGGAGATATGGACATGTCAACTTGGTCGTTAGTTACAAGGCAATCTGGCAAATCTGACTTTTTACCGAAATATAAGTCATTGTTGTCTGACAGGGAAGAGGGTAGGCCTGATTTTCATGACGAAAGAAATCCTCAATGTCTCCCTGGCGCACTTGACAAGCAATGAATAGTTTGGAAAATAGTCACATTTTAAGGAGGCAATTTGAAGCTGCTGGCGGGATTGTTTGACACTCATGGAGCCATTGCTGAAGAGTAAAACTTTATTCTTCTTCATGGAGTCATTGATCGGAGTACTGCGCGCTACAATTCGTCTGCCTAAAACTGCCCTAACGCCACCACTTTACGGAGAGACGCTGCGATAGATGGATCCATGATACGGCGTGTGTCAAGAACGAGGAGGTCTCCGCTAGTATCTGACATGATCTTAATCAAGGACTGGGCATCTTTGAGAAAACGCTTCTGTTTCGCAGGCACGTCCTCATGGTGTCTCCAACAATCATATTCATCCAATTCGTCTTCGTTGCTCACGCACGCGGTCGATTCGTTCGGCAATGCTCAGGTTTGTTGCATGTGCTTAACCTTCAAGAGAATTATTTCCAACAGTGTGTAGTGCAGTGGAATGTACTGGCCAGGCTTCGGGGAGGAGCATAATTGTAGCTCTAATTTAAATAAATTTGTGTTCAGCTTCAGCTTCAGCGCTTATGAAACGGGTGGGCCGGGTTCGATCCTTGACGGGGAAAAAACTTTATTTAATTTTTTTTAGGTTCATTTTTTAGGATGTTTTTTAGGTTGTATTTTGGGTTGTTTTCTTTAAAATTAGTTGAAAAAAAGAGAGTTGAGGTTTGGTTTGGCTACGAGATTATTTTTTCCGAATTTATTTTTTTAAGGTCATGTACTATATACCACGGCCTATGTACTATGGGCCTCATGGCATCGAGCCAATTATAATCAGGTTTCTTTCCAAAAACATAGATCTACACCCAAAAATTATCTCGCTACGGCGACTGAAACGGAATTAATAGTCCAAAATGACATTAGGTCCCAAATTGTACTTTGCGCGACTGTATAGAAGTTAAAAGTGACTGATCCGATGTGCTCCCGTTCTGAATATGGTCTTTAGGTCCCTACTGACATGACAGAAAAGAGAAATCGCTTTTAACCGCTTGTGCATAATTCTTACTGCAATTCGCCGGACTATATGTCTTTCAGTTATCTTTATTATATCGAATATCTAAAGCAACAGCTTTCAGTATCCCTCCAGCATTATCACTTTGAAATAGCTTTCCAAGCATCCAGTCTGTGATACTTCACTGGTATTCTCCCACCAAGGTTGTTTCTAATGCTTTTCCTTTCCAATGATTCAGTACAAATAACGCAAAACAAATGGGTAGAACCTATATGACTACTTCGTGTACGTGGCTCATTTACCTGGGAAGTAGGATTTCCAGCAGGTTCTCCCACATTTGCTTTGATGGCAGATATCCTATGCATATCTTGCGCTCGTATCAGTTTCTGGTCAACAATTTCAAGCTTGCAAAGCTTGTGAATTTTCTTAGGTAGAGCGTCAACTTGTATTTTTCCATGGATGTCATCATAGTTCGACCCCAGACACTTCCATTCTTGTGCTTTCTCTGCAATGTTGTTCCAGGTGTCCTGGTTTGGTTGTTGTACTGAATTCGTTTTAGACGTCGTTGATTGCTGAAATATCACACATTCATCATCTGGATGAGTTTTAGTTTTCTTACTGTTGGTTCTGGTGGCGATGCAACTAACAAAGCTTGTCTCTTTCCTGGTTTTGATTTCCCTGGAATATCCATCTTCTACTTGTTATTCAATAATTATAGACAAGAACAAAATGAGTTTAAAATCTAAATAAGACTAACCAAAAGTTATGGAACGGAACTATAAACGCACTATTTTAACACGTATTTCCTGTTATATTTCTTTTGTTTCTTCGTCTTCAAATGCAGTTGTTTGTAAAAAAAAAAAGTGCAGACCGACTTAATACCTAACCATCGGTACCTCATATATGAAAATTGACCAAATAGTTCGGGAGATTTTTGTATTTTCTCATACCGGGAAGGCCTACCGCCATTATTCAAAATGATAGCCAAACGCCAAAGCAAAAGTGGCTCCCATGCCAAATTTCATCCTTAATATTTCAAAAGTAGACCGCAATCATAAAAAAAGTCCCCTTTAAGAAATGCACGGTTTCGGTTTCTCGACCGGACTATATAATGCGGTTCATGTTTAATACATAGGCTTCATAGAATTGCTGAGACTTTTCGGATGCACTATCCTAATGTTGATAAATTAATATCTAGTGTAAACAAAATTTTTCTTAAAGTACAAGATCGTATATAGTTATTTCACAAAATTCACATACTGCATTATACCCAGTGCCCTTTTTAACACAATGGAGAACTTGAATACAGGCAGCATCCTACTATTACAGCAACTTTAATGGCGTCAAATTATAAACTGCAGCAGTTATATCCAGATGATGGAGTTGATACTTCACAGGATCGATAAGGATTTTTGGATCTAACTGTCCAAGAAGATTTGAAGTTTATAAGCAGAATTTTTTTACGAGTTCGTCTAGCTATACGCGGGGCAAACTTAAGCAAGAAACGTTAAAATTTACTAGGGTTGGTGCAACGGTCTTGGACAATACACCGGGCGACATTATTGTGACAGTAAAACAAAAATTCTAAACTTTAAAAATTTAGCCCCGGATTCGTTATGATGTCTGTTGGACCTTTTAAACGACAAAGAAAACTTTTCTATATAAGATATAAATGTTACATCACTACAGAAGTTCACATATTTTAACTATAAATGTATTAATGAATTATTTATAAATAATATACTTTTTTCTTGTAATTAATAGTTGAAAATAAATGAATGGATGCCAGTGTTACATCCGTTAACACTTCCAGCATTCTTTGAGAGAATGTCAATTATAAACACTCTCTCGCATCGATTGTAAACTGTGTCTGTTACGGGATTCGCCAGAAAAATCACAAGGCGAGATATTGTGTCACATATGCATGAATGAAAATTATTTTGCGGTGACACATTACTTAGAATCAACCTTGGTTTTGACTTCATTTGCCGCTGCAATCCCGGCTTTATAATCAGTTATGAAATACAAAATGCACATTATTTGATTGTGTTCAGCACACATACAATAATGCTTATAAATATATTACCGGATTCATGAGATTATCAGAAAATGGCGGTACCTTCTTTGATTTTGTGGTTTTTTATTTGAGTACCTTTATTTTTGCATATTTAATGATTCATTACTTAGTTACTATTTCAACAAACATTGTTAACGGTATTTTTGTTTCTTGTGCCATTTTTTTCAGATGTTTGATTCACTGTGCAAGATTGTAAACAGAGATTAGTTGCTGAATAATGTTTATTTAATTTGTTATGCAGTGTGTTTGAGAAAAACAAAAACAAGTTTATAAACATTGGCAACATTTCCATCACTATTTGGAAATTGATTTTTTTCTCTACGATGACAATATTTTATAGGTAAGATAGTCCATATTTAAAAGTCCATGCTGTGTTTGTTTTTCCGGAATGATATCCAAAATTTTAATTTATCGATTAATTTTCAAGAAATTCTATATCTACGCGTTTTCAAGGCAAGCACACTGTAACGGTTTCTTGCTCAGGTAGCTGGTTTGGAGATTAATATAGGGTCCAGTTTAGTTATTAAGACAGCCCAATAAAAATTGACAATTTATTTTCTTCAAAACAGGTAAAACACGGCAGTGTTGCATAACATACATTTCAGTACTGGTTCTCATTTCTAAAGGTCCGTATCTTTTACGGTTATCAGGACGACATTTCCTTCATATGAATAAATGAGAGAGAGAGGAGACGACAGTGTAATGTGACGATGCGGTGATTAGCTGCTACTGGGACGATGTCGAAAACAAATAACCATCGACGCAAGGGGCTCCCAGCTCAACACGCTGAAGACCTCTAGGCCAAGTTGCATTCGTCCCGGCTCAGTTACATCGTGAGGCGTACAATACTGAAATGTTTCCAGCTTAGCACACTGAAGAAGATGTCAGGAAGTGTACACTGCAATTCTGTTGATTCGTGGCCGTGCTTTTATATCAGAGATCCCTCCTTGCCGGCGATGTTCGTGCCGTGTGCAAATTTGGTGCCGTGTGTAAAATACGTGTCTCTAGATGGAAACTTACTAATGGAACATGAATTTAAGAATTCTGCATTACAATCCATGATTCAATCATTGGTATTTCCAAATTCTAATCTACAAATACACAACTGGTACACAAAGGGTATCCAAAAGTTCAAAAATTTTTCTTTGCCGTTTAAATTATGACAAAATAATAGTTTATGTGTAGATTTGAAATACTGTGAAAGAATTATTCAGATCAATAGCATGGCTTCTTGAAGATATTTCAGTTCTTTTATCCTTATTATCAGTCTTATTTTTCCTTGTGTTCTCTATATTCCATCAGAATAAAAGAATTATTGATGTTTTTTAATATCTGGAGTGTAGTAAAGCTTTTTTAAAACAAATTTTCTGTGAATTACTAACGAAATGAATATGTCTATGGCAAACCTCCTGCTACCTGGTGGAGACTTCCAGCAATGCCTTACAGTATTATGGACATAACTTGAAAATCTTCAATTATTTAACAATGCCCAGGGGCTCGATCCTTCAATTCGTTGGAAAACGTTCCCATTATTCCCATGGATATATTCCTGTGGTATTTGGTTTTCTCGAGTAAAATTGCAATGTAACTTCATATGGGAACTATGATTCGTTTGATTATACGTATATCTGATATTAACTCGATTTATTTTTATAAATTGCCCGATAATGGCATTAAAGATTCTGCTAGTTTTTTTCAAATCGTAATGTTGAAAACAGTGCTGTCGTTATACACAACTAAAACCTAACCTAGATAAATACAATATAAATAATTTTGAATGCATTTTTTTCTAGTTCATTAGTACTTAAAAATTAAAATATTCACCTATTCACCATGGCTAAAGCTAGGAAAAGAAAAACTGCCATGCTACGAGAAAAATGCTGGATAATTAAATGTTTGAAAAACCTTGAGGTTGCGTAAGGCAAAATTCAGAAATAACTTTATGCACAAACAGGCTAAGAGAAGGCGGCAATGTATAACCGACAACCCCCAGAAGCCAAAAGGACTGAATTTCTTGAAGACGAGTAATAAGTGCGACAGTTAATTTTTGTGTTTAGGCTTAGCTTCAAGTATAGTGCATATAAGGGTAGTGTCATATTATTATGACAATGTTGAATTCTTATGCATATTGCTAACATTACATTACAATATTTTTTTACTGATGTTAATGTTAAGTTTATATATCTATGTTCGTATTTCCACTAATAAGAAAACTTAACTGTTATATTTTTTACTGCAACTTTTATAACATACTATTAAAGTGTATAACAATTTGCAAGTTTCCTGCCTGCTTCCAAATCAAATTTATCTATGTCTTCGTCAGGCAAATTATTTTCTACACAAATATTATGTAGCACTGTGCAATCATTTATTTTCCTTGCCATATAATAGCCAAATTTCTGGGTATTCTAGATCATTTGATCAAGTGATTTAGCAGAATTATTTCATCCATTGCAAAAAGCTGAAGATTAATCAAAATAATAAAGATTAAAAAGTTTAAAATATTAAACTTCGATTACTATAATATACTAACATGGGTTATATTATTACCGTCTCATCACAGATTCGCCGAATGCACATACTCTGTTCCAATTTTGTCATGAGAAATCGCAACCCTCTTAGTAATGACCAAGTGGTGTAATTCCACTCATTTTAAATGGAAAATAATCCCATAGAATCACTCAAGAGTCATACAAGAATTCAATTTGCATGGTCCTATGAGAAAATGTACCAATTTTGACCTCCAGAGGGTCTGGATACCTAACCACTCTGGCATAAAAGGTACCTAACGAAATAGTTGACACTTTAGCCAAAGAAGATGCTGTATCAAAATTTATCACACCACAACAACGACATATCTTCAAATTCCACAGAAATAACCATCTGGATCGAGAGAAAAATACTACAGTACTAACAGAAACTACCAGCATCAGTTCATTAAGAGGAGTATATTACATACCCTTTGAAATCAAGAAGTACGTACATAGCACGTCTGATGATCAAGCCCTGCTAGGCGTACAGCCTTCCCAAAGATCTTCCCATCAGCTCCTTGGTGACACCAGCCCAATGTTCCGGAGGGCGTCTTCTTTGTTTCCTGCCATCTGCCATCTTGCCAACCGTTCGATATTGTTGTCTATCCAGTCGATGTTGCCAAAATATGAGAGGATTCGGGAGAACGAGATACTGTAGAGTCTCTTTTAAGGGCGTATTTTATGGAGAATCGAGCTATTAGTGCAATGGACTATCCAGAGAAATCATAGCAAACGTCTCCAGATCCACATTTCGAAGGCATCAATTAGCCGTCTGTCTGCTTTCCTAACGGTCCATGTCTTAGAAGCGTAAAAAAAGCTGGAGAAAACTAGGGAATTAGCAAGCCCGATCTTTGTGCACTTCGTGATATTTCTGTCATATAGCGTGTTCAACTGGCAAGTTGACGAACTTGCCATCTGTCCTTGTATAGGTCAACTTTTTAAGTATTTGGAAATTTCCATTAAAATTCGTTAAATTACATTATTTTATATCTTACAAAAATGCATAATTCGTTATTTTTATTAAAAAGATTTAACGCCGGCTGTGTCGGAACCTTGTACTGCTTTTAAGGCGACCTTGTAGACATTCTAGATTATCGCGGTAAATAACGAGTTAGTCTTCAAGAAATTCCACAAAATATGCGGGAGAAACGGCCGCATGCAAACGGTTCCTCCAATCGGCAGCAAGTACGAATTTGACATTAGACCTAGTTGCCATGGATACAGCCCCCGACAATAGTTCGTTAAGGCAAGTATATAAAACCACAAATTGATGTCCTATATAGACACTCTCCATATTGACTGTAATCCGGGAGGTCGTCAAAATTATGGCTGAAATTTGAGCCATTTAAGTGTTTACTAGTTTGGAGACTTAACTTCGTTGGTGAATTGTACCAAGTAATTAAGAAGTTAACAACAAAATTTGTTCAGTACAAATGTCCTGAATTAAAGCAGCATTTAATAAGTGCTTCTAGCTGCTTTAAGTGCAGTAATAAGAAAGTTACGTTTAAAGTCAGTGTTCAATATACCCACACTGGTATATTTATGCAGTTCTTGAGGTTGAAACTGGTACCAATCTATAATTTGAGCTTGTAACTCCTAGCAGAGTTTCCGTCCCTTTTGCAGATGTTCTGTATGTGTATTTATATCTCTGTTTTATATTTACCGGTCATTGGTAACAGCCCTTGCCGAAATGTCATTAAATTTCCTTTGCATCGTGACCAAAGACGCCAATTTGGTTCGAACCTTAATGTTCTGTGCGGCATTTCGTTGTTTTTGCGAGTGCGAGTCCCGTTTCGTAAAGACTATTAATGAGATTTTTTATTTAATACCTGTAAATCATTTTCTGTGCATAGTACCTTTCATTTTTGTATGTATCTTCTAGTCTAAAATGCTACTATGTATTTCATTTCTTATGTTACTACCTTTATTTACGTTTAAAGATTTGTTTATGATATAAACTATCCGAATTTGTTTATTTGTAAAATGTCATTTAATCTATTCATTTAGTAAGAACTAGGTTGGCCAACTAAACAATTAATAATTCGGTTATCTATCTTTTTGAAATAATTACAGAATCAAGGGCGGCATCCTAAAATTAAAAAATAAAATTTTTAAATGAAAGTTATTGACTTACACAATCTTGGAGGTTAAAATTTTTTGTCTTCCCAATATTAACAAAAATCATAACAAAAGTTGATGGTTTACAGAATATTGGGGGGGGGGGTAATAATTACCCCGTTACCTCCACATAAATCCGCGCTTGTGCAGAAGTTTTTGTGCATTGTGGCCTTCTGCCAATAGGTTTTATCATTGTACGTTACTGTATCTATTTACCTTTTTTGTATATTATACATCTATCTCTCTGTATATTGTTCATTCTGTTTGATTTATATAAACGTAATCCAAGCACAAGTTTTATTTGTCCACACCCTAATTTGTCAATTGCTCTATCTTTTATTTTTACATAAATTTTGTTATTGCTAATAAATTCCCTTTTAGAAAATAACTACCTTACTTTGTCTAGAATCATAATTTTCGTTTTGTTGTAATTTACATTCAAATCAGAATCAGAGCTTATTGTCTGCACCCTGTCTAACATGCGCTCATTTTCGCTTCTTGCAACTAAGATGTTTATTTGGTTGTATTCAATTACAAAATTAATCTCCAAATCTTAAAATACAAACCTTAGGTCTACCTACAGATACTCCACTCTGTCAGTCCTACTGCACACGTTGCATTACGTGTTTGCTATATATGTTAAAGAGGACTGGTGACAGAAAACAGCCCTTTGTGAACATGTGAAGTGAATAATAAGTAATGGGAATATTTTATTTTTCAAATAAGCACTAACTCCAGCTTCACCTATCTTACCAAAATTCCTGGCGAAAGCTAAAATACTGGTTTAAAAATTAGATTCATTTACCTACACCTTCCTGAAACACCGTCAGGCCGTGACCTGATCTTTGAGGTTTATTTTGGGGACTATAAGGCGGTTTACAAAACCCGCTAATTTTATTTAAATTAGTAGAGTTAGCATCCATCAAGATTGCAAGATATGATAATTTATAATTATTGAAGGTAATTTATAAAAAAAAAGTTACAATGTATAGATGGCAGAAAGCGGGACACTTACTACTAACAACTTTATTGCGGTTTCATAAAACAAATAAGGCAGTCAATGAAGTGACTAACGTAGTGCTTTAAAAAATTGTACGGTTCAATTAACTACCATTAATCATAGGTTATAAATGTATTAAACAAAACGTGGGTTTGGCGCGCAGCAATTTTTTATATTAATGTTCCGAATAACTTTAATAGTTTTAGATCCGTAAATGATTAATAAATATACAGAGATGGGCAAGCGCTTAACTACACCATTAAAGTTTTTCTTAAATCTTACCCGCGTATAGCGATTTTAATACTAGCACACTCATGCTTAGCATTTACACTTTTTGTTTGCAGTTTCTAATATATGATATTTCTAACATTTTATTATTAAATGGCATTTTTTGCGTATAAATTTTATTTTCCACAGATAATATGATTACTGTTTTACCTGGTATGGATGTTAATACTTTTTTAAATCTTCTTTTTCTGAAGGTACTTAAATGCAAGCCTATTACTACTGCAAAGTTCGCGTAGATCCCCATCCGTCTTGAACAACATACCGCCATCTCCCCAGCACTTTCCTTCATTTTTCTACCATCTTCATACATTCCCACGATATTTCCCTACATTTTCACCACCTTCCTTCAATTTTCCATGATCTTCCCACACCCTCTTTCACCATCTTTCCCCAGATTCTTATCACCTCCGATATAAAGTAACCTACTCTCTAAGTTGGAAATTACACGTGTACCAAATGTTGTTAACAAACATTCAGTGAGACGGACATTGACAAATAAAAATTCTAAAAATACATTTTCTGACTTTGATGTCACTGGTAATAGTATCAACTACATTGTAAATATTATCACGTTGAGCCCCGGTGTATAAACGATTTTAGGATCCCCGGACCGGCATTTTTTCTTTCAAATACCATTAAATACATTCGGAGAGATACATTTCGCCCCATTTTTTTTTAGATATCTTGTTATTTCTATATTTTATTGCCATTTGTATTAGAGGTACAGGTAAGTACCTCGCGTGTTGGACCGGTGAGGTATTCACGTGTGCCTCACAAATTCAGCCCTATCACACATCCAGTGCTATATCCAATGCTATAAACACATGAAAGATGTTGAAGGTAGAAGAACCACCCAAAGAAAATGCCCAAAAACCAGGTATGTGTTCTACCTGCAATATATATTTTGTGTAACTTGTTTTTTATATCCCATAAATCCGCAAAATAAATAGTTTTATTCTTTACTTACAGTAACAACTTTATATACCGTATTTTTGTAATTCAAATGTCAAAATAAATTAGTCACCAATTTTTGACATTGAAAATGGGAACTTATATGTACAAATTTCCACAACCCGCTAATATGTGCCTGTCCTCAGTTCCTAAACAGTTAGCATGTAAATGTGCGTTTATCGTTTTAATAGAGCTCTGAATACTTACGACTTTCGCGTGAGTAGCGCATGTACCTCGCGGTCTAGGGGGACATTTGGAGTGAGGGTCAAATTTTACCCACCCGAGGCTCAACGTGTTATTTTCCACCATCGTTTCTAAATAATTTTTTTTAGAATGACCACGCTATAAATTTTTGTAAAGTAAAACTATATCAATTATTCCTTTTGAAAATAATTATAACCACATTCCAAATATTATTTTCCTCAGTCTTTCTTAGTTATTTTCTAATTGTGACCAACTTGTAGCCTTACAAAATATTATTAATCTAATAATAATCTTTCCTACATATGGTAGTTTAAACAAGTCATAAATATATATGTTAAATAATATAGGGTGTAATAGTGTGCCTTGTGGCAATCCATACTGATTTTTTTTTTAACATATCACCTACATTATTTACATTCCCATGCTGAACCCCACCTATTAAATAACTTATCATTAACTCCAGTGTTACACTTGTAAGACCAATATTTTCAAGTGTTTTTAAAAGTTTTGTGTGACAAACAGTATCGAATGCTTTAGCTTAATCTATAAAGAGACAAAGTGTTTTTGATTTTTTACTTTCGAGATTTGAGTCTGAAGACGTTTGTTGTGAATCATCTGACAGCTCATCGCACCAAGAACTCGATTCTCCAAGAAATATTTTCCAGCATCGTATTGTGCCGAATTCTCTCATTTTTTGGTCATATCAACCGGGGAGACAACAATATGGAATGGTTGATAGTTAGAGAATACCAAAGGGCAAGACATTTAGTGGACGCCCTCCAAAACGTTGAGCTTATGCCACCAACGAGCTGATGGAAAAGAGCTTTTAGCATTTCCAAAAACTTTCAAAATGAATAATTTTTTTTTAAGGGGTTCATGAAAATTTATTCCGCTCGGATGCAGGACATTAAGAAAAAGTGAAAGACATTTTTTAAATCCGTTTCTTTAAATTAAGTCAGGGCAGGAAAAAATAAAAATTACATGTGGAGAGACCACATGTTTCTGAACAAAAAATGTATTGAAATTTATCGCTAAAGCCACGCTATTCCTGGAAAAAATAGTGAAATAACTTTGTCGCCCTGCGCGAGCAAGGGCATGGTCAAATGCATATTATGAAACCTCTGTAAAAATTCTTAGCAGTTCTAACGTGTAAAATAAAGCTATTTTCTCTTTCTGATTACACATTCTTCTTATTGAATAGGAGGATAAATAATGACTATGGAGGAAAAATATCTAATTATGAATATATTTTGACAAAAATTATTTTATACTATTAAGAAAAAGACGTTCGATAATAGTACAAAACTGTATTGTATTTTTTACAGGTATCCACCTTTCAACTATATGCAATGCATTCCTTGTACATTTGTTAACGTAAGGGGTAGTTTGTTTCCATCCAGGGGTAGATCGAGAAGAGTGGTGGAAAAAGTATTGCATCCATCGTCTTCTTCGCTCTCAAAAATGAAGGGGAATCGTTCTCCAGCCCTCTCGCAGTATTTTCGGAATGTTTTGTCGTTGAGGGAGGGGGTGGTTCTAATTTATAATCCCTCACTGCCAAGCTCTCACAAACATAGTATGGGAAAATCAGAACATAGAGTAGTAGTAGTTTTTTGGAAGAAAAAGTAACGTGGTACTATACAACGTTGGGAGTATGTGACTAGAGAAGTTTTATTTCAACGCGTGTCGTTTTATTAGATTTAACAGCCATTTAACCCCGAATTCAGAGATGACATGTCAATTTGCGAAAAATTGAGCAGTGAAACATATATTTTTGACGTGATATTTGAAATCAGCGGCTCAAAAAACATTAGGATAAGTGACTTTCACCTTTGGAAATTAATTTCTGTATGTGTGTAATTATTAATTGTTACGAACAATTTCTTAAGAAAAATTTGCTCTTTGCTTTTTTCATGATTTTCAAATAGAAAATAGAAAACGAAAAGGATTATTTTTATTCGTATATTTTTTATATTCATTCATTTTTCTTTTTTTAACCGATTAACAAACTGAAATCAAGTGATTTTTTGTGGAAATTACTTGTTCTGCAAAGCAACTTGTGGGTGTGCACTTTTGGTTTTACCAACAATTATGAATTTGTGAATCACATGCAATTAGCGTTAGCATGCAAGTCTTGTCTTCTGTGTAAAACGACACTAAAAATCTTGTGGTAAGGTGTCTGACCTGGACCGAGATTTCTTCACAAATCGATTCTTGGTATTCTTATTCTCAGATCGACTGAACATCATCCAATTAAATGTCGAATTAAATTTCAGAAGGGTAGCCAGTCTTAAATTTCTTGTCTAAGCAAAAAACATAATTGAAGGTTGCGAGGTGGTATTGTTTTGGTGAACTAATTGCCTTTTGTTTGTTAATAACCTAACCACAATACAGATGTTGTCTATTCAACTTTTTTGCTTCAGCATAGTTTTCAAGTAGCTACATTAACATTGAAATTATTATATTAGGAAATTCTTGGACTTATGTTCATTACCCTCGGATATTGGGCAAAAATATAATATTTGTAACTATTTCATAATAGTTATACGTGAGCTAGTTATTTATAATTTTATAAACATAAATTGGCCTGAAATATTACCAAGGTTAATACATTTTTTTGCTGTTGACTCAGTCAGCGTGCAAATATTTAAAATCCATTATTTTAGTAAAATTTAAAGTTTAGACTATTGACCCAAATTTTAACTTGATTCAATCAAATGGATTTCTTAAAGTATTATGACTTTGTAAAGAATTATTGATTCATTTTTAAATGCATTTAATTTATTATACCCAATTAAGAGATTACAATAGTGTTTTTCTACCATGGTCAAACTAATTGTAGCACTTCTTTCTACTGTTTTGCTTTTTTATCATTGCTATTGACGACGGTAAAAGGGTAATTTTTTGTACTGTGGTTAATTTTCAACTGTTCAATACTTCTTAGAGCGGGTTAAAATCTTCGGTGTGACGCTGCTTCTGAAGTAGTTTTCATAAACACCAAAACACTTGAACAATACTATAACTCGACGCGCATTCCACCAACCATGTTGGCATTATCGGGAGATGATCGAAATTCCGTACTCTTCTTACTAGAAGGGATTAGACAAGGCTTCTAAGTTGAAGGTAGCTCATCTCTTGGCGTCGACGATTGAAAAAGGTAATGATACACGGAAAATGTAAAACAATCGGCAAAAGGCAACAATACATAAAAACTACAAGGTATACTCTTACAACAATTAAATAAAGGTATTTACAAAAGAAATGAAATGATATGCATCATAACATATTACTTGAAGAGAACATTAACAAAAGTTTACAAATAATAAGCATGTTGTGTTTACCAACAAAGATAAAAGCACTCGCGAAAAGAATTTGTCTGTTCAAACGGGATGGACACGAAAGTTACAATATTTCGCAACGCCGTGAAATTAACCGAAAACACACAACACATGTTGAATGATGCTAAGTAGCATCCACAGCTACAATATCTAGGGGAGAGTAAGGGATATAGCCCTTCGACACGGAAATTCTCTGGTAAGCACAATGGGGAAATATAAATGTTTTTGTACTTACAGAAACTGCTAAAAAATGGTGATTTTATTTTAAAGTTGAACACCTTGGACTTGTTGGTTTACATTTTTTTTGTACATTTTTCTTTATATTAAAAGTGTAGCATGATTAATGATTTCGTAACTCATGGCTATGCATGTTATCTCTTTAATGTAATAAATTGTTATATGAAATTTTGTTCTCTTTATAGTAGACTAGTATGATTTGAAGATGTTAAATTTGGCAGTACCAGTACATCTCCAATAATTTTCTGTAATATAGCAACTTTACTATGAATGGAATGACCTATCACCTATCACCTATTCTTCCGTAGCTGTTGAAGGTCTAAACTTTTTAAGACTAAAAATATCCGCACCAGCATTGGCAGATAAGGCTATAGATGTTGTGCAGGAGAAGTATCTACTATATCGAAATAGTTAGGGTATTTATAGTGGAGCAGAGGGCAAAAAGTACAGCAGTCGAACAAAGCGAAGGAATTAATTTCAATTTCAAATAAGTTCTAGGTATTCTGGTATTTTTCTAGATTTACTACTAAATGTACGTCGGCTGTAGTGTGCAGTGTGTATATCCCAGTTCCCAAATTTGTAAAAATTTTCTATGAGTTGACGAGTATATTTTCTGTGAACGGCCCAATTCTCTTGTCCTTGCAGAATGGCAGCTTCCTGCCCTCATTTCTTCTACTGGCCTCCGCTAATGTCAGTACTAACACAGCCTTAAATATATTTATTTATCTACTCTTATTAGGTTATATACTAATTAATGAACTGCTTTTGATCAATTAATAGTATCCATAAACAAACAGCGTGAGTTATAATGCGTGAGTTATTATAACTCACTAGGTACAGAGCCAATTACCTTTATCTTCATGCCTAGCCTGTCCAATCGACGTAACGCGCAACACACGAAGATGGAGCCAGGGAGGTAGTGACAGATTATTCGCGTTAATATCTATAAAGATTTTCTGAAATGTCACAAAATGCTACTTTTGATTCGTTCGTGCCGAACCGAATTTTCGAATTTCGCCATGCAATTTACGATCAGGTTTATCTGGAAGACTTCCTCTTTACGTCGCGACATCGTACGGCCGTCCCAATGGTGTTTTTCGAAAAATATGAACGTGTCAGGATTGCATGTTTTTGCAATTTTTCGACTCCGAAATGTAAGCTGTTTTTTGTTATTTTTCGCAGATATCTCCGAAACGGTGGGAGTTAGCTCGAAATAAAAGACAAGGTCAAACGAGTATTTTCCATTACGAATCTTTTGCTACTATCAGAATTTTGATTTTTTTTTCGTTTCGGAGATTACTGAAATGTTGGTCATGTACGGCAAAAAATCGTAAATTTTGAGTTTCTTCAGTTGGCAACTTTTTAATCTTGGCTCCTACGCCAAAGAGTAATCTCTGGTTAACTTAACTATAATTAAATTTGCTAAAACTTCTTTTTTTTATTTTTTGAAACAAAATGAGTAATTTAAACAAAATTTTCTCAATTTAATATTTATTGTTATAATCGTAGATAAAGTATAGTATTCAATTTGCGGTAATGGTAATAACTCACTTGATGAATTACAGCACGAGCCGTAGTGAGTTATTACCTACATTACCGCTCGTTGAATAATATACTATTAATACTTGACTAATGTGTGTATGTTTATCATTAGATTTTTTGTACCTCTGTGGTCGACTTATTTTAAAAAATAAATAACCTTCGTAAACTTTCCCACATCTCTATTGTCTTGAATAATTTTGTGTTTGGTATAACTTCACTACATAGTTGACTGCTTTAATAACTTTTTTTCAGAGAAATATGCCAGGAAAAAATTTTTGGTGTCAATTAACTTGCTTCTGCTTGCACCGATAAAAAAAGTAGCCACATTCTGTTCTCTTTTTTTTTGATCTTTCTCATAACAAATCAAGAGATACGTTTTTGTTTAGCTTTTTTTTATACGTTCTGAAAATGCTTTTAGCTGACTTCCAGGTCACCTCAATGACTCTCTTAAGTCTAGAAGGTCTAGATTTGTCTTAGTAAAGGTGATGGCACCTTGTAATTTATGGTAGAATTCGAATAACTTCTTAGGGATAATTTACAAAGAAAATTTATTTAGCTGTGTAGAGTTCGAACCCACTTTGCTAGGTACGCCCACAGTGCAAGTCACACAATCAGTCAATCAATCAAAACTAATTATTTAAAATTAAATACAACATTTTGCCCTCCCCAGACTTTCGTTCCGGAGCCAGTCGTCGTGGATATTGCAGGACTGAACTGAGAAAGACCAGGTAAAGCTAAAAAAGAACTGAATAGTAATATAATATCTCCTGGTCACAGGGTGCAACATAAATATTAATTAAAATTGTAAACATGTAAAAAGATAACCTAAAATAATTGAAATAGAAAAGGAAATGGACGCCTGTCTAAATAAATATCACAAAAAGGCTTGTTTCTAGTAATTGCAAGAGCGAGCGACTATGCCAGAGTGCACAATTTATGATTTAAAATATTTACAGTGTCAAAAAATTTTGATATTTACAAAGAATATAATTAGGAATAGAACAATTTAGAAAACGAACAAAAACCAACAAACAGAAAGGTAAAGGGATTGAAAAGGGTTATTGATCGGAAATTGTATGTGATAGATAGATTTTATAGTAAAGAGGAAAGGGATGTGGTTAAATAGGTGCCGAAAGATTGTTTTTGTACGAAAAGGTAGTTTCTAATTTGAGTAATGTTGTTTGTAAGCGGACTAAAACCAAGTTTGAACTCGACGAAATTTTGAAGATGTAACGTTGATGTGGTCCGTTAGTGGCATAGTTTCTTAAGGAGATGTGTCATGAGGAATTTGAGATGAGGCGAATAAACTTATGTTCCAGAATTTATAGTTTTTTATTTTCGTGACCAACGTGCTGCACCACACTGGTGCCGCGTATGTAAGGGACGGCCTCACGTTAACCTGTAATTATTTTTTAATTCTGTCTGCTAAGTCTGCTATTCCTTGTCAAGAGCGAGGGCAGACTTCTGGACATGGCGTAGACTGTCTGTACAGTTTCATTTATATGTCGGTTAAACGTCAGTCGTTTGATTACGCGTACACTCAAGTACTTCCACGCACTCCCTTTCTATTTGGTTCCTCTTATCAAAATTGGAATTAAGATTTTATTTTCTGACAACTATAGATTCCGACTTCTCCACGTTTACCCGAATCTTCAACTTATCGTAATACCCCATGGCACGAGCAACGAGCAATATGGGATCCGAGAAGCATGTAAGCCGCTAGTGCGTGTGCAAACTAGACACGCTAACCACTTGGCTACCACACTCCTGTATGGTGGAACATTTATAAACTCTTGATTTAATTCTTAAGAAATTATTAAACATGTCAAAATGGTGTTTACCAAAAGGCAAACCGACAGAACTATTATTGTAATTTAAAGGAAAATATAGATATTAAACTTGTTTCGTTACAAAAAGTTCACGGTCGTTGGTCGTAAAAAAATACTTTGCAATACTCATTTGGAAATGTCTCAATTGCAAGCAGCAGTCACTGTCGCGCGCCCTACAAATATGACATCCGTATTTTTGTTTTGTTTTTTTTAATGCCTTATTTTATATTAACGTCCTGGTGAAGTTTAGCTAATGCTACTCTACCACTTAACTAGGACGGCGAGATGAGACACGGTCACCCATCCAAGTGACGGACTCGCTCGGCGTGCTTAACTTCGCCGATCGAGGTGCAGTCAATTCAAATTCAATTCAAACAAATTTTATTCAACATTTTTGGTACAGGAAATGTGCCTAGCCGGAACCCGTCCCGGAGCCAGCCAGACAGCCACGACGTGTAGCGTCGTGGTGAGCGTGTGGCTGGGCGGGGTTTGGCTTGGCTTGGCGGCAATGGTTCGTTAACCAGGCCTCCTATCCACCATAGGTGGATTTAAAAACTGGGTTAGAACTAAAAAATATGCTCACATGAGCCTAAAACTAATTAAGGTAACATACACTATGAAAAATTTTGGTGGCTGAAAAAACCCGTTAGAGCAAATGACGACCTCGTGGTCTGACCGCCGTCGAGGAAGATAGGGTTTTTAAAACGATGTGGTTTAAAAAGCTTTGGATTTACGAGATTTTATTGGTCTAGAGGGAATTTGAAGAGACAAAAAGGAACAAAAAGAACAAAAATGATGAAACAAAACAGCGTGTGGTCCAGTCACTGAAATCGGTACTGTACCTCACCTCACGATGAGATCTTTTTCACGCTTGTATTATAATAAACTTTTCCAAAAATATTGTTGAATATTTTCAATTTTGGATGGGGGAGGGATCATCGATGTGACGCTGTCTCTTCCAAACACCAATACAACTACATTCGAATACTATCACTCGACGCGCATTTCACTAACCACGTTAGCATCGTCTGGAGATGACCAAGACTGTTTCAATTATCTCCAGATAATGGTTGAAGCAATTCGCTTCGAATGATAATATTCATTTGTCAGTATTTAGTATAATAGGGCTCGGTAGCTCTGTGGTTAATGCATCTAGCTTGCATTTCGAACGTATCTAGAGAAGTGGGTTTGAGTTCTACACAGCGAAAAAATTTTTCATGGAAAATTATCCCCAAGATGTGATTCAGATTCCACTATAAACTGTAGGGCGCCATCTCCTTTATTAGACACATCTAAATTTCCTCAACTTAAGAGGATCATTGACGTCACATGGAAGGAGGTTAGGACACATGCATTTTTTTTAATAGTGAATACAAATAAAATTGGATCAGTGTACATCCGGTTTGACATAGAAACTAAGATGGTGGGCTTCCTTCCACTTTCCGGGATGTCCACCTCATGGATTTCTGATCTACGTATGTTCCCAATTAAACTCTCAACGCTCCGTGGGTCAATGAATACCTTATTAGGGGAAGGACTATATTGAATTATCAAGCATTCAATTAACCTCGCATTGACGCACTTTATATTAGGGTAAACAATTGTAGAAACTATGAATTAATACTTTGCGACCATATTGTATACTACTATGTGAGCAACAGTCAACTAAGGTTGATGTCACACCAGAGTAACAAGCAACTAGCAGCTAGAGACGAGCAACGAACAACTTTTTAAAGGGTATGTTAAAGAAACATACAGCAACCTACAGTAACTGTATTGTTTGTTGCTTTAAGTTGCATTGCGTTCATGTTTTCAAGACCCAATGTTACTGATTGTTTCGAATTTTAGTTGAAAGCGTCAAATATCAAAAATAAATAGTAAACACGGTACAACATATAGCAACATCAACACGATGTTTCTTGTATGCAGACGATTTGTTGCTAAGAACATCATCATTCTTTACATATTTCTACAAACTGACCGTCATAGTTTGTTATATCTCGGTAAACATTGCGTTATCAAAAGCGATACATGCAGCATGTCGCATGTTGCGCGTCTTTGCTTCTGTACTGATGTCATTTCAATTCTGATAATGGTGTTTAATCTTGCATTATACTCTAACAACAGTGAAAATAATCCTATCAAGTTATTTGTAATCAAGGAATCTCATAAGAAGAACGAAATGAGCAGAAGTTATTAAAGTTGCACACTAGTCCTAAATAATTTAGCATTAAATTTAGATTATGTCATTAGACGCCTTTGAAGCATTAATTAAAAGCAACTGTTTTGCAATAAATAAAAAGCAATTCTAGACAATACAGGCGGCTGCGAATATAAGATTCGGCGAAGAATACAGATGGCAAGATCGGAAACTTGCCAGTTGACCAAAATTATTAATTAATTCATAAGAATTAATTAATCAAACCTATTAATCAAACAATTAATAAGCTTGCTACCTACACAAATTATTCAAAACCAATGTTATGTGATGGAGAACAATAATTAATTTCAGCCTAGTCATTTAACAAAATACCAGATTTTTCATGTTTGTTAATTTCTAAGCATTCTAATAAAGACAATCTTAATCCTTTGCTTTCTGCATGTAAAACATCAGAATCATCTCTAAAGGAATGTTTTATTTCTAATCAATGAGTTGCGAAGGTGGAGTCAGTTTTATTATTTATGTAGTTATTTTTATGTTCAAGATGACGTATTTTGAATTTCCTTCCTGTTTGTCCTATATAATACATCCTCGGAAAATTACTACTAGTCAATTTATCAACTGATTTATTTTTGATATAACGATAATTAAAATAGTGAATCATATTTGAACAGCGATTATACCTAAAATGGGGACAATTTTATCAATTGATTTTTATTGAATTTAAATCAGAATTCACATATTTTAACCAACACTCTTTTACTGACATATTGTGTATGTGTATTAATTTGTTTTCAAATGCACTTTTAAATTGAAAAGTGGGTATGAAATAATATAGCAACTGCATTTCATAAATGATGAAGGTCTTGAGAGTGAAATTTAATCATCAAAAGTTCTCATTGTTACTTGAAAACCCTTGTCAGAAAATGTAGAATTGTCCCCTCGGTATTCACTTCATGATTCTGTCAAATGTTTGGTTTTTTGCATCTTAAGACAGAATCGTTTATAAATTCGGTACATTTGTATATTTGTAAAAATAAATCATGGTCATAAAACGACTAAATGTGTCCCTGCATCCTAAATAAATAAACCTACCAAAATTTTATGTATATATTAATTTACATTTTATAATACAGTGATGGCCGGACATATTACAGAATTTCGGATATTAAAAAACGAGACTTATAATGTTCAAATATACCTTAAATAATTAATTGTATTCGAAATCCTGGGTTTTATGCTAATGTGTTTTATTCAGAAATTGGTTTTACTTTACTTCCACATTCAGTGGAAGTATAGTAACGACAAAAAAAAATTTTTAAATTTTTATTGTTCAAATAGGCTTAGAATGTCATGAAACGTCGAAATTTTAAGTTTGAGCGAAAAAAGAATTTCTGTCTGTCGGTCTGTCTGTCTGTAACTTTTTTGTGTGCACGTTTACTCTGGAACCGTTTAAGATATTGACTTGAAATTTGGTACACATATGTACTTTAACGAGATCTGGAACTAGATTATATTTTAATCTTGTTCCGTCAAAGGGTTGGGGTGTAAATTGGGGTAAATAGGTAAATCAAGCAGGTAAGAGTCCATAAAATTGGTATTTAGTATATACAAGAGAAGCTAAGGTCTCAAAAAAAATTTTGGCATTAGCCACCCCCATTACCTCCCCCACCTCATTATTAAAGGGGATGAAAAATTGTGATTTAATGTGTGTACAAGAACCAGAAACCTCAAAATATTTCTTTACTCCATCCATCCCCACTACCACCCCCCTATCACCACCCCCATCCCACTACCGATGTGGGGTATCGTTTTATGGGTTTTTGGTAGATGATTTCAAATATTATATTATTAAAGTTCCATAAACAATTATTTCTACATACAAAATTTTTTCGGTGCGAGTGACTTGGATAGAAAATCTGGATGTGGAAGTAGTGATTCCTTGGGCAGTGGTTTTTAGTTGGTTATACCAACGATGTCACAATTATGTGGGACATGCCGATTATAACTGACAAAAACAGATAATAAAAAATTAATAGTTTAAAAAACTTAAAAAACGTGCTTTTATAAATAATGCACTAAAAAATAATCATAGAACCTGTTCTCTCCCGTAAGGGCCTTAGTGTAAGCCGTGTTTGTAATTAAATACAATATTTGAGCATAAAAGCGTGGGGCGCTTTTCAGCGTTTTAATTCGAACCTGTCCGAAATAGTATTTAATTATAAAAGCATGTTTTTTTTAGTTTTTTAATTTCAATTTATTTTTTTTACTTTTTAGTCTCATATTTAAGGAGAGAATTTTGGCAAAACAAAAGAATTTGTTAAATTTCGTAATCTTGCAGATTACAATTATGCGATCGAAATTTACTAGATAACCCACAGATACCGATTTTCAGTCAAATCCGACGATAATTGATAAAACCTATCCTCCATGTTGACGCCGCCATTTTGAATTTTTATGTTAGGATCACATATTTGTTTTCTACTTATCAAGCCCTTTCTTTTGATATACATATCAAGGGGGTTGTAAAGAAAATGACAATCCGCCATCTTGGGGCGGCGGCCATTTTGAACATTTTATAATATTGAGGATACTATATTGTATTGTCATCAGAGCTACATACAATTGCCAAATTTCATGATGATACAAGAATTAAAAGTGGGTGAAATTCAGTTCCTTAGACCTTATTACATAGATAGTTAGTTAGATACAGGTCGACGTAATAAAAGCATGTTTAAAAGAAAAATCCTGTTCGGTGATCGATGTATCCATCCCGAATGATACCAACATGATGCTCAAATAAACGGAGAAGTTGAGCAAGTACAAAAACCTCCAAATAGAAGTTAGCAGAATGTGGTATGCCAAGACCACACTTGTGCCAGTAATTGTAGGAGCCCTTGAAACTGTTAAGAATGGTTATGACTGGAGTCTACAACAACGGCCTGTAGCTCAGTCTCTTTATACATGAACCTCTAAAAAAATCCAAGTGAAGATTTTCCAGCGGGATTCTCTTTATTTTGGCATCAAAAGTCCACAAAGCCAACTGGACGGCTACTAAATCAGTTTTTCTCAAATATCTCGGTTTCACGTTAATTTTGGTTGTTATAAAATTTGTTCATGAGATAAATTTGCATAAAAAAGGTCCTATACAAAATTTACGTAGAACCAATAGTTTTTGAGATATAGGGTTGGGAAAACTCGGGCATTGCGTGCATTCGTTTCCGCACCACCTTTGAGGTAGAATGCAAGGCACGATTTTTTTACATGATATCCCCCTATAGGCCTAATCCATGGGTTACAAGTTATATTATAATTTTGTTGATTATTGTTCGTCTTTGCTGACGTTTTCTTCTCCGTCTCCGCCTATCTCTTCTATTTCCACTTCTTCAATATTTTCATCTTCATCAACAATCATCTCAGAGGAAAATAACGAAATGAGGTCGGCTTCATCTTCGCTGAACTCAGATTCAACGGTTGTATCCTCGAACATCATATTGAGGCACGACTGGCCCCGACAAGAGCCATACACTACGAAACATGGCAATCCTATTTTTCTGCATCCACTATTGATGCCACAACCTTTTGTGCAATTACAGAAAATAGAATTGAGTAGTTCATCTGGTGCAGGAGGAATCCGAGTAGTGACGACAATTGCACAGGCTTATTTAGTCTAGTGCAGTGGTTCCCAACAAGATTTTTTTAAGGACCCCCTCATCGGTCGCTATACTGACAAGGACCCCTTAAAAGCTTAAATTCTTAAAATGAAGATTATGTAGAACCTACCACTGCAAGTCAAGTAAAATACAAAACAATTGAATATATCAGTGACATTTCGCGGACCTCTAAGACATCGTCCGCGGACCACCTGTTGGGAATCCCTGGTCTAGTGCATTTTGCAAAACTAAAATATCTATAATTATCAATTGAAGTCTCTTTTTTGGAGTTCCGTACATAGCTAAAATAAACAATGTGCTACTATTTATTAACAAATTTTTCTAACAACTATGTTGAATGCCGCCAATGCTTCCTGTAAATCTAGTCTTTTCTGTAATATTTTAAATACGTTTATTTTTCCTTTTCGAAATAAGCCACTAGTGGTATCGCAACCACTAGCGGCATGTATAGAACCTTTTTTATGCAGATTTATCTCACGAACAAATTTTATAATAACCAAAATTAACGTAAAACCGATAATTTACGATATATTTGAGAATAACTGATTTTCGTGACATTTGATCTTCTGCAACTTTTGTAACCATCCAGTTGGCTTTATGGAGTTTTGAGAAATTATTTGTGACGCCAAAATAAAGAGAATCCTGCTGGTAAGTCTTCGGTTGGATTTTTTTAGAGGCATTTCTTTGGCATTATTGGCATTTTTTTTGTATAAAGTGACTGGGTTACTGATCAATCGAGTGAATAAAAAGTGCAGAAGGTTGTACTTTTGGGAACAGCTCATATTTTAAGGAAAGTCTTGGAGACGGAGTCTCCATGATTCCTTGTTGAGGTCTGGACTCTGAGCTGTTGGAGCGGACATCACCACTGTTGAGTGGAAGGTCCAAAAATCTGAAATGGGCTTCAACAGAACCGAATCTTAATCGTGGGTGAGGGATCGGTGAATAATTTCCAGCTACGGCTGAGAAAGTGTGTTAAGTCTATAATATGTCTTTATTCAATATAAATACAATATAGAATCTGCGAAGTAGAGCTCGGTGTGGCTAAAGGCTTACCATCTGCTCTTACACTTATAAATTAATTACTTGATCAGCTAATAACACAAATGATCGTCATTGTATTTATTTTATGGGAATGGACCAAGTTAGATCACTGGGCCATATTGCCAAAGACAGTAGCTGTTTTACGCAGCAATGAAAATTGTGCCTATTATAATGTGTCGGCCGGAGAAGCCGACGATAGCGAGACGTTCGAATGTCGATGGGAAATTTTTGGCAAATTCAGAAAATAATACTTCAGCAACTGGAAAGTTCTACTGCCACTTGAGAAAGAGTGGAAACTTGGCAAGTGTAACTGCCCAATATTTTACAAGATATAAATCTGTAAGCCATTCGCGTAAAATGTATGGCATCACTCTCGAAGCGATTAATATACTTATAAGACAAAAAAGAAAGAGAAGACGCCGTTCTACTACCATTGTGCGCCTTACCAATAATAAATTTCAGTGTTCTTTGACAAACGAAATCTTTGAAAAAAATCATTGTTATCCTACAGCAAAAAATTACACAGGCCCACAAAAAGAAGTCATACCAGCTGGTATACTGATCATCAGGGTGGGCCGGAAAACATAAAAATTTGAATTTGCAAATGATATAGTTTATAATTTGTCACTATGTATCTAAAACTAATTCGGCTAAGTTTTTAGCAAAATCGGTTAATATCTAGCCGGCCCCCCCGGCCTTGAAAATGAAGGAAAAGGCCGGTTTTTCGATTTTTAACATTTTTCAAATTGATGTTTGAAATTTTTTTATGACTCTTTATTAATGTCTAAAAGTCTGTGGTAAGAGTTTTCATCAAATTCTACTTTTTAGTGACAAATTTCTAATTTCCATGGAAGTAAAAAATATTTTATTCGGAAAACTCTTGCCACACACGTTTAAACATTAATAAATGGCCATAAAAAAATTCCAAACGTCAATTTGAAAAATGTTAAAAATGGAAAAATCATCCTTTTCCTTAATTTCCAACACCCTAATAACATTGTGGTACTTTAATATTGACCTCATAACTTAAAGAGACGTAAAACCCCATAACTCCTTAACCCCCCAACTCCGTAACCCTGGGAATCCGATGAAAATAGTGGGAAGAGAGAGATTGTAGGGTTAATGAGATTGTGACCTCAGATCCCAGTGCTTGCTTGTTATACATTCGCAACCTCATGATCCCATATACTCAGCATCCCATAATCCCGTAACCAACTCTGCAGATCCAACGGAAAAAATGGAGATTCTAAGTAGGGGAATTCGTGTCATTGTGACATTAGAATATTGGAATTAGGCACCCTATGGTGCCATAGCTCTTCAACGGCAATCCCTCGCCCTCATAATTTCATAACTCTGAGGATTCAAAGAAAAAAATAGGAGGCTCTCGATTGGGAAATCAATTAGATTGTGCCCTCAGAACCTTCTTACCTTTTTACCAAGTAAATCTATAGCGCTCCAGCAGAAAACCCTTCTACTACATAACCCAGTAACCCCCTAAACCCATAACTGCATAACTATGGGAATATAATACAAGAATGTGAAAAATCTGAATAGGGGAATTCATGAGATTGTGTTCTCGGAATCTTGAAATCAAGTAGCCTTAGCTCTTGAATAGCAAAACTTTTAGCCGTATAACCCCGTGATTCTGGGTATGCAAAAAAGTAAATTAGGGAATCTTAATTAAGGATTCAATGAGAATGTAACTTTGGAAGTGGAGTTTCTTTTCAGGTCATTTCTGTTCAGGTGACTTCATTTGAACTATTGCTTTTGTGAACTTTTTTATCTTACGATATCCAGGAAGGTGGGATGAGCATATGATGGCAGACTTTTGTTGGATGTTGAAGGGGGAACATGTAATGTAGAGCAAGAAGCGCAAAAGAAATCCATTACATATTCCGTTCGAAGATAAAAGAGTTCGCAAAAGCAAGAGATCAAATGAAGTCCCATAAACAGAAATCCAAATTTACATTCTCACTGTATCTCCAAGTAAGATTCGCTAATTTGCTTTTATTGAATCCCCAGAATCACGGGGTTATACGGCCAAAAGTTTTGCTGTTCAAGAGCTGAGGAATTTCGGACTACTCGATTTCAAGATTCCGATAACACAATCCCATGAATTCAGATTCTGCACATTCTTCTATTATATTCCCAGAGTTATAGCGTTATGGGTTTACAGGGGTTTACAGTTGTACAGGGTTATGATGTTATTATAAATGAACCAGTTCATTTATATATAAAATGAACCGCTTGTCAGCACTTCTAAAATTCTCATTCCTCCCTTGCACATTAAGCTTGGGCTAATGAAACAATTTGCGAAAGCTCTTAACAAAGATGGTCAATGCTTTAAATATTTGAGTCATTTGATGAGTCACAAATCTGATGCTAAATTGTAGGAAGGTCTCTTCATTGGGCCTGAGATTCGAACTTTATTTAGGGACCAAGAATTCGTTGATTCTATGAATGAATGAAGTAGAAAAGGCACCATGGTTAAGTTTTTAAGACGTGTCCACAAAATTTCTCGGTAATACCAAAGATCCAGACTACAGAAACATTGTATCAAAAATAATAAAGAATTACGAATAGTTAGGTTGTATGATGAGTTTGAAATTGCACTTTCTCGATTCACACCTGGATGAGTTTCCAAAAAATAACAGCGACTTCAGCGAAGAGCAAGGAGAAAGATTCCACCAAGATTTAAAAGACTTTGAACGTCGATTTCAGGGTAAATGGGATGCCAACATGTTAGCAGATTACTGTTGGATGCTACAAAGAAAAGTGAAACCAAAAGGAACGAAACGACGAAGAAACCCCTTATATCGTTTGATCGTTTGAAGATAAGCGCGTTCGAAAACGAAAACCAATATTAAATTGAAATACTATATATCACACACAATGATTAGGTATCCTGAAAAAAACAGATTTTTTTATTTTTCTCAGTATTTTCATCACTGACCCCAAAATTTGACTCCAGATTCGTGATCAGCGGAAAAAAATAATCGATGAAGGTATATGCAGACCATTGGAACACGCTATGCGTTCATGAAAAAACGCGATAACCATGAAAAAAAACGATTTTTGACTCGATTTTTTAAGGTTTTTTATTTCCCTCAACATTTTGATAACTAGCCCTTCTAACAATAGACTCGAGGTCAGTGAGGCAAAAAAAATAAGAAAAATACATGCAGCCTAGCCGAACACGCCACATGCATATTTTACCACCCAAAAAACCATAAAAAACGCATTTTTTTTACAGTTTTTCGGGTTTTTCTCTGTAATATGCGCATTAACCCCCCATTATGACTTCAGATTCGTAATCAGCGGGACGAAATATTAAAGAAAAGTATATTCGGATATCCAGTTCAAATAACTTTTTTTTTGTGGGCCTGTGTTATTTACATGAAATTGAGTTTAAACTGTCAATTTTTGAGCTTTAAGTTTAAACGATTTAAAACTAGGTTTATCGAATATATATTAATTGTAATCGAATATATATTTATATATTAATCGAATTTGGTACAATGGAAAAATTAGGTTAAATTAGGTTTTACGTTTAAAATATACAACTGGGCCTAAGTATTTTAAAAGTTATTTAACATTTTTTGACTCGTACTGTATCTGCCTCTTGTGTCCCACGGTGCAAAAGAAAAAAAGTTAAAGTATTATAATTCACATGAATGACTTACTGTTCCTGTATAATGAACCATCAGTTTCGCATATGATAAGAATGACTTACGAATTTTAAATGGTTAACTGTTCATCATGTCACTTAAATGTTTGGTTTAATAACATTTGAAGATATCAAGATATCAATGTGTATTGAATATGTATGCATATAATTTGCCTCAGGTTTGAGTGGTTAATATATATGTAAACAGTATAGAAATAGCAACATGTTATTATAGGTTTCTTTCGGAGTGAAATACGTCAACTGTCAAAGCGGCTAAAACTTCTGTCTATGAAGCACGTTGAGAACAGATGTGACTCCTGCAATAAGGCATTATAATAAGGCACCAAATAAGAGATTTGTATCTAATTAATGAGTTTAAAATAGTACCTTACTTACAGTAACGACAAGCGTAACGATAGGCTCCGCCGCCCTCCACTTAAGAGTGGGCCTCAAGCCCGAATATCTGAGCGTGCGAATTCATTGCCAAAAAATGACAAACGTGACAAAAAATACACAAGGTAAGACCATAAACTATTAGAAAACTTTTAAGTCACACAAATAAAATACAAAACAGAAAAAGCTCCTAGATAGGATAATATACGGCTAAAGTTATTTAACAAATCAAATGGTCCAACTTCTCACATACATAACTAACAAAAGCATTGGACGAAGGACATTTTACCAAAAACTTTAAAATTAATACACGGTAAAATAGAACGTGTAACATTGTACGCGTTTTTAAAAAAAATCATGTCATCACACTCTAACCTAACCCAACCCAACCTAAATAATAATAACAATTACAAATACAACATAGAAACAGACTCACCACTAAAAATAGGAAAATAATCATCCAAAAAAATTATCAAAATATAATAACATAGAAACTATAAAATAAATTTATTTACACTTGCAGTTGGGCAATTCCTCGCAAGTAGTCCAAAATGCTTCTGTTCGCATTTCAGACTCTGGTAGGTAAACCTCCCTCAGAGATCTCTATGCACGTTGCGTCGATATAACCCCACTAGCGGACTACGTCCAAGAAATTTCACAAAGGTTCTATCAGTTCAAACTGGACGGTAGTCCATTAACCCGCAACATTACTCGAATAAGACAGCATAATGCCATATTTTTCAATTTAAAACACCCCTTACCATACCAGGCGTTGCCTATTTCCCGGCAACTCCCCTAGCCACACTCCCCTCTACGATAACCTAGATCTACCCCTACTCTCTTCCTTTCGCCAACTTTACATCTTCAACCTTTGTCCTCCTTTTTTTTGTATTTTTACGCATTTTTTGTTTCATCCTTTTTGTTCTTTTGTCCATTTTTGTCCATCCAAATTCCCTTTAGACCAATAACATCTCATAAATCCCAACCTTTTTAAACCACATCGTTTTAATACCCTATCTTCCTCGACGGCGGTCAGACCACGAGGTCGTCATCTGCGAACGGGTTTTTTCGTTCAGTTCTGTTTTTCCGTATCAGCAACCAAAATTTTTCAGTGTGCTTGCCAACGAGTTTTAGCTTTTATTGTGCTACATCCATTAGTTTTAGGCTCATGCGAGCACATTTCCTTCATCTTAGTCCAGTTTTTAAATCCACCTGCGGTGGATAGGAGCTCTGGTCAACAAACCACTGCCTCTAAGCCAAACCGGACCCACCCCGCCCATCCGCACGTCCACCACGACGCTACACGTCGTGGCTGTCTTGCTGGCCCCGGGGCGGGTTCCGACTAGGTACATTTCATGTTCCAAAATGTTGAATAAAATCTTTTTGAATTGAATTGAATTGTTCGCATAATCAGCATCCACTGTTTGTAACCATGACAAGGCTATGCAATACGATTATTACTTCCACATCCAGTGGAAGTATAGTAACGACAAAAAAATTTTTAAAAATTTTTATTGTTCAAATAGGCTTAGAATATCACGAAACGTCGAGATTTTAAGTTTGAACGAAAAAAAAAATTCTGTCGGTCTGTCTGTCTGTAACTTTTTTTGTGCGCACGTTTACTCTGGAACCGTTTAAGATATTGACTTGAAATTTGGCACACATATGTACTTTAACGAGATCTAGAACTAGATTATATTTTCACCTTGTTCCGTCGAGGGGTTGGGGGGTAAATTGGGGTAAATTTGGGGAAAATAGGTAAATCAAGCAGGTAAGAGTCCATAAAATTGGTATTTAGTATATACAAGAGAAGCTAAGGTCCCAAAAAAAGTTTTGGCATTAGCCACCCCCATTACCACCCCCACCCCATTATTAAAGGGGATAAAAAAAATTGTGATATAGTGTGTGTACAAGAACCAGAAACCTCAAAATATTTTTTTACTTCATCCACCCCCACTACCACTCCCCATTACCACCCCCACCCCGCTACCGATGTGGGGTATCGTTTTATGGGTTTTTGGGGTAGAAGATTTCAAATATTATATTATTAAAGTTCCATAAACAATTATTTCCACATACAAATTTTTTTCGTTGTGAGTGACTTGGATAAAATATTTGGATGTGGAAGTAGTGATTCCTTGGGCAGCGGTTTTTTAATAAACGCGTCCAATGTAACACGTCCTATTTTACCGCGTCCAGTTGTCGCACGCGTCTAATTGTCACACACGTCCAATTGTCGCGCGTCCTATTACCTGCGTCCAATTGACGGGCCACCCAATTCACCATTGCACAAAGTAGACAAATCCACGAATGTCAGTAATTATTATAGACCACCAAAATCACGTCCAATATAGCAAAGAAAAACTTTAAAATCCACATTTGTTAAATTTGTAGATACTTTTGAATAGTGAGTGTAGCTTCAGTAGGGGCAGATAAACGGATGATGTTATTGCAAATTTGAATGTTTAAAAGATTATTTGGTACATAAGTGACCTAAAACCTTATATTATTCTCCTTAACTTCATTATTTATTTAAACGATGTTGTATTATTATTTATTTTATTATTTTGGAGCAAAATCTTTAATTAAGCATACAAAAATATGAAGATATACAAGATATCTACAATATACATCTCTGGGTGATATATCAATTTACTTTAAAAAATTATTTTTAAGATGCTTATTAGTTGGGGAGCCCTCCCTAGCTGTACGTGCACCCCCCACCTGATCCTTGGGGACAACGTTTTTCATAAAGATTAACGCCTAAGGAACAATTTAAGACATGTCCTAAAAAAAAAAAACTGGCTGTACTTTAAAAATGGCAGTTATATGTTAAAAAAAACTGTTGCCAATGTTGTTTTTGTCATTTAACACAAAAACTAAAAAAGATGGACAAACTTGTTTCACAAAAAACAACGTGCGTAAAATTTTCTACAATTTTGTTCCTATACAATATTTTGATAGACAGAAATTTATATATCGGTAAATTACTTAGAGGAAATAAGTGTGACCATTATTGTAAGGCGTATAATATAACTTTATATTATTAACATAACAAAAAATAAAATAAACTGAAAAAAATTAATAATAATAATAATATTATAATTTGCAGACATTTCTTATCTCGAAAACGGTAACAATGATATCTGAAAAATGGTAACTCCTATCCAAATATTGTATAGGAACAAAATTGTAGAAAATTTTATGCACTTTGTTCTTTGTGCAGAAAGTTTTTCTCCATCTTTTTTAGTTTTTGTGTTAAATGACAAAAACGATATTTGCAATTTTTTTTTAAACGGACGTCATTTTGAAAGTATAGCCAGTTTTTTTCTTTGGGACATGTCTTAAATTGTTCCTTAGGCTTTAATCTTTATGAAAAACATTGTCCCCAAGGATCGGGGGGTGCACGGACAGTTAGGGTGGGCTCCCGTAGTATTAAGTTTTATATTGAATTTTATATTTTATTTTAAGAATGGTAACTCCTATCCAAATGAGGCGTTTACTGCCAGAGTGGCCTAAGTGAATTATTTTGAATTTGGCGCTTTTTCAGCCTATTAATATATATAAACCATTATTTACTTGCAATGGTGCCATATGTTCGGTAGCTACGTTCATCCATAGATGGCGGCACCCAAGCCACTCTCGTAATACTAAAAATGTGGAAATTCAGTAGTGCAATAGTGGCCTAAAATTGGGCACGAAGAGGTTACTTACACGAATTGTGTGCAATAAAGGCCCATCTGTTAACCTCACATTTGTTCAGTACCTAGTGCATAGTGTGCTTGTTAATAAAAATGGATAGCAATGAGGAAAAAGGTAATAAACTGTAATTAATTATAATAGATTCATCACTTTAATTAGGTATGTAGGTTATTGACTATTTATTATATACTATAAGAATTAATATAATTTCAGTTTACACCATAGCATCAACCTCAAAAATTCTCCAAAACTTCGAGGGATTGTCTTCAGATGAATTAAGTGAAGAAGACCCTTTTGTTGATTCTGGATCGAGTTACAAGCAAAGTGACTCAGACTCAGATAATAATACCACCAATAGTGAATCCGAGAATGAAGGCAAGTCGATTTTTTTTGTTCATCCTTAACGGCAGATTTATGCAACGGTCATTTTCTTTAATTTAACATTATTTTAACACTAAAAATTCAAGATTTTATGGATTTTATGGAAAATATTAATAATATTTTTTATTTATTCGCCAAAACTCCATTATAATATAAATGTAAAATAATTAAATTAGCACATATTGCTTGTAATGATATTGTTTAAAATTTTTAAATTTTAACTTAACCATAAATTCACTAAAAGGCAATTTACATTAACTAATATTTCCATTATTCATAATTTGTTGGTTAGGCCACTCTGGAAGTAAACTCCTCTCATCTTCTTAGTGTTAGTGCTAAATTACTTCCACATCCAGTAGAAGTATAGTAACGTAAAAATTTTTAAAATTTTTTATTGTTTAAATAGCTTAGAATGTCATGAAACGTCAAAAAACACAAAATTGTGATTTAGTGTATGCACAAGAAACAAACGCCTCAAAATTTTATTTTACTTCATCCACCCCCATTAGCACCCCCACTACCGATGTGGCATATCTTTTTATGTTCTTTTGGGGTAGACGATTTTTCAAATATTATATTATTAAAGTTCCATAAACACTGGCAATGTGCAAATATAATATTTTCGTTGTAAGAGACTTGAATCGGAAGTCTGAATGTGAAAGTAGTGATTCCTTGGGCAGCGGTTTTTTAGTAGTAATAGACCAACAGGCATGGCCATATTTTTAAAGCACACATTTATCTCATTTAATACCAGTGTTAATGTTAAATTAGTGATTATGAACATTGTATGATGAAGTTGCAATAATTACTGAAAGTATATATTTTTTAAACAGAAATTAATGGACACACCCTGAGAGAGATTGATATTAACGTGGCTCGAGAAGGAAAACCGAGGAATCGGAAGAGAGGCCCAAGGAGGAAGATCAAGGAACCAAAAATGTGGAAAATAAATATTCGCAAAAGGCTACGGAATAGTGGACTCGCCTACGTAGGTGTATCAGGAAAGTCTGTAGCTGCAAAAATATTTGATAACACAAATTGTCAATGTATCAGAGAATGCCACAAATTGATAACAATCCAACAACGTGAAAAATTATTTCATGATTACTATAAGCTTGCCAACTTTGACTTGAAAACTGCATATCTTTCTAGCCAAATAAAACTGATAAACAAATCTAGGAATACATCTAACTCACAAAGAAAACAATATACTCGTATTTATAATTTACCAAATGAGAACGGAATTGACTTGCCTGTTTGCAAACGTTTTTTTAAAAAAGTCTTGGCAGTATCAGATGGCCGATTAACTCGTGCATTAAAAGGAAAACAAGCTGGTAGCACTCCTTTGGAAGACAAAAGAGGTAGACATGAACCTTACAACAAAACTAGCCTTGAAAGGGTCCAAGAGGTGGTGAGCTTTATTTCTTTGTTCCCGAAATACCAGTCTCACTATTCTCGAAAGAAAAATCCAAACCGAATGTATTTAGCACCAACACTGAATATAATTAAAATTTACAATATGTATAAAGAAAAATCACAAAATCCAGTTTCCCAGCGTGTATTTCGGCATATTTTCAATACACAATTTAATTTAAAATTTCATGCACCTATTTCCGATAGCTGCAAGACCTGTGACAGTTTTGAACAAGGGATTAAATTTGGTGTAGACGAAGGTGTCGTCAAGGAATTGAAGGTACAAAAAGAATTGCATTTAAGAAAGGCAGAAGCTGCTCGAAATGGTATGAAATATGATAGTGAGCTAGCCAAGACGCCTGAAAATGACGTAACTACTATTGCATTCGATCTCATGTCAACCCTTCCAACTCCACATATTTCAACAGGAATATGTTACTATAAGCGACAACTTTGGACTTACTGTTTAGGAATTCACAACCTATCGACGAATGTAGCTCATATGTACATGTGGAATGAATCCATTGCCTCGAGGGGCCCACAGGAAATTGGTTCTTGCTTGGTACATTATATACGAAATAATGTACGTACCTCACAACTGATCATGTACAGTGACCAATGTGGTGGTCAAAATAGGAATATAAAGGTGTCGGTTCTTTGCGATTATATACTGAAAATGAAAATAAACAACTTGAAATTAATTGACCATAAATTTATGGTTTCTGGACATTCTTACCTGGCATGTGACCGCGATTTTGGTGTGATAGAGAAGCACAAAAAATGTTTTAACGATATCTACATACCCGATGATTGGATGAAACTGGTTAAGGAATCAAGAAAGAAAAACCCATTTGTTGTCGTTCAGATGAATGCTGAAGACTTCATAACCACTGACCCTCTCGAAAAGAATGTAACAAACCGGAAGCAAACGATAGAAAAAGAGCCACTGAATTGGTTTAGAATGCAGTGGTTGAGATACTGTGCGGATAATCCCTCTGAATTTCTATTCAAAGAGTCAAATAATGTTGATGTACCTTTCCAAACAATTAATGTGAAAAAACGCAATGCCTATGAAAATGTACCCGAGCAACTTCCACTTTTATATCCTAGTGGAAGGAAAATTGAAAGTAAGAAATTAAAAGATCTCAAAGATTTACTTCCATACATACCTCCCATTCGTCACGAATTTTATAATAACTTACAAGAAACACATTATGTTGAACGAGATGAAGACGATATGGAGTTGATGTGTGTTGATGAAGTGGAGGGAAGAGCCCAAATCTTACCTGATGAGATAGGTAATTCAGTTACGGGACAGCCGGTGAAAAGAAAGCCAGGGCGTCCCCCTAAAAATCCCCTTGTGAAGAAAAAGTCAAGAAAAACTCATGAATAAGTATAATATTCAAAATATTCATTGCTTACTTTTTTAAACTGATTACTTGTTCCTTTCCAATGTTCATTTTTTCAAATAAATAAAAGTTTCGTTGATATAAAGGTCTTTATTAATGCTATGATGGCCCAAGTGAACTTTTTTTTGCAACATTTTGAAAAATTTTGGTTGTGCTATAGTGGCCTAATATTTAAAAAAAAAAGAAAAAAAGTCAATATTGCATAAATCTTTAAGGCATAAATAAATTCAGTGTCAAACACATACAAATAAAAAACATCAATTTCCAACAAAAAAAATTAATAATTAAAAATCAAATTTAAAAATCAAACAATTTTCTATTAATTCATATTTCTGTTATACATATTTGTTGGTTAGGCCACTCTGGCAGTAAACGCCTCATATTGTATAGGAACAAAATTGTAGAAAAAAAAAAAAACTTTTATGCATTTTGTTTTTTATGCAGAAGGGTTTTCTCCGTCTTTTTAGTTTTTGCGTTAAATGACAAAATGACAACAACAATATTTGCAAATTTTTTTTAATGGACGCCATTTTGAAAGTGCATGACTGCGAATAATTTTATTAAAAACTCCTGTTCTGTAAAATTTTTATTTCAAATTTGGAGCATATATACAATAGCATGGTAGTATACTCTGCTTCAATATCAGTGATACACGCCAAGTGCGTGTAATCTGTGACTATTATGAAAAGAATGAAAGTTGTAGTCAGACTTTGTCAATTTAAATACCTACTTGATATGAATAATAAAAATAAAGAAGCTAAAAACGTAGGTATACTCTTCGCCAATTTACTGACTTTTTTATATAATTGTTACACATTCTATAAGATACTCTTCGTAGTTCTCTTGTAAATAATGTTAGTTTTTGGACATCCTAAATTTTGTGATACCATCTTTGCTGTGAAAAAATTATATGAAAAAAAAAAGTGAAAAAAAAAATCCGCCCTGTGTGGGATTCGAACCGTGTTATTTATTTTTTTTTCGGTAAAATATCTCCATTTTGTCACCATAATTAATCGGTAATGAACTGAAATCGATCTCATATACGATGTTCACTTAATATCATGTACTATTTGGACGCTCCGTTAATCGTGGTTTCTGAGAAAAATTATTTTTTTAAGATTTACATACACTCTACAGGAAAACGTGTAATTTCTTACATTTCCTCGAATATCTCGATAATTATCGTTTTCTTCGAAAAATTTGTAGGCAGTTTATGTAAAGAGAATTGATTGAGCTTTTCGACACTTTTCAAATTTTTTCTCTAACATAAAAAACAAGACTTTTGACCGAATATGCGCTCCGGGCTATTGCAGTTTGCGGAGAAGTTTTGCATTTTCCGCCACAGAATATTAATTTACAAAGCTAATTTTTTGTCTACAAGCAGTTTATGCACTATTTCGGTTAAAAATCACATTATACCTTCGCTTAAAGGTGGCTAAATCTTTGAAGACAACAAACATAAAAGGGTGTACAAAACCGCTGCCCAAGGAATCACTACTTCCACATCCAGATTCTCTATCCAAGTCACTAACAACGAAAAAACTGTGTATATGGAAATAATTGTTTATGGAACTTTAATAATATAATATTTGAAATCCTCTACCCCAAAAACCCATAAAACGATACCCCACATCGGTAGTGGGGTGGGGGTAGTGATAGGGGGTGGTAGTGGGTAGTGGGGGTGGATGAAGTAAAAAAATATTTTTAGGTTTCTGGTTCTTGTACATACACTAAATCACATTTTTTTTCATCCCCTTTAATAAGGGGGTGGGGGTGGTAATGAGGGTGGCTAATGCCAAAAATTTTTTTGGGGCCGTAGCTTCTCTTGTATATACTAAATGCCAATTTTATGGACCCTTACCTGCTTGATTTACCCATTTATCCCAAATTTACCCCAATTTACCCCCCAACCCTTCGTCGGAACAACATGAAAATATAATCTAGTTCCAGATCTCGTTAAAGTACATACGTGTACCAAATTTCAAGTCAATATCTTAAACGGTTCCAGAGTAAACGTGCGCACAAAAAAAAGTTACAGACAGACAGACCGACAGACAGAAAATTTTTTTTCGCTCAAACTTAAAATCTCGACGTTTTCTGACATTTTAAGCCTATTTGAAGAATTAAAATTTTTAAAATTTTTTTTGTCGTTACTATACTTCCACTGGATGTGGAAGTAAAAATTAAATTTTACAGTTAATTTTATCAATAAACAAACTGAGTAATTTAAACAAAATTTTCTCAATTTAATATTTATTGTTATAATCGTGGATAAAGTATAGTATTCAACTTGCGGTAATGGTAATAACCCTCTTGATGAATTACAGCACTCGCCTTCGGCTCGTGCAGTAAACTTCATCTGCGTGAGTTATTACCTACATTACCGCTCGTTGAATAATATACTATTATGTATTTAATCCTTATTTTTAATTTAAGACGTTCAATGATTAAGTTAAGGTTTGCTTGTTCAAGTAGAGAGAACTTTGAGTAGAATGAATTATAATATATAGTGCTTGTGCAGAGTTTTGATTTTCCGAATAAGGTGTTATCTACCTACTTTGTGAATGATTACCATACGTAAGTACATTTGTATATTTAACATGAAATAATTGATTTGTCTGCTTCGTAAGCATTTATATGTAATTTTAATTGTAAAAAATATTTTGTAATTACGTTAGATATTATAAGCCATTGAAAGGTGTATATAACTTGTCCCGAATCTATGGTTTCCACACAGCCTTGGCTTTGAATTTGGGAGTTGTCAAACTTATGTGGTGTCTTTAGGAAATTTTTATATTATTATATTACTACGTATATAGTACAATACTATAATTTACAATTTACGTTAACAATTAGCAATAAGCTAGAGAGAATATTTACAGATAAAATTTAAAAGCACGAGTTGTCCTATTTGCCGAAAACATTTCACGAAACAAAACATCAAAAAACTATCGCGATATTTGTCGACGAGTCGCCACAAAAAATTAGAGTGATATAATTTTTTCATATTGGTACTGTCAAAAACCGATCTAGGTTAATTTACCACTAATAATGACATTTGACTGGTGCAATGTTGGCAAAAAAGGGTCTTTCATTGACTATCACGTTAATGAGTGAAATAGTCGTATGTAATATCACTAGTGCTTAAAATTTTATCGAAAATTTTTTCGAAAGCGTGTTGCCTGGTAATATAAAGAGTGCAAATTGGCAGTTTATTATCTGATTAAATCCCGACCGCTTTAGCGGGAGGGATTTAATCTTTGATAATAAACTGCCAATTTGCACGAGTTATATTAACTAGGGGCGACTTAGCTTGAGAAAAAATTTTTAGATAAAATTTAAAGCACGAGTGGTATTTGAGGAGAATATTTCACGAATAAATAATTCATTAAGTACATCTTCAATATTATGTTTTCTCATTAACTGCCTTCAGACGTTTTCTTGTCACTTTTTGGAGTTTACTGACCTTTATTTTCAATTCCATCACTAATTTGATATACAGAAATATTTCCAAACCGACTCATATTGTCAAAACAGCAAATCTGAAACAAACGCAGTAGAAACAACGGAGATTCGCTATATTTTAAAATAATCTAGTGACGTTTCCATGGCAACTAGTAAATAAAACGAGTTGAAACCTTAGATATTATAATATATAGACTGGCTTAACACCTTTCAGGCGTTTCTGAGGTGCAATACGACGAGGAACGATAGAGAGAGCACTACTTTAGTACCGATGTCTCGCCCAAATAAAATGTACACCCATGGTTCCGAGATTGACATAGAGAGCGCCATCTAGCGCTACAAGTTATATTCCATAATAAATAAATGTTCATCGACTCATATTTACGTATTTAATCCTTACTTTTAACTTACGAAATTTATGAATTATGTTGAGGTCAGCTTTGATTCAACGAGTTACTTTTTGGTAGATTACCATATGTAAGTACTATACATTTTTAGTTTGTTCCAGAGCGAATGTGTACTTGACATTTATAATAAATGATTTGCTTACCTTTGTAACTACGTTATTGAGCTATTGAAAGCTGTGCTTGACTTGTTCCTGCATTATGAGCTATATTAAGTACAATCTTTGTGTGTAATTGTTACCTGATTGAACACTAGGAAAACTGACATAGTTACAGATAGGCAAAAGTTACAGCCTATATATTTCAGACAAGATTCGCTTTGGAATTGAGGTGTGTTTTTGTTTGCTACTACATAATACAATATTACAATTTACAAGGTAAGTACGTTAACAATTACTTAGAAATAAACTAGAGAAGATATTTATAGATAAAACTTGTAATTTTATGTAAAATTTTCACTTGAAATGCAATTTTTGCTGAAAGTTTATTAGTATTCATCCAAATTTTCAAAATCTTGCTATTTCGTTGACTCTTATAATGTGAGGGAAATAGACTTTAAAACCACATAATTTTAACTTTAGTTTTAATGAAATATACAATAATTTGAAATTTCATGAGCAGGCTTCTTTAAATATAAACTTTACATTGTACAAGTATGTAACATTATGGTAATGATATTTAGTGATGCACATCGTTTTCTCTGGAAAGTCGAACTAATTTTTTAATAGCAAAATTTATATTGCACTGAATATTTAGCTGAATTAAAATGGTATGTTATTTTTTCTCAAATCGTTAGAACTATTAGCTAATTTTTTCTATACATGAAGATTAATCACCCAGTCCTATAGAAGACGTCCGATTCATAAGAATTTACATTATGTTAGTGTATCCGCTCTTTAAATCCTTAGATTTTATGTATGATAAATATCCTGTTCGTACCATTGATCTAAAAAAGCAAAGCAAAAGAAATGATTCATCTTCATGAATCTGCAATGAGTATAAATAAAGAATATACCAAGGTCGTTTCTGCTTTGTTTTAGTTGGTTAGCAAAAAATCCAAAACCAGCTTTCGATGGCTATAACATTCTTTACTTTCTGACAAACATTATAAGAATCTTTACTTCATTCTGGCGTAGTAGGGTTTACGGTTTATTAAACACAAAAATTGACTTTTTTATCCTAATTTTAGCTAATGCTTGAAGTCACAAATCTTTAAAAAATTGATGTCTTTCTTTATCAATAATAACAAGCAGTGTTTACTTTGTTATGGAGAAGTGTTTACTAGTAATGTTGCTTTGTTGCATTATAAGGATTTAAAAGACTATAATAATAATAATGTTTATTGCTAAAATTGTAACAAATAAATAAAGAAGAGGAAATATAATTTATACAGCAAGTAAATATGAATATTACTAGCAGCTCCGAGTTAATAAGTAAAAATAATCATTGCATAACTTTTTTATTAAGATTTTACTCGAACAAGGCACAATTCACTTTTACTCAGTTCACAGTAATGCCACTGAGAATAAGTACGTACTATACCTCTATAAATTTTGTATGTAAAATTTTCTCCTACCTCTCTCTTTTTGCTATCTTATTATTTTCCGAAAAAAATCAAACTTATTTACAAGAAACCATGTTTGCACACCTAATTTGTTAAGTAAAAAAAATTGCACAGGGGTTAAGTCGGTAAACTTTTCGGATTATCATTTCTACCATTTTTAGGAATATCGTCAAAATTTTCAACTAGTTCAGAGAATATTTGAAAGTAAAAATCCAGATGCATTGGACTGATTAATTGCTGATTTTAGCAGAAAGAGAAAAATAAAGGAATTGTGAAACAAGGATTATTAAAACAAGTAAACATTTTCTGATTGGTTTAATGCTGCTTGCTTTTGAAAAAAACCAAAATGTCTGTATTTTGTGTTGTGTGTAACAAATAATATATTAAAAACATTAAATCGTAGATTTAAGAAAATGATTTTGTACATTAGTACAGTACCTGAAAAATATGTAAAAATATGTAAAATTTAGGAATTATTCCATATCTAAGGATAATTTTGCTTTATGAGTTATTATTGTAGTAAAAGATATCATCTTCGGTTTCTATATGCTCTGCTCCGGATACTTGCCTTTGCACTCAAGAGGTGAAAACTACCCCTAAATTTATACATTTAACATTTGAAAATTATGACTGATCTATTTTTGAAACTTAGTATATTTAGGTTTTTGAGATCTCTGATTACGATATTACGAATTTGAAATCAAAATTCAAAAATTAAAAAGAGCGTCTCCAATATGGTGGATAAAAATCAAATGGTATGGAGTATGGAATTAGCAGGAGGGTGGTCAAAAGAAACCACAGCACTTAGGCCCCATTGGATCCCTTGAACAATCGGTGTCAGCTTAAACTCACCGCTATTGAAGATGCTCTCTTTCTAACACGCGTCACTACAAATAAGGTTAGAAAGGGAGCATCTCTAATGGTGGTGAGTTTAAGGTGACGCCGATTGTACATCCTCCTTCTAGGCAGACACTCACCTAGGCCTTCAACCAACCTAATCTTTCGAAGTAGGTGGTGATGTTGCCCAGGGGCATCTCCATTACATTGGCCAAGGTAGGCCAACGCTCTCCCAAAGTGGATTCTCTGGTTGATGAGACGGCTGAACAGTCACAGAGTACGTGTTGAACCGTCTCATCTTCTTGTTCATAACCTCTGCAAAGAAGTGTTTCGCTTAATCTCATATTGTATAGATGTTTCCTTAGCGGACAGTGTCCAGTCTGGATTCCTGTTATAGAACGTAGATTCCTTCTGGTCATTGCCAGGTAGTCCATTGCTGTTTTCTTGTTGGGATACATGAGTAATTCCCTAGCAAGCTGACAGCTGCTTGTTTCATCCCACAGCTTCTTAAATTCGTTGTGGGTGTTCTCCTTAATTAATTGTATTGTCGCCGTAATCGGTAACAGGCTGGCCGGGCCTGGTCCAAAGATAGGTTGGCCTGCTGCCTTCTTGGCCAGTTTGTCGGCTTTTTTGTTGCCACTGCACTGTGCGTGTCCTTTCACCCAGCATACCGAGATATTGTTCGTGCAGGAGGCACCCACAAGTGCTTGATGACATTCCCATACTGCTCCTGTGGTTATTTTGTATCTCCTCGGGGCTAGTAGTGATTGTCTACAGTCTGTGTAGATCCTGATTGTTTTGCCCGTAGTTTGTCTGCTGACAATCTCTTTTGCGGCTATGGTTATGCCCGCCAGTTCAGTTTGTACTATGCTGGCTCGCTCATCCATAGTCCATTTATATTGGATTTGCAGGCTTCTGGAGTATATTCCACATCCTGCCCCCTCCTTCTTTCTTGATCCGTCTGTGAAAATGTTAATCACACCTTCACCGGCGGTCTCGTTTTCACTGTTTGTCTGTATTGTGTAGGGTCTATCAAAGACAAATCGGGGAGAGATGCCATCTGTGCATGCCTGTAGAAGAGGCGTCTTCCTGACTGCCTCATTCCACAGGCGACTTCTGGTCTCCCCACAGCCTACATTTGGTTGTAAGCCAACGGACTTGAGGCGTGCCATTGTTATTAAAGCCACTTCTCCTAGATATAGATCCAGTGGTGGCAGACACAGCATTACTTCCATTGCTCTCGTTGGCGTTGTTCGCATAGCTCCTGTTATGCTTAGACAGGCAACTCTCTGCACTTGGCTGAGCTTGGCTCTCGCTGTAGCCTGTTTACTCTTAGGCCACCAGACCACAGCTCCATAGGTTATCATTGGTCTTATGATGGCAGTGTATATCCACATGACCACTTTGGGTTTCATTCCCCAGGTTTTCCCCACGGTCCTGCGACACTGCTCATAAGAGATGTAAGCCTTTTTTAGTCTTCTGTCTAAGTGAAGATTCCATGTTAGTTTGGCGTCAAAGGTTACCCCAAGGTATTTCACTTCTGATACGAAACTTAGTGTTGTATCCAGGAGAACTGGTGCTTTCAGTGCCCCTGGTTTCCTTTTTCTTGTGAAGAGAACCATCTCCGTCTTCCTGGGATTAACAGACAGCGAGTGTTCTCTGCACCATTTTTCAATTATTCTTAGGGCCCCCTGCATCCTTTCACAGAGGAATCCTTCAAATTTTCCGTTGAGCAGTATTGTTACATCATCTGCGTAGGCGATTGTGTGGAAACCCTCTGAGTTGAGGTGGCGCAAGAGGCTGTCGAGAACTAAGTTCCATAACAGTGGTGATATTACACCTCCCTGCGGGCAGCCTCTCGCGACCATTCCTCGCACAGAAGCGTCTCCCACACTAATTTGTACAGCTCTTTTGGAGAGCATGTTGGATATCCAGCTTCCCATAATCGTGGGGACGTTTCTCCCCACTAGGGCTGCCGTGATTTTTGGGAAGGTGGTTTTATAAAACGCACCTTCTATGTCTATGAAGACACCTAGGGTGGACTCTTTATTGTCCAAGGATTTCTCAATCCGACTCGCGACCGCGTGGAGGGCGGTGTCGGTGGATCTTCCCAATGTGTATGCGTGTTGGTTGGGATGCGAAGGGTTGTCTTTCACTACGACATCCCTCATGTATCGTTCACATAGCTTCTCCATCGTCTTGAGCAGAAACGAGGTTAGGCTGACAGGTCTATATGCTTTGGGGGTGGTGTAATCCATCCGTCCTGTCTTTGGAATGAACACAACTTTCACTTCTCTCCATATCTTTGGAATATGAAGGTGCGCCAAGCTCGCCCTAAATATTTCGACCAGGTGCGGCAATAGTTCATCCAGTCCCCATTGCAGTAGGGCGGGATAAATGCCGTCAATGCCTGGTGATTTGAAAGGAGAGAAGCTCTGTATTGCCCATCTTATCATATCTTCGCTCACTATTTGGTTGGCCATTTGCCAATCCAAATCTGAGGGCTGAGTGTCGACTTCGTTTGGCCATTCCTTCTGTTCTGTTATCACAGATTCCAAGAAGTGAGTTTCCATAAGTAACTCTAGGCTTCCACGAAGGTCGGTGGTTCTTGTACCATCGTCCTTTTTTAATAGGCAAAGGTCATGGTCTTTATCTTTGGCGAGGATTTTGCAAAGCCTAGCGGTCTGTGAGTAGTCTTCGATTTCCTCACAGTGGGTTCTCCACGCTTCTCTTTGTCTTTGTCTGACTAGTTTCTTAAACTTTTTCAGATTTGTTTTATATGACTCCTAATCTGATTCCTGTCTCGTTAATTTTGCTTTGTTGAACGAGGCCCTAGCCTTCTTCAAATGGTTTAAACTGACAAAAAAAAATTGCATCTATGTGATGCTATATATTAACAAAAAACAGTACTTTAGAAAAAAATATTTCAATCATTGGATAATTACAATAACAAACATAATTTCTATCTTGTCAGTTTTTTAGGGGATAAAAGGCGTGGTAAATTGAAACAAATTTGACTTCACGCGTCCAAATACTTCAGAAAAGTTATATCAGAACCTTAGGACAAGCAAGACCTTGCTCTTTTGCTTTTATTTAGGGGATGAAAGGGTGTGGTGGAGGGAAACTGACATAATAGAATTTTTTTTTGTCCAAAATTGACTTCAGCGCGTCAATATGTATACTTCAGAAAAGTTAGATCAGAACCTTAGGACGAGACCTTTTTTTTTGTAGACCTGCATTATCTTTAATTTTGTTCCTTAAAATTTTTGATGAAGCGTCGTAGTTTCTAAGATATTCAACATTTAAACTAAATACTTCATTTTATAAACGTTCGAATACCATTTATAAACTTAAATATTTTCGAAACCACAAATCCTACATAAATAATGAAACAAAACAAATTCATCCCCGCTTTACAAGCTTTATTTTTGATATCTATCATTTATTCGCTAAAGTTAATATTTATTGAAATGTTTGCAAGAAACAGAAATTTAACGTTTTTTAGAAAATCGATTTATGGTTTAAAATGCAATTTTTTTCTAAAGCAAATGCTGTAAACGGGCGAAAAAAATTGAGCGTCTAAACCATACTGTATATTAACGAGAAACAGTATATGAGATTTTTTTTCAATTATTGACTACTTGCATTAACAAAATGCCGACGTTCTTATAAAAAAAACCGCTGCCCAAGGAATCACTACTTCCACATCCAGATTCTCTATCCAAGTCACTCACAACGAAAAAACTTTGTATGTGAAAATAATTGTTTATGGAACTTTAATAATATAATATTTGAAATCCTCTACCCCAAAAACCCATAAAACGATACCCCACATCGGTAGTGGGGTGGGGGTGGTGATAGGGGGGTGGTAGTGGGGGGTGGATGAAGTAAAAAAATATTTTGAGGTTTTTGGTTCCTGTACATGCACTAAATCACATTTTTTTTTCATCCCCTTTAATGAGGAGGTGGGGGTGGTAATGGGGGTGGCTAATGCCAAAAATTTTTTTGAGACCTCAGCTTCTCTTGTATATACTAAATATCAATTTCATGGACTCTTACCTGCTTGACTTACCCATTTACCCCAAATTTACTCCAATTTACCCCCCAACCCTTCAACGGAACAAGATGAAAATATAATCTAGTTCTAGATCTCGTTAAAGTACATATGTGTACCAAATTTCAAGTCAATATCTCAAACGGTTCCAGAGTAAACGTGCGCACAAAAAAAAGTTACAGACAGACAGACCGACAGACAGAAATTTTTTTTTTCGCTCAAACCTAAAATCTCGACGTTTCATGACATTTTAAGCCTATTTGGGCAATAAAAATTTTTTTAAATTTTTTTGTCGTTACTATACTTCCACTGGACGTGGAAGTAAAATATGAAAATGCTCATTGTTTCTGTCATAACTGCTTTGTTTTTTATGCCAAAGAAAATAGCCCGATTAATAGTCTTTCATTTTGGTCGTTAGTATTTTTGAAAGTGCCATAGTTTCTGAAATATTAAACATTTATAATAAATGTTTCATTTTATAAAGGTTTGGACGCCATCTTTATACCTCCAGATCTGCGAAACCATCAACTCTACAGAAATTAGGAAAAAACGAATTTCATCCTTAATTTGGTAGCTTTCTTATTTGTCTCTAGCATGTTTTCGCTCAATGTGACACTTTCAAAGTTATTTGATGAAAATTGTTTTTAAATACCTTTTTTTCAAGCTAAAATTACAATTTTAAAGTCGATACAAGATTATCAATTTATATAAAAAGTTGCATGGAACATTTTCTTTTCATAATTTGATTATCTTTCAGCTCCAATATTTTGTGTTTTTTTTTTAGGTGCCACCGGCATCCACCGACTATAAATTAGTAAGCTCACGCATAATATAGAAACTTTTCTTCGATGCATTTACTATTACATTGCCAAATATGAACAAAATCTAATTCATATTACATTATTCCGACGTTAAAAGTTTTAGTTACTATACTACATTATCTTCTTGATGAAGAGAAGTGATGGGAAAGTAAAAAAGAAATAATATATTTAGGTAATAACATTTATGTAGCAAACATTTCTACATTTTACTAATTCATGTATATAATACAATGTTCATAGAAAGCGCTTAAGCCAATCCGGACTAGAGTGAATAAACATAAAAAAAATGTTGATTTTTTTTAAATTCGACTAACATATTGTAAACACTAGTAAATCAACAAATATGAGAGAAAAGAACTACACTTATGAACTCGAAAATTCACTAACTTCCTTTCACCACAAATTATTTATGAAATAGTCATACTAAATACCCCGATTCCCACCATTAAAGGGCCCTAATTAGATATTTTTTCCCTAAATGAAGGGTGCATAAGTCGTTCATCGTATATGCATCAATCAGTCAGAGAAGGATGCTGTCAACATACGTGACTTCGTACATCTAAGCAACCCTTGATGACACTATTAACAAAGAACATATGCGCCACCCAGCAAATTCTTAATTTGAAATTCTCAGAAGTGTACCATGTCGGCAAGTCAATCGTTTAAACAGAACCCATATGTGTTTAACAACTTGAAGCCCGTATAGACATAATTTAAAACGTTCATGGCCCTAAAAGCAAAAACTCTTGTTACAAATAAATTTAATCCAGCCACAGCGTTTGCGGTGTTCACACGTATTAACTTTGACAAAGAACAGCGTAGACCAGGGACTTTTCTCAATTTGAAACAATGTATTTATTATTATACTTATTTTATTTGATCAAATAGGTCTATTATAACCGGGAAAAAATGATTATAATCATCGGAGAAAAAAAAATTGTACAAAAGTACGTTTCGTAACAGACTGAACTCAAATATCGAATAAAAAACGTCTGTGTGTCTGTATGTGTGTGCGTAGGTTTTCCAATAATTGTGTGGACACACATCATTCTATAACCATATTTATGTAGCCTTCGCTAATTTAAAACCTATTTTTACAGCATATATGTGGTCTTGTTATAGAACCTCCCAGACTCGACCTAAGTCGAAGACAAAATGATTTAAAGGCATTTTTGAGAATAACATGTAAGTTTGGAAGGCATCAGAGTCGAAAACTAGCACAAAAGGGCTTATAGGCGTTCGTTAAAACGTAAGGCACAACCAAGTGAAAATACGGAAAAACACAGAATTTTCACTTAGGAAAATATGTTTGGATCGGAGTGAAAGTATATTGTGGTCATGGAAACACGTTCCAAAAATAAAAGTATAATTTTTGGCCAAGGAAAAAGAAACAATATACTTTTACGAAGGCTTTTAAAAATATTTTCAACTTTTTAATCTCTTCACAAAAGACAATGGAAATAAAGATACAGTTATGAGTATCATTCAAAATAATGAATATAAAATTTTCACGATGCGACATACCAAAAAGGGCGACAAAGGCGCGTAGCATCTATAGGCAATTATTAGTAAAAAAAAAAGGTTGGATTCATCCAGTGGCTCGTAATTTGAAAGAGTGCTTTGGATAATCAGTAGAAAGCGATAGTATGAAAGCCAAATGCAGGGCTTTCCAAATAACAAACTGCCCTGTGCATAAATAATGACAAAAAGCCATTTTCCCAAAAAGTCGCTCGAAGGCGAAGTCATGTCAATTTCCCTGCATGGGGACCAGTACGTCGCGAGACTGACAGAAAGTCATCTCACTCATGTATTAGTTGAACGCACTTTTGAATTCCGTTCTTGTGAATGATATAATCACAAACGAGAACTTTAAAGCTAATCACAAGCAAACAAAATTTTTTTAGTAAAATGTTTTTATATTGTCAGCCACAATAAAAACCTAAACGCTTGCATTAGTTAACCAAAATTCCAAAAGAATGTTGTCATATGAAAAGTGTTTTAACTAACTCTTATTAACTTAATTCTTAAAAATATTTACCCAAAATTTCCCTCTCTATTTAGCACCTGCAGAGTGATCATCCTGTATATTTTCCATATATCTTTTAATTGGCAGTTGTGTTAACTACATGCCATATATTATTCTTTTCCGTTATTTTTTTTTTCATTATTCTTTAGGGTGACCATTATGTATATTTTTAATATTTTTCTTCCTTAACAGTTGTGTAAATTGCATGCGAAATATTATCATCCTCCACACAATTCCTTCATTATTTTTTTAAAGTTACACCCTGTATATTTTTTCATACTTTTCTCCTTTGAAAGTTGTAGTAATTACATGCAAAATATCATTGCACATCGTCATATTTTGTATTATTTTTTATGGTGAGCACTCTGTATATTTTTCATATTTTTGTTCCTTGACACTTGCGTTAACTACAAGCCTAATATTACTGCCTTCCATCAGATTTTTTTTCTTTAATTATATTTTTTATTGGATCCACCCTGTGTTTTTTTCAATGGATGTATATCTCTGTCCTTCGTTGTCATTAACGTCTACCTACCAAATATTATTCTCCTCCATCAAATAGTTTTGTACATGTAGCGTCAACAGACAGACAGAGAGACAGAATTAAATGGCTTTAATTTTCCTAATCTAGTCTGAAACATGAAAATCCCGAGAAATCACGGGTGACTTTTCACGATTACAATGGTAAGCGAGGGAAGTAAAAAATTCAAAGACCTTGCATCTTGGGCAAGTATCTTAGGCGTATTGAAAATACCTAACGCAGCTACTGTTAACAATACACGAATGGAGGAACATGATGGTTGCAATACTTCCTGGCCCTTGATAACGGGGGAAACCATTTTTCCGCCCTTTCGCAGTATTTTTGGAGTGTTGTTTTGTCATTCAGGGAGGGAGTGAACAGGGGTTCTTCATTTCATTCCAGAAGAGTGGGAGAAAGTATTGTAATTATCGAAACTGAAGGGAACCATTATTCATCCCTGTCGCAGTAATTTCCGAATGTCTTCTCATTTAGGGGGGTTCAACCTCCGGGAGTTGTTTTGGCTTCACCTAATTAAAAGATACTCGATTTATCAATATTTCCTGTAATAACCCCGATCTGTCAAGAACTCACAAGCGTAGTATGGATACATCAGTGGTATTTTCAGAAGGGTGGGAGGGGAGTAAATATTGCAACAATTGCGTCCCTGTCCACGATAACGGCGGAAGCTGTTCTTCAGCCTTCTCGCAGTATTTTCCGAATGTTTTGTCATTCAGGATGGGAGTGGTTTCAACCCCCAGGATTGTTTTGGCGTCTTCTGGTCAAAAGATGTTCGATTTATCAATATTCCATGTAATAACTCCGATCTGTCAACCCCTCACAAGCGTAGTACGGATAAATCAGAACAAGGAGTCGTTTTTTTTAATTTAGCGGTAGTTCCAGAAGAGTGGGGGGAAAATATTGCAATTATCGTGTTACTCGTCCTCGATAACTAGAGGAGGTTCTTCAGACCTTTCGCAATATTTTCGGAATGTTTTGTCATTCAGGGAGGAGGTGGTTCCAACCCCCGTGGGTTTTGGTGTCTCCTGGTCAAAAAATAGCCGACTTATCAATATTCCCTGCAATAACCCCGATCTGTCAATTCCTCACAAGCGTATTATGGAAAAATCAGAACAAGTAGTTTTTTGGGGGGAAAAAGTACACCACCATCATTTCCTTGGCACGATAGAACTTTGAAAGTATGTGACTGGAGCCATCTTAAACGATTCAGAAGTTTCATTTCAACGCGTGTCGTTCTATTAGATTTAATAAACATTTAACCCCGAATTTAGGGACGAAATGTCAATTTGCGAAAAATTAAGCAGTAAAACAGATATCTTTGATGTGATATTTGGAATCAGTGGCTCAAAAAACATAAGGTAGCTGTCTTTCACCTTTGGAAAATATTTCTCTTTTTTGTGTGCCTGTGAATTGATATGAGGAGGGGTCAAAATGGCAAACAAAATTTCTGTTCTCATCTGGAAAGCACACTGCAAACCAAAATAAATTGTAAGCAAAATACAATTTTATACAAGGTGTTTCGAAAAGATTGGGACAACGCTTAGCCGTAGATTCTGGGCATCAAAACAAGTCGATTTAACTTAAAAAGTAGTAGTCTAACTCTTTTCGTTTTCAAGAGACAGGGTGGTAAAGTAAAAAAATTGTATTCGTAATTTGTCTCTATCTTGGAAACTATTATACGTATCTACATGAAAGTTGGTAACGACATGTTTTTCAGGTCGTTAATTACAATGGTGATATTGCCGATGCCATATTTTGTAGATGGCGCTAGTTACAGGACTTTTACGTGACACTTTAAGCCATAACTTTTTTGAGGTTAGGTTTTGGACATCGTCTTCTACTATAATCGAAACTCAATTTGGTTTCCTAAAGAAAAGGTGTACTTGTTAAAATGCGATAAAGTGCATGCTTTCAAAGAAATACGCGATTTACAACTTGATCACACACCAGTTCGAAGAAATTCAATTGTACCTAAATGCTGTTTCTTATCTAGTAGGTGTACGTTAAGTATGATGTCTTGAAATCGCCAATAGTGCTTGTTGTAGATACGTATAATATTCTCCAAGATAGAGACAAAATACGAATACAATTTTTTTTTACTATAACGCTTTGTATCTTGAAAACGAAAAGAGTTAGACCGCTACTTTTTGGGTTAAATCGACTTGTTTTGATGTCAAGAGTCTACGCTAAGCGTTGTCCCAATCTTTTCAAAACACCCGGGGTGTTGAATTTCTTCGAACAGGTGTATGACAAAGTTGTAAATCGCGTATTTCTCTGAAAGGGTGCATTTTTTACTTTACCATCCTCTATCTTGAATACGAAAAGAGTTGGACCACTATTTTAACCTCCCCACAATAAAATTGTGGGAGGTTACTACAATTAGTCCAAAATCGAAAATTGAGATAACATCAAATCTTTACGTTTTGAGGTCCCAGGAACCCAAAAAAGTTGTTTTCGAAAAATGTCTGTGTGTGTGTGTGTGTGTGTATGTATGTTAGCACGATAGCGCCTAAACTACTAAACGGATTTGGATGAAACTTTGCATGAGGGTTTCTTTAGTGCTCCAAAAGATCTGAAAAGGTTTTGGTTGAGATCGGATTACGTTTAGTGCCGTTTTGGCACAACAAGTTGTTTATTTTATGATTACTTACAATTTGTAATTGAACCATTGAAAAGCAGTAAAAATTCCGATTTCAACGATATATCACACTTGCACTTTTTCGATTTGGTTTCCGTGAAAAAAATTAAAAAACAAAAATTTCACTTGTTTTGTCCTCAAAGCAGTGCAATGTACAGGGTGATATTCTAATAATGACAGAAGTGTTCAGTGATTTCGGCTGATAACTCGGGAACGGTTGAAGATATCGAACTGAAATTTGAAATGTAAGTATAAATATTGTAGACGGACGGATTACGAGTGAATTAATAATACACTTACGTCACATGACGTCACAAATAAGGAAAATCCTTAGAAACTGGTGCAGATATCGACTTAACTATTGGAAACATCCAATTAAAGTTTGAAACGTAGATGGAAATATTGTAGATGGATGGAATACGAGTGAATTAAAAATACACCTACGTTCTGATGACGTCGTAAAAGCATAAAATTCTTATAACAGGCGAACTGATGATATCAAAAAAATATTTCTACAAGACGAGTCACGAAATTTTTTTTTTTTTTAATTTCCAAGAAATATCAAATTTTCGGAGAAATGTCACTTTTCAGAAAAATGTCAGATTTTTAAAAAATGTCAAATTTTCAGAAAAATGTCAAATTTTCGAAAAAAATTTTTAAATTTTCAGGGAAATGTCACTTTTCAGAAATATGTCAAATTTTCGAAAAAACGTCAAATTTTCGAAAAAACGTCAAATTTTCGAAGAAATGTCACCTTTCAGAAAAATGCCAAATGTTTGAAAATTGTCAAATTTTCGGAGTAATGTCACTTCAGAAAAATGTCAAATTTTCGAAAAAATGTCAAATTTTCAGAGAAATGTCTCTTTTCAGAAAAATGTAAAAAATTCAGGAAAATGTCAAAAATTCAGGAAATGTCAAATTTTCGAAAAAACGTCAAATTTTGGAAGAAATGTCACCCTTCAGAAAAATGTCACCTTTCAGAAAAATGTCAAATGTTTGAAAATTGTCAAATTTTCGGAGTAATGTCACTGCAGAAAAATGTCAAATTTTCGAAAAAATGTCAAAGTTTCAGAGAAATGTCACTTCAAAAAATGTCAAATTTTCGGAAAAATGTCACTTTTCAGAAAAATGTCAAATTTTCAGAAAAATGTCAAATTTTATTAAAAGGACTCAAAGGAAAATTCCCAAAAATACTACGGGTCCATTTGTGGTATAAGTTCTCTGCTAGTGTGTTAAAGCGTGCAGACTGTATGCTGAGTATTTTTGACGTGTCAGGTGCATCGAGAGATTACAAGTTTTTTCGACGTTTATAAAGCCCATGGATGGTGTGAGAGGCCATCCTGAACCGCTTACAAGCCCTACAAGTGTAAGCAACCCCACCGGAACGCTTTCGGTGAGTTTTTTCCAATAAAACTTTAAAAGTGACAGTGACATTATATTTTAAAAACTATTTCCGCTACTTCCGGCATCCCACCGGAAATTCTTCTAAAAACAATTTAAGACACTGGTACCAACCTAAACATTTTTCAAAAACCAAATTCCCAGAGAAACATTGGAACCAAAAATTTGACAGCTATCACTTCCCCGACCGATTTAGTGAAAAATTGGTCGAGGCCAAAAGATAAAACAAAATATACCAACTCAAACTTAAACGATCCACCATGAACACTACCCTGGCTACATCTGGCAGGCAAGCTGTCCACCAAGAGTTATATGGTTTTTTCCAAAGATGGCCATCCCTGCCATCCATCCCATTACCAACGAACAGGTTTTTTCGTTTAGTTTTTTCCCATATCATTAAGCAAAATTATTAAGTGCTCTTGCCTACGAACGTTTTTATAGAATTGTGTTTATTTTTATACTAATTTTAGGTCCATGTGGACACATTATAATTTTAACCTAGTCTTTAAGCCTGCCTACAGAAGACAGAAGCTACTTTTCTATTTTTCTCCAAGCCAAACCGGACCTACCCCGTCCAGCTTCACACTCGCCACGGCTGTGTTCACCGTGGTCGTCTGGCTGGCCCCGGGCTAGGATCCGATGAAGCATATATTTGTATTAAAAACATTGAATAAAACATTAATGTTGTGCAGACTATAAATTTAACACTCAAGTTCTTAGGTCCAAATCCCACCGAATCCAAAACTTTTTTTCTGATTTAATACGAAAAAAATATTTCAACTTAATAAATATAATTAAAGAAGATCGTTCATATTGTTTACTGCTCTTTTCGGCTTCAAAGATTCACCGGGTGGGGAGGTTCCAGCCGCTTCCAGTAGCTGCCGATTTTTTTTTAGTTAAATCGACTTGTTTTGATGTCAAGTATCTACTGCTAAGCGTTGTCCCAATCTTTTCGACACCCGTATCTGCAAATAAGCCACCCTGGGAAGGGTAATTACACCCTCTACCTCCCCTCCCCCTTATCTACGCCCTTGCTTTGTCATCACCTCTGGTTTCATCAAAAAAGAACCAGTTAATAAGTAAAGTATTTTCCCGTCGCTGAATTTTCTTCTTTCTTCTTCTTCCTATAACGCAATATAAAGCATCTTGGAAGGAACAGTTGCAAAAGAAGAACTAGCATCAACTACAGTTACAATTTATTTAATTGTTTTCCTTGTCTATAATTACGACAAAGTTTCACATTTGATTCAAGTTGTTCAACTTCTTTTGCATTTTCTAAAATCTAGAATTTTGTTTCCTTTAACAGCTTCTCACTTTCCTCCTCATTTTCAGAAGATGAACTGGAGGAAATATCATTTAAAGATGCCAGATATTGAGCATAAGTAGTACTCATCTCGTTCTTCTAAGAACAATACTAAAATTAGAAAAGAAAGTATTTTTAATTTTCTTTTCACTATTTATTTTATGTTCATCATTTTTTTTTATTTTTCGACCTTATAATATTTTTCATAACATCAAGTCATTACGTCTAAATTTTTCCCAATTTTATTCATTCTATTTTTTCATTTTTCGCCTGTTTTACCTTGTGATATTTGAACATCGAATCATTTTATCTAAATAGTGGAAGACCAGACCCTCTGAATTCGACACCTTCTATACAACTCGCGAACACACACCTAAAAAATAGGTAATCTGATGTAAAATAACCTGCTGAACTTGATTTTTGAATTCGCCCACTGATTTGAGATTGCCAAAATGACCAAATTGGCAATTTTCTAAAAAAAATAAAAATTATGTGTTATTTTTTGTTTTTCATATAACACGTCATATATTTTTTATTTTACTTCAGAATAATTTAAATTTTTTACATAATATTCTCTAACTATTCTTTGATATGTTGAAAGTAAAAAACTTTACCTAAAAAATAATTAGTTGGCAAAAAAAAATAACAACTTTTCTTTGACGCAAAATCTTTAAAATTTGCAGAGGAAAATGTCCGATCGAGGTATCTTTTTTATTTTTAAAGTTAGGTGCCTACTATAATCGAAGAAAATGTTCCGAATGAACTAAATAAAATCTTTTATAAGAAGTTTTTTTTGAAATTTTGCTCCCTGATCGAAATATTCATTGATTGTTTCAGCGTCCGAACGAATGCGCGCTACTATGAATCGGCCGCAATCGCATCTAGAGCTAAACGCAGGCAAGTGCCGAGTGATTATTATTTTCCAGTGTCCATTTATGTTAGGTTGAAAGTGTTTTTTGTCTCAGTCCTTATATTTAGTGCGTTATAAACACATAGTTTGGCATAATAAATTATAATTACTTGGATAGGAAATCAAAGGAAACAAGCTATAAACGCACTCTTCGCCAGTTCACTGGATTTTTATATAACTGTTATACATTCTATAGGATACTCTTCACAGTTTTTTGTAAATAATGTTACTTTTCGACATTTTTAATTTTATAGTATGAACTTAGTTGGTAAAAGACTCAGTGTGAAATTAAGTATAAATTAAAAAAAAACTATACCATACCCCAGTTGGGTTTCGAACCAGGGAACCCTTGGATTCCGAGTCAAAAGCGTAAGAACTACACCACCACCTTACACGTAAAAAAATTTTTACATTATAAGACACGAGCTAAAATCATATTTTCATGGTTGTGTGTTACATTATGAAATGTATATTTGTAAAATATATAAATATTTAGATATTAAAATGAAATATCATTTCACCAGATTTCTATTCAATTACAACAACAAAAAAATCAAAAAAATTTTTTTTCAAATTTAAATCATTAATAACATTTTTATTTAATAATCGATTTTGTTCAAAAACAATAGGGTTCTTCCTCTAACTAACACTAATTTACTGTCCAAATTTCAGTACAATCGGAATTTTCTTTTTTGAGTTATCATGCTTATAAAAAACCTGACGGAAGAACGGACAGACGGACGGACAGACATTTTGAAAGTTGTTCAGAATTTGTTCACTAACACAATGGTATGAAAATTTTTTGTCTGCGAGCGATATTTACGGTTTTAGAAATGTACCGATCAAATGCAATATAGGTACTCTTCGTTTTCGTATTTGCGAAGAGTATAATAAGTAGTTACTTTTTTTCATACAAGCAATAGAGTGATATAATATAGAGAATATGTATCGACAATTAAGTTTTGAACAATGTATTTTGTGCCAGAAAAGTAGTTGTGAAACAGTTCAGTCTGTCACAGCAGATACATTCCACTATTTATTGCAAGCGAAAAATCCGATGACATTTCTGTGGCTCTAAAACAATGTTTAGAACAGAAAGATTTATTTTTTTATCACTAAATCTAGTTTACCATGCACAATGTAGAAGATCGTATACCCGAACTGCTTATAAAAGAAAATCAGAAATTGTAAATCCTAGTACAGAGAATACAAGTAAAAAGGGCAATGTACTATTTACAAAACAGCCTACCAAATTAAGCCCAGAATTCCAAATGTTTTAGATTTTGGATGGTACCTAAAGGAGGAAATCTGATTTCCAAAGATGATTTCAAAAAGCCCAAAACCCAATTTTATTGAATTAACTCCATTTTGTAAATGTAAATTATATAACTGTACTACAAGCTGCAAGTATAGCAAAGCAAACGTGCAATGTAACATAAGTTGTTTATGCGAAGGAAAATGTAATCTTTAGTAGCCACTTGCTGTTATAATTAATGAAAACATATTTTTTAATGTGTATGTTTCGAGATTATCTACATAGTTTTATAACATTTAAGCAAATAGAAACAAAATAATCCGTAGACCCACTTGATCGCTTAAACGACACCACAGATGGGCGACGTTAACAGAAGTTATGCTTTAAATTAATGCAGACGAGTTGCGCGGCTGCATTCAACAGCGTCATCTCGTTACATTAGCCGAATTTCAAAAAAATCTCTTTACAAAAAAGTTTGTTTAAAGTATATGGAACATTTTTCTCGTTTATACTATAACTCTGTCTTTAAAAATAAAAAAGTTACCTCTTTCGGGTATTTTTCAATGCAAATTTTAAAAAACCGCGACAATAGAGGGTAATTATATTTTTTTTAGGTACTATATTATTAGTTACACTATATTCTTTGCCGTCAGACTGTCCAAGAATATTGGAGGGATAACGTGTAAAATATTGGTCTAAATCTGAATTAAAATAAAAAAGGTATGATGTGTTATGTGCAAAACAAAAATTAACACATAATTTTAAAATTTTTCAAAAAATTTGCGAATTGACCGATTTGGCAATCTCAAATTAACGGGCGAACTCAAAAATCAAATCTAGAAGGTCATTTTACATAATATCATCTGTTTTTTAGGCGGGTGTTCGCGAGTTGTATAGACTACTTTTAAAATGCTTCCTACAGATTGGCTGCTCTCCGACTAAAATAACTTCAACATTTCAATAAATACTCACCTATTTTATTTCATAAAGTTATTTCACAAAGCATTACCATTTGGGACCGCACTGGCAAAACAGTTGTCAACATATATCGACCGTGATTAGAAAATATTATTTAGGTATTATGCAAATCACAACGTACACACACTTTTTTATTTAATATGAACTACTACTACTACTTTCTGTATATTGGTGCCTCAATCTGGTCACGTTAATATACTAGTTAGGTAAACTCTTTAAATCATTCATTATTGGAGAATCAATCGAAACAACTACTCTTCTAGCTAATACTGACGAAGTATTGAAATTACATGATAGAATTCCTAGCAGTTTACAGCAGAAAAATATATGGAAAATACCTAAATAGTTTGTTTAACTTAAATCATTCACACTTTTCTATTTAATATAAAACCGCTGCCCAAGGAATCACTACTTCCACATCCAGATTTTCTATCCAAGTCACTCACAATGAAAAAATTTTAGAAATAATTGTTTATGGAACTTTAATAATATAATATTTGAAATCATCTACCCCAAAAACCCATAAAACGATACCCCACATCTCGACGTTTAATGACATTCTAAGCCTATTTGAAAATAAAACATTTTAAATTTTTTTTGGTCATTACTGTACTTCCACTGGATGTGGAAGTAAAATTATCTACTTTCTGTATATTGGTACTTTAATGTGATCGCGCCAATATACTACATAGGTAAACACTTTAAAACACTGATTATTGGAAACCAGTCAAAACAACTATTCTATCTAATACTGACGAAGTATTGAAATACATGATAGGATTCCTAGCATTTTAAAGCAAAAAAGTATACTGAAAATACTTATATCATTTATTGAAATTCAGTCATCCACAACAATTACACAGGCCTACAAAAAATTCTGGTCCAAGGACTAAACCTATTATGCCTTAAGTATTTTTGTGCTGAATCCGAATTTTCAATTTAAAAAATTTTCTACCGCGTAGATTTCGAGTAAATCCTGGTTTTTATTGTCAAATAACAGCATTTTGACGATAAAACCGGTATTTACTCGAAATCTACGCGGTAGAAAATTTTTTAAATTGAAAATTTGGATTCAGCACACAAAAATACTTAAGGCATGATAGGTTTAATCCTTGGAGCAGAATTTTTTTTTTTTGTAGACCTGTGTTATTGAATCTTGCATTCTATTTCAACTCTAGAAAAGTTGTACACATTTTTTCGAACTTGTTAGTTCTCATCAGTAGAGTATAGAAACGTTCATTCATTATTTACAAGCCTATTCTTGATTTATTTTTACAATCATGTTAGGAGATAATATTACAAGAAGTTAAAACAGAACGGTTGACCGACAAATCTGTTGCATTTCGCTCTATTTTACGTCAATGGCCTCCATATACACGCGTCCAGAAGTGTTTTCAATTCTAAAACGCACTGTTAAAATCTTTCTGTGTATCTACCCGCCTCTGTTTTTAATTTTTGGCGCCAGGATCAGTTAGCATCTTATAGATCAGACATAGAAATTATGTGACAGGTTATTTTGCTACTATGCAAATTCCGTTGGTATTTTAAAGCATGTGGGGTCATACTTTCTATTGGTTTAGGTTCAAAATTAAGGTCAAAGTAAGCTTTTACCGAAAGATTCTTAATCAATTTATGGATTGTAAAAAAAATAACATCCTTAATTAATTAAGCGTGATCCTCAAATATTCCCTAAAAATGTATTACAGTTAGATCATCTTTCTTTATGAGAAAGCTTTCGAATACATTATCGGCTTTGAGATCTAGATAGAGAAGAATGGAGATAAAAAAATAGGAAATATATATGAAAAAAATTGTTTATCTTAACTACAGCTACACACATCAACGTAAGTATTTTTTTGCATATTTATTTAAATCATATTGGTAATTAATTTCGAATTTAAATAAAAAGTAAACACAATATGACATTCTATTAATACTTACAAGTCAGACAACTAGCTGCTATTTTTGTATTACATCATTTTAAATGAAAATATAGCTCCTAAATATAGATATGTAAAAAAATTACGTAAAATAATATAATGAGATTTTCTACAAAATATTACTAATGTAGGAAAAAATGTAAAGCAATAATTGATAAATTTAATGAATGAATTTTTAAGTAATTCAAAATTACAAATATATTTTTGGAAGTAGTTATTTGTAATTATTTTAATCGTAATTAATTCAAAATATTATATTGGTTATTATATCTGTTTGATTTAATCTAATAGGCATATTATAACTGGACGAAAATGTTTGACAATAATATAATAATAATGATAATAATGTTTATTGTAATAAAATATTATGCAAAATACATAAGTAAATTTTTCTCTATTATGATTGGGATGCTCTGCCACATGTATTCTTCTAAACAATGTCTGAAATCTACAAAATAATACAATTAACCAGTATTTTACTGGAAAATAACCTTTACGCCTGTGACTTTTACGTCAAAGGATCAGTTAGAGGGTGGTTTTGACAAATAATGAATAAGAACAAAAATATAAAAATGACGTATTTTGCTGACGTTTCGGAAAACGAATCTGTTTCCTTTCTCAAAGCGTATTATAATGTTTGTGGGCTGTGTATATTAAATACACAGCTTTAAGAATATATTTGTTATTTTCCAGTAAAATACTGGTTAATTGTATTATTTTGTAGATTTCAGACATTGTTTAGAAGAATACATGTGGCAGAGCATCCCAATAAGAATAGAGAAAAATTAAGAAAATGCCACAACCAACGTTTAGACAATACATAAGTAAACTAAAGCAAACCGTGTGAGGTGTATAACAATAATGACGTTTTCTACCGACCACACTTCCACGCACTCTGTGCATCCATTTTAGATACTCCAAATGCACAAAAGTGAAGTGAGTGGAAAACGACATGAAAAAAATAATATCTTATAAAATACAATATACAATATACTAATACCTCAGCCACACATACACAGAAACTTACATTATGGGCTCACGCCTTCACGTTCATACTTATTTATAGAAAATATATTAAATATATAATATATGGATCCATAAACGTATATTCCTTAAAATTTACTTTTCTTAATTATCTTTTTTTTTATTTTCATCATGGTAGAGAAAATTGAAATATCACGTAAAACATCGTGCGTACGTGCTCAAGTAGGGAGTGAGTGTGTTTCTCACAATCATCTACCCTTAACGTCTCTTGGTTGGCCTTCATACGCTGGGTCTATCATCATAATTTTCATTTTGTTGTAATTTATATTTAAACCGTACTCTGAGCTTGTAGTTTGAATGTTGTTTAGTACGTGTATGGGCTCATCGTCGCTTGTTGCAAGTAAGGTGGAGTCATCTACAAATCTCAAGTTGGAAATTTTAGCTCCGCCTATTGCTGCTTCATCCTGACAGTACCTACTCCAAAACACGTCACATCACATATTCACTATAGATGTTAAAGAGGATTGGTCATAGAGTACATCGCTGCCTGACGCATTTGTCAACTTTACAATTATCGGAGTGTGTGTGTGTGTGTGTGTGTGTGTGTGTGTGTGTGTCGATTTTCCACAGTAGTGTTTTCTTCGTGCAGCATTCGAATATAAACCAGAAACTGTAAAAGAATTTATAGTACAGTAGCTAGAAGTACAAAAGATACAAAATTTCAGAATAATTTCATATGTAATGACAATCTTGTTTTTATGGGTTATTATTGTAGTAAAAGGTATCGTCTTCGGTTTCTATATGGTCCAGATACTTGCTTTTACTCTCATGGGGTGAAAACCACCCCTAAATTTAATTATTCAATATTTGAAAATTACTGATTATTACTGATTTGACATGTAGGATAGTTATCTTCTGGTGTCGCTGATTACGAATCTGAAGTCAAAATTAACACATTCAAAATGGCGGTTCTAATACGGCGGATGGAAATTTTTTCTAAAACAAGTGTTTTAAACAGACCAAAAAAATTGAGCATCTCGGTGATGCCTATATATTAACAAAAAACAGCATGTTTGAAAACATAATAATTACTAGTCAATTACAACAACAATATGGCGACATTTTGTTAAAAAGAAAGTGAAAACGCGCATTAAATCGGTCATAACTTCTTTTATTTTTTGTGATGTAGAAACAGACAAGAAATCATTTTAAAGGTTGATTAATTTATCTTTAATTTTGTTCCTTAGAATTTTTAATGGAAGTGTCACGGTTTCTAAGTTATTCAACATTTTAAACTAAATACTTCATCCTAAAAACGATCAGATGTCATCTATAAAATTAAATATCTCCGAAACTATCAATCCTACACAAATATATAAAAAAACAAATTCAATCTCAGTTTATAAGCTTCATTTTTTATCAAAAGCTGTAACCGAACCGAAACCGTAATCGAAAACCGCACCGTAAGCGAAAAACGCACCGTACTTACGTTTTTTTTTTCTAACCGTAACCGAAACCGAAAACCGGAGTAAGAGATTCTGGTAAACCGAAACCGAAACCGAATACCGGAATGAAAGTTTCTGATAAACCGAAACCGAAAACCGTAATACGGGTTTCTAGTAAACCGAAATTAGAACTCAAACCGAAATTAAAATTCTCAGGAAACCAAAACCTAAAGTATGATAAATTGCGTTTATGAATTTGCCCACGTTTGAATTGCGAATGAAGTACAAAAAATACAGCTGAAATCAAAGATTCAAATCTTTAAACCATGATGTAGAAATACCAAATCGTATGGTGAAAACCATATCTAAATCGATTTGTCCATTATAAAGATTATAAAAGGTAAAAGGCAAGTAAAAACCAGGGACCGAAACTGAACCGAAACCGTAACTAAAACCGCACCGTAATTACAAATTTTTTCTAACCGAAACCGAATTGGCACTACTCCGAAAACCGAAACCGTAACCGAAAACCGAATTGTCACCGCCCTGAAAACCGGAAACGTAAACGATAACCGAAAATAGTGTACGTTAGGTAACCATAACCGAAACCGAACCGAAATAAATTTCGGTTTTGGTCCCTGTTTTTGATGTCCACTATATTTTCTCTAAAGTTAATATTTATTGAGATATCTATATATATAAAAGAATACCCTGACTGTCTGACTTATCTATCAACGCACAACTCAAATCGCTGAGTCTAGAAACTTCAAATTTTGCAGAGGTTCCTCGAATGGCGAAGGCATCCACTAAGAAGGGATTTTTAGTAATTCGACCCCCGAGGGGGTAAAAAGGGGGTTGAAATTTCAGGCTTTTTCGGACACTGTTAGATCTATATGCGTGAAATTTGGCAGAAATATTTTTTGTTGAAATCTATTAGATACGTGTAAGACGAAATTTCGATTTTCACTTTTTGAAGAGGTTAAAACGGGGGTAGTACCCAGATGGTTTAAAGCGCACCCGTATTTTTGAAATCGCGTAAGTCAGAAACGTGATTATTCTAGCGATAAACTCTTCTGAGGAAATAAGAAGACACGTATTCGACGATTTTCAAAAAGGGTAAACGGGGAGGGGGTGGTTTTTAAACTTTTCGGAAACGGTTAAAACTAGAAGCGTGAAATTTGACAGAAATACTCTTTAATGGAATCTATTAGATACGAATGAGACGAAATTTCGATTTTCACTTTTTGAAGGGGTAAGTCGGGGGTGGTAGATGGTCTAGAGGATATCCGTATCTCTGAAATCGCGTAAGTCAGAAACATGATAGTCCAGTGACGGGCTCTTCTGAGGAAATAAGGAGACACGTATTCGACTATTTTCAAAAAGAGACCCCTCCCCCTTCCCCGAACGGGTGGACAGGTAGAGGGGTGTTCTTAAGCATGAAATTTGACACCATGTGTTATATTGTCGATTAAAATAGTTATTTTTTTCGTTTAACTCGCTCTAACACAAAAATAGACAAATTGCGATGCGCAGTGAGTTTCCCCGAGTACTAAGGATGCACAGTGGGTTTCTTCGAGTACTATGGATGCGCAATGGGTTTCCTCGAGTACTATTAATGCGCAGCGGGTTTCTCCGAGCACCATGGATGCGCAGTGGGTTTCCTCGGACACTAAGGATGTGCAGTGGATTTCCTCGGGCACTATGGATGCGCAGTGGCGCAGTTTTTCGAGTACTATGGATGCACAGCGGGTTTCCTCTTGTGCAATGGATGGGAAGTAGGTTTCCTTAAATGCAGTGGGTTAGTATCTCAATGTTCTTAATTCCACGCGGACGAAGTTCCACGCGGACAAAATCGCGGGCATCAGCTAATTTACAGTATAAAATGCATTTTTTTTTCGAAGCGGACGAAAAAATTTGAGCATCTAGGTAATGCTATATATTAACGAAAAACAGTATATTTTTTAATTACTGACTACTTACATTAACAAAATGAAGACATTTTTATTTATAAACATTGAAAAAGTACATTGTTTCTGTCATAAATTCTTTGTTTTTTATGCTATAGAAATAGACAAAATCATTTGAAAGTCTAATTAATAGTCTTTCATTTTGGTTGTTAACGTCTTTGACGTAAGTGCCATAGTTTCTGAGACATTTCACATTTAAACTAAATACTTCATCTTATGAGCATTCGGACGCCACCTTTATACTTTCAGATCTCCAAAACTATTAACTCTAATGAAATTAAAGAAAGAAACGAAATTCATTTCATTCTCAATTTAGTAGCTTTCTTATTTGTCTCTGGCAGGTTTTCGCTCAGATAATACCTTTTGAGTTATTTGACGAGAACCTATTTGAAAACCTCTTTTTTCAAGCAATAATCTCAATTTTCTAGTCGTTATAACTTAAAGACTATCAATTTTGTGAAAAGTTGCATAGAATCTTTTCTTCTTAAAATTTGATTTTCTTTCAGCTCCAATGTTTTTGTTTTGTTTTTGTTTTGTAGTCTTTGTTACTATTATATTGCCAAAAATGAACGAAATCTGTTTCATATGACATTATTCCGAAATTAAAACCTCTGGTTACTGTATAGTTGACCTAAACTTTATGAGACATGTAAAAAATCTCAAAGCTTTGCCGCCAAGCCCCTTAGGATAAAGTGGGGCATGCTTTATTTTTCTACAGCATATTATATAATAAATATAATTTATTACTTAATACATAAAACATCATTATTCTCGTGTAAAGTATGTTCTGGTATGATTAAAATAAGAAATTAACAGAAACACGCCTGTATCAATGGGCTCATTTAGTGATATTTAATTTACAATTTATTTTTGCATTTTCTGTAAGTATTTAACCTTTTAAGTATATAGTGACAAAATTAGGCCGCTAGCGTTAATAACTGTAATATTTGATTTTCAATTCGTAACATATTTGAAACGCCCGATAGCGGGCGGCTGATGTCACGGCACCCGCTCGACTGGCTTTCTGAGCAACGTTGCCAGTGTCAGTACATTTGTACTGCAATTAGTACTTTTAGAGCACAATCAGTACGTCAGTGCTGCTTTCATTGTATCGCTACATTTTTTTGTATGACGTCCTATTTACTTATTTTGCAACTTTGACGACAAATTTTAATATAACACCATGTTTCTGTTCGCAAGTTAGTTCCGGAGTTTCCATCACTTTCGAAAATTCTGTTTCTCTGTATCTCGCTTGAATAAGGTGTTATCTTTGCATTTAAAAAATGTCTAATGTATGAATGGCAATAGGGACCAACCTGAGTTATCCGCAAGGAAGTTAAGTATTTACAGTCTATAGGAATTATAAAAATGTTTGTGGTCTTTGAGAAGTTATAGTGCACTGAGAGACATTTAAAAATTAAATACTTATTGCATACACTTATAAAAATGTAACATGTGATTACAAGACACTGAAAGTATTTCGCATAGAATATGCACTGGCTTTTTTGTAGTAACAATCCAAGTGAATATTGCGAACATATTTTTTATACACAAAACAAATATAAACTATCTATCTGAGTGGCGAAGTATTTTTTTATATTCATTAAAATTCCTAGATATCGTATAAATGATTTAATTAACATCTGTACTTTTTCATAAGATCATTATTTTTTTTGTTTCGATACCAGTACGTTAATTTTTTATCCGCTGGCAACGCTGTTTATGAATTATTCGGTCTGTGCTTACCGTATCAAACTATGTGGGTGCAGGCTAGCGGTCGACCCACAGACGGTCGACCGCTGGCTGGAGTGCGGGTGGCTTGACGTCACACTGCGTTTTCGCGCGCTCTGTTTTCATTATTTTGAGGGAGAAGGAGTTGAAAAGAAAATCTAATATTTTGCACATTTACTAACTACAGGGTGTACTTTCGAAATATGAATTAAAAAAAGAAAAGCTAAATAAGCCCATTATGATTTCAAATTAATTTGATATAATTACGCAACTCCCTCCTAAAATATTTGACGACCTAACGCTGATTATCTCCGATTAAAGAACTTATATCTAGATACATAATGGCTATCTTTTCTTCATATACCTTATTTGCTCCTAACATAGTCACATTATATGTCCATTTAAATGGATAGATGAACATCACATCCCATAGGCAACAGAGGCAGGTATGTGTAGAAGAGAAAATGTAAAATATTGTATCCATTTTATGTAACAATTGTTGGTTAACCTCTAGGAACACTAACGCAGATTTAAAAAATATAATAGGTAAAGATGTTTTATTCAAGGGAAATATGTATTGAAAGGATATTATTTATAATATTATTATTAAAACTGTAAACTGAGCCTCATCATGTTACGACTATAACTTACTTACTTATGAAACGATCGATTTCTGCAAACGGCACAGCACTGTTGCATGTTGCACTAAATTGTCACTAAACTGTGTAAATATGAATAGAGAATATTATTTAGGTATTAGCAAATCACAACTTTAGATAAAATATGACTTCTTCACCACTTTTTCATCGGAGAACACGAAAAACATTCATTGACATTAATGCCGGAACGTCAAACTAAGACGATGATAATCGAACTTAACCGATCGTGTAAAGAAACAGCCGCGAGTGGGCCGATGGGCCAATCAGCAACTTATGGGAAGAAGTGCCTTAGATTGGGAGTCTTTCAGCAACACACAAACTAATCCCATTATGTATCTAGATATAAGTTCTTTAATCGGAGCTGATTATCGTTGCTATAGTAACCGTTAGGATGGAGTTAATTATATCAAAATAATTTGAAATTATAATTGATACAGTGTGTTTCCGTTATTTTCTTATTTTAATCATGCCAGAACATACTTTACATGAGAATAATGATGTTTTATGTATTAAGTAATACATTATATTTATTATTTAATATGATGTAGAAAAATAAGGCATGCCCCGCTCTATCCTAAAGGGATTCGCGGCGAAGCTTTGTGATTTTTTACGTGTCTTATAACATTCTGGGCAACTATACTATTAATGCTCTAAAAGTTGCTATTTCACATTTTAATATATGATTAACAATTTATAAAATAATTCGCAAGAACTTTTTTTGCAAACTTTGACGCGCTGTAACTCCTGAACGGTTAGTTCCACGAAAATGGACCCATAAAAAATGTTTAGAGAATTTAGTGCCGAATAAAAAAAAGTCTTCATCAGTTTTGTCATGGCATCAACGGTTCGCGAGATATTTGCGTTTGAACTTTTCACAGTAGTGGTGGCGACTAACGTCAACCCCGTCGACCCCGTCGACCCCGTCGACCCCGTCAACTTAGCAAAATACTCAGGAGGCATCCCCGAACACATTAAAAAAGAAAAATTGACTTACGCTATTTTTGCCTTACGAACCCATTTTTTTACCTATTGATTCGACTACATGGGGAAATGAAAAATAACCTAGGCTTAACCTCTTCGTTTATGCTTAAAACTCTAGTAAATAATTTTGTTTATTATTTTTATTGGTAATACGTAGGATTTTTATTGACATCTCAAACTTAATCTGCACATGTACCTATAAACATGTACATACTTACATAATTTTATTTATCTTGCAGACATTAATTATACATAACTTTTAATAAACATAATGGTCATTTTAATACTCTTCCCATGCGCAATCGTGGCGCCTGGTCCGGTTAATATCATATTTCCATTTAATGTTTAAGAAAGAAAAAGGCGGTACCTATATAAGTACGCAGAAGTTTATAATTAACAATAATTTAAAACATATAATGATATACCCGATGCTTGCGAAACAAAAAGTTAGCTTCTGAATAAACAACCAGAACCCTGAAACTGTAAACTGAAGAAAGACATTGACATTGACATAATCATTACTTACTTAAAACAAATGTTGTAGAAATTGCATTATAATTACTGATTGGATTTTTTTTGGCTAAATAGTATAGTAACTAGAGGTTTTAACTTCGGAATAATGTCACATTGAACGGATTTCGTTCATTTTTGGCAGTATTATAGTAAATGCTTCACAGAAAAGTTTCTATTTTATACGGGGGCTTGCTAATTTATAGGGGGTGGATCCCACCCCTCCTCAGGGGGTGGCACTTACAAAATTATAAATTTATTGGAGCTAAAAAATAATCAAATTTTAAGAAGAGAAGGTTCTATGCAATTTTTCACATAAATTGATAGTTTTTTTAAGTTATAACAACTTCAAAATTATGATTTTAGCTTAAAAAAAAGGTATTTCCAAACGGCTTTCGTCAAGTATCTCGAAAAGTATTACTTTATCGAAAAAATGTTACAGACCAATTACAGAAAGTACAAACTGGGAATTAATTATATTTTTTGTTTATCGATGTAGGATTAATACACGGTCATTAAACCATAAGGTTGTCTTAATCAGCAGCTTGAGTGCGAGAGAGACGCGGGGGGCGGGAAATAGAATGAAAGAAACAGACATATCTTATTTCCGTGCAAAAGACAGAGACAAAGATGCTTGTAGTGTCTACAGGTGACGTAGGCTGTAAACCCTACCGGAATCTCTGTCTCTGTCTTCTGCACGGAAATCAGATATGTCTGTCTCTTTCATTCGATTTCCCGCCCCCGCGTCTCTCTCGTCCTTAAGTTGCTGATTGATGTAACCGTATTGACCGTGGGATTAATAATTTCGGAGATATTTAAGTTTATATTTTGCATCCAAGTATTTCGAAATTACCTTTAAAGTTTGTTGCATTTTTTTTTAAGCAAGTGCTTTAAATGAACAAAAAAAATTGAGCATATAGGTAATACTACATTTTAACGAAAAACTGTGTTTGAGATAATTTTTTTTAAATTACTAGCTAATTAGAGTAAAAAAATGGCGACCTTTTTATATAAAAAAATATAAATACGCATATTCTTCCGTCACAGCTTTTTTATCTCTTACGCTATAGAAACGAGTAAAAAAACGCTGCCCAAGGAATCACTACTTCCACATCCAGATTTTCTATCCAAGTCACTCACAACGAAAGCATTTTGTTCGTGGAAATAATTGTTTATGGAACTTTAATGATATAATATTTGAAATCTTCTACCCCAAAAACCCATAAAACGATACCCCACATCGGTAGTAGGGTGGGGGTGGTGATAGAGGGGTGGTAGTGGGAGTGGATGAAGTATAAAAATATTTTGAGGTTTCTGGTTCTTGTACACACACTAAATCACATTTTTTTTCATCCCCTTTAATAAGGGGGTGGGGGTGGTAATGGAGCTGGTTAATGTCAAACATTTTTTGAGACCTTAGCTTCTCTTGTATATACTAAATACCAATTTTGTGGGCTCTTACCTGCTTGATTTACCTATTTACCCCAAATTTACCCCAATTTACCCCCCAACCATTCGACGGAACAAGATGAAAATATAATCTATTTCCAGATCTCGTAAAAGTACATATTATGTGTACCAAATTTCAAGTCAATATCTTAAACAGTTCCAGAGTAAACGTGCGCACAAAAAAAAGTTACACACAGACCGAGACAGACCGACAGACAGAAATTTTTTTTCGCTCAAACTTAAAATCTCGACGTTTCATGACATTCTATTCTAAGCCTATTTAAACAATAAAAATTTTTAAAAATTTTTTTTGTCATTACTATACTTCCACTGGATGTGGAAGTAATAATTTGAAAGCGCAATTAAGTGTCTTTAATTTCATTTGTTAGAATGTATGATGTAGATGTCACAATTTCTGAGATATTTAACATTTAAACTGCATTTTTCGTCTCATACACGTTTGGACGCCATTTGTAAACTTTCATATCTCCGAAACTATTAAATCTATGTAAATAAGTAAAAAATCGAAATTTATTATTTGAAGACCTAAGTGGATAAAGGTGTTATGTCGCATTTTTAAAAAAAATTACTTTATGGAATTTTTGAACACTCCTGATATAGACTTAACACCCAATAAACGGTGAATTCTAAATTTGTAATATTTTATAAAAACTTTTTAATTATAAAGGCGCCATGTCATACATACAACCAGTAATTTTAGTGGATGTACACAGTTTTGGACAGAAAAATCTAGTTTCATAACAGCTTGATATTGTTCTTTAATATTAGTGTAAACAAAAGAACATAACCCAAAATTATCTATTTTATGAGGTATTATTCATTTGAATCGAAAAAAAATAAATAAGTTCCAACTCAAAACCGTTTTGTTTAATTTACTCAAAACTTTAAAAGTGTGACATAACACCTTTATCCACTTAGGTCTTCATTTGTTTATGAGCTTTATTTTTGGTCTCTACCCATTTTTCAATAAAACTAATATAATATTTATTGAGATATTTGGAAAAGGAAAAAAAATTACGTCTTATCGAAAATACCTTTATAGTTTAAACTGTAATTTTTTTAAAGCAAGTGCTGTATACGAACGAAAAAATTTGAGCATCTACGTCATGCTATATAATAATGAGAAACAGTGTTTGAAATTCCTTTTTTTTATTTACTGGCTAATTAGTTACAGAATAGCGACTTTTTTATTAACAAAATGTGAGGACGTACATTGCTTCGGTCAGAACTTATTTGTTTTTTATGCTACAGGAACCAATTAAAAACAGCTGAAAGCTTAATTAATAACCTATTATTCCACCTATTAACATTCTTGACGTAGGAGTCACAGTTTCTGAGATATTTAACTCTCACCCTAAATAATTATCTTATGAACACTTGGATGCCAAGTATAAACTTAAATATCTCCGAAATTATTAATCCTACATCAATATACAAAAAATATAATTAATCCCCAGTTTGTACCTTCTGTAATTGGTCTGTAACATTTTTTCGATAAAGCAATACTTTTCGAGATACTTGACGAAAGCCGTTTGGAAATACCCTTTTTTAAGCTAAAATCGCAGTTTCGAAGTCGTTATAACTTAAAAACTATCAATTTATGTGAAAAATTGCATAGAACCTGTTCTTCTTAAATTTTGATTCTTTTTCAGTTTCAATAAATATGTATTTTTTTAAGTGCCACCCCCTGAGAAGGGGTGGCATCCACCCCCTATAAATTAGCAAGCCCCCGCAAAATATAAAAACTTTTCTGTGAAGCATTTACTATCATACTGTCAAAAATGAACGAAATCCGTTCAATGTGACATTATTCCGAAGTTTTGCATATTTTTTACCTCTAGGTACTATACTAAAAACTAAGTTTTAATTTGTTTATACGCCAAGCAAATAGGGAAAATTGAAGGAAAATAATTGATACAATTTTGAAACTAGACAAAGATGTTCATTCAGGTATACTATTAAACATACGAGTAGGAGTTTCTTCAAAGAATTTCTTTTTGGAAATGCAATATGTATGTTAACAGGAAGGTACAGTGAAGTTTAATTTTGAAAAACGTGTTTTTGTCTGGTTCTTTTTAATATCTCGGGTTCTATTCATGTAAAATGTTTACAAATAAATGATTATCAAAACCACACTAGTCTAAATCCTATCAGCCATTTTGTCTTTTTTTTTGCAAAAGAAAATGAATCCACGAGAAAATTTCTAATTTTACATAAACCGAAATTATTAAAAAAATATTTAACCTTTTTTAAAAAAACTTGGTGAAATTATAGATCTTGTAGATGTGACCTGTTATGTTCATGTTCATAAAAAACTGCTGTTTTGTCACGCAGAATTTTTTTCTTAAATTGTAGCTTTTTGAATGAACTCTACAATGGTGATAAAAATCATTTTTTGCTTTATTTTAAAGTTACATTTCTTGCATTTTTGTAGAATATATTTTTTTTTGTATTGAAGAAATGTATCTAGCCAAATACTTTTGTCATCTATTAAAAGTGCTTCAAAAACGAATAATTAAAAGAAAATTATACCCTTCCACATTAATTAGAAGCTGAGATATCGTATATTTTGCGTTTCGTGCATTTATTTCTGTGCACATACAATGTGATCTACCAAGAAATGCGGAAAATAAAAAATGGTGTGCTAGTCTTCAATGTGGGAAAGCCCCTGCAAAATTTTAGAGGATTCTTAGGTAATTTAGTATATTAAATTATTAGTCAATTTGCTACTGATGTTGAGTAAGTCCTGACCTACTTCTGAACAGGTCGACGAACTTACTTGTGAAAGAACGTATTCGAGTGGTTTACATTTCCTTAATTGGCAAAAAAAGTGAAGCTGGCCGGCGAGATAAAAAAAAACACACGATCCAGCGGCAGGTAGCCAACATTGTTGGTACGCTTTGAAGATAATTGGAAGTCCAGCGGACCAGTTCACTTTTACGAATGAGTTCAAAGCATGCCGACAAGGCTGGCTCCGTGCCGCTGGATCGTGTGCTGGAGAGCCGCGTTTTTTGCTTCCGGTCGAACAATAGTTACACCGCCGTGTCATTGACTGGTTTAACTAAATATCTCGTATATCTGCTTGTTATTTCAGCATGAGATCAATGTCTTCGATTTATTTCGATTTATTCCGGTATTTTTGTAGTGTGATTTGATTATAACCAAAAAGTCACTTCTATCTTATCTAGCTTTGCTGTTAGTAGTGTCAATCCCAAATCTGATAAAGTGATATGGTTGTACCGTGTTACGTTAGATTAGTTGAAGTCATTGGTGGTGCATTTCTACAAAAAAATAAGGTAATTTTTTTGGTAATTTTTTTAAAATTTTTCATTTTTTCAACTCCTTTCGGTGGGGACAACCTACTGTTAAATTTTCCGCATGTCCTGGTAGATCACGTTGTATATTAGTACAGTAAGCGAAGCAGTAAAAATGGTAAAATTCCCGGCCCGAAAACGATGAAAGGAATTTCCTTAATTTTTTTTGCAATATGCTTTATAAAATACGTACATCAAAAGCTATATTGTCTCATTACCTGCTTTTTATTATTAAGGGTGACTTAAAAATTAATAACTCTTCTAATTTTACGAGTAAATTAACGAAAATCCATATACTTACGTTTTTGAAGTCGCTGAATATGATTGTAATGTCAAAACTTACGAGACGAAAATATTAAGAGTTGATATCACCCTTAAATGCTGAAAAATTAATGTCTTCTAATTTTACGAATAAAATCACGGAAATCCATATATTTATTTTTGAGGTCGCTAAATATGATTATGAGGTCAAAACATATGATAGTCGAAAATATTATGGGTTGAAACCACCCTTAAATACTGAAAAATGAATAATTCTTCTAATGTTACAAATAAATTCACGAAAATCCAGATACCTATATTTTTTATGTCGGTGAATATGATTATGATGTCCAAATTTATAAAAAAAAATGTCCGATTTAAAATGGTCACAAAAGAGTATAGTAATATGTCTAATTTTATTAAAAATACAGATTGTTATTTGAATAAATCAAATTAATACAATTAAGTAAACTAATTAAATAACATTTTTAATCTGCACTCTAAAACATGCCAAAGTGCAATGCAACTTTCCTTTTTTGCGTATTCTTCGAAAAATAGACGGCTATTGCTTGTTTCTCTACCTACTATAGACATTTAAAATGCGCTTACAAACTGAAAAGTTTCAACATTATTTCAAACTGTCATATCTCTGGAACAGTTTGTCGTAGAGAAAACATAAAAACCCAAACTCTTCGTTTTCTTATAAGCTTCATTTCATTCTTATATCATGTTTTTATCACTCTTATAGTTTTTGAGATATTTCAATTTTAAATACATAATTTTCTTGCGTATGTGTAACAGCTTGTCGTAGGGAAATGAAAATAAACCAAACTATTCGTTTTTTTATAAGCTATATTTCTGTACTCTTATCATTTTTTATAAAAAGATATTATCTGAGCAATTCCCAAAAACTCGAGTTTATTAAAAAAATTATGAAAATTTTCATTATTGAAAATGGGTACAGAATGAAAAATAATTATTTTAAAAAATCTAAAAAATTTGAGCATATTAATAATAACATGCATTAACAATATCTAGAAGGAGTTTTAAAAATTTTGAATTAATAAGAAATTAGAGCAATAAGACTAAAAAAATGGCACCTAAATTTTTAAATATGCTTCTTTTTTGTTTGTAACTTTTTTAGTTTTCATTATAAAAGGTCGTAATACGTCTCAATCGAGAGAAAATTTTAATTTGATTTTTGTAAGAATACAAATTTTTCTCATAGTTGTAAATTTTGAGTAATTTTAGATTTTAACTTCGTATATTTTTTCTGAACGTTTCGGTGCCATTTTGAAAATGACATATTTCCAAAACTAAACATCGGAGAAAAAAAGAAAAAGCCATTCGATTTGTTTTCGTAAAAGCTTTAATTTTGTACCCTTGCATTTTTTTATTAAAGTCCACATTTTTCAAGTAATTTAAAAAGAACGTCTTGGAATACTGATTTTAGGGGGTGAAAATTGCAATTTTCAGTTCGCAATATCTCGAAAAATATGCATTTTAGCAAAAAAGTGTATAAGACCTTTCCGTCTTATAATTTGATTCTCTATCAGATTATTATATTTTTTGTTTTTTTCTTGTGACAACCCTAACCAAAAAGCAGGAAAAATGACAATATATACAATATAAAATAAATATAAATGATTCTTTTGTATATACTTTATGAAGCATGTTGAGAAAAAATTTTGCAAATTCATTACATCGTTTTCGTGCTGGGATTTAAAAGCTTCACTTACTGTACTATATATATTACTCCGAAATTGTTACTGCTTATTCTCTAATGTTTGAGAACTTTAGCGAATACATAAAATAAATTTTAATCGTTAATATACCTACAATTACGTGCTCGTTCACCAAAACCGCGACTGCTACGACAAGAATATTTCCCCTACTTCCGTTGCCGAGGCTTCGAGATTCTAGGAAACTTGTGGAGATAATATCGATGCATTCTATTTACTCATCTAAAGTGCTCAGTCAATGTCAAATGCGTTCGCGAGATGTCAGAAAATGTAATTTTTCGTACGTCCCTGCTGGATCTAGTTTTCGATTTGGAGTATGCAGTTTACGATGAAGTTAAAACGCTATTCTTGCTCTTTTCATATCGATATCGTACGGCCTTGCCACTCATGTATTAACGAAGATCTGATCGTTTAAAAATTTCGTATTTTGATTTCTCTGCCATAGACCTCGGAAAAATTCCAATGGAATTGAAAATTTATACAGACCTTTAAATCATCATTTTAAATTTCATTCAAGGTTAAAGGAGCAAGAAACCGGTTTTTGAAGAATGTCTCTTAAACGGTGAGTTTTTTCATAAAAATAGTTGATATATAGTTTATAGAGCGATTCTCTACAAAAAAGATTCCTACACTTTTTCCGCACTACCTTCGAGGTATGTAGAGTGCTTGACGCATTCTTTTTACGTGGTGTCCCCAGTAGATATAATCCACAATATGATCAGAGTAAATAATGGATTTATATCGATTTAAAAAAAATGGTGTTGTGGTTAATTATGGAATAAGAATACTTTATTAATGATTTAAAAAAATAAAGTTCTGATTATATATTCTCAAATTCTATATCAGCAGTTTCATTTTTTCTTCTTTTTCTTTCTCCTCTGGTTATTGGATTTTGTGGATTGTTGAAAGAAACAACATGGATCTAATATTGCTTCGTTTATATCGAAATCATCATCCGTTGTATTGGATACAACATTCGCGCAAGATTGACCTCTGCAATTCCCACATACTATTGAACAAAATAGTCCATCCAATAGTGCATCTACAACTATGATTGTAACCCGTGGTGCAAGATTGAGTAGTCTTTCAGGAGCAGGCGGGAGCAAAGTTCTAATTGACTCCAAACAGCACTTTGACTTGATAGTAGACTCGATATAAATGCTGATAGGCAGCAGCAGATATTGGAGAAAGACAGGATAACTGTACAACTTTATTATGCCGTGTACTTTTCACAAAACTCAAATATCCATAGTAGTATAGAGAATCAATTTTTTTGAGGCTTCGTACTTGACAAGAAGAAAACGAATTCCATTAGCGAGAATAATATCTGGAGAAGAGTCCATCTTTGAAAATACTTCAGAGCAATCAATTAAATCGTTACGTTTTGTCATTAATTTAAATACCTTTATTTTACCTCTTTTGAAAAATGCAGACGTAGTATCGCAACCAGTTATTGCATGTAAAAATATGATATGAGCTTTACATTTTAAACAGGAGGAGAAACTTTGTGAGGAATATATTTTTGTTGCTATTTGAGGTTTCTCAGGTTTAAAAAAGTAAATCTTTAGGAGTTCGTGCAGTCAATATTATCAACAAATCGATATCTTCACCAACAACAGTAGTTGTGTTTGTATTTGATTGTTCTATAGCTGTTTCAATTATAAGAACATCAGCGTCATTAGCAGTTTGTTTCACAGAAATATTATCAGCTATTAAGCTTTCTCGTAACATTGAAATAAACCAGATTATGATCTGTTTTCAATTTCCTCAGCGTACGATAACGAAGAGTATATTGTATTTGAACGGCACATTTCTAAAACCGTAAATATCGCTCGCAGACAAAAAATTTTCATAGCATTGTGTTAGTGAGCGAATTCTGAACAACTTTCAAAATGTCCGTCTGTCCGTCTGTCCGTCTGTCCGTCTGTCCGTCCGTCTGTTCGTCCGTCACGTTTCTCGTAAGCACGATAACTCAAGAAAGAAAAATCCGATTGTATTGAAATTTGGACAGTAAGTTAGTGTTAGCTAGAGGAAGAACCCTATTGTTATTAATGATTTAAATTTGAAAAAAAATTTTTTGATTTTTATGTTTTTGTAATTGAATAGAAATTTGGTGGATTGATATTTCATTTTAATATCTAAATATTTATATATTTTACAAATATACATTTCATAATGTAATATACAACCGTGAAAATATGATTTTAGCTCGTGTCTTATAATGTAAACATTTACATTTTTTTACGTGTAAGGTGGTGGTGTAGTTCTTACGCTTTTAATTGAAATTGACTCGGAATCCAAGGGTCCCGGGTTCGAAGCCCAAATGGGGTTTGGTATGTTTTTTTTTTATTTTTACTTTATTTTACACTGACTGTTTTACCAACTAAGTTTGTACTATAAAATTAAAAATGTCTAAAACTAACATTATTTACAAAAAACTGCGAAGAGTATCCTATAGAATGTGTAACAATTATATAAAAAGTTCAGTGAACAAACCAAAATTTCACATAACATTACACACTTTTAACTATCCACCACACTTTCCTGGCGTCTGGAAGACAACCAGGGTGGAATTGTCTCAAACGGTTTTTTTTCGTTGAGTTTTATTTTCCCACGCCAGCAATCAAGATTTTCAAGTGTTCGCATGTGCGCGAAATCGACAGTTTTTACAGTTTTAATTTTAATTATTTTTACTGTACTACGTTGCACGATGTTGTTAAATTTAAGCGTTTCCCCATTAGGCAGGAGTTTTAACTCACAACTAATTTTCGTCACCGCCAAACCGGACCCTCCCCGCCCAGCCTCACACCCACCCCGGCGATATTCGCCGTGGTTGTCTGGCTGGCTCCGGGCCGGACTCCGGAATGGCGCATTATTGTATCCTGTGAACATTAATAAATGCTTGTTGTTGTTGTTGTTGTAATCCAAAGATCATGTGTTCGAATCCCACACAGGCTGGATATTTTTTCTTTCATTTTTTTTTTCATATAATTTTTTTCACAACAAAGATGGTATCACAAAATTTAGAATGTCCAAAAACTAACATTATTTACAAGAAAACTGCAAAGAAGATCCTATAGAATGTGTAACAATTATATAAAAAGCTCAGTAAATTGGCGAAGAGTACGTTTTTAGCTTGTTTTACATATATATATATTCGATGTACATTTGATTGTTTTACCTGTACCCAGTATTATGGAAATCGATTTTTAAAAAGACAAGGATGCTGACGATTTGCAAGCCCAAATTAATATACTGTAGCAAGGATTGTCGAAAAATAAGCAGTATATTAAGAATAAGTCAAGTCAATACTGTCTACGGATGATCCTGATTAAAATGAGGTTATAACGGAGAATACCAAGGTGAAACATGGGTTGTCGATTTTAAACAGGGCTATTACGCCCATGAATATCCAGCCAAAGGACGAAACTAGGATACAGAGTATCATAGATATCCTTACTGATGTATTTTCAACAGCAATAGCTGCGGCATTTCCTGATATTACTGATCCTCCGTTGTTATTGCTTTATACGGAATCAGACAGAAATTTGGAGAAAGCCATGACTTTTGAAAAATAGGAATGTCCAGAAGCTGAAAAATAGTGGATGATTAAATGCTGATGCAGCAGAAAATGTAAATGTAGAAACCAGATTGTTTGTCCTGAAACTCCGTCATTAGGAAAGTAGTAACATCGTCTGTTATTTGAAGTGATTTAATATCGGTTAGTTAAATTTAAGACATTTTATATTATTTGTACCGTCCTGATAGTGGTATAATTTGGGGGGTACTAATTTTCTTTCATACCGCAGTTACATGAGTGTATAGAGATATCGAAAAACTATGAGTGCCATCTGAAAGGGGTAGCTAACAAAAATGGTGGCAATTCCAAGATGGCTGATGTAGACGTTTAAAAAAACGACCGTATCTCTATGTTATTGTCTGATTTCAGTGTTCTTTTTTAAAATGACAGCATAAATTGTGAACTTTTTGTAAGATCCCATTAATTTTTTCCATATAAGCAACTATTAATTAGTAAATCGCTGATTAGTGGAAAATACAGTAGTTTTTACAGATAATTTGTTTGTTTATCATACATTTTCTTAGACGTTTTAGAAAAAAATGTTTCCAACAAATATTGTAGCACAAACGATTATTATCTTTAATTTGGTGTATTACACTTGTGTGTTTGGACAATGTGCAATGGAACAATGCTGTGTGATAAGAATAACAGCATGGGCCAATTTCATAATCGAATTTAAAGTGAGCTTTAGATAAAATTACATTTGACTTTGATAGTAAGTGAGGAATTTGTCACAGTCAAATGTAGCCTTAATTAAAGTCAATTTAAATTCGATAATGAAATTGACCTTCTGTCACGGAAAAATATATGACCGACAATAATCAATACCGAAGTTTTGTAATTTTTAATAATGAAAATTTTTATTCGTGCAGATTATACTGATTTTATAAACAATTTTTTATTATTTCTTTTGAAATATTTCTTAACCATATCGTTTCAACTAACTTTTGACAAATCGTCTTCGCTGTCGTTACATTCATATGGGTTATCAAAAAATACATCTTTTGTAATTTCCTCGCATATTTTCACATTTAGTCAGCTTACATGCGCTGGTACATTTCAACTGATTCATCATACAAATGCACGATGGTAGTTGGCATGACTTTACACAAGAACAACTCAAAAGTTCCAAAACTGCTTCAGATGCGGGTGCTCCAGTCATCCAGTTGATGCAGAGTATTCCATCATTGTGTATCATCCATCCATGATCTTCTGCTTCTGGAACTTGAGAATAATTTTCCAGACATGGCTTCCAAATTGCTGCTTGATAGTTTGCGCGTATAGAGTGTTGGCAAAGACAGTCTTCATATGGAGGAAGTTGTGTTGATTCAACATCACCTTGTCTACTTCAGAAAATTTGGTATCTTAGGTCATTTATGCTCTCTGTATTTCTTGAATACAACTGACATGTAAACTTTTGGATCAAATAGTGGTCATTGTTAGGTAATGCAAACTGGCTTCTCAGCAATGAAAACAATGAAATAAATTATTCACGTTTTTGTAAAAGTTTCAGAGCTTTCAATTTCCCTTGTCCCGAAAACACGCAACCTGTCCATGCATGTAAAACAAGTAATGCTGATATGATTTCACTGCCAACTGCACATGCAAGTTTCTTAATGTCAATTAACCTGACTCGACCGCCTGTTCCACGTTTGATGTACTCTCCCGACTAATTTCTGAAATCAAAACATCTGTGTCGTCAGATACGCAAATAAGTATTTTACTGCAGCATCCTTTATATGTAGCATCATCCTAGTATCTGCCTCTTCTTGGGGTGAAAAAAATTTTCTTCTTGGTGGACGCCATTTTGATTTGACATTTACAACCATAAGTAGCAAATAAATCCTTATCACCAATCTTTGTCTTCCTGTTTTTCTCTTGCCAACTTTCAACAAGGAATTTTGTTAGTTCATCTTTACTGTCACCATTTTGAAGAAGACGTCTCCATTTGATTATCTAGTGACCACTTTTTATATTCTTGAATGATACTCCTTCCTCAGAACCTCTGCTGAGACGTTCAGCATATTTGATTGATTTGTCATTGTAAGTATCAAACACTATGTCAATTGTATTGCTATAATAGCCAGCATTTAAGACGTGATTGAAAACTGTATCAGACAATTCATCAAATGTTTTATTTTCTCCATGCAATTTTTAAATTAATGCCATCCTATCAATTACAGTAGCAGATGAGGAAATATTTCCATCTTCAGGTGAAATCAGGCTTTCCAGGTGTTTCCCCAATATAATTGGTTTTTTTAATTGTTCCATCAGAGTTGGGCAGACTTCAAGGTAGAGGTCCTAGGGGATGGCTGAACCTTTTATTCAACAGTTCATACATAGCTTTATTATAATACGAAGAATGGTACATCACCATGTGAAAATTCCTCTACATATTCTACAGAATTGACTCTTTGTGCAGACATTTTCAACAAGTTTAATACACCAAATTAAGGCTACATTTGATTGTGGCAGGTCCCTCACTTACTATCACAGTCAAATGTAATTTTATCTAAAGCTTACTTTAAATTCGATTATGGAATTGGCCCATACTGTTATTCTTATTACATAGCATTGTTCCAATGCACATTGTCTAAACACACAAGTGTAAAATTAAACATAATCGTTTGTGCTACAATATTTCTTGGAAACATTTTTTTCTAAAACGTCTACGTTGTAAGAAAATTTATGATAAACAAGCAAATTATCTGTAAAAACTAATATATTTTTCACTAATTCTCGATTTACTAACTAACGGTTGCTTATATCGAAAAAAGTAATGGGAACTTACAAAATTTCCATAATTTAAGCTGTCATTTAAAAAAAATAACACTGAAATCGGATAATACCTTACAGAGATACGGTCGTTTTTTTAAACGTCTTCATTCGCCATCTTGGATTGGCCGCCATTTTTGTTAGCTATCACTTTCAGATGGCAATCATAGTTTTTTGCTATCTCTGTACACCCATATAGCTCTGGCTTAAAGGAAAATTAGTACCCCCAAATTATACCGAATACTTTAATTTGGCTAGTTGGCCCATATACTATGAGGAAAGTATTGTTAGTAAATAAAGAACTTTGTGATCAACCCTTGAATTTCTCTAAACCCAGACTCCCACCCATCATCCTGAAATAACAAGCAATAAAGATCGGCCCATCAGCGGGCCATCATTAGGCCGGAAATCAAACTTCTGGCCCCGTGATGGCCCGCTGGAAGGCCGACCTTTAGTGTTTGTAGGGAAGTGCTCCTGTCATGTAATTCAATACTTCGTCAGTATTAGCTAGAATAGTAGTTATTTGATTGGTTCTCCAATAATGAGTGTTTTTAAGTATTTACTTAACTAGTATATTTAGACCATGTGCCAGACCTATCAGTCATTATAATTTGGATGGACTGAATGAAATCTTTACCACGAGTTTTTGGGGTCATATGCAGCAAAAAATTCTGGGGGTCCATCATGGGGAGGTAGCTTTCAAATATGGCGGCAGTTCAAAATGGCGGCCCTTCTAGAAAAAGTTGTACTGAAAAACATCCATCTACAAAGTATGAATTTTTAAATTCAATTGTCTAGAGATGGGATGGAGCAATCTTGAATTTCTTTTTTTCTAAATGTAGGTGAATGAACGAACTACAGATTTGTTACCAATGTTTATGGCCGAAAAAACAGTATTTATCGGTCAAAACTCGAAAAAACGAAAAATAAGATTTTTTTAAATTTTCGGTTTGCTGTTTATTGGACTAACGGTTGGGTATATTGAGAACATGTTCTGGATAAGAGTTTTAGAGAAACATCTCGCCTTTAAAATGCAAAAAAGAAATTGAAGATCGGATGAACAGAACCCGAGATATCGAGATTCAAAGCAGACGGGGCGGAGTTGAGCGCATTGACAAAGCGCTCGGTGCTTTGAGCACCGTGAAGCGAGACGAGACGGCCAGCCATGTTTGAAAGCAATAGAGGGATATGTGAACAACTAAGGGAAATAAAGATGCCTTATTAATATTATTAATAAACTTGAATTTATTCTTCTTCACTAGAGTCACTATTGCAGCTATTGTAATTGCACTCTTCGTCATCTACTGTTGCTTTGGTACACCCCTTGCACCCACAGTTCTCGGTGCATTGGATTTGAGTTGCTAAGCACGAGCAAGTTTCTGGTTCAGTTCCTCTTGCAGTGGCACCGCAAAAAGGAAAATACGCACTCCGGTGCTGGCAAGCCTTCCATCCACTTGACGCATAAGTTACCAGAAATGTCCTTTTCCCACCCATGAGCAAAGAGGTCTGGAATTATGGGCCTGGTTTCCAGACTTCCGAGACATATTCCAGCCTGGTAGTTGGCACGTTTATTGTACTGTCTCAAGGTGTCTTTACAAGGAGGCATTTGGAAACTCTCAATTTGCCCCTCCTTCCCTCTGAACATCTGGTAACGCAGCTCATAAACAGGTTTCACCTTGCTTTTAGGGGCATATAACTGGCAGACGAATTCCTCTATGGTGTCATCAACATCATTAGACAGCACCCAATCTCTGCCTAACTTGCTGAACGCTTCAATAAATCTTTGCTCCTTTTTGCACAAAAGCTTAAATCCTTTAAGTTTTCCCTGGCGACTAAAAGCGCTGACTATGTCACAGCCAGACCAGCAATAATATCCGATGAGAGCTGTAACAAGTTGTTCGTCTAAGGCAGATACTATCTGGGAAACTTGAAAACACCGTTAAAACACTTTTGTTTCTCTTCACAATACATAAGTTTTTGCTTTTTATGGTTTTGCATAAACCTACGGCCAAAACTAATACATCCGTATCGTTTGAGAAGCAAAGAACTGATTCATATGATGTAGCCGCGTTCCTTGCATGCAGCATCATTCTGGAATTAGCTTCTTCTTGAGTGCAGAACAGCTCAGGAACAGTTTCGCTCCTAGCAGACGTGATCCTGAAGCAGATTTCACCAACTGTTACGAAAATTTCTTGGTTTCCAATCATGTTCTTAGATTTCTCCTCTTTCCAACTGTCAACAAAGAATTTTATGGTATCAGAGGATATTTGAACACTTCCTTCATGTCAAGTTTTTTTATTTTCTGCGATATAAATCATTTTGCTGAATAAATTTCGGTTGCATCGGATGATTACTTCTTTGTTTTGAACCTTGGTCGTTTTGCTCGTCTTTGGTCTACTTATCTTGGGACCCACTTTCTTAAGAGGATTATGAAACCCTTCTCCTTTGGCTAGGCGAACCATGAACTCTTGATACGCTATTTTCCCCTTTTTTCCGAATTAATGAGATCAGCACATATTTCAGTAGATAAATGTACAATATCTGAAGGATTAGGATCAAAGGTTCGTCCACTCGTGGGCTAGAAGTTCTGTGAGACCTGTCACATCTTTATCATCTCTAATTATCCGTGGGCTTCGGAGGTCAGGGTGGCAGTGATTTGTTTCGCTGGATGATAGAACGCTGCGGAGGATTCCTACTGCAGAAGCTCTGCTCAGCATTAACATAGTACCGTGCTACAGCCTGCTTTTTTAGATTGATTAGTACCTCCAGCAGTTTGGGTGTCTTTGTTCAGTCTCTTCGATGGCTTGGTCTACTGGAATTCTAGAAAAAGTTGTACTGAAAAACCTCCATCTACAAAGTATTCGTGAACAAATTAACAATTTAGTTAATTCAATGAAGTGGTATGATAGATAGCGTGAGTAGTTCTCCCTATCTAGTGCAAAACACCAAGTCACCATTTTTTCAACCGCAGCTAAGAACAGAAACCAATTTCCTTCCCGATTAGTTCGAAGAAAAGCGATAAGTAGCTCCACTAGGTCTATATATTTCATCCAAAAGGACGATATTGCTCCATTACTTGTACGAAGATGTGTCAAGTAGTTGTCAAAAGACTTTAGAGTGGCTTGAACATGTTCATCTTGAAGAACAGAGTTATGGGATGCATGGTTCGTCTCGCGGCTCAGAGAAGTGATGCATTCAGAGACGTAGGAAAGGTCTAACTCATTTGTAGCTACCCATTCCAAAAACCCAGAATACAGAGGTCGATTTAAAATATCACTGAATCAGCGAAACGGTGATTTTTGAATTTGTATTTGTGATTGGCCGGATGCAGTGAATTATGAATCGATAATTCACTACAGTGAATTATAAGTACGATTTTTCACAAAAAAAATGCTAATAATTGTCATATAATTAAATAGGTGTAGAAAAACCTTATTATTTTAAAATACAGTATTAATGCTTAACCCCGCCCCGTCCACTTTGAATCTCAAAATGTCGGGTTCTATTGATCCGATCTTCAATTTCTTTTTTGCGTTTTAAAGGTGAGATGTTGCTCTAAAACTCTTATTCAGAACACGTTCTCGATATATCCAACCGTTAGTCCAATAAGCAGCAAAACGTAAATTTCAAAAAACCCAATTTTTCGTTTTTTCGAATTTTGACCGATAAATACTGGTTTTTTCGCCATAAACATTACGAACAAAAATGTAGTCAACTCATTAACCTACATTTAGAAAAAAAGAAATTCAAGATTGTTCCACCCGATTTCGAGATAATTGAATTTAAAAATTCGCAGTCGGACCGCCATTTTGAACGGCCGCCATATTTGAAAGCCACCTCCTCCATGATGGACCCCCCGACTTTTTTGCTCCACATGAGCCCAGAAACAGCTGGTAAAAGTTTCATTCAGTCCCCCTAAATTATAATGACTTTAGAAGGTCTGGCACATGGTCTAATTAGCGTCCCCAGATTAGGGCAACAATATAAAGAAAGTAGAAAATTCTCTAATAAATAAAACACTGTGTAAGTTGTGATTTGCTTAATACCTGAATAGTATTCTCTAATCATGATGAAAGCAAATAAATAAAAAATAATTAATTCTAAAAACCGAATCTTGTTATTAGTATTGCTGGAACAGTCATAAATCGATCAAAAAGGACAACAGAAGATGAATATGTTTTAGTAGTCCGACGACGTTGTTTTGCAGCTTTGATGTTTTTTTTTATCTTCAGTATAACCGTCGAATACTATAGTAACGTTATCCCCAAAATGTCTACGTACATAATGAAGGTACCTATTTCTCAAAAATAACATCGAATGTTTCTTCTCGATCCCACACAACACGATGTAAAAGATATAAATTATCCATAAATTATGTAGGCAGAATTCGTATTATCAAATTGAACACTTGCACATTGAAAGCAATCGTAAATGACAGATTTTTGTGTTTTACGCATTCCTGCTCCATCGAAAAGTGATAATAGGTAAGGAGCTAATTAATATTCGTAGTTCATCTTCAAAGATTTTAGTAATACTCACTCGTTGAAATATTAATTAAGGATCTATAGGCAGTGTCCCATCATGGATTTTTACAGCACTACTGGCAGTTAAAAGCACGTTTCAATTTAATATTATTAAACGTCTGGCTAGTCATTTTAGTCATAGAAGCAATTCCAACTTTATGAGCATTATAGTAATTTGTTTTGTCATCACCAACGATTCCATTTGCTACAGACATTATTTTATCAATCTCAGGAAATATTCTACATAGAGTGACGTATACATGCCGCATATGAGTGCATATTAATATTTGCAATTTTTTAAATTGCGATAACTCTCGAACAATCATTTATAAGAAAAAGAAGTATAGGAATATTTTTATAGAGAATAGCATACATAAACTCTACGTTAATTACTTTTACGAAAAAACTCACCGTGTGTACTTTTGATATTTCATTTAAAATTATGGTTTAAAGGTCTGTATAAATTTTCAATTCCATCGGAATTTTTACGAGGTTTGTAAATTTTTTTGTCTATTTTGACTGGATTAATAATCATAATAATCATTGAATCTGCATATGTTCCACGTAGTGGCCGCGATACGTGAAACGATACTTCATTTAATGAACACGCGATGCCACTTGGCATGGTGTTAGATTAGATGTTGAAAAATAAATTCCGAAGGGGAGCCACCCAAAATTTCCCTTAGGATTCAAAATGGCGGCCAATTTAAAAAATAACAGTCTTAAAATATAATAAATTTTATGGTACCGTATTATTTCGAGTTTGGTATCGTTTTTGACTATTTTTGAGTTAAGGATCGATACCTAAGTTTGATTTGCCATATTACAAAAAAACAGGGACGGTTCCAGTGAATTTTTCTAAATATTATATAATTTTTATTCACATGAATATTACGTTGTTTTCTCATATCAGATTTGTTATTTTAATTGAGTAAACTTAACACGTATATAAAACATAAACTTAATGCTTGTTATTCAGCAACAGTTACAATTTTTTGTGAAGATTACAGGTACGGTACATGTTTTTTTGAGACGTTTCTTATTTAGATCATTTGTCGTTTAAAAAAATACTACAAAGTGTTTTTTGTAGACTTTTGATGGAAATGCTTAATTAACTATGACGAAGGGACACCTTGTATGTTATCGCAACGCCATGCACGCACCGTCGTTATGACAACCGCGCACGCGTATATCCCACAGAGTTGTTCAGTTGTTCGAGAATACGTAGGAATGTAAGAACCGCTAGCTGTTGCAGACAAATTCATGGGTAAAAGTTTATTGTTTTATAAATATTTCGTTTAAATACAAAAATAGGACCCAAAATTATACAATCTGTGCATCGCCTAAAACCGAGATGCTCTAAAACGTTTCAGGATTATTTCGAAAAGGATTTCCAGCCCTATTTGTCAAGAGATATCTCCCGGCTTTCCTATAGCCGAGTAGATCTAGTTTGGGATATGTATGCTGCTGATAGTTTAAAGAATAGCACGCGGCAACAAAGAGGTAATGGCATACGACGGCAGGTAACACCTAATGCCAGATTACCATGTAATTGGTCAGACTGTCTTAGAAATGCCAGAAACAAAGAAGAACTTTTTCATCTTCTTGCTAATTACGCTCTAAAGAATTTCGGTTCAGTTCTGACAAACGTCAACAGTAAAATTGTAGGGTCTATGACTGAAGGAACATTACATGATGCTGATGCATCATGTGAGAAAATGGAAGAGGCTGATGGTCGTCTGATCTTGCATGTACATGATATGGCACGCCACGGGGCTAAAAGGGTTCTTTTCTGTACAACAGACACAGACGTAGTTGTGCTAGCCATTTCATTTTTTCGTAGACTGAAGTCTCGCGGGTTAACCGAACTATGGATCCAATTCGGCAAACATGAGACATCTTGCAATACATCGTATTGCCGGTAAACTGGGGGACGAGAAGGCAGTCGCCTTTCGTGGATTTCATGCTTTTACCGGTTGCGACACACTGTCGGTATTCAATATGAAAGGCAAGCGGTCAGCTTGGAATGCATGGAAAACTTTTCCCGAGGTCACTTCTGCCTTTACTGCAATTTCTAACCCTCTACCAGCATCAGAAGAGAATGTGAGAATACTAATTTACTATGATTATGTACGGTGCAGATATTCAGTTAGGCACTATAAATGAGGCAAGAAAAGTATTATTTACAACCAAGAGTAGACCATTGCCTTCCCTGCCGCCTACTGGAGATGCACTAAAGCTGCATGCACTTCGTGCGGCTTACCAAGCCGGCCATATATGGAGTCAAGCAGCCAATGTTATTGGGGCTGGACACAGGAAGACAAAATGTGGACCCCCACAATGGACTAGTCTACCTGCCATATGGGAAGCCTGTAAGGAACTATTAAAGCGTGGGTGTAAGCAGGGCTACACTAATAGATGCAGTTGCGTTTCGGTAGGCATTACTTGCACATTAATGTGCATTACATGCCGTGGACAGTGCATTATTGCTAAGTAAGATAATTAAATACTGTGTCGGGACATGATATTACAGTTGCAATTTTACTTAACGTAAATGATGAAAAAGCTTTGAGTTTATTTTCAATATTAAAAAAAAAAAATGAATAAATCATTCATTTATTATTCCTACATTTTATGTCTTTCATTTATTTTGAATTCATGTCGTGTTCCACAAGCCAAAGCCAAAAAATGCGGTAATATATAAGATTTATGTGTGTTTTTATTTAAAAGAGCGCCATTTTGAATTCAAAGGGAATTTTTTTGTGGCTCCCCATCGGAAATCATTCTCGTATGTTATATCTGATTGCACCAAGTGGCATCGCGTGTTCACAAAATGCAGTATATGCCTAATTTTCATCATGTACCGCACCCACTAACGGCCATAGCTCAGATTAAAGTGAGAATTCCCATAAATCCGCGGTTCAAATCTTGAACATAAAAAGTTTTTTTTTGTATTTTAAAATAATACTCAAAATTTATTTTAATCACTGTTGTGAAGCACGTTAAAAAAGCTACAGTTTAAGCAATAAAAAGTTTGTTTGCAAACATTTTGACATTCTGATTCAATGAAAAGAACATGAGATATTAAAAAAAGAAACGGGACAAAAACACGTTTTCCAAAATTAAAACTCAATTTCCAAAAAACGCTCACCTCCAAAATTAGACACAACTTCACTGTACCATCCTTATAACATACAGATTGCATTTCCAAAAAAATTTACTTGGTCATAGTCCGCTAACAAACATTTTCGCATAAAATACAAATCACCATATCAGACGTTGCCCATCTTTCGGCAATATATCTAGGCAGATCCTTTTTCTCTATCCAAATATAACATCTCACATTTTTTCTTCCCATTCAAATTTTTTCTTTGAATACCTATCAAAATTTCTAGAAAAACAAACATTTCTAACCATGGACCGATTTAATCCAAAGCTGCTCATAGCATTTAATATTATACAGGATGCTTCACGAGGAAACGGACATGCTTTAATGCCAGATAGAAGACACCGAGGGTAATCATAATCATCCATAGAAAAAGCTAGTTGGGCCTTCCTTGCTGAAATACAGGTTGTTTTATGTATGTTTGCCAAAATTTCTTTTGGTTGTTACTTTGTAAAGGAATGGAAAAATAAGTTCATATTTGGCACATATAATAAACTAGTTAGTGATCCTGAATAAGTACTTATACCACACACAAAAAAAATCCACATCCGGACTTGAAAAAAAATGTTTTTGTTGTTCATCAAGAAAACAATACTCTGTATATGTTTTTTTTTTAAATTTCAATATTAAATTCGAAAAGTACATAAAAAACTGAACAGAATGGCTTATGTTATGTTATGTTATGTTATGTTATTAATTTTTTTTCCACACCTCTGCCGTCTTCGAAATAAATTCCAATAAATAATGGAACATGAGACCTTAGAAAATATCGATGAATGTCATGCGCAAAAAAATGCTTCCACTATTAAATTGGGCATTATTTTTTTTTCAGCAATAATTATTATGTTCTAATTACATTTTTTTATGGAGGAGGTGAAAATAAATAAAAAAATAAATATTTTGGGGACACCGAATCAAGAAACTATTTCATTCCTCTTATTTATTAAAGAGTGGTAATACAGCAACACAATATACCTATTGCCAACAATAATAACTGTAATAACAAAGTTGTATATCAATAATGCACATAGTAACAATACTCTGTATATATATTTTTTTTTAAATTTCAATATTAAATTCGAAAAGTACATAAAAAACTGAACAGAATGGCTTATGTTATGTTATGTTATGTTATGTTATTAATTTTTTTGCCACACCCTTGACGTCTTCGTAATAAATTCCACTAAATAATGCAATATGAGACTTTAGGAAATATCGATGAATGATACGCGCAAAAAATGCTTCTTCTACTAAATTAGACATTTACTTTTTTGTCAGTAATAATTATTGTTTTAATTACCAATTTTTATGGATGGGGTAAAATTAATAAAAAAAATAAATGTTGGAGGACACCGAATCAAGAACCTATTTCATTCCTCTCATTTATTAAATGACTAGTAATACAGCAACATAACATACCTATTAACAACAACAATAACTGTAATAACAAAGTTGCATATTAATAATGCACATAGTAATAGGATAACAGCAAAATATCAACAGAATAACTGTGCCAAAAACAAAAATGCAGATATTGTTATAAAACATATTTACAAATTAGAATTATAATTAAATTCTCTATTCAAAATGTCCTCCTCAGCTTCAGTACATTTTCTAGTGCGCTTCACGAAATGGCCGATTGATCTTCTTACCACTTCTGGACTGTCTGTCTCTAATTTTTTTGTGGTATTCAACAATCCTTTGAAGTTAATGGCTCCATGCAATCAGTGTCCATTTTGTAGACGTCACCCTTTAATGATCTCATAAAAAACAATCTACATGGTTGAAATCCGAAGACCTTTTCGGTCATACATGAGGACCTTCGTGGCCAATCCATCTGTTTGGATATGTATCATTTAAATGGTTTCTAATTTGGCTGGACAAATGTGGTGAGGCTCCATCACGTTGAAAGAGCATACCTCGGATATTTACATTTCCTAAAAGATTCGGTAATGTATGTTGTAAAAACCTTAATTTGAGATTTTTATCTAAACTAATTGGCAAAAAGAATGATCAGATCAGACCAGAAATTTTACTTTAAGCAATGGCCGTAAAACGTAAAATCAGTTAGTTTTAGATTAGGAGGCCACTTAAAGAGTGGACATTGACTGCGTAGATCAATTAATTCAAAGTATTGCTGAATGCCGCAACGAAATTAGAAATAGTCCAGATGTGATAAGAAGATCGATCGGTCATCTTGTGAACCGCACTAGAAAATGTACTGAAACTGAGGAGGCTATTTTGAACATACAATTTAATTATAATTCTAATTTGTAAATATGTTTTATGACAATATCTGCATTTTTTGTTTTTGGTACAATTATTCTGTTGATATTTTGTTGTTATTTTGTTACTATGTGCATTATTGATATACAACTTTGTTATTACAGTTATTATTGTTGGCAATAGGTATATTGTGTTGCTGTATTACCACTCTTTAATAAATAAGAGGAATGAAATAGTTTCTTGATTCGGTGTCCCCAAAATATTTATTTTTTTATTTATTTTCACCTCCTCCGTAAAAAAATGTAATTAGAACATAATAATTATTGCTGAAAAAAAGTAAATGCCCAATTTAATAGTGGAAGCATTTTTTTGCGCATGATATTCATCGATATTTTCTAAAGTCTCATGTTCCATTATTTATTGGAATTTATTTCGAAGACGGCAGAGGTGTGGCAAAAAAAATAATGAAGCCATTTTGTTCAGTTTTGTATGTATTTTTCGAATTTAATATTGAAATTAAAAAAAAAACATATACAGGGTATTCTTTTCTTGAAGAACAACAAACACATTTTTTTCTGAAGTCCGGACCTGGATTTTTTATGTGCATGATACAAGTACTTATTCAGGATCACTAGTGTATTATATGTGCCAAATATGAATTTAGTATTCCATTCCTTTACAAAGTAACAACCAAAAGAAATTTGTACCAAAATACATAAAACACCCTGTATTTCAGCAACGAGGGCCCAACTAGCTTTTTCTATGGTTGATTATGATTACCCCCGGTGTCCTATATATGTCATTAAAGCATGTCCGTTTCCTCGTAAAACACCCTGTATAAAAAAAAATAAAATTGCTGCAGCCAAACAATTCCATTCAAAATTTATTTTGACTCCACTACTAAAGTTATTTTTGGTTATTCTCGTCATGTTTTAACTATGAGCGCAACGTTGATACATTTTTATATTTACATATTTCATTAATCTCCTAATAATACATAACGTATATCAGTAATAAAGTGTTGGCACGTTCAGAGGAATTTTTCTTATTTAGTGGGCCTTCATCACTTCAATAAAATCGAACTTTTTCTCTTGCTTACGGAGAAACAGACATTTTGAAAATTGTTCAGAATTTTATAACCAACACCATGATATGAATTGTTTTCTCTACCAATGATTTTTAGAGTTTTAGGAATGTTTCAATCAAATGCAATTTCTCTGCGTTTTCGTATTTCCGAAGAGTGTAGTAATAGATACGGAAAAATGCCTATACCGTTTTTGTAGAGATTTTCATTTATACAAAATATAATTCCGATATCGCTAATGGTTAGCAAGATATAAGCAAAGAACTTAACCGAAAAACCATTTTTTCAAGATGGCGACTCAAGCGCAACACATTGAGTTGAGGATTTTTATTTACTGTATGAATGAATATCTTTGGAAAGTTTCAAAACTTTATCGATTATTTCTGTTAAACGTCGCAATGTGTTCCTATTTGACTGGAGTATAGTAACTTTGCAATTTAATTTTTTGTGCTACTGTAATTTAATAATATTTATTACACCAGGATAATAATAATAATTCTTTTATGTAGGTATTGTAGGTATACAATGTCCTGCAACAATCTAGTAAATCACCATTATTATCTGAAGCATATCTGCAGGACACACCTAATTTCTGTGAAGTAGCGTACGTTCCTAGGATTTAATTAGAACAAGAAACAGACAGCCTGCCAATTACCGTTGGTGCCGCGAATCTGAGGACGTTGCGATTTCTCTTTCTTTTAGGACGATCTCAGAAGGCCGTTCTAGCCAGGGTCAAGGACGTTTCGTAAACGATGATCATCAGGGATGATACATACAACATTCCGCGCAAAAAGCCGGACACGTTAGAATCGGCAAGTTACAAAAAGGTTCCCCATTATGGTCCTCATTATTTTCAATATTATATTGTATTATTTCGTTCTTAAGATACAAAGCAGCGTTTTAACGATGAGGTCCAGTTTTTATGTTCTAATAGGCCTTTTAGGAGTCAACAGTCAGACATCGAATAATATACAAACGTGTACGGGATCTGATAATAGATGGAATTACCTCCATATTACAAAAAATGTAGGTTTTAACTGTCGTAAAATTTGGAATTAATTAAATAAAATTCGTAATAGCACGTACAGACACAAATATAAACATAATTTTTTATAAATAATAATAATAATAATGATAGTAATAATTTATCTATATTCCAAAAAGTATATATTGTGTACAATACAAAAATAAAATAGAAATAAATAGATATAATTATACAGAAAAAAAATCTGCGCTTATTAATTTAATGAATATAAATAATTCGATAAGTGCGGAAGTTTTTAAACAAAAACTTGAGGGCACTACTCAGTTATCCATATAATATACAACAATATGAAAATGTTTTGAAAACAATTTTTAGATAAAATAAAGTGCTTATTTCTAATCTACTAAGATTTTAGTATTATTTTTTATTTTTATTTATTATTTTTTTTGTCAAGATATATTCATAAAATATTAATAGATGGTAATGTACTAAAAAGTACCTGGGAGTAACCCTAGACTCCAAACTATCATGGAAAGACCATGTGGAAGCTCAAGTGAGGACAACCTCCGCATCCCCATGGATGTGCAAGCGTATCTTTGGCCTTAAGTGGGGAATATATCCAAGAACCACCCTCTGGATGTACACGGTTATGGAGAAACCCCTCATAACATATGCGGGTTTTGTGTGGTGGCGCTTTCAGGAACGTTCCACAATTAGGGCTCGCCTATGTCAAGTTCAAAGGCTACCTTGCCTAGGAACAACAGGAGCAATCAGGACCACCCCAACGGCGCTGCAATGGAGACCATCCTTGGACTCACTCCCTTACATGTCGAAGTGGAACTGGAAGCTAGGAAAGCAGCAAATAGACTGTTTAAAGGGGGAATCTGGAATGCGACGGGGCAAGGGCTGGAGTACACAAAGGCCTTAGCTCTATCAATAAGGGACCAGGTCGTTGCTCAGTCAGGTGTCTCCCCATCTATAAGTTTACTATTCCATATATAGTCGTGTTCTCTGGTCGAGACGACTGGGAACACGATCAAATAAATCTTCCCGGAGGTCTAGAATGGCACACAGACGAATCGAAGACTCAGGAGGGAACCGGTGCTGGTGTACACGGATGCAAGTTAAGGGCTCGTATATCGGCGCCACTTGGTAAGTATCCTAGTATACTTCAGGCTGAGATATATGCCATTTTACTGTGTGCAAATGAAAACCTCAAATGAGGTTTCGTCAATAAGCATATTTATATATATGTAGCGACAGTCTGGCAGCTTTGAGCGCTCTTGCATCAAACAAACTGGTGCTGAACTGTCGAAACATTCTGACTGAGTTGTGTGAATGCAACTTAAACTTATATGGGTGCCCGGACACAGTGGCGTCGAGGGCAACAAAGAAGCAGACCATTTGGCGGGTGAAGGAGCAAAAACTCCTTTCCCTGGTCCAGAGCCAGCCTTCAGTCTGCCGAGAAGTCTGCTACAATCAGAGCTGCAAGACTGGGCTATGGCACAGTTTAACAGCTATTGGGCTCAGGCTTCCGGAGTGAGACAATCGAGGCTCCATGTAAAGGGGACCTCGACTGAATCCACCACAAAGTGGCTGATTGGGCTCAATAGAGAACGATTGAGATGGATGGTAGGCCTGATAACAGGACGCTCTCTGAACAAGCACCTGCAAACAATGCAGTTGAAAGATGATCCTACTTGTAGAATGTGTGGAGTGGAGGATGAAACCATCACTCATATCCTATGCCATTGTGCACCAATAGGAGTGTCAAGGTATAGGTATTTCGGAAGGCAATTTCTACAGCCGGATATTTTTATATAGCCAACATTTTTCAAACTTTAATTTTTTTCCACGCTATTTTTATTAACATAACAAATGTTTTTAGTGCAAAATATTATAAAGGGCTATTAGAACGTATCACAATATAAAATGTATATAAAAAAACATGAATTCGAAATTTTTTTTATTGTACAAGAGGTCATTTTTTTACATTTCTTGAGCTGTATCTCGGAAACTAGTCATAAGATCGAGTTGGGCCTATGAGAGCTTTGATCAGAAAGCCGAAGTCTACAACATATTAAAAATTCAGCCAATTTCATCGGGGGCCACTTCCCATAAGATCTGAGCGGGATCCTTTACAAAATTTACAAGTGTGTCTTTCGTAATTTTGAAAATAATGTTAGTTTTCATAGAAGAAAAGATATAATGTTTTAAAACTTTCTAGTTCCATAATTGATATTAAAATAAAGTTTTCACTTTTGGTAGGAGCCCTGATTTCTGTTAACTTAATGAAAATCCACATTTGGTGTGAGATGGAGCAGATGCCTGGTATCCAGTACAAAACTGTAATAGTACCCTTCACCAGGAAGAAGAAGCTGGATAACTTGCCGAACCACCTCCTTGTTAGGCTAAACTATTCCATTTGCGGAGGAAATACCTAGGTGTTACACTAGATAAATCACTTAACTGGAACTCCCATTTGGAAAAGGTATTTCACAAAGCAAGAGTGTCCTTGTGGACATGTCGAAGAATTTGTAGGAAATTCTGGGGTACTGGTCCTTAGCTAATATACTGAATAAAAGTAATGGTCATGAGACCAATGCCAGCGTATGCCTCCATAGTTTGGTGGTTTCAATATATACCTGGAGAGAGAGGTCAGGTGTGCAACATGTAGACTCCGACAAGCGGTTATTAATGTCACAGGTTAGCATCATGGAACGCACCAGGCTGTCTGAAGTAGATAGTCAGCTCATCTTGAGAATGCTATCAGATGTGATGACCAACTACGAACTGCCTTTTAACATCCTGTTCCTGGCAGAGATGAATGGGATCGGAATAAAACCTGCAAGGAGTAGATAATTGTTAGTTCACAGACGACTGCAAAACCACTGAAGGAACTGGAACCGGAGTATGCAGTTGCAATCCAAAGGTAAGAGAAACTTCAAGCCTGGGTAGTAATGCCTGCCTAGTAATACCCCTAGTAATGTCTTACAGGCTGAAATTGATGCCATTGAACTATGGAAGAGGAGGTTTAAACAGACGCTTTCTAGATACCAATCAATAGGAATATTCTCGGACAGCCAAGCAGCTCTAGAGAATCTTGGATCCTATCGTTGTAATTCTAAAATGATTTGGAACTGCCAGGCTCTAACTCGGTTGGGCAGACAACAAATAGACTGTGATTATAGAGCAACTCTGGCATGGGAAGCAATGCAATGGTCGACTCCTTATCTAAGGCAGGTATGGTATCGAAATGTTTCGGATACATTTATAGTGAAGTACCTTCTCAAAAAAACTTCTGTTTCAAAATTGAATTCAAAGTTTTGTGAGCGTTTCTGTTACCTTGAAATTTAAGATACCACACACAGAATTTTTATTCTATTAAAAAATGGGAAGAAAATATATTACCGTCAAACCTTACGTTCATACGGTTGAAATAGGTTCAGAATAAGAAAATGCCAATGTCACATTTCCGTGAGACCGTGCTCTCTTACGCGATCTATGAATAATGTTTATTTAAATTATAACAAATTACTTTATTTGTTCAGATAAAACATTCCTTAACCGAATGTAATAATGCTTAATAATGCACGTTTACCTGGTTCATTTACCCACAGATTATTTAGCAAATTCTCTGTGTAAAACTGATTATGACGCAACTGAATATTAGCAATGATTGTGCTGGGAACCGTATCCTGATACAAGATCTCTGCATTTTAATGACCTTGAGTCAAGGCTATCTTTTAGTGAATATTGACCCACAGGATTAAGACACAGGGGTTTGGAATTTGATATTGCGCATTAACCTATCAAGAGGCAGGTGTTCAAAAACCACAAACGAAGACTTTAATGAATCATCATCGAACTTTGAATACTGCCTTTTATCTAAGAACTACATCTAGCATACACATTTATTAGTCACTATTTCATCCAATTTAATCATAATGAGTTAATGATATTGTTAAAAAACTATTGTAAAAACAATCTACTTGGAATTGTACTGATTACGTGTCCGAAATCATCCAAGTTGAAATAGATTAGGGCGATAACCATCGATTAGGCCTTCCCAGCAAAGTGTGATGGAAAAATATTTTCTTATTTACAAAACGGTAGGTGATGAATCCAAAGTTTTCATATTATGTAAAATTAAGTTCAGATGCACATCGGAAATTTTCCAAACCATCTATTGACGTCCCCTGCCACACAAAAAAAAATCCCACCAATACTGGATCATGTAATTCTATGAGATTCTTTCTTTCTTCAACCTACAGATAAACCTGAAATTTAAAAAAATATGTCAGTCAATTAAAAACACATGAAGCACCTGGTACGGACGGTATAAAAATAGAAACAATTAAAATTTTACAACCTCATATAACTAAGCCATTACGTTGTATATTTATAACAAAATTTTCTTCCATATTTTAAGATGCGATAGTAACGTCTTTGTATAAAAATTGAGATAAAAGCAAATCAAAAACTACAAACACATATTTAATTTCAAATTTCGGAAAAATATTAGAAAACATTATTAAGGTAAGATTAGTAAGAGGAAAGTCGACTAGTAATGCTATTATCACACTTACTGTGCAAATGTATATGTCTTTATATAAACCTTTTTAGATCTAGCAAAAGCTTTTGATGTAGCTGTTAGCAAAACTCAAATCTGTTGAAATTAAAGGAGTAGGTTTCAACCTTTTCAAATCATATTTAGCATTTAGAAATCAATACTTTAAAAAATGTATGGTTTTATTGTATTTCGTACACAAGGTGTTTTATGATAAACTGTACGTACTTTTAACTTCAGGTGCGATACAAGGACGCTTGCTTATTCACGAAGGCCTACAAAATTTGTCTGTTCTGCTTAATTACTGAGATACAGGACGAAGACAAGAACGAGGCAGTGATATATGGTGTCCCGCAAGTAACTATTCTAAGACCAATCTTATTTATTTTATATCTAAACGATGTACTTACCAAAATATCAAATGAACTATCATCTCTTTTGTAGGTAATACTGCTGTTTTCTACGTCGGCGATATTTGGCAAGATCTCAAGATCATAGTGGAACTTGATGTGTTAAAAGTAAAACGTTCTGATAGCAAAAATTAACGATAAATAATAAAAAAAACTTTCTATCTACTTTTAACTTTTCAAGCTCCAACATACCAACTTTTGACATAATAACTACTAAATGGTGGTACCAAGGAAACATATATAAAATTAAACCAGTGAGAGAATTTAAATACTTTGGAATTTATATTGACTTTCATTTGAGACGGTAGTCAGGAGTAGGTACAGTAAATTAATTATAAATAATAAAAAACTTTCTATCTACTTTTGACTTTTCAAGCTCGAACCTACCAACTTTTGACATAATAACTACTAAATACCGCCAAGGAAACATATTATACAAAATTAAACCAGTGAAATAATTTAAAAGAAAAGAGTTCAGAAAGTGAGGTGAGGTACGGTACCGGTTTCAGTGAGTGGACCTCGATCGGCGAAGTTAAGCACGCCGGGCCGAATCCATCACTTGGACTGGTGGCCGTATCTCATCTCGCCGTCCTGGTTAAGTGGTAGAGTAGCATTAGCTAAACTTCACCAGGACGTTAATATAAATAAAGGCATTGAAAAAAAAAATCTATAATTTATTCAACACTATGAGCCACCACCTTCCCATTTGAAAAAAAAAAAATTTTCGATAAAAAAGTGATTTGTTCAATTTTGGAGGCTTCGTAAATAGTTATTAATGAAATTAAACGAAAAATTATATTTTCCCTAGGACTTTACCTACCGTAGAACAAATTTTGGTATTCCAAAGCACTCCAGACGAATGTCTTAAAATGCTTTAAAAAACTGAACATTGACTAAAAAATTCGCGAAAATCTCATGGTATACTCAAAATGTTGTCCTGAATCCAAATATGTAGAAATATACAGGGTGTTCCATTTAAAAATCGAAAGTTGCGGTCATTTCCGGGTACACCAGAAATGGTCTCATACCGTTCTTATGTCCGAAAATTCATTTCTACAGGTAGTTTACGCACACCAAATTTCAAATGGATAAATTAAGAAATAAAGGAAATATAGGTGGGAGCCACTAGCCTGTGGTACCCGGTATACTATAATATTTCTAGTATTTCTATAATTTACACGAGTTAAATTAACTTTGGGCAACTTAGCTCGAGAAAATATTTACAGATAAAATAAAGCTCTCGATGCGTCCATAGAGAAAACACCGCGATACATTTTTTATATAGTACTGTCAAAAACCAATGAAGGTTAGTTTACCGCTAAAAATGACATTTTATTGGTGCAATGTTGTCAAAAAACTCATTGGCTATCACGTTAATGAGTGAAATACTATGACAGATATTTATTAAAAATTCGACTTCGCCGGATTTTTGGCAATTACATATTTTTTTTCTTATTGAATTGACAAAGTAGCAAGTTAAATATACATACTGCTAAATAATATTACATAATTATTATAATTAATTTAAAAATATAATAATATGCAGTGAATGAACATTAATTAATATAAATACATGCATGCAGCTTGACAACATGGATCCGTACAAGAAGCCAATTTGCGGGTATATGTGACCAAATTAGCAAGCTGTTCGAGAAGATACATAGAGCATAGAGGCATCCGGTGTTCACTAGTTCCTTGACATTCCTTAACCAACTGATAAATAAATCTGAATTTACCGTAAATGTATCCAAGGAAGGTTTTTGACCTTCCAAATTTCAAATTCTCACAATTATCTAAACGATGAAGATGGAACTGTATTACTATATAGTTAGTTAGATATTACAATCTAATTTCTGATCCTCCGATGTAATAGAAACTCTTGCACCGATTAGTTCCACCTAAAATTATACACATACACGCCCAGGTAATTATTGAGTTATGGTGTTATTATAAACGTATATTTTTATCATTAAGAAATGACATATTTTAGGTCATCTTTATTTAATAACTAAATTTTTAGAGATTCCTAATATACATATGATGAATTGCATAATTCAGGGCTGTTATTTTGCATTTAACGCAAATATCTATCAGTTCGTTCAAAAAATGAATCTTTTACAAATTAAAATGGAGAAAATAACGATTTCTACATTTTGCACACCAGTAAAAAAATAGAGACCAAGCTTACATACAGCTTCTGATCGATTATATCAAGTAATTGTTGTGTGCGGAATCCTGGTAGAGGTTTTCCAATTCACTAAAGGTTGAAAGAACTTTACTTAGTTAACTTGAATTTAAATTCACAATATTGTACAAATTGTTCATTAAATGGGTGTTAGAACTCAATTAAGGAAATATGAAACAGACCGAAACTTGATAATTGAATTTTGAATATAAAATTTTGAAAGTGAGAATCAGAAATATTGACTAATAAGAATAAAGGCGTCAGCCTTTATTTTTGTTACAATTGTTACAATTGAGGTGACGTCAATGGTAGTGGAAAAACCCGTCGGAACAAAAAAATTAACCAATTAGAGCTGTACATGGTATGACTTCAACTGTTTGCGTAAACGACTTAGCTTGCAATTTAGAATAACACAGGAAATTCTAAAGTGAATTTGCGAAACAAAAGACTCATCATTTAACAGCAATAATGCAATATCAAGAAATAAGGTATAACAAGTAAATAACCCTTGCCATAAGATATTATTTTTATTAAATAAAAAATAATACCGGGTGCGCCATTATATTTTGGAACTTTTTAAACCTTTATAACTTTTGAACTAGTTGAGATAAATAAATGTGGTTTTCGCCAGTTTCCTTCTAATTTTGTTAAGTTATATTTCCTGAGTATCCGTCTTTTTTTACTCACTTCGGGTTTAACTGGGGATAGGGCAACTTTGTTATTTCAAATGGAATACCCTGTATATTTTTCCACAGTTAGAAATCCCATTGTTTCCCCTTTCCAAAAATGCCATATTTGTTATGGAAATTGTACAGAGTGATGGTTTTATAAGATTTTAAAGTGAATACTGCGTTTGATCGAAATGCTACGAAAAAAATAATGATTCATAAAGTAGACTATGGAAATAAAAGACAACATCACTTGCAAACGTCAAATTAGTTTATTGCAACTCGGGTACTTGAGTTAAGCTAAGTGTGTAATATTTTTTGCTGAAACTAAATCTTACAAAACAACACAAAGAAGATTTAGAACTATGTTTAACAAGGAACCTCCAACAAAAAATTCAATTAGAAAAAGGTATAGAAACTTATGGAATTCGGGTTGTATTGACCGTAAAAAAAGAACTCCAAATAATGAAAATAGGGTTAATAATGCAATTTCTTCCGCAACATGTATTCCGAAAACTACTGTTCATAATATTATAAAAACTGTTCTAAAACTGAATGCTTATAAAATTTAAATTCATCAAGAATTAAAGGAAACTGATTTTCCAAATCGATTACAGTTTTGTAGAGAAATTCTTAATTTACGTAGAACATTCGAAATGTCTTTAACAACATTACCCCCGAACAGTTAAGTAGAAGCTATGAGAACTTTGTAAAGCGAATAAATAAATGTATCCAAGTTGATGGGCACCATTTTGAACATCTTTTGTTGTTTCAGATCTACTTTCCATAATGTTACCTGCGTTTTTTTGTAAATTAGGTAACATTTTTGGCAGAAGAAAGACACAGTTAACGCAAAACTTTCTTAATATTGATAAACCAAAGAAAATATGGTGAGATTGGATGAGGTAGTAAGGACTAGTGAAGAAGATAGTAAACAAGAAGGTATATCCTGGAGCCTTTGTCGGCAATATTGGCGACTCTGAATATGGATCGGTGAGGAATACAGATGGTAAGATCGGCAACTTGCCAGTTGTGCAAAATTTGACGTGACAAATATCATGAAACGCACAAAAATGAGACTTGCTAACACTAGTTTTCTACATCTTTATTGAAGAATCTGAGATTGGACCATTAGAGAAGCAGATAGAGGACATGTTGATATTGATATTCAATTTTTTTTCCTCAATGTATTATTGGTACTTACATTATTGACGTATTAAATACATGTTTTTGTGAAATTGACTTATCCTATATCATGTATAATGATCTAAAGGATTAATAAAGTATTATTATTATTATTGATGGTTTCGAGATATAAGTTTGGAGATGTTTGCTATGAATTCCCTGGACAGCCTATCGCACTAATAGCTCGATTCTCTGAAAAATACGTCTTCGAAGGTGACTCTACAGCATCGTATTCTCCCATATCCTCCTCTATTTTGGCCACATCAACCGGGTAGAGGACAATATAGAACGGTTAGATTATATTAGAGTTGATTTGAAGGGAGGTGCTGGCCGTTTGGCCTTGGTCGCCGTGACCCTAGGATCTATTGTGGAGCTAAATCTTATTTTATTTAGAGTTTCTTATCCAGTTTATACTTTGTATCAGATTCCATAGCCTTGATGAGCGTTCCTTAGTATAGCTAGCTGCCTTTGGTTTTTCCCCGCCAAGTAGTTAGAATCTCAGTCTGGCTAGGCCTTCGCAGTGGCACAGCATATGTAGTAATGTTTCCTCTTCCTCTTGACAGAATCTGTGTATTGCATCCTCTACTAGGTCCATTAGTATGTCTAGCCTGCAGTATCAAGTTAGAAGATTCATCATTATCCTAATAGCCTTTCTGTTTTGGCATAGTAGTTTCGTGAATTTGGTCGATCGCTATTTAATGAGCTCTGGCCCGTCTCTATCGAGGGAACCTCTTCCACTATTGCAGATATTTGTCTTGGATCCATTTATTGATGGATGTTCGTATGCATGGCTTAGCCACACCAAAAAGGGTTCGCGTCCTGCTAGGGCCTTAGCTGCGCCTTCCCGGTCCAGTTCATCGGCCTATTCAATTCCCCTGTGTCCCTCGTATCCATGCTACGGTCACATTGTTCTGACTTCCTAGGTTCTTAAAACGGTTGATAGTTAATAGAAACCAGATGGTATCAAACAAAGGATATGCTTTCTAAAATGTTGGGTTGATGTCTTGGTGGAGATGTGCACCTAACAGGCCGCCACAGATGGCTCGATACCGTCAGATTTGCTATATAGAGTAAGCGAAGGCTAACTATAACTACAATAATGCGTGGATCACAAAACGTTTGACGTTGTGCATAAGAAGAAAACCTCTTCTTTCTTACACCGGTGTCTTCTTTTTATTTCAACGTATTATGTGACAATGATGATGGCCAAAAGAAAAGTATGAACGTTGCCGTAGAAAGAGCAGTTTCTTTTTTTATATATATAGTAATCTTATATTATCCACTTTTTTGTATTTAAATAAAAACCTCGTTTTTTTATACATACAGTGTCTTTAAAACATTAATAATACTGTAAAACCACAGCAAATATGTGATGAATTTAATCACTTCTTTATAAATGCACCCTATGAAACGATAAATAAAATAACATCTTCAAACTTAAATCTAAATCTCAATGATACTAGAATTTCTAATAGTATGTTTCTCTCACATGTTTCAGAAGAAGAGGTTTTATTTATCATTAAATATAAATTAAAAAACAGACACTCCATTGGAATTGATAATATTTCAGGCAATTTAATTAACCGGATAGCTGATTACATTGTTAAACCATTGACCCATATAATAAATGTATCTTTTTCCGATGGAATATTTCCTTCTAGACTAAAAACTTCCCTGGTTTTTCTAATCTTCATACAAGGCGACGATAAAGATGTGAACAATTATCGTCCCATATCTGTTCCACCTATAATTTCCAAAATATACGAATACGCAATTTTGTTACAGCTACTTAAATTTTTAGACAAAAATAATATCTTAAATAATAACCCTTCTGGTTATTCAATAATCACAGCGATTCACTCATTTTATGAAAAAATATTGAAGGCACTTGAGAAGGGTGAGAGCCCGACTGGAGTCTTCTGTGATCTGAGTCGGGCGTTTGACTGTGTTCAACATGACTTATTATTAGACAAATTAGATAGGTATGGGGTAAGAGGCAAACCATATGACTGGTTTGTCTCCTATCTTAGTGAAAGGACCAAATGGTAAAAATTAATTATTTTGATCAAAATAGGAAAACCTCTTACACATCTTCAAAATTAGATAGTGAAATGGGTGTCCCTCAAGGCTCTGTATTGGGACCTATTATGTTCATTATTTGCATTAATGAGCTACCCCATATACTGGCTGAGGCCTTCATTTCATTGTATGCTGACAATGCCACTCTCCTTTTTTCTGATATGTCTCATGATTTGCTACAACGTAAAATTGACACTACTGCTGATCCTTTATGTAGCTGGTTTAGTAACAATTTGTTGTTCTTTAATGCTGCAAAGACAAGTTATGTGACATTTCATACTCATCAAAATACTACAATTCCTGACCTTAATGTAAATATAAATAAGTACAACATTGAAAAAAGTGGCTGTACGACATTTCTTGGCATAGATTTTGATAATACGCTGACATTCAGTAATCACTGCAGCAGACTTACTAGTACCCTACACTCTAAATGTTTCCAGATTAGAACATTGAAAACAGTCTTGAATATGTCTGGTCTATTACTGTTTTGCTTTGGAGAAATTCATTCTAGATTATCCTATGGTATCACTCTATGAGGAAGTTCCTCTTATGCACATAACGTTTTTGTTGCACAAAAGCCATTATAAGGTGTATGGTGGAAGTACCTCAAATTCATTCGTGTCGTAACTTTTTCCGACAATATAATATTCTCCCTTTACCAAGTATACATATTTTAGAATCAGTACTATATGTTTATAAAAATCAACATAAATTTGATAAAAATGAATCCATACATACTTATAATACGCGCGATAAATGTAATTTTCACGTTCCATTCAAACATTTAAATATGTTGTCAAGAGCCCATAATATCTTAGGCCTGAAATTGAATAACCACTTACCTACAATATACAAAAATTTAAAGAACGTTTTTATTTTTAAGAAGAATGTCAAAAAATATATTTCAATAATTTGTGCTTATTCTGTTCAAGAATATCTTGATAGTGACATAAATGTTTAAAAAAGAAAAATTAACATTACAATTTTGAATATTTCTGTGAATTTTGTATATAATTTTATAATCTTTTATGTATGTTTTACTTTTACACTTAGTATATATTTATGTGTTTTAATATTTCTTTTATGTACTCTTGTATGTACTGACTTGTCCCATAGAATGTGTGTAATGCTCTTATTGGATCAATAAACATTCTATTCTATTCTATTCTATTCTATTCTATTCTATTCTATTCTATTCTATTCTATTCTATTCTATTCTATTCTATTCTATTCTATTATTTTTTTCAGAAATGCTTGAAAATGGAAGGTATAAAAACTTAAATGTTAGAAAAATTCTCAATAGTGATAAGTGTTGTTTGTGTTGTAGTATGGGTAAGGGTTCTTTAGAAAAGTTTCTATTAGCGCTTCACCACTTTTCTCGGTTTTATTATCAAAAACTTAAAATTATAAATCTTTATTCAGTATTCTTAAAATTGTGTGAAAAGGGTCGCTAAACATTTCAACTAACTGCTTACTACAAATACAAAATGTGACTTAATTCAGAACAAATAACTTAGCCTTTGTGATGAATGAAAATATTTACATAGAGTAGTATTGCTATGAGAAGATGACAGAAAAAATATGCGCAGAAACAAGTTTATGCGCTCCATCATTCTAAGCCAATGAGAACGAATTACGTGACATTCAATATCGACACCAGTGGCGGCGGTGGCCTACAGCAGAGCGGCGGCGGCAGCGGTAATAATAATGATAAGACAACTTTATTAGCAAAGTTTCTTTCACTTTTCCTGAAAAGGTTACCCGTACCAGTTGGGCAAGTTTTAATCTACTTCATTACACAGCTCCTTGACCGCGAAACTTTTATTGCAATCACACATCCTATACCTCAGATGGCGCTGTGCCACTGGTAAAAATATTCGCGCACCTGTCATCTGTCATCTTCTCATATTAATACTAGTCTACAAATATAGCTCTGCGCCCACTAGTGCTCAAGAGTAACAACTATAGCATTTATCAAGATCTATGATATTCTAGAACTTTTATAAGGGTAGAGAGATAAGAGAATTGATGCAAAATTATATTTTCCATACCTACACTGAACTATTTTGAGTAATAAGAGCTTGTAGAAAACAGACGCTTTTACTGCATAAACTGCAAAGAGTATATAGTTGAATAATTTGACCATAATTGGTCCTTCAATCTCAATAAATCACTATTTTTAAATTAAAATTTAAAAGATCCGTTAAATTCGAAAAACCTCCAAAACGACCAATTTAGCGTATAAGAGTGACATCCATAATATTTTCGAATAGATAAAATTATCGCAATTTGAGCTTTGTAAGTTCTTACGGCTGAGGAACGGCAAAAAATAATTCAGCAAATTATTAAAATAGAAAATAATTATTTTTAATTGTCACTTTCACAAGGACAATAACAAAATATTTAATGAATTTTGATAGTAGCCATAAAGGAGAATTTATCTATGAGCTAACTGATTGATTGATTGATTTATCAGCGTGCGGTAAGCATTGCTGCCACTCCCAGGCTATACCGCTGGGTCGGCTACGTCCACGCTGGGTTGAATTTGGGTCATGCTTGTTCTCAGCAGCGAGAGCCACATGGCGTATGGTACAGGAGTGGGGCAGTGTAGGTAGGTTTGTGAAATGCGTTCCTGCTTTGTGTCGTGAATGTACAAGATATCGATACTGAAATATACGAGTTCTAGTTCGAAATTTATGTATATCATCAATTTAACTATAAATTGTTATTGAAGTATGTCTAATAAAACTCTTACGAAACGAATGAAAGTTTCAGTCAAACGTTGCCGAATGAAAATAACTTCTGTTAGACCTCTTCTTTGTGTTTCTGCTTCTACAGATTTTCTTCTTCTTCTGAACCTTCTGATTCTGGTAGATATTTATATATCTGTAGGTGTTTGTGAAATGCGTCTCCGCATTGTGTCGCGATATGAAGTTTTTATGCTCTTCTATTGCATTTCTGCTTCTACAAATCTTCTTCTTCTTCTTCTGCGTCTTATGATTTCTCCGTTTCTGATTCTGGCGGCGTATATATCGTTGCGATTTCTTTGTGGTATTCATTTTTTCCCCTCACTTTTCTTTCCCGGTATGTTTGGTCCTCTCCTAGTTCGTTCACGATCCTCTCGATTGTTGTTCTCTACGTGTAGCAGGGTCTCCCTATTTCTAGTTTGTTGCTCTTCAGTATTAGCACTTTCTTCAGTAAATGTGTTGGGTCCCTTCTTTGGACATGTCCGCAGTACTTCTTTTCATACATTTCTATCCTTTTTGCAGTTGCCTTTCCTCCTATTTTATGTCGCTGTTTTTGTCTTGCTGTTTTTGCGAGCAGTTGGGTGATGTCCCTTTCAGCTCTTCTCAAACTTCTTCTCGAGTGAACTAACTGAGTGAATAACACGAATAAAATAAATATGGTTTCTATCTATTTATAACAAATACTTATTGCAGCCAGACTATAAAATAATTTAAGGTTCTAGCAAACTTTTATTTTAACCGGTGTTTTATTTTCTTCATTACCAAAAATAGCTTCAATCTTCGTCCCTAACTGACAGGTTCTTAAATAGGAATAACTAATGATATTCATATGTAATGCAAATATTTGTTAAAATGCGTTTGCGAATGTTCCTTATTACTTTCCTGTTCTACACATTATAACCCTAGCAGTAATTGTATCGCTACCTCTCTGTTGTGAATGATAATTTTTTGCAATTTTTCTCTATGGTCAAATACAGCTTAACGTACTATAACAACATATCTGAGCTAATACACCTGTTGGACAGCCTTCAGAAAATAAGTTCTGATTAGTTGATCAAAACTTGGCGTTACAGAAATTTCACGAAACGCACAAAGATTAATCTTGCTGACGCCCTAGTGTTCTTCATCTTTCTTTTCGCCTCTGAGAGATGAACCGTTAGGGAAACAGATAGGCGGTGTATTGATACTTTCAAGATGTGAGTCTGGAGTAGTTTGATACGAATTCCCTGGACAGTAATCCCTCGATTCTTAAAAAATTACATCCCCAGAACTGACTCTCCATCATCGCGTTATTTCGAATCCTCTCATTTTTAGGCCACATCAACTGGAGAGGCAATGAGACAATATGACAACATGGGAAAAGGTGGACTGATGGAAATGAGCCTTAATGAGGCTGTGCGCCTAACAGGTAACCGCAACAGATGACGTGATGCCGTCAACCATGCTATACAGCTAGCGGACACCAACTGGAATAATTTTCAAAACATCTTGCACGACATTATGTGCACAGAATAAGGAACTACCAGTTGTGGTTCTCTCAGCAACGCCTTTGACTTTTTCAGATCAGTTTTCGTGACCTTCGCCATTTTGTTGTTAGTACATTTGGTGGGATATTTAAACAGCACGTTTATAAACAAATACTTGGGAATATCTTATAATCTACATCAATAATAAAATAGTTTTGGGGATTCTTAGGAAACCTAAATAAACTAATGTCTTTTCCTGTCGTACTACTTGGAAATTCATTAACAGTGCAAACTGTTCCACCTCATTTACTCATATCGCTAATAAAAATATTATTTACACAACACTTTCCCCTATGATATTTTACCTATTCACAGCACAATAACACTAAAACCTTTTAAAATTTATTTCGGTATTATGTCACAGACTGTCATTTACCGCACTTTTCTAAATTTACCGTTGGGCACCGGCGGACAAAATACGAAGCTGATTGGCTGTTTTTGAAAATAACCAATCATATAATATTATTGTTTACCGGTACGCTCGACCGGTGAATTTAGAAATCTACGGTTATTGTTTTAACCTAAAACAATAAATGAACTAACAGATATACTGACTACAAAATGGCGGAAATGGAATTTTGTCGGGAAGCCTAAGTGTCATTTCTGGTAGTTCTCTTTACTGTGTTATGTGTAAGAAGAGACATAATCAAGAAAATAGCCTTGTTCATTCCGGACACAGCAATTTTTTAATTGGGTGTAAAATAAGGAAATTAAATACATTAACATTATTAAAATTGTAATATTAGTATTGATACGGAAAAATCTCAAGTAACGTGTATCGTGTGCATCCGTGTCGTTCTGCTTTATTTTAAAAATTCTCATTAACCTAGCAAAATAGTAATTATTAGACCGGCTTCCTTCTTTAATTCATGTTTTGGTATGTGTATCTCTGAGAACAGTTGGGTTAATTATATACTTAGTTGTGAAATCAAATACTTAAGGAATTTTTTTGCTGTAACAGGCATAATCTGAATACAAATACAATTTTTTCACATAGAGATATGCGTAGTACTGCCGAATAACGGAAAAGTGAAATATTTAAGGCATAATACAACTGTGACGCGTAGGAAATAATACATTAAATAAATAAACAAAGAATAATTAACATTTTTGAAAGAGTTAGTTCCATTCTTGTAGAGTACCGTATGTTTTGCGATTTAATTGCCATGTGGTGGTATTCTCCAATACATTTTTATATACAAACTGTTGACTTTAGATAACCAAGACTGACAACCAAGTTTATGAGTGCTAAATACTTGGCTACTTTGCTAATTCTAAAAGACCAGAATTTATGCAGATATGTTTAGATTTTTCGATTTTTAAAATAACATCCGTTTGTGGTCCACATCTGACATCCTGGCCGCATTTTTCTTGACAAATATGAATTTGAAATTTATTTATATTTTATACGAATATTTAAAGTTGTCTATATAGGATGTTAGGAGCATGACAACCATAATTTTAAGAGGCGAAGGGAATAAAATATTTTAACATTTTTATTGCAATATCTCACCATTAGTGAGTAATTATAGTCGGATCAATGGATCTTTGAACTAACGTCATCATCCTATTTTGCCTGAACTACTGAACTTTAAAGGATGGCAATGATTTTGTACCATAGGCGGAGCAAATTTATTATTAAAATAATAATTAATAATATTATTAATAATGATAAATTAGAATTAGATATAGAATTCATTCGAAACAAAATTACTATTACAAAATAATAAGACAATATTTTCATGTAAAAGGAATATTCTGGAATGAAAGAAGAATGGGAGGCTTCTTGTAGTATAAATATACTAGCATGATCAGTCTTAGATCATCAGTATATAGAAAGAATGGTTATTTTCTAGTTTTTCATATTGTGTTAGATACTAAGTGTGTGAAAGAAGCTGACAAGATGCAGAGGCGTAGTTATGCACGGGCAGTTGCCTGGGGCCTTAGACTGTTAGGACCCACGCCGGATCTCACGAAATATTAATATCGCGATGTGTTAGCATTCGCAGCGGTGTGATATTCTCGAAATATTAATAACAATATCGTGTTCATTCGCATTCGCAGCGGTGTGGTTTCGGAACTTACCATCTTCCCCGAGTAAACGCGAACTTTTCGAGTGCATCGCGGGACACGGTCGATGCAGATCAATCAGAAACAATTTTTCTTTCTGCCGTGTCATTTGTATCTATAAACGAATAGTGGAGTATATTTTCCATATTTTAAGATTTGACGGAGCCGCCGGTAATTTCAATTAATTTACAAACAACAGGGTATTATTTTCCTGGTAACATTCACATGATTCCCAACATAAAGAAAATTTCACAATGGTTTCTTTCACTATGTATAAGTTAAACAAATAATAGAAGCTACTAAAAAGGTTGAATTTTTTTTTCTTCAAAAAATATCTCTAAAAAGTAAGAAATAAAATTTCACTCAGTTTTACTAATATCTGTCTACCTATTAGTGGAAAGTAGCAAGGAACTGTACCGTATTACGTAATATCAATTTGCAAAACGTATTTTTGAAATTAGATATTCCACTTTTTAGAGATATTTTTTGAAGATTTTTTTTTAAATTTTGTATATCTTCTGTTTGTTTTTTTTTTGGTATCACTATTGTCTATAGGGGCCCCAAAGTGTATGTCGTCCAGGGCCACATTTAGCCTAGCTACGCCTCTGACAAGATGTCTCGTATTGGAGACTTTTTGTTAATATACTAACGTGATCAGACTTGGATCAATAGTGTATGGCAAGAACGAATGAATTCTTTGAAAGTTACCTGCTGAATGCTCAAAATAATGGTTTCAAGAATTGTGAAAGCAGAAAAAAAATATATTCATTTTTAAATGACCCATTGAGTTTGCGATATACTGAAGAACTCATAAATGAAAAGAATTCATAATTTATATACAAACCACATAAAATATGCACATGCAGTTCAACACAAAAAGAATAATTTCCATTTTTTAGCATACAAAATAAACTCATAATCATTACTTAAGAATTCAAAATCATCATCGATTAAAATATATATAACGTAATGCATAAAATAACAAAGGCCTTCGGGTGAATCCAAACACATTAACAAACTTTCCATTCATCAAAAAAAAACTATTTAATTGCTGGCATATTAAATCATCATCAAAATTTCAAATAATTTTGTGTTTATTTTATCTTCATTGGCATTGATAAGACGTTTATTGAATCCATGTTTTCTTGAATCTCTCTTTCTGCCCAGCAGATATAATTAAAAGTTGATGTCTCTGGAATTAAAATAATCACAGACAGATCAATTGGTCTATTTCACGTTAGAAAGTTTGGTAAAAAGTGTCATGGCGAAAATCAGATTGGCATCACTAAAGGTAGTAAAAAGTCACTGCACATATTGACCAACTCATCTAATTTCCAAACTTCGTAAAAATACATAAAATACATAACTGTATTCAGTTCTACTGAAGTGATAAATTGTATAGTTTGAATTTTTTAATACATTGTAGACTACAAAACAAACTAATGAAGATGATTTTTAATCAGTCGAAGTATACTGAACATTCAAAATAATGAAAACAATGATACATGATTATTATGTGTTATGGGTATTTCATTTTTACAAAGTTTGGGAATTAGACGAGTTATTGGTCAATGTGTGCAGTGAGATCTATAGTGATATCAATCTGGTATTCGCCATGACACTTTTTATCAAATTTTATAACGTGAAATAGGTCAATTGTCTTAGAAATATCCTTATGTATCTACTTCCTCTTATTCAAAACGTCTCGACAGACGTTTCCGACGAGATCCTTTTAGTACGTCGCATCGTTAAAATTTTATACTCATCCTTTTGAATGATATCCACAATGACTGTATCTCTGTTTTCATTGTGTTTTGTGGAACGATTAAAAAGATCCAAAGTATACTTTCAAAACATTTGTGAATATTTTCAAAGTATACTTTTGGCGTACTTCTTAAAAAGTATTTTCTTTCCTTTTCCTTGTCCATTTGAAAAAGTATAATGTACTTTTGTCTTTGACTAAAATTATATCTTTATTTTCGGTACATTTTTCCATGACCATAACACTTTCACTCCCATGGCCTGGACATAAAATTTCTAAGCGTGACACAGTGGGCCAGATTTAATTCGTAGCAAGACAAAACTTCAATTTCTAAGAATTAATTTCAGGAAAAATTCCTTGACTAGTATCTACAGAAATGGTCAGTGCATAAGAGCATTAGTGTGGTAGTTCCTAGAAACCCGTAATTTAGGAGTAAGGAGTAAAGATGACTATTAATTCAGGTAAGGGTATTAGTTGTCTCAGAGCTTTTGTATTGTAAACACGCGCTGGTGAAATCTGATTTGTTGTGGACGGTGCAGAATCTTGCTTTAGGAGTCTTTTAGTTTAAGGTAAGACACTTCTTTCTTTTTGTAGTTAACAAATTTTATTATAGATATTTTTGATATTTTCCCTATTTAAAGTTCTTACTCTAAAAATTACCATGATATTTAAGTTACATATTTATGTAGCTTTATAAAAAATTGCACGAATTTGCACACTTCTGTCGGAGGTTCTTGAGAAAGTGTATACACTTGTATTTCAGAAAATTTATTTCCCATTAGGGACAAATAGGGACAATATATTTTTTAGTTTTACTGTGACCATTGCGTAATATTTTATTTGTAGATACAATGTCAGTTAGCAGAAGGGAGTTATATGTGTTTCTAAAAGACAAGAGCAGTCTTTTGACACGGAGTGTGCAGTTAACCTCTGAATTAGTTAATTACATAGCATGTTAATTAAATTTAGAGGAAAGTGCTAATACTGTGAAACAGGACATTTCCACGAAAATATAATCATTTACAAAAACCCTCCAGATATACTGGAAATGTTCCTCAGGAAGAGAACATATTTTGCTAAAAACGTACAGAAACTGGCTAGATGAAGCTATTACTATTGTTGAAGATATTCCATTAGACACGCCAAGTACATCTAAAGGTGGCAGATCGAAAAAACGTTTCGAAGATAGTAGTTATAGAACGAAACTGAGAAAAGTCGAACATTTGACTTCCTCTGTTCGCCAAGAACATCTAGTACAAGTTACAGAAATGAGTTTTCGGAAAAGTGGAAAGAAAAATGCTGCTTACTTACTAAAACAAACAGTAAGTTCTCCGAAGAGAGCTACAAAAATAAAAAAGAAGTTCACAGCTTCTGAAAAACAATATTTATCTATTCACCCGATGAGGCATTAAATTTAATAGTCCGAATAAATTTGACGAAACATGAGTATCAAATTATGAGGGATGAAGTGAGAATTAGGGGCGTAAACATGTATCCAGCATATAATAAAATTAGACAAGCTAAACAAAAATGTTATCCTGATATAGAATTTGTTACCATTACTGATAGATCTGCAGAAATTAAACCACAAGCTCTTGTGGATTATACAACTACACGGTTAATGGAGGTTCAAAGCTGCGTCATTAGTACTTATTTAGACAAAATTAATAAGGAGTCTTTAAAAGTATTATACAAATGGGGATGTGATGGTTCATCAAGTCAATCGAATTATAAACATCTGAATCTGACGATGATTCCAGTGTTTTCATAATATTTCTTGTACCTATTCAACTTCATGGAGTAGCACAAGAAGATAACTCATCGAAACATATATTATGGAATAACTCTAGGCCAGGAAAAACACTATTTGGGTCAAACATAACTTGTTGCTGACAATGGTTTCTAACTCTCTGACAGAAACTTCATCTCAGACATATTATATCTGTGGTGTTACTCCAAAAACGATGAATAAACTTGCCACACATACATCAGTAGAACCAGAATATTATAAATTTGGCCTCTATCCACTTCATGCGCATATAAGAATGTTGGACTGTTTATTGCACATATCATAGAAATTAACTATAAAAAAATGGCAGATAAGAGATCAAGCACAAAAAGGGGAAGTTGATCAACGAAAAAAAAGCAATTCAAGAGGAATTTAAAAGAAGAACTTCCTTAATCATTGATAAACCAAAGCAGGGATCAGGAACATCGAATGATAGCAATACAACTCGTCGATTATTTGCTGATCCAGAAACATCTGCTGAAATAACTGGTATCAATATTCGTCTTATTAAATGATTTGCTGTATTTCTGCAAACTATCTCAAGTGGTTTTGAAATAGATGTAGAGAAGTTTTCTGAATATACAAAGGAAACGGCCAAATTGTACAACGAACTATATAACTGGTATTATATGCCCTGCAGTGTACATAAAATACTAATACATGGCGCTGGTGTAATAAAGTCATCCATACTTCCTAATGGACAACTTTCTGAGGAAGCAAGTGAAGCTCGAAACATACATTTCCACAGTTTTAGGCAACACCATACCAGAAAAATATCTAGAATTAAAAATAATGAAGATCTGTTAGACTCATTACTAAGTAACATCGGATCCTGTTATTTCTAATAATATCCCGTTGATGCACGTAAACTAAAAACATTTTCGCCAGAAGTTCTTCAGCTGATTAAACAGCCTGAAATAGGTATAGGTGTACCAGAACTTATATTGTCCAGTGACAGTGACCAGCTCTTAAGACATTGTACATTCAATGTAGTATAAGTAAGTTTTTTAAATAATGTTAAATTGTAGTTTGTTTAATAAAACTTTGAAATAAGACACTACATTGTTATATGTTCACCAAATGCACTATAATTTTCTCAGTCGAAACATTTTTCCAAAAACATTAAAATTTCGTAAATGATAGTATCACATGTGATTGTGCATATTAAAGCATTTTGTAAGTTTAAATATCATTTAAAAGCATATCTGAGTAAGTTTCTTTATAAAATGACATATATTTTGCAAATCCTTGAATTTTTTCTTATTTTTGCGGCTTTTTGTATTTATCATAAAGAATTTTTTAATTTTAAGTATTTATTCGAATTTAGCGACTCCAAAAACACCTCCCTGTAAAATTTTATTAAGTTTCACCAAAATCTTGGGTTTTGGCATGCTACGAATTAAATCTGGCCCACTGTGCGTGGGCGCCATGTGCTGTGTCTTTCTTATCTTAGTTATGCTCTCTCTTTCTAAAATGTCTTTACATGAATTTTTATCTAAGTCGAAACTTTCATCTAGTCTTCGACTTAGGTCGATTCTAGGATGTTCTATAACAATAACACTGGCAACCACTCTGTTTGGAACAGTGTGGAGTACGGTTTCCAGATCCTCAAGGAGTGCTTTTTACTCCTTCGCTTTGAGACAGACGCTGGTTGTAGTCGCTGCAATTACGCTCTTGGGCGTTTGACATCGAGCCTTAAAAATGTTGATTTTCAGTAGCTTCAATCCAATAATGATGCCCACCATTTACCGTGGATCTAGTTTTTACCTTTATAGGTTACCCCCTTTCCACTTCTTCCGTGGTGTTCTAAACTTTCTGATAGGCACCAGGTGATTGCAACTAATATGTATTTAGTGTGTGCATGTCAAAGTATGGCATCTAACATCGGATCTACTTCTGAAGTTAGTCCATAAAACCGTAGGAGATGATTGAGAGTAGAACTAATTGTTACGGTTTTGTTTAACTCTTTCATTTAATACTTCGAGGCCTTTATTCTGCTTGTAATATCTAACAGCACCTTCCGTAATTGTTCTAAAGAAATTCATTACTGCAGTTTGCACTCCACTCTGGTCTTTAGAATTCTGAGTTAAGCACTTAAATTTGTTAGTTTGTATAACATCTCTTTCTAAATATACAGCGAAATAGCTTTGTAAGAAAAAGATATATTATGTAATAGTTTACCAGAGATTATTTTGGATCCATTTTGTCCTATTATTAATACATTGTCTTATCATGTAGATGCTTGTTTTGTTTTCGCTTCAAAACAGAATTCTCGTTTTTATTACTGAAAAGGGACATAATAAAGTAATAAACTCTGGAATTTGCGTTCATAATAGTTTCCATTTAAGATCATGAATTTTCATAGGAAATTACGTCGTGCTGTAATTAGAGATTAATCAGTTTGTGTCCGATAGCGTCTATTTAATATTACTTTTACGAAATGATTAAGAATATGTATAAAATTGATTTGATGTTAGCAACAAAATAAAAGTAGAAAATTTGACAAACTTAGTAATTGTACGTCTGGCACAAAAGGAAACAAGCTTCCCAAATGGAATATACCATTTACTGATACATAGATGAGTTTCTTTGATAGAAAGTCTTTCAAACATTTGTCTGGGACACCAAAATGTTGTCATTTTGGTGCCCTAAAGTTGGCTGTGTCTGATTTCCTAGCGATCATATTTAAATTTTCTTTTTTGTTGGAAAGGAGTTTTTAAGAGCTACAGTATGCCATTTTAAGGAGTTTTATGAGAGAATTTAACAAAAATCTTAATAAACTTCATAAAGGCTTTTAGTCCAGAAGTAGTTTTATTATAGTATTAAGGATGTTGTTACATTAAATAGATTTTTTCAAGGAATTTCATAACTAGTAATAGATAGTGTAGATATTTAAAAACCAAAACTTTTTCCTTAGCACAAATCAGCTGTTTACTGCTCAGTTTTGGATTGTTCACTAATGAACAAGTGGGACTGTCTCATTCTTAATACCCCCATCTGGTAATGTTTCAAATTTAGTCGTTCTTTTACTGGCCATTTAGCAGAGCAGGAAGATATTCCACAGGTTGGTTGAGTTTGGCCTTCTCTACTTTCTCGTTGACTATATTGGCCTACTGTCCTCGCATTCACTCCAGTTGAAGTTCAGGCAATCTTTTACCATTTTACAGCCTAATTCTGGTGCACCTACTTCCTCCAGAACATTAAAAGCAGCTTGGCTGTCAGTAGTATTGCAGATTCTCCTACTGGCATCTGACGTTTATACTACTTCTTGTGCACAGACTTCTATGACCGTGGCTTTTTCTTGGAACTTGGAACTCATGGTCAGGTTAATATCAGCTCCTAGTTGATTATCCGTAACTCCCGCTTTGGTACTACCTAATAATATTTATCCGTTTGCATATCTTCGCAACAGCCCTATTCTCTTATCTTCCCTATCAGTTTTTTTAAAGTCGCAGGTTGTGCTGATTCGTGTAGTCAGTTCTGTTTGTTGAAATATTTAAGTATAGTGTTCTTTCCTTGAAATGGTCCCATGTCAGTTTAATCTATACACTTATTGTCGTTGCTACCGGTATATCAAGGCACGCTAGTTTTTCCAAATTTGATTACTACTATTATTATTACTGAAATTCGTTTGTAAGTTGGTTACCGCTTTTTGATAATAATGACGGCGCATCTTTCATGAGAATCTGACGCTGCGCAAGAACTGTGTCTGCAAAAAAGAAAAGTGAAAAAATAAAGATTAAAACAATGCAGATAATTTTCTGAAGAAGTAAAACTCTTAAGTGGATCAACATCCTACGATATCACCACAAAATGAGTCATGTAAAGAACCTAGTAGCACAAAATTATTAAAGAGCAATAAATAACAGTTAATATAGAACATTTATTACTATATCTATTTATTATTTAAAAAAAAAATTAATCGCTATCAGTACCTGTGTCCATATCAAGTTCAATATTTGGTAATTTTTAATAATTTTTGGAAAATTTTTATATACACCATTTAATTTTGAGTGTGACACAAGAAACTTGTCTACAATGTGCCTGTTATTGTTATTTTGAATTCCTATTTCTCTCTTACATGCAGCCGCACTTTACTGCAAACAGAAACTCTCCTATATGCATTCTCACTTAGCTATGTACATTTCAAAAACTAAAACATAAAAATTCATAGAAGAAAAGAAACGCACTTCACATCGTGGGCCTAGGAATATTTTACTAATTTTTGATGACATATAAACTACCCTAATGGGGAATTTCAGTTCAGTCTAAATATGTGAAAACAAGTATTAATATGAAAATATAATATATTCAGAACTTACCAGTAATATTTTAAACAATTATTTTCTAATCTAAAGAACTCATTTTTGAATTTGAAAAAAATGCTGAAATTCCCCATTATGAACGTAAAGCTTATAGTGCTTTCAAGTAACTAAATAATGTAGGACTTAGCTTCGGAATCAATGTTCATTGCAACACGTTCAACGAAATTGTATGCAAAAATCAACCATCAATTCAATGTGAGATCCGCTACAGACCCACCCCACCGTTCATTTCTCCAAGTATAAATTGAATCTCCTTTTTGTGTATCAATTGGTAATCACTATTTGCTTCAATTTCGAGACAATATTATCTTAGCTAAAGAATGATGGCTATTTAATTCTAATAATATTGATTCATGGCGTTGAGTGGCGTGTAGTTCGCAAATATATCGGCTCCCGATTAATTACAAAATTAAGTAGTAAAAACTGTATTTAAACGTTCAAAAAGTGTTAGATTTAACGGCTAAGCTGTTATTCACAACATAGTAGTGAAAAATATTACAATTAAAGTGCAACTAGTGGGAAAAAAACAAATAATTGTGAGTAACTTATTCCAAACAGACGAATAAAATGTATGAAAAAATTATCTATTATTAGAAGGTAAATAGATAAACTAAGACAAGAAGAAAAAGACCATTGAAATAAGTAATTGTATATTAATGCACAATTCTCAAATTAATATTTACACTTAAGTGAATAACTTGCATCCTCGTGGTAAAAACGCCTTAGGAGTTAACAAAAAACATATACTGATAAGAAATTAAAATGGTGAAGAAAGGTACTGGTAGCAATTCAACAACAAATCTGTCCTTGGACGATAAAATAAATAAAATACGAAAAATCTCACACTGCGATAACTGATATTAATAAAAAAACTAGATAAAATGCAAAGTGACTTCCAATATCTAAAAAAACAGAGTAATAAAAATAAGAACGACATACAATTAATTAATAATAGAATGGATTCGATAGAACAATATTCCAGGAGATATAATTTGCGACTCTTTGGTATCCCTGAAGCAGCACAAGAAAACTTAAATATGCTAGTAATGCAATTAATAAAATCTAAACTAGGCATCCAGATAACTGAGGCGGATATTGAAAATTCTTATCGTGTGGGTATACAATCAGGGAAAGCACCAAGGCCAATATTTATAAAATTTACATCATACAATATAAAAGCTAATATATACTCAAACAAGAAAAAATTAAAAGGAACCAAAATAACGATATATGAGGACCTAACCAAAGCTAGGGTAAAAATTCTGAAACAAAAAAATTGAAAAATATGGGTCTACAAATGTATGGACTTTAGACGGCCGAATTAAATGGATTTCAAATGGGCAAAAATATACGGAAACTAAAATCTGCGAAGATGCAGAAGAAAATATAAACGAAGAGGAGGAAGAGGATGAAGGAAATGGCGAGGAAGAAGTAATATCAGATTAATTTATTTTAATATAAGATGAAATTTAAAAAAACTGTATACATAGTATAAATATAATACCAATTTAGAAATTTTTCTGTAATTATTATATGTTGATATATTTATGGGCCAAATGTAGTAGTAATATTTACTTCTATTGATTTATTTTTTTACTCTCTATAAATTATTTATTCTCTTCCACTTTAATAATGTTAGGTTATAGGCAAAACATATAAGTAATTACCAGGTTAACGTGGGAGCTGTATAGAACTCATGTTATGGAAGCACATGAATTCTTGGATGATTTGGAGGCATATCTTGAGGTAGAGACAAAAATCTCTGAGGATATAAACGGAGTGAGCCAGTATATAAATCTAGACAAAGGTAACTTTAGTATAATACATTTCAACATACGAAGTATAAAAAAATATTTCAATGAACTATTAATTCATATAAAAAATAATTTTTTAAATTTTCAAGTAATAATATTATCGGAGACGTGGAAATTCAACTCCTTAAATGATTTTAATATACCAGGATATATAAGTTATTATAATGAATCAGAACTAAACCAAAATGACGGGGTGGTAATTTATACTAGAGATAACGTAACTCACAACATTGTAATAAATAAATTGGATGAAATAAATATTCTAAAAGCCTCAATAAAAATTGAAAACTTTACCATAGGTATTAGTAGTATTTATCGTTCACCTTCAACAAATGTTTTAAATTTTTTAAATGTTCTTGATCAATACATTCAAACAAATAATGAAAATAACGCCGAATTAATAATAGGGGATATGAACATAAATATATTAAATAAGGGCGACCTACACAATAATAATTATTTGAACATAATGGGACAATATGGTTATATATCTCATATAAATGTACCAACTAGAATAACCGAAACGTCAGCCAGTTGTTTAGATCATATTTTTATAAAAACAAGCAATAATAATTCCAACGTAAACTACGAACCGTTTGTTATTGAGTCCGATATCACAGATCATTATCCTATACTCTTAAACATAACACACAATAAAACGCATATTACTGAAAAAGTAAAAGATGGTAAAAAAATTGATTATAACAAAATACAACAATTATTAAGTTTAGAAAATTGGGAAAATGTATTAAATTCTGAGGATAGTAATGTCAGTACTAATAATTTCATAAAAACTATACAAAATTGTATAGATAAAGCTACCACTTCATTAATAATTACAAATAAAAATAAAAAACTTAAACCGTGGATCACATTAGGCATAATACAATCTATCAAATGTAGGGATAAAATGAAAAAAACAATTCTAATAAATAATAACAATAACGTTAATGTTGAACAACTGAAAAACGATTATAAATTATATCGAAATAAACTAAATAAAATTATTAAGAAAACAAAAGATGAATATTACAGACATGAGCTCAATAAATATAATAATAACATCAAACAAACTTGGAGATTAATTAATGATGCAACCAATTCAACTAATAATCGAAATAATAGTAATAATATAAATATTTATAATGATAATGGCAGTTTAATAGTAAAGGACAATGAGCTAAAGGCTAATATATTCAATGACTATTTCTGTAATGTTGGAAAAAATATAGCAGATAAAATAAAATCAACCAACCCAAAGAATAAAAGTGAAGAAAACATGCGCACCAATGGTAACAGTCTATTTTTAAAACCCATAATAAAAACGAAATTATTTTACACATAAACAGTTTAAAAAATGCTACCGGACGGGATAAGATAACTGTAAAATTGATAAAATTGTGTCATATATACCTCGTTGAACCTTTAAAACATATTATTAACCTCATCTTTTCAACAGGCTGTGTCCCTGAACATTTTAAAGAATCGATAGTTACCCCGGTATATAAAAATGGCAGCAGAACCGAAAAATCCAACTACAGACCAATCTCAGTCATTAATAATTTTGCAAACATTTTTGAAAAAGCTCTGAAGAATCGACTTGAAGAATTTTTAAATGCTAATCAGATAATATCGAATAATCAATTTGGTTTTAGAGCTAACTATAGTACTAATGATGCAATATATACTTTAACAAGTTCTATTAACAAAAAACTAGATGAAAAGAAGAAATGCATAACTGTTTTCTTAGACCAGGCAAAGGCGTTTGACACGGTATCGCACAAAAAACTAATTACAAAACTAGAGTCAATAGGAGTTAGAGGGCGTGCACTGGACGTCTTTGCCAGTTACCTAAAAAATAGACTACAATTTGTTAAAATTGACGATAAAATTAGTAAGAGCAAAATAATAACAAGTGGTGTTCCTCAGTCATCGCACCAACATTATTTTCAATTTTTATTAATAACTTGTGTCAACTAAATATTGCAGGAAAATTAATTTCATATGCTGATGATACTGCGGTAATTTTTGATGGGTCAGATTGGGATGAAGTGGTTTTAAAAGTTTCCAAAGATATGGAAAAAATAAAAAATTGGTTGGATAGTAATTTATTATCACTTAATATATCAAAAACAAAATATATCATGTTTTCAATACATAATTCTAAAGTACCTACCATTAAACAAATAAATATTGCTAATACTACTGAAAACCTCGAGTCTACAGATAAAATTAAATATTTGGGAGTAATAGTGGACAAGAATTTGAAGTGACACGAACATATACTCTATATTACAGGAAAAATAAGAAAACTAATATACAAATTTTACAATCTTAGAGACATATTATCAAGAAAAACACTACTTACAGTATATAACTCACTTATAGAATCAATTATAAGGTATGGCATAATTGTTTGGGGTGGAACTTATGAAAATGCTCTAAATCCTGTAAAAGTTATTCAAAAAACAATATTAAAAATTATTCTGCGAAAATCAACTATATATCCGAGTATATTCTTATTTAAAGAAATAAAATGCCTGAGTGTAAAACATTTATACATTCTTGAATGTATAGTGTATGTAAAAACTAATGTAACTATGTATAGCCTTTCCACAAGTGCATATAATACAAAATCAAAGTTAAATAAAAACTTAAATGTGAAAATGTATATTAGAACACAACAACAAAATTTTATAGATTACTTAGGACCCAAGTACTATAATGTAATACCAGTAGAACTAAAAAATATTTCGAGTAAAAAACATTTTAGGAAGAAATTACTGGAATATATTATAAATAACCCAGAAAAATTTTATATGTAATGAGCATTATTCATCAATCCCACTCAAGATATTTCTCCAAACAATGATTTATTTTACATTTATTGTTAAATATTTTTTATATTGTATGCTTGTGAATGTGTATGTATGTGTGTATCATAGATGCACATGTGTGTATGGGTACGTAGGTATACAATCCTATATTATTTAGTGTTAATACATGTACTAGGATACATGTACTATGATGATTATTATTATACCTATTTATAAACAATTATAATTAAGTGCAAACAAACCTCTTCGGGGTTTAGGCACTTCTTCTTTGATGTAATATTATAAAACGTATTTGTATGATGATAATTGAATAAATGAATTGAATTGAATTGAATTTAATAACGCATATTTTGTAATATTATCTCCTCCTGGATAATTCAAACAACCTACTGTGAGCTAGTAAAATCTAAAGTAAATGAAACAATATTATCACATTCAAGAAGTAACACAAAGTTTAAAAATATAGTATGGCGTAACTTTCAACACTAAAAATGTTTTTAGTTTCCTGTATGGGGACAGAATTCGTGAAAAGTTGCATGTTGCATTTGCAGCATGACGTAGACGGGGTTACTATAATTATAGGTAGCCTGGTAACGGCCCAAATCTAACTTCATCATTTTTAATGTCCCTCTCTGGTTGCATCTTTGCAAAAGACTGAATTTTTTAGACACAAAAAAGACGCTAATACCTCTTTTCGACGACTATGAATTGTCATAACTAAATGAATGTTATACTGAATAATAACAGCGCAGTGGATACGAATAAAGTGTTCCGAGGTACATGTTAATAGAATTTCTTAAATCTAAAATTTTAACACCCTGTATAATCTGAGAAGTTACAGACCCCGATATTGGCAGTTGATACACAGTTTTATGATGATTATATATAATGCCCTCATAATTTTGTTGGGCCTGCCACTGCGCCGAAAATTATTCGAGCGACTTAGTAACATCTGCATCCTTACAAAGTTACAGTTCTTGTCGTCGACAAAATTATGGGGTTGCAGGTTCCGCCCGTCCCTTTGACCTCTCCCACGTCACTTTTATTTCTTTTTTATGTAACATCCCAAAAATTTAATTTGTGCACGAGATAGCCGCAGGGAGGTATTTTTGGTACCAACTAAATTAGTTATTAATAAATTCCATTAAAAGTTTTTTGTTTGCTTGTTAGGAGAATTCCTCGTTTATACGCTGCATGGCCAGCTTAAAAAAGACCATTGAAAAATGAATTTAAAATGTGAACAACCCATCTTGTCTGGGATTCTTATTGGCTTTTTTATTTCTGTCTAGAGATATATAAAATTTGATACGGCCTAAAAATACGCAGTTTTTTTTCGTATTCGTATATAATGCAATGTAATTATTTTTAAACGTTTAATTAATTTTGGAGCAAAAAGCACACAAAAGCCTATGGATAAAAATGGTACATGAAAATATGTTCAGCCACTAAATTTTAAGTATAAGCTTGTAACTTTAACAACTACCTATCACATTCAAATTTTAATTTTAGTTTGATTTTATAATATTACTATGAAGATTACAATATACGTATATATTTTTTTATTTCAAACAATAAGCGTATACACTCCGCTAATATATTTTTTACCAATAAGTAGCAAAATACCTAATAAAAGTAAGAAAACCTATCAATAAATTGTAAAAGAAAGATCCCTTTTTGATCATATCAACATTATTTTTATAATAGTAATATATTTATTTTACTCAAAAGTAAAAATAGTATAAGTTGAATTGTAGAGCTCTTCTTCCATTTGCCCAATAACAAAATACCTAAATCTACTAAGATTATAAAAAGAAATACTGAAAGAAAACAATTTATTTATTAATATTTAATAATTAATATACTAATAAATATTATATTGCAATGTTATTTATATATGCAGTGCGCACCCACAATGTATCATCAAGTCGCCAGTGTCTGTCCAGTTAAGATGTAATTTTTGACTGTTTAAATTTTTTTTATATTTATATTGTTTGTAGGTATTCATTGGAAAGTTCATTCCAAAGGTGAGTTGCAAAATATATAAATGGTCTTTTATTATTTAAAGTAGCATCAAATTAAATTTCTGATCATTTTTTCAATGCGACAGATGCGCTTATTAAAATTATTTGTAATATTTTAAGGTTTAATTTTAAATTATAGTTAGATAAAGACTACATGATTATTAAAATTAAAGCATCTTGCCGCTCATGGAAATCAAACGATTTGCATATTTCAGTTATCCATATATTGATGTAGGTAATTACATCTGTTATCGGAAGCGTACAAGGTAAACAACTGTGGTCCCAAGACTGAACCTTGAGGCACGCCTTTATTTGAATTTCTTAAAGATTATATATTTCTAGCACCATCATCATCTATAATTATTTAGAAAACCAAGATAAAGAAATTTTGCTAATAGCATAGAATAGTCTAAGGTATCAAAAGCCTTTGAGAAGTCTATCAGTATCAAGCATATACATTTTCCACCATCAATGATTCTAAGAAAATCATCTACTCATAGTAATGCCTCCCTTTTCTATTATAGTACAGTAACTAGATGTTTCAACTTCGGAATAATGTCATCATCATCATCATCATTTCAAGGGATGGCAACCAAGAAAAAATAAAAACATTGGAGCTGAAAGAAAATTGAATTTTAAGAAGAAAATGTTCTATGCAACTTTTCATACAAATTGTTAGCCTTTAAGTTATAACGACTTGAAAGTTGGGATTTTAACTTTAAAAAAAAAGGTATTTCAAAACAATACTCGTCAAATAACTCGAAAAGTATTACATTGAGCGAAAACATGCTAGAGACAAATAAGAAAGCTACTAAATTGAGGATGAATTTCGTTTCTTTCTAATTTAATGGTTTCGAAGATCTGGAAGTATTAAGATGGCGCCCGAACGTCTATAAGACGAAGTATTTAGTTTAACTGTTAAATATCTTAGAAATTATGGCACTTACGTCAAAAACGCTAACAACCAAAATGAAGGACTATTAATTGAGCTTTCGAATGATTTTCTATTCCTGTAGCATAAAAAAACAAAGAAGTTATGACAGAAACAATCTACTTTTTCAAACTATTTTAATAAAAATATCACAATGTAAGAAGTCAGTAAATAAAAAAATGTATTCCCATATACTGTTTTTCGTTAATATAAAGTATTACCTACACGCCCCATTTTTTTTCGCCCTTTTACAGTGCTTGCTTTAGAAAGAAATTTTAAACTGTAAAGGAATTTTAGAAAAAATGTAACATTTTTGTTTTTCTGCAAATATCTCAATAAATATTAGTTTTAGAGAAAATATAGTGAACATCAAAAATGAAGTTTATAAACTGAGAATGAATTTCTCTTTTTTTATATATTGGTGTAGGGTTGATAGTTTCGAAGATATTTAATTACTTCCACGTCCAGTGGAAGTATAGTAACGACAAAAAATTTTTTTAAAATTTTTATTGTCCCAATAGGCTTAAAATGTCATGAAACGTTTAAGTTTGAGCGAAAAAAAAATTTCTGTCTGTTTGTCTGTCGGTCTGTCTGTCTGTCTGTAACTTTTTTTTGTGCGCACGTTTACTCTGGAACCGTTTAAGATATTGACTTGAAATTTGGTACACATATGTACTTTAACGAGTTCTGGAACTAGATTATATTTTCATCTTGTTCCGGGTTGGGGGGTAAATTGGGGTAAATTTGGGGTAAATGGGTAAATTAAGCAGGTAAGAGTCCATGAAATTGGTATATAGTATATACAAGAGAAGCTAAGGTCTCAAAAAAATTTTTGGCATTAGTCATCCCCATTACCACCCCCACCTCCTTATTAAAGGGGATGAAAAAAAAATGTGATTTAGTATATGTACAGGAACCAGAAACCTCAAAATATTTTTTTACTTCATCCACCCCCCACTACCACCCCCACCCCACTACCGATGTGTGGTATCGTTTTATGGGTTTTTGGGGTAGAGGATTTCAAATATTATATTATTAAAGTTCCATAAACAATTATTTTCACATACAAAGTTTTTTCGTTGTGAGTGACTTGGATAGAGAATCTGGATGTGGAAGTAGTGATTCCTTGGGCAGCGGTTTTTTATAGATGGATACGGTCGTTTTTAGAATTAAATAATTAGTTTAAAATGTTGAATATCTTAGAAACTGTGACACATCCATCAAAAATTCTAAGGAACAAAATTGAAGATAGTTAATCAATCTTCAAAATGATTTTCTGTTTGTTTCTATATAATAAAAAATAAAGAAGTTATGGCGGATTCAATGTGCATTTTTAATTTTTTTTTTAACAAAATGTCGCCATTTTGTTGTAATTGCTCAGTAAATAATTTTTTTTTCAAAAATGCTGTTTTTCTTTAATATGACCTAAATGCTCAAATTATTTTGTCCGTTTAAAAGACTTGTTTTAGAAAAAAATTCCATCCGCCATATTAGAGCCGCCATTTTGAATTTTTTAATTTTGACTTCATATTCGTAATCAGCGATCCCAAAAACATAACCATCCTGATTAAAAAAAAAATAGTAACACTTTTTTAAATATTCAGTGTTAAAATTTAGGGGTGGCTTTCACCCCTTGAGGGTAAGAGCAAGTGTTCGGACCATATAGAAACTGAAGACAATACCTTTTACCACAATAATAACCCATAAAGAAAAATTATCATTACATATGAAATTATTCCGAAGTTTTACATATTTTTTACCTCTAGATACTGTATTATTAGTGGTATCAAGATAATTTTGTAATCCTATTTATTATAATGTAAATTTTCTTCTTCTATATTCGTTATAAGTAAATTGTTTTAAAGGAGTTAAGGATATGACAAGTTATCGTGTACGTCGCAGACTTACAAGAGAGTTTTCTGTTATGAAAGGTATTTTATACGGGCTGCGTCCTTCTACAGAAAATATACTATAGAAACTCACCAATACTAATAGACTGTATGGAGAATTTGCATTAAAAACACTATCACTATCAAAATCTATAAATATGTCTTATTTACATATACTACAAAAATTTACCCAATACTAATAGAATTCATATTGGGAATTTGCATTAGAAACGTATTTCAAATACATATATCAAAACATATGAAAGCTTCTTATTTAGATAAGCTATATAAACTTACTACTACTAATAGATTTCCTATGAAGAAATTACAATAAAAATACATTTCAAACACAGACATAAATAATTATAAAAACCTATAAGAGAAATTTTGACAGGGCGATTATTAAAAAAATTTGTTCGTTTATAACATAATCAGCATAATATGCTGATCATAGTGTCGTCTATCGTGCACTGGGTTTGGGCCTATCGGTGGGTATAGATGTATGCATTTTTCCAAAGGTGTAATCATCTTTCGAACAGCCTTGACTTTGTATTTGGGGTTGTTTACTATGTGTGATATGTTTAGATTTATGATGAAATCAAGTAGAGTACAGTAAGAAAAATATACCTACTTAAACAAACTGACCAGGACTATAAACTCCCACATTAGTTTCACGGCAATTAACGACAATCTGTGAACTTTAAACCTGTGTCAATTCTGTCTATTCTGTCATTTTTAAACTCATACTATATCTAATCACAACTTCGCAGTGGGGTAGTAGACAATAACGAAAATGATAAAAGTAATAAAAAATTGTGTATTAAAGATATGTAACAAGAGTAATGAACCAAAAATATACACTTACAGAAGTTTTAAAAATTTTAGTTATGAATTATTTGAGTTTGACTTATATAATATACCTTGGTATTTAATTTATGATATACATAGCGTAGATGAAAAAGTTGAATTTCTAGTTGATAATTTGGTACACCTGTTTGACATTCATGCCCCATTTATAACATCGAGATTTACAAGACCCCATGACAGAAAATTTAAAAATGATGTCTATACGAGATAAAGCTCTTGCAAAATATAAAAAAACAAAAAATGTTGCTCATTGGCAGTTTTACAAGGAAATACGTAACTACACTAAAGCGGGAATTAAAAGAGAAAAAAAAAACATACATTGAACACAAAATAAATACTTCCGCGCCAAAAGATTGTTGGAAATTTTTAAAGAATAACAATGTATTACCTTGTAACAAAAACAATGAAATTCCTGACCATCTAAATGAAATTAACCACTTGTAAATGAAATTAACCACTTTTTTGTAAATGCTATTCCCGCTGTTACTGTCTCGGAGCCCATTTTAAACTTTTATAAAAACAACACCTTAAATAATAGCAATTTTAAATTTCAAATCACTAATGAATCTACTGTATTAAAAGTATTAAATAATATTTCCACGAATGCCGCTGGGTGCGATGGACTCAATGCAAGGTTAATAAAATTATGTTGTCCTCATATAGTACTTTACATAACACACTTGATAAACTTCTGTTTAGTACAAAATGTCTTTCCTTCTGTATGGAAGAAAGCTGTGGTGACTGTGCTACCCAAAAAGTCTAATCCTGATGAATTTAAAGATCTTAGAGCAATAAGCATTTTACCAACGTTATCTAAAATCATCGAAAAAATAATGGAAATGCAAGAGAGAACATCTTGCGCAAAATAATTTGATTCCTATAACTCAGTCTGGATTTAGACCTGGTCACAGTTGATGACATTATAGGAGCAGCGGATCGAGGAATGTGCACATATTTAGTTCTGTTGGACTTCAGTAGAGCATTCGACACTATAAATTATGATATGCTTACAGCTATACTTCATTATATACCGTGAGCAAAGTGTGCGATTAAATAACATAAACTCTAATTATTTAATTTTGAAATCCGGTGTACCTCAAGGGTCCGTCCTTGGCCCGCTGCTCTTTACAATTTATACAAGTAACATTGTCAATAACTTGAATTATTGTAAAATTCACTTATATGCTGATGACACACAGCTCTATTACTCTTTTCCTCTCTTAGAAGTAGAGAGAGCCGATTTCCATATAAATGAAGATATTAGAAAATTCATAATGGCAGCACAAGGTCACTGTTTAATAATAAATCCAAATAAATCAGAAGTAATAATTTTTGGACCCAAGAAACAAAGAAATTATGTTAAATCAGTTTTAAATATTGTTGTAGGAAACAATAACGTTCTGAAAAAAAAAGATAAAGTTAAAAGTCTTGGTGTTATCATTGACAGTGATTTGAGATTTGGTAGTCATGTTGATAAATTGCTTCAAAAAGGTTATTTGTCTCTAAAATTAATATATGGAAATGGGCACTCTCTTCCTCAGAAAACAAAGATCATGCTTTGTTTTATCTCTTCTTAATTATGCAGATTCTTTATATGGTCCTTGCCTTAATGCACTTTACACACGTAAAATAAAAAATAAGTGTCTTAGATTAATAGATGGAATTCGTAGAAACCAAAGAATATCACCCAAATTACGCGAAGTAAAATGGCTTAATATGCAAAATATAAGGATTCGTCATGCTGCATGTTTGTTTCATGCATTAATATTGAACATATCTGTATAGGAAAATTAAATTCAGAACAGATGTACATAACTTGAATATTAGGTTTAACTCCTCCGATACACCGTTCGCAGTTGTTTACACGATCATTTAGTTACCAAATTTGCAAAATTTATAACGGTATTGATGATCAACATAAAAGCAAAAGAATGTATAATTTTAAAAATTCATATAAATCTGTCCTCTTGGAACGTCAATGTTCCAATTTATAGCCCCCAAAATTTAGCCTAAAGTAATTTTTAAGTATTTCTTACGTCATCTTTGTTATAAATGCATTATCAAAAAACAATTGTAATAATTACTGTTTGCTTAATTTTGTACATTTTGGCTCTGTCTCGGTAGACTTATTTTAAGTTCATGTATAAATCTAGGCAAACAGTTTTATTAAGGTTAGGTGTAAGACTGATAGTCATGATTGTTTGTGTACCAAATGGTTGTGATACATTAAACTTCGCCTTTTATATCTTATCTTTTATATTTTTTTTTCTTTCTAATATTTGTGGTATATAATAAAGACGTTTATTATTATTATTTTTTTTTTTTTTTTTTTGTTAAAAACCAGTCACCCTTCTCTGTGGCTCCGACCCTCACAGAGGGGAGCTGGTAGTACCGGCAGCCACTCCCCACACCCGTGGGGTAAGTGACTACTGGGTCCGGGAATCGTGTGCCCTGAGCAGACGTAATGAACCGAGGATGACGGCCTTCTGCATTCTGCCGGCTAAGACCTCTGCCGAATTTCGGCATGCCGGTATGATCTTAAGTTCTGAAAGCAGTGTGTGTCTCGTTCCACCGAGGGCTCCTATAATCAGTACCACTATCTTAACAGTATGGTCTGGATACAGTCTGCGGAGTTCGAAGAGCAGATCTCGATATTTTGTCCGTTTTTCCTCCTCCTTCAAGACAATGTTGTTCTCCGCGGGAGCCGAGAACTCCACGACAAACATTATCTTGAGTTGATGGTCGAGGAGTACTACGTCAGGCTTGTTGGCTTGTATTTGCCTGACGGTGGGAAAAGAGTAGTTCCAATAAATTAGACACTTCTCATTTCCCACAACGGACTCAATATCCCCCGGAGCGTAAGGCAGCACTGGTGTCTCGTCTATCCCATACGAGTGCCTTAGGTGATAATAAAGCACTCGTAATGCTCCGTCGTGCCTCTGGATATAGGCCGAGACTGCATATGTCGGACAAGCCGACAACAGGTGCATTATTATTATTATTATTATTATTATTATTATTTTTTTTTTTTTTTTTTTTTTTTTTTCGGTTTCCCGCTGCCGGACAGGGCTTCCGTGACCTCCGACAACACACGGTAGCCGCGCCGGCTAATTCATTACAGCCACTCTCCACGACCTGTGGAGTTAATGACTGTAAACTCCTGAATCATGTGCCCTAAGCAGACGAAGGGACCCCAAGATAACCGCCTTCTGCATCTGACTTGCCAACCATTCTGCCGAATTCTGACAGGCCGGTATGATCTTTAATTCTGAGAGCAATTATTATTATTAGCAATTTAGCAATTAGCAAATTAATTATTATTATTATTAGCAAATATTATTATTATTATTTTTTTTTTTTTTTTTTTGTAAAAGCCAGTCACCCTTTAACTCTGTGGCTCCGACACTCACAGAGGGGAGCTGGTAGTACCGGTAGCCACTCCCCACGTCCGTGGGGTGAGTGACTACTGGGTCCGCGAATCGTGTGCCCTGAGCAGACGTAATGAACCGAGGATGACGGCCTTCTGCATTCTGCCGGCTAAGATTTCCGCCGAATTTCGGCATGCCGGTATGATCTTAAGTTCAGAAAGCAGTGTGTGTCTCGTTCCACCGAGGGCTCCTATAATCAGTACCACTATCTTAACAGTATGGTCTGGATAGAGTCTGCGGAGTTCGAAGAGCAAATCTCGATATTTTGTCCGTTTTTCCTCCTCCTTCAAGACAATGTTGTTCTCCGCGGGAGCCGAGAACTCCACGACAAACATTGTCTTGAGTTGGTGGTCGAGGAGGACTATGTCAGGCTTGTTGGCTTGTATTTGCCTAACTGTGGGAAAAGAGTAGTTCCAATAAATTAGACACTTCTCATTTCCCACAACGGACTCAATATCCCCCGGAGCATAAGGCAGCACTGGTGTCTCGTCTATCCCATACGAGTGCCTTAAGTGATAATAAAACACTCGTAATGCTCCGTCGTGCCTCTGGATATAGGCCGAGACTGCATATGTCGGACAGGCCGACAACAAGTGCATTAGAGTCTCTGGCGCCCTGCGGCAGGCCCTGCAGCTGACATCAGGGACCTCTATACCCATGACACGACTTCGATAAACGAGAGTGTTAAATACACCATCCTGGCAAGCCATTATGAATCCCTCGGTCTCAGACTTCAGCCCGGCTGACCTTAAGAAGGCAAAGGTCAGCCTTTCGGATAAGCCAAGATCTTCTATATTTTTATAGAAGACTCCATGCATTGGCTTATCCGTATGAAGCTGCAGAAAGATGTCGTGTTCTGCAGCTTTAATTTGGGCTTTTCGCCGAGCAGGTTCCAACTCGGTGACAGAGTCGCGATTTACCCGCTCGACGTCGAAGGAGAGACCAAGTTCATCGGCTGCTCTCTGTGCTGCCTTAAACAAAAACGCTCCTACCCCTGCATTTTCATGGTCTCGGACCATGCAGAGGAGGGGATCCGAACTCCTGATAATCTTACAGGCTCCATCTAGAACCATCCTGTTATGGAGACTCTCCAAACTCAAGAGTCCACGGCCTCCCCGATGTCGTGGGAGGTATAACCGTGGAACGGACGATTTAGGATGCAAACTCCTATTGAGATGCATCTTCTTGCGGGTTCCTACGTCGAGTTGAAGCAACTCCTCTCGGTTCCATTTCACCACTCCAAAGGAGTGGAGAAGGATCGGAACGGCAAGCATGTTGGTAGCAGACACCTTGTTCTTCCCCGACAGTTCTGAAGACCAAATCTGTCGGAGTCGGTGCTGATACTTGCCGCGGAGAGCGTTTTTCACTACACTCACTTCTTGGGTGGAGCGTTGCTCGACACCCAAGTAAGTGTACGACTCTCCGGCATCTAGATGATGTAAGATGCTTCCGCCTACGAGCTGCGCGTCCTCTCCGTAGTCCCCGCATCGTCCTCTCTTGAGATGGACCAGTGCACATTTGTCCAACCCGAACTCCATACCGACAGCCTGCGTGTACTTCTGTACCACCCTAAGGGACTGGTGTAGGTCCCTCTCTCCGGAGGCATAAAGTTTAAGGTCATCCATATAAAACAAATGGGTGACCTTATGCCTCCTATCGCCGGGGGCACCGCAGTTGTATCCACGGGTTTTCCGGAGCGAAACGGATAATGGCAGTAGTGAGATGCAAAACAGAAGGGGGCTGAGGGAGTCTACCTGAAATACTCCCCTTCTGAACGATACCGGCTCCGTCTGGACTCTATCGTTACCGGATGTTATAGTAAAGCGAGTCCTCCAGAGCGGCATCAGTTGTTCAATACATCTCACTACGGGACCGGGTACCGCAAGACATTGGAGCAAGTGTAAAATAAGCTCATGAGATGTCATGTCAAATGCCTTGCGGTAGTCGATCCAGGCCATGGAGAGGTTCCGCTTATACTGCACGGAGTCCTGCGTGACACATCTGTCAATCAGCAGGTTCTCCTTGCAGCCAGCGACACCTCTCTTCGACCCTCGTTGCTCATGTATCCGTTCGTAAACCGGTTCAACTGCGTGGAGCACCCGCATGTACAAAATGCGTGTAAACACTTTGTAACATGCGTTTAAACAGGTTATCGGGCGGTAGTTCTTTGGGTTAGACAAATCTCCGTTCGTTCTTGGGGATCAGCACTGTCCGCCCCTCAACAACCCAAGAAGGAATTTGCTGCTCCCCATTTAGCCAGGCATTAAAAATTCTGGCCAAATGGTGGTGGGTACTCGATAACTTTTTCCACCAAAAGTTATTTATCCCGTCGGGACCTGGAGCAGCAAATTTCTTAGAGCCCTCAAGAGCTCTTCGAACCTCTTCTGGGGTTATTGGTTGGCACACCTCGTGTGGTTGGCGAAACCTTTGGCTAAAGGTTTCAAAGTGTGCCAGGGCTGGAGAGTCTCTGTTGAGTGGAAGCTTCTGTTCGTACAACGTTTTCCAGAAGTTTTCCACCTGATCTGCAGTCGGCGGATTTTCAGCAACACGCTGAGGCGGTTCGAATAGGCGCGAGGGCTTTTTGCGGAAAAGTTGATTTTCCGCTAGCCCCCTCGCCCGCCTCACTAGTGACTTCTTACAAGACACTAGCATCCGTATCCTGTCGAGGCAGTGCTGTTTGGTGGTTTGCAGCACTGCCCCATTATTATTATTATTATTATTATTATTATTATTAATAATAATAATATAGCATTATAGTGTGACTCTCCAATATGTTATAAATGTAATTTCGAGGTAATTCTACCGAATATTATTGGTTTTATTGTAAAATGAATATGTTTAAAATAAGAATGGATTTAAAATAAGCCAGTTTTCCGCTTATCTTGTGACGTAATAGCGTAACATGCACGCGCATCCAATAAAACGCCGACAAATATTTCGTCGCACAACTCCGCCCTCCCTGTCATCTGTAAAAACCGTTTTTGACATCTGTTATGTGTTTTGGTTTTGGACTAGTGATATAACATTCATCAATTGGTTATAAAAAGAAAACCGGATTCGAAACTGCAACTGAAGAAAACTTGCCGGTTTTCGATTCGACTATGGTATTTCATTTTAATAAATCAAATTCGGACTTTTAGAGTGCAGACTGCAGAAAGTTAAAAACGTCAATACAAGCAAAAATAAGATATTAGTTTATTAGCTGTTTTTTCTGTAATATTCATGTTAATTTTTACTCTCAAGAAATAAATAACTTTTATTGAGTTTAAACAGTACATTTTTCTCGCTTTTTCACACTGTCAGGTTAGGCTCGAAGAAATCTGTATGAACCTCATTGAGTTAGAATGAACCTTCTCAAACAATGTTAATAAATATTATTTATTGGAAACCATTATAAATAGCTTCTATTGTTATTTTCAGTATTATTTTGGGAAGAATGTAGAAAACACATTTTTAGAGGCATTGCAGATATCACAATATAATAATCAGTCCAAATTCTAAAACAGGCATTTTACATTTGACAGTAATTAGCTACGTTGCCACATTTTTAAAAAAGAAAATGAGCATTGTATGTTGTATGAAATAATTCTTAATATTAATTTTAATACTGTTTCAAATACCGAGCAAGTAAATATTTTATTTTTAAGGCTGATTGACAACTTGCTAATACAGAATTGTAATTGTAATGTAAGGATTCCGTATAAGAGTACAGAATATCTTACATTAATAATCGAAATATGGCATCGTAGCCCTCGTTCCTCTGTTCATGCACAACTAGAAACCAAGGACTGTTAGAAACTGCTGATTACGCTATTACGTCATCGCCAATAGAATAGCCCGAAAATTGGCGGCAATATCTAACCGTTTAAACACAGTTTAAACTTTTTACTATAAGGCATTATTAAAAAATAAAATAAAAAATAAGGATCAACTGTTTTTATGTGTAGATGTTATTAAAATAATTTAAAAAAATTGTCTACTTTCCCATTGTTAATAAAAAAGAAAATTGTCTTATTCAAGACTTTATGTATCATAATACAAATAAAATTTAATAATTCACAAAAACCTATACCCCACAATCTAAAAAAAAAACAATAAAGAAAAATTTGGAACTATTTTCTTTTTAATTTAGGCAAGAACCAAGTTAGCATGTAAGAAATATTGATTTTAGTTATTTGCATCATCCCAAACTTGTTTATTTGGCTCCGTTTTATGTTTTCTTCTTGCATTGCGTCCATTTTGCACAAATGCCTATATTTATTTGAAATTATGTTCCGTAAGAATTGTTCGCCTATAAAGACAGGAAGAAGAAATTATTAAAAGGCATAAAATATGCTCATTAACTCTTGTTTGTGTGTAATTGTTTCTATAATAACAAAGCAGTTTAAGTTCATAAACTTAGGTCGTTGGTCTTTGCTTTACCCATGTTTTCTTCATTCACCTGCCCATTGACTCACATACGCAGTATTTATTTCACCATTTTTAAAATTAAATGGACTTACGTGTGACAACTTAAAATTAAAACAATCTAAATAAGGAGAAATGTAGCGGAGGGCCTATACTGTAAAAATTAAGCTATAAAAGGACCCTGAACTTTTTAAAGGTATTTTGATGATCAATAGATTTTTCTGATTTTTGTGTATGTTAATTCTTGAGGTATGTTTACCAACCCTGCAAAAGTACAATCATATGGGGTTTATAGTTTAGACAGGAGAAGGCGTTGAAGTTGTCTTTGTAAGTTTTATATTTTCTTCCATTCCGGTAAAACCGTTGAAGTAAACTCACCGGGAACGATACGTGTATAAGTACATGTCAATCAGGGGTACGGCGTATAAGTATCTGGATACATACCTATGTCCGATTTAATAAAAGGCGTAATGACATATTTTTGCCACATCTATACAGCATGATTCATTTTTAGCATATACAGGATGATGCGGTTACACCCATTCGTAAACCAAATAAATTCGCCAATCGGATTTATAACCCCGACCCCGAAATCGCGCGAGTTATACTTTACGAAGATTGTACGTATTTAAAAGTGTCCAAAAGCTCTAAATTTTCGTTTTGCTAGACAGTGATACTCAATGCATAAAAAGTATACCTTACTTAAAGCAGGTCTCTTAGTTGCCCCAAATGGTTTCATTTTGGACGTCTATGGACCTTACTTTGCCGACACGCACAACAATGACGCAAACATTCTAATGCATGACATGAGAAACGAAAACAGGGCGCAGATACAACATTGGATTCGAAATGGAGATATCTTAATAACGGACAGGGGTTACCGTGATGCTTCTGCCTTTCTGCAAGATTTGGGTTTACTTCATGAAATGCCAGAATTTCCTCCGCGGAATCAAAGACAATTCACGACAGCAGAAGCAAACCACAATAGGTCGAGATTGGCTCAAACAGGGAATCTACTTTTGCGAAGAATGGAAAGGGGCGAACTGAGCTTTAGGCGGGGTGGTGGGCCGTGGATGGACATAGAAGCATGCGACCTAAATTTTCCTCACTGTCGCTCGATTATCATAAAGACAAAGCCTTCGGAACCTACCAAGTGTTCGAAACCGACAAGGGTTAGAAGAAAATGAATTCAGTTTTCAAGTATAAAGGGTGCAACCAAACCTGATACAAGCCAGATTATATTCTCGTTTTACCCAAGAAGTTAAAAAGAATTTATTTATTGAATTTAATAGAATGGAAGAGGATGGTATAGAAAATAATCCTCCAGAAAAACCAATAACTGCGGTGTACTGCAGCTGTAAATCGGGAGCTAAGACACTAGGGTTATGCGCACATGTGTCATTACACCTTTTATTAATTCAAACATAGTTTTGTATCCAGATGCTTATACGCCGTATCCCCGATTCTGGTGCGAAATCTGCAATTTACGTCATTTCCGGTACAAAGGAAGTGACACAATAATCGTTTTATGATATAAATGACATGTACTTATACACGTATAGTTCCCAAATCAAATCAAATCAAATCAAATCAAATCAAATCAAATCAAATCAAATCAAATCAAATCAAATCAAATCAAATCAAATCAAATCAAATCAAATCAAATCAAATCAAATCAAATCAAATCAAATCAAATCAAATCAAATCAAATCAAATCAAATCAAATCAAATCAAATCAAATCAAATCAAATCAAATCAAATCAAATCAAATCAAATCAAATCAAATCAAATCAAATCAAATCAAATCAAATCAAATCAAATCAAATCAAATCAAATCAAATCAAATCAAATCAAATCAAATCAAATCAAATCAAATCAAATCAAATCAAATCAAATCAAATCAAATCAAATCAAATCAAATCAAATCAAATCAAATCAAATCAAATCAAATCAAATCAAATCAAATCAAATCAAATCAAATCAAATCAAATCAAATCAAATCAAATCAAATCAAATCAAATCAAATCAAATCAAATCAAATCAAATCAAATCAAATCAAATCAAATCAAATCAAATCAAATCAAATCAAATCAAATCAAATCAAATCAAATCAAATCAAATCAAATCAAATCAAATCAAATCAAATCAAATCAAATCAAATCAAATCAAATCAAATCAAATCAAATCAAATCAAATCAAATCAAATCAAATCAAATCAAATCAAATCAAATCAAATCAAATCAAATCAAATCAAATCAAATCAAATCAAATCAAATCAAATCAAATCAAATCAAATCAAATCAAATCAAATCAAATCAAATCAAATCAAATCAAATCAAATCAAATCAAATCAAATCAAATCAAATCAAATCAAATCAAATCAAATCAAATCAAATCAAATCAAATCAAATCAAATCAAATCAAATCAAATCAAATCAAATCAAATCAAATCAAATCAAATCAAATCAAATCAAATCAAATCAAATCAAATCAAATCAAATCAAATCAAATCAAATCAAATCAAATCAAATCAAATCAAATCAAATCAAATCAAATCAAATCAAATCAAATCAAATCAAATCAAATCAAATCAAATCAAATCAAATCAAATCAAATCAAATCAAATCAAATCAAATCAAATCAAATCAAATCAAATCAAATCAAATCAAATCAAATCAAATCAAATCAAATCAAATCAAATCAAATCAAATCAAATCAAATCAAATCAAATCAAATCAAATCAAATCAAATCAAATCAAATCAAATCAAATCAAATCAAATCAAATCAAATCAAATCAAATCAAATCAAATCAAATCAAATCAAATCAAATCAAATCAAATCAAATCAAATCAAATCAAATCAAATCAAATCAAATCAAATCAAATCAAATCAAATCAAATCAAATCAAATCAAATCAAATCAAATCAAATCAAATCAAATCAAATCAAATCAAATCAAATCAAATCAAATCAAATCAAATCAAATCAAATCAAATCAAATCAAATCAAATCAAATCAAATCAAATCAAATCAAATCAAATCAAATCAAATCAAATCAAATCAAATCAAATCAAATCAAATCAAATCAAATCAAATCAAATCAAATCAAATCAAATCAAATCAAATCAAATCAAATCAAATCAAATCAAATCAAATCAAATCAAATCAAATCAAATCAAATCAAATCAAATCAAATCAAATCAAATCAAATCAAATCAAATCAAATCAAATCAAATCAAATCAAATCAAATCAAATCAAATCAAATCAAATCAAATCAAATCAAATCAAATCAAATCAAATCAAATCAAATCAAATCAAATCAAATCAAATCAAATCAAATCAAATCAAATCAAATCAAATCAAATCAAATCAAATCAAATCAAATCAAATCAAATCAAATCAAATCAAATCAAATCAAATCAAATCAAATCAAATCAAATCAAATCAAATCAAATCAAATCAAATCAAATCAAATCAAATCAAATCAAATCAAATCAAATCAAATCAAATCAAATCAAATCAAATCAAATCAAATCAAATCAAATCAAATCAAATCAAATCAAATCAAATCAAATCAAATCAAATCAAATCAAATCAAATCAAATCAAATCAAATCAAATCAAATCAAATCAAATCAAATCAAATCAAATCAAATCAAATCAAATCAAATCAAATCAAATCAAATCAAATCAAATCAAATCAAATCAAATCAAATCAAATCAAATCAAATCAAATCAAATCAAATCAAATCAAATCAAATCAAATCAAATCAAATCAAATCAAATCAAATCAAATCAAATCAAATCAAATCAAATTTATTTTAAATTAGCAGTTACAGTTATGCGCCTGAATCAGATCCCGGTTCAGAGCCGACCACACAACCACGGCACGCAGTGTCGCGGTAAGTATGTGGTCGGGTTAAGCGGGTCTGAATCCGGCTAAAACGACAGATATTGGGAGGGGGTTAGAACTCCTCTTAACGTGAAAAGCTTAAATCTAACACTTTGTAACCGTAACTGAAGGGGAAGTTTTAAAATACTTAAAGCTACACTTGGTGATTTTTATTTAATGCGCGCACTGTTTTTATAGAACTCTGGTTGTTGATACGGGAAAAAGCTCAACGAAAAAATCCGTTCGAACTAGTGAGGTTCTTCGTCCGGTGGTCAGCCTGCCTTCGGAAAGGTAAGGCGAGAAGGAAGTTGTGGTTTAAAAGGAACAAAAAAGGACAAAAGATCAAAAATTAACAAAAAGGAGACGAATAGAGGGAATGGAAAGGGGTTTGAGGGTAAAAGGTGGTGAAAAGTAAAAGGTGGTGAACGTATAGTTCCCGGTGAGTTTTACTTCAACGGTTTTACCGGAATGGAAGCAAATATAAAACTTACAAAGACAACTTAAACGCCCTCTCCTGTCTAAACTATGAACCCCATATGATTGTGCTTTTGCAGGGTTGGTAAACATACCTCAAGAATTAACATATAAAAAAATCATAAAAATCTACTGATCACCAAAATACCTTTAAAAAGTGCAGGGTACTTTGACAAAAATATGTCCAAAATTATTTGTGTAAAACAGGCACATTATCCATGATGAGTAGAATTTGCAGTCAGGCCTGGCCAACTGCGAACTGCGAGTATCTGTTTGATAAACGTTTTGCTCGAATACGGTTCAATTTGCTAGTGAAATGTTTTTGTCGAACTTCTCTCTTCCTTAAATATATAAGGAATAAAAAACCAGACTGCAACCAACAGCTATTCTCCGGACTAATGCCCCGCCGAGTGCAGAATTACCAATTACCAGCCCTTTCCGCATTAAGTGCAATAACTACGTATTGCCACAAAACGGTAAAGTTTCGATTGCAACAAACACCAGCCGAAAGACGTATTCCTACTCAAAGGAGTTCTTGTGGCAGCCACTCCACATCACAGTCTGCAGTTTCGAGCTATTGGCTTTCGTCAGTGCAAGATGGGTATGAGGTGGATGGAACGAGACCCTTGTTCAATCTTGATACATGACTAGATTTATAAATCCACCATGCAACAAAAATGGCAGGCTTCATCCAGCGGCTGATCTCCATTACAATCGAAACAGCAGTAGCCCTGACATAGGCACAGTTATTAGGTATGCTTTTAGAGGGCAGAATATTTACTAGTGAAATATTTTTGTCTATACGTTTCCTTAAATATATAAGGAATAAAAATCAGACTGCAACCAACTGCACGTATTACGAGATTAAGTTCGTAGGCAGTATCCTATTTGTTTTTATTGTTCAAATAAGTATTTGCAGTCCACAAGGACCGACTATAATTTTCAACTGTTTTGTAATAGACTTAAAAAAATACCTTAATATCATTCTAAAGTAATATTGATATAATGTACATAAAGTTTGTTGGAATTTGACACACTGTATTGTAGTTTCAATATATTTTATATTCTCATACTTTTGTGTGCTTCCTCGAAAACTATAGTAACATTTTTCTCTATAATTATAATAAAATATAGTTTATATAAAACATGATAGCTTACGCGCCTCTGGTCATCACCCTGTAAGGATATGGCCTACTTTCAATATAAAGTATTCTACCATACTATTTTACATATATCAAATTGAAATTTGAAATTCTCTGTTCCCCAGACCCGTTTATATATGAGACAAAGGGATCCATAAAAGAGGTGGCCGTTTCAGGAGGTTGCGGGCGGTCAAAAACTTCTCCCATCTCTTGCATCGTGTTCAGCATCCTCGAAAACAGGGGGAGAAGGTAATCTCGTCTTTGCACGAAATATTTACACTATTTCTGCCTTCATTACATAGACTGATGTGTAGAACAAAAGTTATCGAGGACACTAAGTCCTAAAAACTCATGGTTTTGATATATAGCCCTCTGAAGTTGGACTTTACGTGCATTCTGCAGCATAGTTAAATCTTTATAGGAAATGGCTTTTGGTCAAATTCTTTGAAACTCTGGATTCTGGTAGTTCTATGTGTAAAACAAAAGTTCTCAAGGGCACTAAGTCCTAAAAACACATGAGTTTGACGGAAAGCCATTTCCCATAAAGATTCTGCGGGGCCCTTTCTAAGTCTAACAGAAGTTATCATTCATTTATTAATGGTCCTATTAAAAATGTCTCAATAACTTTCTAGTAAAATTATTAGTTATTTAACTTTTAATCCATGAAACATTCATTCGAACCTGAGGGACACACTGTTTATTGCAATGTATGTTGTACATCTTCCTATTTTTGTGTACTTAATCAAAAACGTTAGTAACATTTTGCTTTAATATTATTATAAAACTAGTATATATAGAACATGCCAGTTTTCACATCTCTAGCAACCACACTCTGTGACGGATGTCGCCCAATTTTAATAATAACTAATGATATTTTCTATTGAAATGCTAATTTATATATGCCAACAAAATAAAAGTTACCGTTTTTTACAATTAATTATTTTTTATTTATTTGCTTTTATCATGATTAGAGAATATTATTTAGGTATTATGCCAATCACAACTTACACACTTTTATTTATTATGAAAATACCCACTTTCTGTATATTGTTGACCTAATCTGGGCACGTTAATATACTAGTTAGGTAAATACTTTAAAACACTCATTATTGGAGAATCAATCAAAACAACTACTCTTCTAGCTAATATTTTTTTCTTTAAAATGCTAAGAATCCTATCATGTAATTCAATACTTCGTCAGTAAGTATTTACCTAACTAGTATATTAGCGTGCCCGGATTAGGGCAACAATATACAGAAAGTAGGTATTTTCATAATAAATAAAAAGTGTGTAAGTTGTGATTTGCATAATACCTAAATCTCTAACCAAAAGTTACCGTGTTTACAAGAAACAGACCACATATACACAAACATACATTCATTCATTCATTCATACACTCATCTATACACATCACAGACATTTCTTATTCGATATTTGATTTTGGCGTGTTATCAAATGGATTTCTGTACAACATTTTTTCTACGATGATTATTTTTGTCTGGTTAATGTAATAAACCTATTTCACCTTTATAATAATGAAGATATGTCTGTATTTTGGTATGCCCGTTACTCTACATGTATTTGTGACAACAAAAAAAATCTCAAATGATAATCAAATATTTATATTTGCTTTTAATAACCTTGTAAGCTACACTTACACATTACCTTTGCATGTATATTAAGCCCATATTATGACAAAATTAAGTCAACGTGAAAATTTAAATTCATATGATTCTATAATCAATAAGTTATAGCTGTTTTCCATAATTAAAGCGGAATCGGTCAAAATAAGCTTGCAAAAAATGAACAGATATGCATATAATTAATTAAATTATAATAAAATAGTAAATATGTAGTCTCTATTTTTAGTTATGTTTAAGACAATAATTAATAGTTTGATTGTCTAATAAATTGAATATTGTAAATGTCAGAATATATTCATAGTAACAGGTGGGAAACAGGCTTTTGCGTTGTTACATCTTGATTAGAAGTACGAATTTATAACAAAGCTATACCGGAATCGCAGATTTTTTCTTTTTTTGGCTAAATAGGCCAATCAAGTTAGATAATGAAACGGAACTAATTTAAATTTGAAACCTTCACAATTTGATAGTGTTATTGACCCTTAAAAAGGAGACAAAAATGTTCCATCGATATATAGTTAAAAAAAATCAGTACAGCAATGTAAATATGATTCTTTTATCCCAACAAATTTTTTGGTTTAGTTTGACGTAGAAACTATCTGATGTAAGAGTCGCAAAATTCAAATTATCCATATTTAAGAAAATGAACGTGAAGGCGACGTGAAATCGACATAACTGGAAAATAAGACGACGTCTAAATTTACCTTTTTTTTTTCTTTCTAAAGTTCTAAATTTCCTTATTTCTATGTATAAACCATGAACCAACTATACGATGTTAGTGACTTTTCAACTGATATGAATTTTCTCGAATATAATGGTAAAACTAATAATTAAACCACCTATTTGAAAAAACAACCTAATTAACATGAATTTTACCAATAGACTAATAGTTAATTGTTTCTAAATGAAATATTATGGTCAAATGGTCGATTTTTCAAGTTATTGCTACAAGAAAAGCTTGAAATTATGTCTTCAGGATGACTTTAAGGTTCACCTCACCTTTGAGATCGCAACTACAAATTATTATTTCCCTCATAAATTATAGAGCAATGACATTTCGTGAATTTTTAAATTTCAACCAATGACAACAGTTTTACACTGAATAAACGAAAGCTAGTTTTTTTAAAAATTACCAGCGAAAAAATTACCTCTAGCTTTTAAATGTACATAATTGAGTTGGACTAAAAGCATAATAAAACATATTACAAATTCGAGAATTATTATTTTATTTATAATTACTATGTACCAACGGTGTATTTATGCCATTTTTGATATTTTTAATATCAAACTATCACAAACTGTCAGATTTACAATCACGATCGCGTAATAAAAGTCAAATAAGCATCTAGCGTGTCTGTTTCCACGGCTACGAAACAAAAGTCGTTTATAGAATGCGTCGCCGTCAATTAATTAATAAAGAAGTATGTTTTCCAAATCAAAAATCAATCGTTTTGGGAAGATAGAATTTGTTAAAATTAACAAAGGAAAAAGTATGTAAGGAATTTATTTATTTGGCAAGTAATCTTGACATACTCCTCGAGCTCTAAATCTGATCACACCAACTGCGGGTGGTTGTATTTTTTGTAAAATTCTGCTTTTAAGCAAATATTCTCGATTAATAATTTACACATAAAGGTGAATTATTAAGTCTCGAATATTTTATAAGCAAAATTTTACAAAAAAAAGCTACCTGCTGTTTATCCGATAAAATTCAGAGCTCTCGGGATACAACCTGTGATAATTGACTACATGGTTGAAACCAGGTAGATAAGCTAGGTAGAACTTAACGATATTGTTGACCTGATATTACTTTAGAGAGGAGTAATAAAAGCGACCAAATAGGTTGCCGTATATTAGGTACAAATCTCATTGAATTGCAACACAATCTACCTAGTAGAATATTTTACCATTAGGTCCACTTTTCATTCCCACAAAGATAAGTGATATATTAAAGCTTGAACACTAAATTTTTTATAAAGCAATTCTTTCGAATAATATTGCTAATAAAATGCTTCCACAGCATAAATGTAAAGCTACTTTGTTAAAGTTTTTTTTTAGGTACTTCTTAAAAACTAAATAATATTTTTTGTACACACCACATAGGTTTATAACAGGTGCATAAATCTTTACATAATATTTATATAACTGTTTTTATAGATTAGCCATTTCTCTATAGAGGCTATAGCATATTGAGTTTTAAAGGCTTTTAAAGCAAAACTTTAGAGCAACATAATTATTTAAACCAAATGATACCTATATCTATATCAGCCCCAATAAAGATTACTTTTACGTGTAGTAGAATGAGAATTTTATAACCTGACATTCTTTTTTAGAGCTATGCAGTTGTAATCTTTTACTCTTATATGACCCCTTTACAGCTAAACTTACCCTCTAAAAAGATTGCTTAGGTAGTTTGATCGAAGCTCCGTGCATATTTCATTTGCTGTTTGTTATTAAGTTTGTCGAAGCTCGGTTAAGTCACATCTATCAGTTTATAAATATCGTATGTTATCATGAATTGAATTATTATATAATGTGTGGATCATTATCAAAAAATTCATGAGAGGATTTTGTCTTAATATGCCACTGAAGAGATTAGTTTCTAACTGTTTTATAAGTGAACTTCCTCGAAAAATATCTCTCATATTGTATTTTCTAAGAGCAAATGTGACGGGGCGGCTGTTATCAGTTTGAGATGCAATGGATTTTATAACTTTAAAACGACAATTTTACGGCAATCGCTTGTTCAGAATACATAGGCTACTTCATTTTAAAACAATTTTACAAAAAGATTTTTTTTATGTAATTTTTAACAATATCAAATTCGAGAAATTTTGGAGGCACATCTGTTTATTTCGAAGTAGAACAGCATGTTTCGACAAAAAAGTTTTCCTCGCATGACGAGTTTAGTTTTCTACAGACAACAGCATCTACTATTTGTGAACAAAAATCATTGTTTAGTTTCCTAATAATTCACTAACAATTTACATCGTTATCCCTGCAAAGTTAGTACATTTAAGCGGCTACAGATACTATAATATGGATGCTTTATAGTTATAAATCATAATACATATTTAAAGCAACTTTTCACTGCATAAAACTTACATGCGGATACCTTATACAGCCATTTCTTTGCAGCCGAATAAGATCTATATATTTAAAACACAAGCCGTTGTCTTTTCCGGCGTCGCCAGCGGCTCCCACTGGAGCGATTTTGGTTATTATTCTTTTTTTAATGAAGCTCCTGAACCACAGATATGTCATCACTAATTTTTATTTTCTTAAATTGTTATTTTCATACGTAAAAACAAAATTGAAGTTGACATAAATAAATGAATCTCAGTGCTCGAACTATATCAAACTATCCTACTACATCAAACTGCGCATGTAGACCGAAGAGATCCGAGTAAATCAGTCTAGAGTCGGCAATAGGGAAGATGCATGAAATTTTAAAATGCTTGAAAAAGTGATTTGCTCTTAATTTCCATTACGCAGAAAATAATTATAACAAAAGAAATTCAAAATAAAATTTATTTTCCGTAAAATTAATATTTAGATTGTGCTGTAATTTGTAAACAAAACCACGTGACTGCAAACGGTTTCTTATTGGCGTGAAGTCAATGACGACATACGTTAGTTGGATAATTTATCCAAAGTAGATGCAGTGTCCTAACCTCTCGCTGACGTCTGTCTACAAACTAATTTTGGAGAATCTTGAATGTAAAATTACCATATTTGTGGTGATAGTCTTAGTTTTACATTTAGGCACAATGCAATACTTGTAACTCATAAGTCATAATAATGTTGTTCACTAGCTCATTAACCAAATAATAACACAATAACACCACAAACGAGAACTTGGTAAACTGACTGTAAACAATAAACAATAAACTGACATTTAACAAATCCATCGAAATTGCTTTAGATATACGAAACTACAGAAGCATGTTTATACGGAAAAAGAAACTTCCGTTCACTATTCCGACCTTGTCTGACAAGATCTGATTGGTTGAAGAAAACGTCCGATTGACTTAACCGTCTGTACACAGACCGAGAAAAAGGATGGAATATAGTGCACGCAAGTTTCTCTCTCTGTGTCACTTTCTCTAGTCGAGTGCACCTTCTAGTTTATTATTAATTTCGATGGACAAATCATAACGGGAAACGTCACAGTTAATGGCGCCAAATAACTGCCGTTTTGAAATGTCCAAATTCCTCACCGATGAAATTAATTATTTTCTCGCTGTATTAACACTCAAAAAATCGTAAATTTTACATTTTTATAACCTTTTTTTGATGCTGTATCGATTTTCATTATAAAAAAAAATCGTGCAACTTCTCTATTGCCAGCGTGTGTGCATCGCATATCGCAAATTCAATCGAAAACTAATTCGTATCAATTTTCACTTTTGTTTTATTAATTTCTAAAAGTTCTAAGTATTTTTTAGAGAATATATCTTTTCATTATGGAACGACATGTAATTCCCATTTTTGGTGACGGCAATTGTTTATTTGTTAATTTGTTTATTTTTTAATATTAAGGTGTTTTGTTGTTTATGACCCTTCTTATACACAGCTCATTAATAATAATTTAACTGAATATGAAAATTTGTTATCGTTAGATAGTGCATACGTTGTTCATGTTGAATTGCATTGCATTGCATTAGTCAATTATTTTCTAATTATTTATTTAGGGTATATGGAGACCATAACAACGAAGAAAGTTTTATAAAAATATTATTTTACAGATAGTTTACGCTATTGCCAAGAAAGGGACCTGACAACTCTTAATAAAAAATATACCGATTGAAAAAAAAATATATAAAATGACAGGAAAATAATTTGTCCACGACTATCGTATAATCATTGCATTCTATATTTAGCAATTGACAAATAATGATAACCATTATTCCAACCTAACATATAATGAGCATAATCTTATTCTAACGCAGCTTTGACCAATCATGAACTAGCAATTTTCATAAAGAATGGACGAGTTCATTTTTTCCATGTTTTCGTGCATATTTTCGTGTTTGACGTTTAAAAATCAAGTTTTACTGCAAACTAACCTTATTTTTTCACTTTTAAAAGATTAAAACAGTTAAAATATACGATATTCGTGAATAAAGTATAGTATTCAGCTTGCGTATAATGGCTATTACACGCTCGGATGATTTCGCATTCAGCTCCTGACGTAAACATCACCCTCGCGAGTAATAGCCATCATTATACGCGCGCTCCATAATCTATTAATCTGGAATGTGGTTGACATGGATAAAAATCTGATACAATTTTGGTAAAAAAAATATACAAAGTAATCACTGAAAGAAATAAGATAATTAATGAATAGAAGGTGTCAAATAAAGAGGAGATATTTTTGCAAATAATTTTACAAATTCTTTATATTCCTCGCTTACCGAAGAGAAGTATTGTAATCGTGAAGAAAACCACCATTTCAGATTACTTAGGATTTTCACATTCCAGATTTAGATTATGAAAATTTAGGTATTTCAATTCAGTCATTCAGTCCGTCTGTCGGTCGGTCTCGATATCTAAAAAATATATATTCGACTGAGAAAAATAATATTCGGCAGATAAATAAAGCTTATTGCCATGGATAAAATCTGGTATATTTTGATCGAAAAATATAGAGGCTGAACAAACCAAAAAAATAATTAAGGAAACAATGTTACGGAAAACAATAATATTTGATATGTAGTTAACACCATTGCTAAGGAATAAACCTATTTTAGTTTCATTAAAAAGGATATACTAGAAGAAAAAGAACTCCGCCTCAGGGTTCCTGGGTGGATCTAGCAGCCCAGGACCCACTGCCGGTGGCACTGCCGGTCCTAAGCCCGGGTAAAGGAGGAAGGTTAGGCGTGAGGCTGACAACCTCACCCTGTAAAAAACACTTGTCACGAAACCAATCAACCAGCCTCGGAACACAGGACGGATACAACGAGAACGACTTAGGCAAAGAAATATGGAATACGCTCTCGGAACATGGAATGTCTTGACGTTAAACAAACCTGGAGCTCAGGCATCTCTACTTAATGAACTCAAAATATACAATAAAGTGGTGACGGCAATGCGAGAAACAAAGTAGCTAGGAAAGGGACTAAGGGACACAAGAACACACAATTCTATACAGTGGGAAAGAAAATGGGCACAAAGAATTTGGAGTAGCCTTTATTGTGGATAACAAAATCAAACATAACATCTTTGACTTCGAAGCAGTAAATGAGAGAATATGTAAGCTGAGACTAAAATCAAAATTTTTTAACCTCTCAATTATCAACGCACATAGTCCAATGGAAGAACACGACGTGGACAGAAAAGAAGAATTCTATGAGCAGCTTGAAGAAGTATATGATAACTGCCCCAGAAACGATATCAAAATTATAGTGGGTGATATGAACGCGCAAATAGGCAAAGAAGAGCATTTCTCAGGAACAATAGGCAGACACTCACTCCACGAAAACACTAACGGAGATGGAGAATTTCTCATCAGTTTTGCTAGTAGAAAAAACATGATATCAGCTCAACTTTCTCCGCACACAAAAACATACACAAAGCGACATGGATTATGCCTGGCGGAGCTGTCGCTAACCAAATTGATCACGTACTAGTAGATAAAAGAGCAACAACAAGAATTTTAGATGTTAAGAGTCGAAGAGGGGCATGCTGTGGATCTGATCACCTGTTAGTACAAATAAAATTCAGATGCCAAGAAACATCGACAAACAAAAACAAACAATAGAACAGCTAGATATCGGAAAACTGAAGCAACAAGAAACCAAAAAGAACTACGAAAGAGAAATAGCGCAAAAGCTGAGAAACACAGGCAATTTAAATTATGAAGAACACTGGAACAAACTGAAAGAGGAAATATTAGAGACGGCAACACGAATTATAGGGAACAAGAAGAAAAAGAAAGGGGCAGAATGGTACGACGAAGAGTGTAAAAGGGCCATAGAAGAAAGAAACGAAGCAGACAAGAAATATATGGAAAGGAGAACTACAGTAAGAAGGGCAATTTTTGAGGATACTAGGCGAAAGGCTGACAAAATATGCCGCAATCGAAAAAGAAAACACGAAAATGATAGAATACAGGAAATGACTTTCAAAATAACGATCTAAGGACAGCATACAAACATCTACGTAATCTGAGAGAAGGATATAAACCCCGGACAACACTGTGCAGGAACGCAGAAGGGTAGATAACAAGTGACCCACAAGAAATAAAAACGATATGGAAAGCCTATTTCCAATTCCTGTTGGGAACACAAGAAGACGGTCAGCCCTGGAACATGCAGCATCGGGAGGGAGGAGAGGAAGCGATAAGACCCCCAATGCTCGACGAGGTCAAACAAGCAATTAGAGTGCAGAAGAACAACAAGGCACCAGGAATCGAAAAACTCCCGTCAGAATTATACAAACTAGGTGGCGAACACCTAACAACACAGATGCATGCACTGATTACCAAGATATGGGACGAGGAAAGCATTCCTAGCGATTGGAAAACAAAAGTTATCTGCCCAATTTACAAAAAAGAGGACAAGATAACTTGTGGAAACTACCGTGGCATAATACTACTGTGTTCGGCGTACAGAATTTTCACACATATACTTAATAAACGCCTCCAACCCATTACCGAAGAGATGCGGCCAATACCAAACAGGCTTCAGGCAAGGACCATCCACAATTGACCAGCTTTTTACGGTGAAACAAATCCTGAACAAGTCCGGGGAACATGATATAGTCGTATACAATATTTTTGTTGACTTTAAACAAGCATACGATTCAATTAATAGAGACCGACTTTACCAGATACTGTGCAGCTTCAACATGCCCTCCAAATATATTCGACTAATAAAAGCAACAATGGACTCAACGATGGCAACAATATGCATACAAAACGAAATGACGGAGATTTTCCAAATAAATAAAGGATTAAAACAGGGTGACGGACTCGCCCCGATACAGTTTAACCTGGCTCTGGAATATGTCATACGACAAACAAACTCTGGGAGGTCAAACTTGTTAACAAACAAATCGGTACAACTAGCCGCCTACGCAGATTATATCAACATTATGTCCCGCAGAGCGGAAGAGGCGGCAGAAACATATATTCCCAACTGAAAAGAGAGGCCAGAAATAAATATACAAAAGACAAGAACACTAACCCAGTCAAGAACAAGAGGAAACGAAAACCTGTGACGTGCTTTCTTCCAGTTGACTAGCGCATAAACAAGTGGAAGCGTCACTTTGACGCCGAGATCAACTTCGGTTTCACTCGGGCGCCACCTTTACAATTTTTACGTGGGGCAAAGGTCCCACAATAGCCTCCTCGCGCAGCCTGTTGCAGTAGGGCTGGGATAAACTTAGTGCAGAAACGGTTACGTCCAGAGGTCAAACGGTAGATTAGATTTTCTCTCACATTCAACAGTAAAATACAAAGTTCGGTAAATAACAACGTTTATTAAAATATGAAAATAGGTATAATAACAAAATAAATAAAGAAAATGCGATAACATCAGAGGCACTCATAAGGAGTGTTGTCCTTGTTAATACTTAAAAAAAATGTTATGTACATATCAATTCATTGACTAAGTCGGATTCAGGAAGGTCGCAGATTACTATTTACTAGGCTACGATTGACTACTAACAGTGCTGATTAAGCGATACTCAAGCAGGTAATTATAAAAAGGTTAATACAGGAATGTAGCAGCGGTAGCAAAAAAAAAATTATACGCGATACGAAAGTAAGCAGCAAACAGTAAGTAAAAAAAAATACTGAGCGGCAAAAACAGGCAGTGCTCAAATACCAGGCAATTAGCAGCAAATATTTACAGTTAAAAATCATGCATAAGAGAAAACGAAGAATCTGGCAAAACTACTTAAAACAGATTTTACTAAACAATAATTTTTATAACCGATTTGAGATTTGTTCGTAGAGACAGACGGACGGACCAATATTAATTATAATACATTACTTTGTTCTAGGAATTTAAAGAGTGAGTTTACGTTTAATTGACTTGGTGTGCATTTGCCAAATTCTGCAGGTCTCGGTATTAAATGAAAGTGCAGCGGTAGCGCATTGACGCTATCAGCCAAACGGTATCTTGTCAGAAATGACGTGGGTAGCTGAATAATTATTAGAAATGATTTTCCCGGATTTTCAGATTTTCGGATTAAGTTCCCGGACTATGACAAATTTTATAAAATTTATAGAAATTGCAGATCTTACTCTAGTTTGCAAAACGGTCATTAAAAACAAAATAAAATGTGCTTAAAACGGATTCTTAATCACTTCAGTAACATGTCGGGTTTCATTTTAACTCGGTGAAATTTGTAGCCACGGTTCGAGTTAAAACTGAATTAAATAAAAGAACTAACTTACTGATATTTTCTTGAAATATTTGTTATGCCCTTTTTATCAATTACGGTTACACAAAAAAAATCAAGACAACAATTTCTTTCACATAGCCGATTGGAATGTGATACTTTACCACTACTTTGAAATAACATTTTTAACGGTACGAAAATCTGAAATTATATTTTGCTAACGGAAATAATTTTCAATAAATACGTTTATACATTAATTCACGTTGAATAGAAAACGATAATAAGATAGCGTTGGCTCAGCAGGATAATAATGGTGTTTGATATTTGAGTTTTACCTTACTGGAAATCGGTATACGGTGGCAGCAGCGGGTGAATAGCGTGTTACCTCGGTCGAGTCTGGAGCGGTAATGTCTCATTGATGGTTTAACCACGGGGACGTCGCGTTTTCACTGTTAGCGCCACGCGTATCTATTTTGGTAATTAAATTTATTTCTGAGAAACCTTCCAAAATCCTAGCAGGTACATTATATATTCAGTCTTAGTTTCGCTAATATGCGAAAGTCGGCAGCACAGTAATTAATTTAAAATAAATATTCGTAATAAATATTCGAATGTAAGCGGTGTTAGTAACGAAATACTGTAGAAATTAAATGCATTTTAGCATCGGAAAAATAGCTTCGTTACAAACCACCTCAGAGTAGAGGATAACGTGGAGGCACCTAAATATGTGAAGCTCTGAAGAGCTTCAGATACTTAGGATCAGAGGAATCGGAGATACAAAATCGAATAATATCGGCAAACAAAGCCTACTTCGCTCTGTCCCATATATTCTGATCCAAAACCATACACAGAAAATAAAAAATCAGGATATACAAAATCACAATCAGGCCGATATTATGCTATGGGTGTGAGACATGAGTCATGACAGAGAATTCAAAGAAAAAAACTGGAGGTGTTTGAAAGGAGAATACTACGACGGATCTATGGGCCACTAAACGAAAATGAAATATGGAGAAGAAGATATAATCATGAAATCTACCAACTTTTCAAGGAGGCACCTATCTCAGAATTCGTCAGGCTACAGAGGCTACGATGGGCTGGCCACGTAGTAAGAATGCCGGATAACAGACTACCAAAAAGCGCTCTCAATAGTAGGATGCAGGGCAGAAGACCAAAGGGAGACCACGGAAAAGATGGGAAGATGAAGTGGCAGATGACGCGAAAAACTTAATAGGCGTCAGAAATTGAAGGAGAGCCGCACTACATCGACAGTGTTGGAGGCGGAAGATAAAGGAGGCCAAGGCTCAATTTGGGGGCTGTAGCGCCACTGGAGAGAGAGAGAGAGAGAACAATAAAATAATTAACTGTACTATACACGCCAATATTTGACGGAGGATGTATAGAGTAGACTTTTTTGTTTTTATGAACTACTCTACGAAAAAGTGAGATCATTACGTTGAAACAGGGCCACGAATTTCTCGAAAATGTGATCAAAGAATAATTTCCAGGGTATATTTTTAAACATCCCCATTCCGTCGAATTCAACGGGCTCAGCTGATGGTTTATAAAAGCTTGTAAAACGAAACAGAGAAGTTGCCATAATGCTGCTAAGTATTTTTGTACCTTTTACAGAGCTTGCCGAGGCTGTATAAACTGTGCTTAATTTGGTCATATACTTCATTAATTCTGGAATATTTTGTTAAATTTAATTATATAAGCTTTATAAAAAGCTGGAGTAGAGATTGCTAAGATATATAAGAGATTGCGTTTGGAGTGTATCATGAAATTTATCAATTTATTGTGATATTCGCCATAATATTATTTTCCTTGTTTAAAAAATTGTGTATGCGTATATACTCTTTTCCCATATCTCGAACCGTTTTGAAGTTACTCCACCTGGAATTACATAAGTATCGCATTTTAAGGTCTATTTTGCAACAATAAATGAACACCTCGTGTTTTTTATTACTAATTGGCGACCCCGGATACAAATTTCCATTCAAGTTTAATCAATTCACTAATTACATCTCTAATTGAGGTCTATGTCTTATTTAAATAAGTACAGGACTACATATTTACTTACCTTGCATATAAAATAAATAGACTCGCGACCAGCAATATTAAAATTGAGATATATAAATTATATTGCCAATCAATTACAGACACTTATTATACATTTGAATATATAAATATCCAATCATAAATGAAGCAATCATCTCAAGGATCGGCATTCGTATTTACCGACGCGACGTCATGCATTTTTTTATTGTCATTATTGTAAATACTTACACACTTAAAATTCACGATGAGAGTCAGCTAATAATTATAAGGTCTATAACAAAAAAAACGTTGTTTGCTGAACGGTGCAGCAAGGCTGAAAATCGCTAAAGTTCTTACGAGGATTCATGAGAAGCACTTGAGAAAATTAAATTCCCCTACGTGTAATCTGCCTTTGACATTTTTCAAGACCCCTCTAGGCTCGCGAATAATCACTGACATTTCTTAGTATTAAGGACCGGAGTAATTAAACTGAAGCTAAGGCCAAGCTTAGATACGCATCTCTTAGCAACCAACCAAAAACCATTTTAAATTTAATAACAGAAGCAACTCGGAAATAATTCACTTTCATTGCTCTAGTCGTTATTTCCAGTTCCTGCTTAAAATATATGGTTTTATTGTATTTCGTACACAGGGTGTTTTATGATGAACTTTACGGACTTTTAACTTCTAGGTGCGATATAAGGACCCTTCTCTATTCACAAATGCCTATAGAATTTGTCTGTTTTGCTTAATTACTGAGACACAGGACGAAGTATTTTTAACCAAAATTTATGTTGGCCGGAGCCTTTCTTAATACACCCTGTGTTTGGTACATCGATAGAAAGTTTTAAGGGGGCGATAAATAATCATAATATACCATGATGACCATAATATATACCATTATACAAAGTATTACAGATTTTGAGATACTGACCTTTCTACAAGCTTTTATTTAACTTGCTTTATTTGTATATATTGCATGTATGTTAGGATGTTTAGTTCAAATCTTGTGGGTCAAATCTTACAAGTCAATTTTAAATCGTTTAACGACGTCCTATCAAGCTGAAGTTTTGCACACTTGTATAAATAAGTCCTTTGATAATGCAATGTTATTGAAAAAAAATTAAAAAATCAAAATGGCGGCGTAAAGATGGCGGACCATTTTTTTCATTTATGATCCGATACTAGAGATGGGCGCGTGAGTCGATTTTGACTCACGCTCACACACGCTCACGACTTTAAACCTTTAGCTCACGCACACTCACGCACGACTGATATATGTTAAGGCAAACTCACGCACGCTCACGCTTTCTGATAGTTTACTCACGCACGTTCGCTCAAGCATGCTCACGCACGCACACTCACGCTCAAGCACGCATGCACGCTCGCTCACGCACGAAGCTAGTTAACTTTACCCGATGATTAATTCATGCGCTCCCGGCAGTCGCACGGCACGTGGTGCCCTGCTGCGCTGTGCCCTGGTCACAGTCTCCACAGTAACACCACCATCACACCACATAATAAATAGAATAAAAATCTACATCCCTAATTTAGTTAAAAAAATAGTTGCATTTAATAATAGTAATAATACAGTATACATAGTACATAGTACATAGACCAGAGTGACCAGACCAGGCCAGGAGAGCTAGGCGACTGGCGAATGCAGTAGAGAGAGATTGCAATTACGCAGTTTGATTTGAATGTTGCGTCATTCATCCTGTCTCCTGTCCTTTTCCCTCCCTTCTCGCGCTCGTGTTCCGTCTTCCGTCTATCGCTTCGCTTCTTATTCTTGTCACGACACGACAGGTTGAAGTTTTAAAGCAGAGATGGGGCGTCGTGTCACGGCGTGAATATTATCTCACGCACGCTCACGCACGGGATCTTTTGACTCACGCACACTCACGAAATCTTCCGTGATTTGGTACCTTAAATGTACACGCTCACGCCGTGACACGCCGTGACACGGCGTGACACGGTGAAATTCACGTCACGTGCCCATCTCTATCCGATACGACTGAAAATCGATATCTGGGGGTTTTCGGGGACGCGGATTGCGAATTTTTGGTCATTAAGTATGAATATGGGGATACCCTCAAAAAAAGTCTGTCTGGCTTCTTCCGAGGAGGCGTGATTCAAACGGAGGAGGCCCTCACCGATGTGGTTACTAGAGCTTGCAACGAGTCAATGCCCAGGAAGGGAAGCAGAAAGATCAGGAAGGAGGTCTATTGGTGGACGGAGGAGATCGCAGCCTTCAGAAGGGAATGTAACGCGATTCGTCGCCAGGGTATAAGGCAGAATAGGAGAGCAGGACTTGGGGAGAACCCGTCTCTCCAGACGTACCGGAACGCCAGAAAAAACCTTAGAGAGGCAATTGAAAGATCAAAAGGGGAGAGGTAGAGGGAGGGAATTATGCGACACTGTGGATGAGGATGTCTGGGAAGATGGCTACATGATAGCGATTCGACAGACCAGAAATCCCCCCTACCTTGCCGGCAGAGAAAGTAGCGTATTTCGTGAGCCTATTCCCAGAAAGAGATATAGTCAGATGGAGGGCGGTAGAAGTAGCTGTGGTCTCTCCGCTCACGGAGGAGGAGCTGGAGGCAGCATGTGCCAGAATTAAAAGTGGAAAGGCTTCAGGCTTAGACGAGATTTCGCCTGAAATAGTCAAGCTAGTTGCGGAAGTACCCGAAAGACATCTTAAGAGTAATGAACCTTTCCCTAAAGAGTAGGGATTTCCCGAGCAGATGGAGAAAGGCCAGGGTCATCTTGATCCGGAGGAACCGTCATCCCACTGACCGCTATGTTTACTTGACGCGATGAGTAAGCTCCTCGAGTATCTGATACTGAGGAGATTAGAGAAGGAGATAGCAGAGAAGGGAAGCTTATCTGAAAGCCACTTTGGTTTCTGGAAAGAACGATCAACGGTCGGAGCCATTAGACTACTAAAGGAGGCGGTGGAGGAAGCCCTAGCGGCGAAACAGATATGTGCTCTTGTGACCCTAGATGTCAAAAACTCGTTTAACACGCCAGGATGGAGATGATTGTCATGAAAGATGCAGAGCTTGGAGGTAGCTCCATACCTCGACAGGGTGATGATGAGCTACTTCCAAGACAGACTGAGCGGATTGGAGACAGAGGGAGAGATAACCTGGAAAAGCATCACTTGTGAGGTTCCACAAGGGTCGGTACTCGGTCCGACCTTGTGGAACGTGATGTTTGACGACGCCTTTCGACTGCCCTGGAAGGAGGGGGTGAAGGCCATCGGGTATGCCGACGACTTGGCCACAGCGGTGACTGGAAGGTGAACTGTTCAAATAATGGAAGCAGCCAACAGGCCATCAGAAAGATTGAGAGATGGCTAAATAGAATGCAGTTTGAGCTAGCTTCCGGGAAGTCGGAGCTCCTGGTTATCACCAGGAAAAGAAATCTTCCATCCATGAAAGTTAAGGTGGGCCAGTTGGAGATATACACTGAAATACCTAGGGGTTTGGCTGGGCTCCAAGTTGAACTTCGGTATCTATGCCACAAAGACGGCCGAGAAGGCGGGAGACACAGCCAGAGCCATTGGGAGGCTTATGGCAAATACGCACGGACAGAGGGCGAGCAAGAGGAGACTGCTGTGCAGCGTCGCGCACTTTATCCTCTTGTATGCAGCTCCGGTCTAGGAAAGTGCGATGAAGGTGGAGAGGACGAGGGGGAGGATGGCTAGGATCCAGTGATGTGCCGAACTAAAGGTGTGCAGTGCATATAACACGATTTCGTATAAGGCGGCGTTGGGAATGGCGGGATCTCCCCTTTGGATCTGACGGCCAAAGAACGGCTGCAAATTTTTTAAGGAGTCGGAAGGGCAGAGGCCAGGGATAGTCTGTTTGAAATATGGCAGAGGCGGTGGGATACTGCAGACAATGGAAGGTGGACGAGACGCCTCATTCCAACGTCAGGTTGTGGATGGAATGGAGGCATAGCGAGGTAGCATATTACCTCACCCAAGCCCAGAACAGACATGGGTACTTCATGGAGTATTTATATGATATTGGCAAGACTGACAGTAGAGTGTGTATACTGTGGAGAAATCGATGACGTGAAGCACAGCATGTTCATATGCAACAGATGGAGGGTAGAGAGACAAGACGGTGGGGCGTCGTTATTGTCTCCGAAAGATATGGTAGAGAGGATGCTAGAAACGGAGGAGAACTGGAGAAGGGCGGAGGAGGGAATAATTATATCAAAAAAAAGGAAGATGAGGAAAGAGAGATGGGTTTGAACCCATGGAGAAACGCCAATTAACACCGACAAACTTAAATGACCCTGTGGGTCCGATGAAAAGCGAAAGCAGTCCCAGGTCAACAGGAAACATCGAAGACAGGGAGGGGTTTTAGGAGGAGTCCAGCACTACACTTTAGACTCTAAGCGAAGGGTGTCCATGATGATTTCCCCTCCCACAAAAAAAAGTATGAATATAAAGTAAAATAATTAAGACCTAACTAAAAATTTAAAAACAAAGTAAATCGTAAAAAAAACTTTTTAAATAGCTTTTATTATTATTTAGGTGTACTAAAACGAAAGAATTTTAAAAAATAAAATTAATTATCTTAAAAGCTTGTCGCGGGAATAGAAAAAGAAAATACAAGCTTTTAAGACTATTAATTTTATTTTTTTTATTTTTTTCGTTTTAGTACACATAAATAATAATAAAACCTTGTTTTTAAAAAGTTATTTTTTACATTTAATTTCTGTCAGTAAACGATATCATTACAATATTATAAGCTTTTATTTATATTAAATATTTTTCTCTGATCTTCAATGGGTACTTCTTTAAAACGAGGTGAGAATGTCTAATACACATTTAAAGGATCTGTTTGTTGTTGTCCGGAATTACACATTGTTTACAAGAACTAGAAAAAGGTCCATCAGCTCTTAAAGAAAAAAAAATAAAAAAGCTTATTAAAATAGAATTGTCAATTATTAAAACCAAACTCAATCTGCTTGGAAGGCTATGTTCAATTTATGACCTAAATAATAATAAACAAGCTAAAAACTACATTTTGATATGCTTTTTATCCCAGTTGGGATGGCTCAGTACATTTGGACATGTTTTGTTTCTCTTTTTTTTTGCATTGACTAAAGTAAAGGCTAACTAAGGCATCGGTTATGGTCATGCATTTTTGTAAATAACTCGTTTATTTTCAATTTTTCGAAAAAACTCTGGTCCGTGCCTTTTACTGGTTATAGAGATTGATCGACGGAATACTTAATTTTCGATTTTTATTAGGAAACTGTTCGGTATTTGTAGAATTTACCAAAAAAATCAAGTTTTCCAGGATTTGTAGATTCGCTTTTGTTTTGTCAAATTTCTCACAAACCTCACCTAATAGACTTAATCGAGCCCTACAATCCCCATTTTTGAAAATCAAAATTTGACCTTCGGTTCGGGAGTTATCAATTTCTTTGGAAAATCATACTCGGCCTTGGAAAAAATACTTGCGGTCAACGGATTCGTGCCGCCGGCAATAGGCTTCATTTGTGGCCGTGTACCTTTGATCCCACCAAGTTTCATCGAAATCGATCTATATCCTGGACAGTTATCGTGCTTCCTAGCCCGATTTCGAGAAAACCAGTTTTCCGCAAAAAAAATCAATTTGCATTTGTTTTTCGGCATAGTCTTAGGTATACATATCAGTATATCGTTGCGAGCGGCATCATCTCTATTTTGAAATATCTCGATCCGACTGCCCGTTACCGAGTTATTCAATTTCTCCTGAAAAACTTGAAACGTCAGGTACTTCCGGTTTCCGAACGGAGCCGAGCTTCCAGGGTTAAGGTTTTCTAAAGGCCTCCTATCAACCACCCAAGTTTCATCGAAATCCGAAAACGGACTAGGGGAGGCTGAGCGTGACAGACAGACAGACCGACTGACCGACGGACGGAATTTTCTAAATTCGCTCTCGAGTCGATAGATGTGACTTTCATTTCGATCCGAGTTTTTTTAGGGTTTCGATGGTCTGCTGGAAAAATGCAAAACCTATACTACATTTTTTTTCAAAATGTAGTAACAAGCTAAAAACTACATTTTGATATTCTTTTTATCCCTGTTGGACTGATTCAGTACCTTTTTTTTGCATTGACTAATGTAAAGGCTAACTACATTTTGAAATACAGAAAGGGCATCGGTTATATTGTGGTCATGCATCTTTGTAAATAACTCGTTTATTTTTAATTTTTCGAAAAACTTTATTTGTCCGTACCGGTTATAGAAATTGATGACGGAATACTTAATTTTCGATTTTTATTAGGAAACTGTTGGGTATTTGGAGAATCTATCAAAAGTTTTTCAGGATTTGTAGATTCGCTTTTGTTTTGTCAAATTTCTCACAAACGTCACCTAATAGACTTAATTGAACCCTACAATCGCCATTTTTGAAAATCAAAATCGGAACTTCGGTTCGGGAGTTATCAATATCTTTGGAAAATCATACTCGGCCTTGGAAAAAATACTTGCAGTCAACGGATTCGGGCCGCCAGCAATAGGCTTTATGTGTGGCCGTGTACCTTCGATCCCACCAAATCTCATCGAAATCGATCTATATCCTGGACAGTTATCGTGCTTCCTAGCCCGATTTCGAGAAAACCAGTTTCTTGCAAAAAAAATCAATTTCCATTTGTTTTTCGACATTGTCTCCGGTATACTTATCTGTAGATTGTTGCCAGCGGCACCATCTCTTTTTTGAAATATCTCGATCCGACTGCCCGTTACCAAGTTATTCAATTTTTCCCGAAAAACTTGAAGCGTCTATATCGGGTACTTCCGGTTTCCGAACGGAGCCGAGCTTCCAGCGTTAAGGTTTTCTAAAGGCCTCCTATTAACCACCGAAGTTTCATCGAAATCCGAAAACGGACTAGGGGAAGCTGAGCGTGGCAGACGGAATTTTCTAAATTCGCTCTTGAGTCGATAGATATGACTTTCATTTCGATCCGACGTTTTTTTCGGATTTCGATGGTCCACTGGAAAAATGCAAAACCTATACTACATTTTTTTCAAAATGTAACAAGGATGGTGTTCGATTTGAAGATCCTAAGTAATTCATTATTTAACGTTCTCTTATTAAAGCACCTAAAAATATTTTTTATTATTAATTATTTTTTATTTATTTGCTTTTATCATGAGTAGAGAATATTATTTAGGTATTATGCAGTTGTGATTTGCATAATACCTAAATAATATTCTCTCACCTAAAAATATAATTGACCAAATTCCGAAATTAAATAATTTATCTTAAAAAATAATAATATAACTCTACGAAACAATTCCTTATTTCTTAATCCGTTTACTACAGAGGAGATATTAAATTTACTAAAAAAAATAAGAAATTTCTGGTATAAATAACGTTCCAATGTTTATAATTAAAAGACTTTCTAATTTAGTTATTGAGCCAATTGCATATCTCGCAAACATCTCCTTTATATTACGAACATTTCCTGATATCTTAAAGACTGGAGTTGTTTCCAACAAGAGCGTTTTAACTAAAAGTCAGCGCGGATTTCGTAATGAAAAGTCAACCACTACAGCTGTGAACTCATTTTATGAGAAAATATTAAGTTTTCTTGATACCGGCGAGAGCCGTGTTGGGATATTTTATGACCTCAGCAGGGCATTCGATTGCGTCTACCATTAGAAATTACCATCCAAATGAACAATTATGCGATACGAGGAATAGTTCTAAACTGGATTCAAACTTTTCTTGAAGCTAGGAAACAATGTGCATGACTGAAATATAATAATAAACATGGTTCTGATAGGTTTACTTCCAAATGGTCGTATGTGATGTTAGGAGTTTCACAAGATTATGTCTGCTTTGAGTTCTTATAGTTTTTGTTATATAATTTGTTATCATTTAATATTTACTTTACTACTTTACTATGTATGCTGATGACGTATCTTTAATTGTATCATATAGAACAGATGAAAATTTTGAACTTAATTGTATTAGTAAGTAAGCTAAAAACTAGAGAAAAATCCAGGTTTTAAAATTTCATAACAGTTAAAACCAGAGTGAATTATTAAATTGAACATTTTTAAAACCGTTCTATGTAAAGAACAACATGATTGCTGATTATCTCGTATGGTACTTCTTTCTGGTGGAATTTCACTTTTGCGTCTTGTTTTTGTGGCTCAAAAAAGTATTTGTATTACTGGTGCTTCAAATACCCATTCTTGCAAGAATATCGTTTTAAATTATAGAATTTCAACTTCGCCACATTTATACATTTTTCAAATGTACACGTATGCTTTTAAAAATCAACAAAGTTTATTGTAGCCAATATCATATTTAATGTAAGTACCCAGCTTTTAAACATTTTGCCAAATAGAATGTTTTAAAACCTTAAGAATGTATGAATATTTAAAATTAAACTATAAGAATTTTTGCTAAGTGAATGTTTCTATTTTATATCGGTTTTCTTGTGTATGTCTTAGTTTGTAGGTTTTATAACTATTCTATTTACTATTAAAAGGAAAAATGTAATATATTATATTGTTATTACTTATACTTAGATTAGATTAGATTTGATTGACCTTGACCACTGCAACTCCCGTGGATCTATTGTGGTACTCCTTGTCTAATTTTACTCAGAGCTTCTTATCCAGCTTTGTCTTTTGTATCAGACTCCATAGCCTTTGTAAGCTATGGTATAGCTATCTGCCCTTGGTTTTTCTTCGCCAAGTAGTTGGAACCTCAGTCTGGCTAGGCCTTCGCAATAGCGCAGCACATGTACTGAGGTTTCCTCTTCCTCTTGACAGAATCTGCATGTTGCATTCTCTGCCAGGCTCATTAGACTTATATGCCTATTAAGCCTACAATGTCCAAGACCTACCATTATCCTAATAGCTTTTCTATTTTGGCGTAGTAGGTCTTCCGTGAATTTGGCCGATCGTTCTTTAATGAACTTTTTGGCCTGTCTCTGTTGTGGAAAATCCTTCCACCACTCTAGAGATTTATTTTATACCCATTCATTAATGGATGTTCGTATGCGTGGCTTAGCCACACCGCAAAAGGGTTCGGGTCCTACTAGGGCCTTAGATGTGTCTTCCCGGGCCAGTTCATCAGCCTTCATCTCCCCTGTGTCCCTCGTGTCTTGGTACCCATGCCACGGTCACTTTGTTCCGACTTCCTAGGTCTGTGAGGGCATTTACACTCCCATACTTGTCTTGAATCGACCTGCATGGAATCGGTGTCTTTAGCGCTGCTTGGCTATCTTAAAAAATGGCAATTGACTGGTTTACATTCCTTGCTTCATTATTTTCTTTGCACACCACTGTATAGCGGCCACTTCAGCCTGAAATATTGTGGCGTGTATTCTAGATTTATCGGGATATTCGCTTACTTAGGGCAATTTTATAAATGTAATTGTAATTGTATGAAAATTTTGTACTGAATGTTATTTAACATTTCAAACATTATTTTCTAATAACGTTTCGCTCGAAAGTAAGAAATAAGAATGTTTATCTGTATAACCAATTTTACATTTTCCGTGTTTTTGAACGCCCGGTAAATATTTTTGAACTTTTACCATATCAGCTGACTTTTAAATGTAAGCAAAATTTCTTATGAAGAACAGCTTATTTTCGAAAAATCAAAAGTAAATAAGTTTTTCCTCTTATTGAATCCATCCGTCCACAAACTGTACATTAATGGTTAAAATTAGGCTATTTCGGGAAAAACGTGTTATTTATGTTTCAGCTTTAATTAGCTGTAATTTGGTGTACATTCGCAAAACATAGAAAATTTTGCAAAATCATTCAAATTTGTTCAAACAAAATGATTTTCAAACACGTGTGGTAAAAAAATTAAACGGCAAAATAGAAAATCCTTCTTGATTGTTTGGCTGTAATAGTATCCTTAAAGAAATTATATAATTTTTTTGTGCGCTTTTTTTGACAATACATTATAACATTTTTACTTCCACGTCCAGTGGAAGTATAGTAAAGACAAAAAAAAATTTAAAAATTTTTATTTTTCAAATAGGCTTAGAATGTCATGAAACGTCGAGATTTTAAGTATGAGTGAAAAAAATATCTGTCTGTCTGTCAGTCTGTCGGTCTGTCTGTGCGCACGTTTACTCTGGAACCGTTTAAGATATTGACTTGAAATTGGGTACACATATGTACTTTAACGAGATCTGGAACTAGATTATATTTTCTTGTTCCATCGAAGAGTTGGGGGATAAATTGGGGTAAATAGGTAAATGAAGCAGGTAAGAGTCCATAAAATTGGTATTTAGTATATACAAGAGAAGCTAAGGTCTCAAAAAAATGTTTGGCATTACCCACCCCCATTACCACCCCCACCTCATTATTAAAGGGGATGAAAAAATATTGTTATTTAGTGTGTGTACTGTGTACAAGAACCACAAAATATTTTTTTACTTCATCCACCCCGCACTATCCCCTATCACCACCCCCATTACCGATGTGAGGAATCGTTTTATGGGTTTTTGTGGTAGAGGATTTCAAATATTATGTTATTAAAGTTCCATAAACAGTTATTTCCACATATAAAATTTTTTCGTTGTGAGAAACTTGGATTGGATAGAAAATCTGGATGTGGAAGTAGTGATTCCTTGGGCAGCGATTTTTTCATAATTTTTACCAGATTCAGGTGACTACAGAAGCACCGTAATTAGGAGAAATGATCGGGGTTAGTCCCATTTGAGAGACAATTGAATAAGATTTATTTCGCAATAGAGATTTGTAACATTTTTTTTGCTTAAAGATGATTGTTTACATTCAATTTGATTAATAACACGTTTTTTCCATTTCTTTAATCGCAGATTATTTTTAAAGAAAATAATGTATATCAATTGATTCATTATTTTAAAATTCAAAAAAAGTTTAGTTGAATTCTTTGTCAGAACTCAATATAAAGGAATACATCTGCAATTCTGATTTTCGAAAAACTATTTTAACAACAAGAATCCATAATTTAAGTATTTTTAACATATATTTGTTTTCTTTAAAATGATTGGAATCATATCATCTAATTCAATACTTCGTCAGTATTAGTTAGAAGAGTAGTTGTTTTGATTGGTTCTCCAATAATGAGTGTTTTAAAGTATTTACCTAGCTAATATATTAGCGTGCGAGGATTAGGGCAACAATATACAGAAAAAAGGGTCTAAGATGTGATTTGCTTAATACCTAAATAATATTCTATAATCATAATAAAAGCAAATAAATAAAGAATAATTAATTGTAAAAATAAATCAAGAATAGGCTTGTAAATAATGAATGAATGTTTCTTTACTCTACTGATGAGAACTAACGAGTTCGAAAAAACTTGTACAACTTTTCTAGAGTTGAAATAGAATGTAAGGGTGAATAATTGTTAACTGAATTTCAATAAATGGTTTAAGTATTTTCATAATACTTCTTTACTTTAAAATGCTAGGAATCCTATCATGTAATTCAATACTTCGTCAGTATTAGCTAGAAGAGTAGTTGTTTTGATTGGTTCTCCAATAATGAGTGTTTTGAAGTGTTTTCCTAAGTAGTATATTAGCGTGACCAGATTAAAGTATCAATATACAGAAAGTAGATTATTCATATTAAATAAAAAAGTGTGAATGGCTGAATTTAATTAAATAATTTAAGTATCTTCAACATATATTTGTTTTCTTTAAAATGCTAGGAATCATATCATCTAATTCAATACTTCGTCAGTATTAGCTAGAAGAGTAGTTGTTTTGATTGGTTCTCCAAAATTAGTGTTTTAAAGTATTTATCTAACTAGTATATTAGCGTGCCCAGATTAGGGCAACAATATACAGAAAGTAGGTAATTTCGTAATAAATAAAAAAGTGTGTAAGATGTGATTTGCTTAATACCTAAATA